>OX016541.1:89105589-89762488 GCA_943590905.1 Sphaerophoria taeniata | reverse complement strand
AAATTCTCTGATATTTTGTTGATTTTTTCACTGAAAAAATTCTCTGAAATTTTGTTGATTTTTCACTGAAAAATTCTCTGAAATTTTGTTAATTTTTCAGTGAAAAATTCTCTGAAAGTTTGTTGATTTTTCACTGAAAAATTCTCTGAAATTTTGTTTATTTGTCACTGAAAAATTCTCTGAAATTTTGTTAAATTTTCACTGAAAAATTCTGTGAAATTTTGTTGATTTTTCACTGAAAAATTCTCTGAAATTTTGTTGATTTTTCACTGAAAAATTCTCTGAAATTTTGTTGATTTTTCACTGAAAAATTCTCTGAAATTATGTTGATTTTTCACTGAAAAATTCTCTAAAATTTAGTTGATTTTTCACTGAAAAATTCTCTGAAATTTTGATGATTTTTCACTGAAAAATTCTCTGAAATTTTATTAATTTTTCACTGAAAAATTCTCTGAAATTTTGTTGATATTTCACTGAAAAATTCCTCTGAAATTTTGTTGATTTTTCACTGAAAAATTCTCTGAAATTATGTTGATTCTTCACTGAAAAATTCTCTTAAATTTTGTTGATTTTTACTGAAAAAATTCTCTGAAATTTTGCTGATTTTTCACTGAAAAATTCTCTGAAATTTTGTTTATTTTTCACTGAAAAATTCTCTGAAATTTTGTTTATTTTTCACTGAAAAATTCTCTGAAATTTTGTTGATATTAGAGTAATAGAGATAAATGAACTGTATACGCATTACAATACATACACTGTTTATCTCTATCACACTAATATCGATTTATAGTAACATTAGTATATAGCAATAAGTTTAATTGTAGTTGTAAACACTTGTGCAGGACAGTTAAAATGAGGAGCAACATCTAGTGATTAAGAGGAGAACTTTTCGTTAAGCATCGAGAATATTCAGCTTCTACAAAATCCCAGAATTTTCTGTATTTGCAGTAGTAACATCTAGTAGTTAAGAGAACTTTTCGTTAAGCATCGAGAAAATTCAGCTCCTACAAAAACCCCAGTATTAGTAGTTTCTCGAACCTTTTTTGCGTTATATATAAAGCCCGTTTGGCGGCGAAAGAGATAGTTAATTGTGAACTGCGATAAAGTTAAGACACTGTGTTTGCAAAGTTATAATTGAAAATGTTGAATAAATAAGTTTGTGAGTGATTTGAATAAAGTGAATTTGTGTTTTATTTGAAAAGTGAATAAGTTTTAATTGTCGGACCATATTACATCGGCCGAATATTACATTGGTGTCAGAATAAGGGATTAAAACTTATTGAGAATAAAGTTTCCAATTTTTGTTTTGTTTTTTATATTGTTTGAAATCTGAAACATTTCATTTGGGGGAAATAATTGATTTTTCTTGTCTTAATGCAACCTATGATATTTTTGATATTTATTATTTAAAAATAACAACTGTACATTAAGATTAACTTATAAGAAGTACAGGATTTATAAAATTACTGTTTAAGAAAAATTACAACTACATAGTTTGATTATAATAAGTTATACATAATTTTGATAAATGAACATATTTTATAGTATTTACTTAATTTGAAAGCATCTTAGATCAACAGTCTATGCACTCCAATTACCAAAAATATCGTTCGTGGATTACCCTCTACAAACAATATAAAAATTGTTTAAACAATATAAGCAATTATTTCCCCCAAATGAAATGTTTCAGATTTTAAACAATATAAAAAACAAAAAATTTGGAATTTTTTTTCCAAATCCGAGCTGTTTCTGAGGCTTTTCTGAAAACGCTCTTTTTTGAGCTACATTGACTCCACTAATATAGAATTTTGAAAATGTTTTCAAAAAAACAAAATATTATTTGGGCAATACGTAATTTCAGAAAAAAAGTACGCTGATCAGGCTTTTGTTTTTCGAAAAAATCTTATATGAAAAAAAAAACATCCGTTTTGGAGGAAGTTTAAAAAAAAATCGTTTTTGAGAAAATTGAAACTTTTGGTTTTTGGCCAAAAAAAATTGTATGGTGTATGTATTGATCTTAAAAAAAAATAAAAAATAAAAAAAAGACGAACGCGATTTCGCTCAAACCTCTAATTTTCAAGTTTTAAGTCAATCGGAATAGTGGTTAAGGCTGCAGGTGCTTTTACAAAAAGACAAACAAACATTCAAAACTTTTCATATATTCTATACTAGCAGTTGCCCGCGACTTCGACCGTCTCTCCCTCGTGCTCCGGCCAGAGGTGCGTCTTGACTTGTGCATCATGCGCGTGAATTTGGTTGCGAAGTTATTTTAAAATTGTATATTGGCGACTCTCCCTAAGTCAAAATTCTTCTTAACTTCCCTGTTTTAGTAAGTCTTTTCACTGATGCTTTGCTCTTATTATTCGTAGTGTAACTTTGCTGTCTTCCTCGACAAATGGACTATTCAACACAAAAAGAATTTTTCAATTTGATTCAACAGTTCCTGAAAAAATTAATACTTTCTTGCCGTTTTTTCCATATTTTCCACTGATTCTTCGCTCCTATTGGTCGTAGCTTAATGTTATGTAGCCTTAAACCTTCCTCAATTAATGGAGAATGGACTATCCAACTCAATTACAATTCAAACCAGTAGTTTCTGAGATAAGCGCGTTCAAACAAACAAACAAACTCGTCAGCTTTATATATTAGTATAGATGTCGGAAGTAAAAATGAGCGAACTAGATCCATCCCCCCCCCCATAGCGAAAAGCTATCTACGCCACTGATGTGACCAGAAGAAAACTTCTTGCACTGATTTTGGCAACAAAGCACTTCCATAAGTATCTCTATGGACAGAAGTTTCTTCTCCGAACCGACCATGGAGCACTAAACTGGCTTTTGAATTTCAAGAATCAAGAGGGTCAAGTGGCGAGATGGATTGAGAGGCTGCAAACGTACGATTATGAAATTCAACATAGGAATTATGAAATTCACTCAAACGCTGATGCACTGTCTCGGAGACCATGTAAGCAAGACTGTAAGCATTGCAGACGCCAAGAAGAAAAAGAAGTGGTTACTGTCCAACGAACCAGAACCGATCCCATTTATGACTGGAGCAACGACGAGTTGAGGAAGGCTCAAAAAGAGGACCCAGATATTGAACCCATCCTCGCATGCAAGGAACACCAGGAAAAACCAGAATGGGCCGATATCTATGACAGAAGTCCGGCTCTGAACGCCTATTGGGCACAGTGGGACTCGTTGCATGTCCAAGAGGGTGTCCTTCGACGTAAGTGGGAATCAGCTGATGGGAAGTCCTATGTAATGCAGCTAGTCTTACCGAGGTCGAAGATTATGGACGTTCTGCGACAGATGCATGATGGAGTTTAGGGAGGCCATCTAGGAGTAAACAAGACGCTAGAAAAGGTTCGACAACGATTCTACTGGCTACATGCAAGGGAAGATGTCGAGAAGTGGTGCCGAAAATGTGATAGTTGTGCTGCCACCAAAGGCCCGAACAAAAAGAATCACAGCCAAATGCAGCAGTATAATGTCGGATCACCCTTTGAAAGGATTGCAGTAGACGTCGCACAGTGGTTTCAAAGTGGAAAAAAACCCCAAAAGTGAAATATTTCTTTCAGCAATTTTGATCCTATATTTCGATAGTATAAATATACAAATGCGAAATAAAAAGAAAATTATGTTCTTTTCTCACTCTGGTTCTCCATACCATCAATTCAATGTTGAGTCTATTATAATTTTCAGAATTCGGAAAAAAATGGAAGCGGTTTTTATGTGTAAATTTTTTGAATGAGAATCAATTTTAGGCAAACAAAAAGTGATTTTTAATGTTGAATATAACATTTTGCATTCATAATCCGTTCAATATTTCTTAATTTGATTTTCAATAAAAAAAATTAATAGCTTCTAATCAAGGTACTTCGAGAATTAGGCTTAAAAGTTGTTTATTGGACATATTTTTATAGAGCTAAGCGTTGCTAACTTTTGACACTTACATTTTTTGTTTCCTTGTTTAATAACGTAACAACCCTGTTAAAACTAACGGTCACTTTTATTCACTTTGATCGTGAGAACGTTTTGAGTGCAAAATCACGAGGTCTAATTTCCTTGTGAAAAAATCAGGGAAATTAAAAGATTTATGAATTTTTTTGGTATGCAACATTATTAAGACTTTGCATATAAACGTGTTGAAGAAATTTCCAAAAAATTGGTTCAGCCGATTTTGAGAAATCTAGAAAAGAGTGTTATAAACCCAAAAGGTACTACAAAAATGGATCTCTTTTCCGATTTTTTTGTTATTGAAGAATATATTTTAAATAATATCTTGGAATGCAATATCACTAAGGATAATGTTAAGTATAATTGTGCAAAATTTGAACAAAATCGGTAAAGCCGAAATGGAGATATACGGGAATAATCCAAAAAACAGCCTCAAAGTCCCTGGTTTTAGAATTTCACTTCGATACAGGGCCAGTAAGGGCTATAGATAAGAATCTGAAAATATAAGAGGATTTTTTCTTATGTATTTGGAGACGATTGAGCGGATGTCTTCATTAATTTTATCTTAAGGACCATCCTAATGTATATATATATAAATACAACGTTCGTTTTTATTAGCTTTTTTTGAATTAAAATTACAAAAAAAATTTTTTTTGTTTAAGTTCAATAATTAAAATTCACAATATTTATTGAAAATTTTAAATTTCAACAAAATCGGTCCATCCATTAAGTTTTTATAGGTTTTTTCCATAATGTCCATAGAATGGAACCACTGTGCGTCGCGGGTCCATTTCCGGAAACAAATAATGGAAATCGTTGTATTCTGGTCGTCATGGATTACTTCAGCAAGTGGCCTGAGGCATACACCATTCCAAATCAAGAAGCCAAAACAGTCGCAGACTAAATTGTATTCAACTGGGTGAGCAGATTCGGCGTTCCATTAGAACTGCATTCCGACCAGGGAAGGAACTTTGAATCAAACATATTCCAGGAAGTTTGTGGGCTTCTTCACATCAAGAAGACAAGAACAACACCCCTCCACCCACAATCTGAAGGCATGGTCGAACGATTCAACCGAACCCTTAGGGAACATCTTTGAAAAGTTGTGGAGAACAACCAGCGAGATTGGGATCGACACATTCCACTGTTTTTGGCGTATCGAAGTGCAAGACACAACTCAACTGGCCATACACCGTCTGAGATTTTGATGGGAAGGAACATCAGACTGCCGAGCGAAATAAAATTTGGATGTCCTACATCGGAGCCGCAAGCCGAGGACGACTATATGGATGACCTCAGAGAAAGACTTATTCATTTCCACGACGATAAAAGGTTGAGAACAAAGATGTTTAGTGACCGAATAAAGACACGCTACGATATACGAGCGACAACAACAGATTTCGAGGAGATCGAGTGTGGCTTTACAATACTCATCGACAAATGGGGTTGTCACCGAAACTTCAACGTGACTGGGAAGGTCCATATACAGTCATAACAAAAATCAATGACGTCGTGTACGGGATACAAAAGGGAGTCAGAGGAAAACCTAAAGTTGTATATCGCGACCGGCTACATCGCTAAAGTGGTGATGAGAACGATGGATTTGTTCGGGACGATCAGTCCTAAGGAGGGGGCAATGTAATGTGTACACACTTTATTTATTTCTATCACTATCTTTATCTCTCTGTATCTCTGTATCTTTGTCTATATGTAATGTACATACATACACTGTGAAATAAGTATGTAGCAATAAGTTTAATTGTAGTAGTAAATACTTGTGTAGGACAGTTAAAATGAGGGGCAACATCTAGTGATTAAGAGGAGAACTTTTCGTTAAGCATCGAGAATATTCAGCTCCTACAAAAACCCCAGTATTTTCTGTATTTGTTGTAGTAACATCTAGTGGTTAAGAGGAGAACTTTTCGTTAAGCATCGAGAAAATTCAGCTCCTGCAAAAACACCAGTATTAGTGGTTTCTCGAACCTTTTTTGTGTTATATATAAACCCCGTTTGGCGGCGAAGGAGATAGTTAATTGTGAACTGCGATAAAGTAAAGACACTGTGTTTGCAAAGTTATAATTGAAAGTGTTGAATAAATAAGTTTGTGAGTGATTTGAATAATGTGAATTTGTGTTTCATTTGAAAAGTGAATAAGTTTTAATTGTCGGACCAAGCCGAATATTACATTGGTGTCAGAATAAGGGATTAAAACTTATTGAGAATAAAACAGTGAACAGTGATAACATTATTTTGTGTGAAATAGTGAAGTTAAAAATTTAAAAAAAAAATGAGCAAAGTTTTGAAAGACTTAAATGTCCCTGAGCTAAAGGCCGAACTAAGCAAACGTGGCTTAAGTGGGACAGGAGTGAAAAACAAACTTGTTAAACGGCTGCAAGAATATCTGGAGCAGCAAAATGAAGACCCGAATACATTTGCGTTCGAATTAGAAGCAAAATTGGAAGAGGTAAATGCTAGTGACGCAACTCAAAACAAGAACGTAATGGAGCAACTGGGAACTCAAAGAAACGAGCAGAAGAACGAGCAAGAGAATGTTCTCAAACAACTAGAGGCTCAAAGAAATGATGTTCGGGAGTAACTGGAAACACAAAAGAATGATGTTCTGGAGCAACTACAAACTCAAAGAAACGAACAGAAGAACGAGCAAGAGCATGTTCTCAAACAACTAGAAGTGAATGTCTTGAAACAATTAGAAGCCCAAAAAAATGACGTTCGAGATCGGTTTGATGAACAGAAAAATATAATAGATTTCAGGTTTGCGGACTTCGAAGACAAAATCAATACTCTCGATGAGCGCGTCGAAAAACAAAATTCAATGACTAATGCACGTTTCGAGAAAATTGACGAACAGATCGAAGCCATTACAAGTGAACTAAAAAAAGTGCGAAAGTTGAAAGCTCGAGAGTGCTCAAGGAAGAGAGAAGTGAATCTTCCAAGCTTCGATGGTAGGATTCCGTGGTCAATCTACAAGAAACAATTTGAAGCAGCAGCATTAACGAACGGGTGGGACGATGACGAAAAATACATTGCTCTTACGCTTGCCTTAAGAGGTGCAGCTGCTGAACTGCTACAAACCATCCCAGCAGAGAAGAGTGATGACGTCAAAGTTCTGGAAAACGCCATTGAACAGCGGTTTGGGGATAGCCACATGACAGAAGTCTTCCGAGTTCAACTAAACAACAGGGCACAGAAAAGAGGTGAAACTCTGCAGCAGCTTCAGGCAGATATCGAGCGATTGGTTCACCTGGCATACTCAACAGCTGGCAAAGAGATAATGAATCAACTTGCTGTTGAAGCCTTTGTGAGGGCTGTGGGCGATATAAATCTCCAAAGGGCTATTCGCACTGCCGCAAAGCAAACACTTCCAGAAGCATTGGCTTTCGTTTTGATAATGGAAGCCGCAGAACAAGCTTCCCAAAATGTGCATCGCGTGAGAGAATTGGAAGTCCAAGAATGCTTCTTTGCCCGGCAAAAATCCTCATTCAAACCCTCCAAGTGGGTGCCAGGCGGGCAATGATCACTACAGAGTCCTGTGCGTTTTTGGCAGGATGGTGATTAGCTAAGGTTGAGTTGGGTCGCTGAATTGTTGTAACTCCTCAATAGTGCAACGTTCGGAAACCTAATTCAACCATAGTTTAGAGGTTCCTAATTTCAGTGGTGGTGTGAGCGTACTTTGTACGAAAACCGTGCCGAAGAATGAAAGGCTGGGGGATAAACCAGTCATTAACGAGCTCTTTCGGATGCTGTGGCAAGGTCCGTCTTATTTCTTTCCTTGCCCCGGTAAGCGGCTCTGCCGGGGCTGACCGTCTTTCCGCCTCACTCGTGGGAACAAAATTGAAACCAAACAAACAATCAAATAGAAAAAAAATACAAAACATAAATAGAGCCAGGGCTGACAATGCGGTCACATCTCCTGGAAAGGCTGTCGAGCCAAATCAGAGGTGTGAACGGGTTGTTAACCCTGTGGTTGCCACTAGCAGCGGGAGTCCTTCTCCCTCTACTAGCCGCAACCTCTACTTAAAGGAATTACCCGTCAGTGGAACAGCTGTGACGCTCGGCTGTCCCAAGGGCGGCAATTCCAAACCCCACATCATCCCCGCCCCTGCTAGGACGTCGCAAGCGACCCCAAGAAGGGACACCCCATCCGGAGAGACAAAATCTGCGACGCGTGGAATTGAATCGAAGGGTGAGGGCGTAACCCGATTGGTATCGGTAGCGACCAATTCGGTCACATCTCCTGGAAAGGCTGTCGAGCCAAATCAGAGGTGTGAACGGGTTGTTAACCCTGTGGTTGCCACTAGCAGCGGGAGTCCTTCTCCCTCTACTAGCCGCAACCTCTACTTAAAGGAATTACCCGTCAGTGGAACAGCTGTGACGCTCGGCTGTCCCAAGGGCGGCAATTCCAAACCCCACATCATCCCTGCCCCTGCTAGGACGTCGCAAGCGACCCCAAGAAGGGACACCCCATCCGGAGAGACAAAATCTGCGACGCGTGGAATTGAATCGAAGGGTGAGGGCGTACCCCGATTGGTATCGGTAGCGACCAATTCTGGTGGTGGACCCACATCTGTGTCACACGGACATAGCTCTGGGCCGGCCAACAAGAAGTCCTGGAAGTCACAAGTCAGTGGAGACCAGCGCAATGCTGAAAGGATTCGGGCCGCAGTCAGTGTCATACCGGCGGCGGAAAGAACCCCTGAGCAAGCGCGGAAACTCGAATGGGCTAGTGGCGTCCTCAGCAGAATTACCAAATCGACCGGCAGCGACTCAACGTCAAAGCGCAATAGGTCTCTCGAGGGCGACAAGCCTGAACCGAAAAGGCAGAAAGTGCTTTCCAGCAGCACAACAGCCTTCAATAAAGATCTGTCTTTCAGCGACGCGCTCAAAGGCAAGATCATAGCCGCGGTCATTGACAGAAGTCATGTAGATGGTAACATCTCTCATGATCAATGGGCAGACGTCAAGGCTCACCTCGGTTTCAGATTTTTATCTGTCATCGAGGAGAATCCGGGGCCTCTCCCAGACACAGCCGATGCAGGATGGTACCAAAATCGTATCAAACTCATCGCCTGTGGTGATCAGAGATCTTTCGATCTGTACAGGACTGCTGTTAATGGCTTGCCAGAAGTCTGGCCGGGTGCCAAGCCCGAAGTTGTTACAAGGGAGAATATTCCTTGCCGACCGAGAGCACGTATAATGGTCCCGGCTCTACACAACTGCCCGGACATGATAATGAAATTAATCAAAACCAGTTATCCAAACCTGCCTACTCACGACTGGAAAGTCCCAAAGGTTGAGAAGGAGACAGTGGGTCGCTATAGATCAGCTCTCTTGGTGATCAATAGGGAATCACTGGCTCCACTGGCCGCGACCGAAGGCGTGATTAGGTATGGTTTCGATGAAATCATAGTCCGCATTTACAAAAAAGATGAAGATTCGCTAAACGCGCCCCCCATAGAAGCCCCTTCAGCGGAAGGAAACGCTTCACTACCCCTAAAAATGGAAGTCGATGCAACACCACAAGTGGAACCATCGACCTCCACAGCCCCAAACAAGCCATCCGACATGGAGACGAACACTATAGTCGACAGCAATTCCAACATGGATACTGAAGACGCAACCTTAGGCATCACTCTGAGTGAGGAAGACCTACTTCATTCCTCCTCAGACGATGAAAATGAACGAGAAAACAGTGGTGGAGGTTGATCTGACTAAAAGTAGCAATGCTGCGATTAGTTCAGATTAATCTTCATCACGCCATCATGGCCACAGACAACCTGTTACTCCGACTGCATAGAAACAATGAAGACATCGCCTTCATACAGGAGCCGTGGGTCTCTAACTCCAGCATCAGAGGCCTCAAGACTCCTGGATATAAACTATTGTATGCATCGGAGAAAGGTGAACCAAGGTCATGCATGCTAGTAAAAAATGACTTAAATGTATTTTTACTCCCCCATTACAGCGACAAAGACACCACAACAGCTGTTCTAACAGCGGATAAAGCCACCTATTGGCTTATATCCTCGTATCTTGGCCACGACAGCCCTGCTCCGGGAGACACCTTGAGGAAGGCAATTGCGGACGCGCAAAAGAGGAAAGTTGGCCTACTAATTGGATCGGATGCTAACGCCCATCACACGGTATGGGGTAGCTCTGATATTAATGAGAGAGGTGAGTCCTTATTTGATTACCTTTTAAGTACTAACCTACTCATAAGTAATATTGGTAATGAACCCACTTTTGTTACCAAGAATAGGAAAGATGTACTCGATATTACACTAACCTCCGACTTTATCCACAATCTGATTTCAAACTGGCATGTCTCAAAGGAGAATTCCTTCTCTGACCACAGATATATTCAGTTTGAGCTCAATGATGTGGCAAATATATCTACGGGTTTTCGCAATCATCGTAATACTAACTGGGAACGATATAGGGAGGTACTAGCACAACTGCTTGATCACAACCTTCTTAAAAGTCCCTCCACTAAAGATGAACTAGACCTTTCTGTGAATCATCTCACCGACGCCTTCAACGAATCAATGAGAGCTGCTTGCCCTATAACCATTCCAAAGGGTAAAAAGAAACCTCATTGGTGGCACAAAGAACTAGAACCATTCAGGAAGAGCTGTCGAAAGCTCTTCAATAGATCTAAGTACACTAGATCTCCTTCTGACTGGGACTCATACAAACAAGCTCTAAAGCAATATAAGAAAGAATTAAGAAAGAGTAAGAGGTTTCTTGGAGAAACTTCTGTGGAAAAGTAGAAAATACTTCAGAAGCCTCAAGACTCAGGAAAATTCTCTCAAAAAGTCCAACAATACCCAGTGCTTTAAAGACAGATGCAGGTACGTGGACTACCACAGATGAAGAATCTCTTAATCTGTTATTAGACACCCACTTTCCAGGTAGCTCTAATATACTCAGCGACCTAACATCAGAGTCTCAAACTTCTACAAGCGATTTAGTGGATCTAATAACGCGGGAAAAATTGCAATGGGCCGTAGATAGCTTTGATCCATATAAATCTCCAGGACCAGACGGAATCATTCCGGCCGAATTACAAAAATGCTCAGATATGATCATTCCACCATTGGAAATCATTCTGACAGGCTGTGTAAGGTTGAAATATATTCCCAAGGCCTGGAGAATGGCAAAAGTAGTCTTCATTCCTAAAGCAGGGAAACCCTCCCACGTTAACCCTAAAGATCTTCGACCAATTAGCCTATCATCCTTCCTTCTTAAAACTTTGGAAAGACTGATTGAAATTTACATTAGACATAGCTTAAAACCATGTCTCATTTCCACAGCTCAACATGCGTACTCTAAGGGAAAATCAGTAGAAACAGCACTTCATACGCTGGTACGTAGTATTGAATATTCCCTCAAATACAAAGAATATAATCTTGTAGCTTTCCTAGATATTGAAGGAGCTTTCAATAACGTCAGTTACCAGGCGATCACAACAGCAATGGACAAGCTGAAATTAAAGAAATCACTCAGTGATCTCATAAGTCACATGCTCAAAAGCAGGACAATAACTTCCAGCATGAGAAGTTTTACTACCACCAGATCGGTAAATCGAGGTACCCCCCAAGGTGGGGTCCTTTCACCTCTTTTATGGAATATGGTAGTAAACGACCTACTAACATCATTGGAAGCTGAGGGTTTCAGGGTGATTGCCTATGCTGACGATGTTGCAATATCTGTATCTGGAAAACATCCCCAAGTTCTCTCGGAACTCCTACAAAATGCCTTAAATAGGCTAACAAAATGGGCTAATCAATGTGGCTTGGACGTCAATCCACATAAAACAGAACTAGTACTCTTTACGAGAAGGTACAAAATTCCTCAGTTTAGCCCACCCAAGATTAAAGGAATACCATTAAGCTTTTCCGACCAAGCTAAATATTTAGGCCTCATTTTAGACAAAAAACTAAATTGGAAGGCAAATATTGATGAAAGAGTAAAAAAGGCTACCGTAGCGCTTTTTACTTGTAAAAAGGCCATAGGATCAAAATGGGGCTTCTCCCCAAAGATAACCCACTGGCTATACACTTCGGTAATCAGACCGATACTCATTTATGGAGTTGTCGTATGGTGGACCGCACTGGACAAGATGGTAAATCTAAATAAGCTCATCAAAGTTCAACGGTCAGCAGGTATGTGCATCACAGGAGCACTTCGCTCAACACCAACCGCAGCCCTGGAAGTGCTTATAAACCTTACACCTCTCGACATCTTCTCCAAAATGGTGGCAGCCAACACATGTGTGAGGCTTAGAGCCACCTCTCAATGGAACAGTAACAATACTGGTCATACTACTATTCTAGACAATTTCAGATCTATCCCAGATCGCTTAGATTATACCACCCCAAAAATGGTGTTCGGTAAAAGCTTCCATGTCTCTATCCCTTCAAGATCCTCCTGGGAAGAAGAAAGACCCCTGGAAGACAACGCGGTAGACTTCTATACAGACGGTTCAAAGACCGACTGCGGAGTTGGAAGTGGTATCTATTCAGAACAACTGAATCTCAGTCTATCATACAGACTGTAGTGTATTCCAGGCAGAAGTAATGGCGATTAAAGAGGCACTATCCTGGCTCAAAGAAAACGTTATATCTTGCAAGGATATACGAATCTTCTCGGACAGCCAAGCCGCTCTCAAATCTCTTGCGTCTGTCTCCATAAACTCTCAAATAGTCCACGATTGTCGATCATCTCTGAATGAGATGACGGAACAGTTTAATATTCACCTCATTTGGGTGCCGGGCCACAGAGACATTCCGGGAAATTGCAAAGCCGACGAGCTCGCCAAAAACGGAACACTTCTGCCCAATGTTAGACAAAAACACATCATAGGAATACCACTCGCTACATGCAAATATCTTCTCAAACAATATGCTCTAGAATCAACCAATGCTAGATGGTCACAGGGTACCACCTGCCTAGCAACCAAGCAAATATGGCCAAGCATAGACTTAAAACGGTCAAAAGGCTTGATATCCCTGAGCAGACAAAATATAAGCTCTACAATTGGAGTAATAACAGGACACTGCCTCATAGGCAGACATGCTCTGAGGCTAGGGGTCTACACAAATGACTTCTGTAGAAGCTGCATGGACGAGGAGGAAGAGGAAACAGTCCAACACCTTCTATGTACATGTCCAGCACTCTCCATTAGAAGGAACAGCTTTCTAGGTAATGACTTCTTCGATAATACCAGTAAACTGGCAACAATCGACACAAAATGTCTCTCTAACTTCATTAGAAGCACGAATTGGTTTGTTTAAGCTCATTACTCTCCCATGAGTATTTTGTGGTATCACAACGGACCCTTGAGGTCTAAGTGAGTCAACAACATCTGGACAGCCACTCAAACCTAACCTAACCTAACCAAGAATGCTCTTGTCAGAAGGCTACTCTGGAAAGGAGTCAGCGAGACGGACCAGCACGATGCTGGAACTGCAACAAGACTGGGCATCTTCAACGACAGTGCAGATTACCGCGAAGAGGAACCGCATGCCAACACTGTGAAAACAGAAATATGTCAACTGGTCAAAGTTATACCTACAACAAAGTTGCTTCCCAAGTTGTTTCCCGCCCCACCAACTTCGAGGGACAGAAGCTGGTTTCTAGTACCGATAGCTACAGAAACACCATCCAGGTTTCTCAAACAAAACGTGACAAGAAGAGCCTGACCGTGGAAGCAAGTATAAGCGGCATCAAATGTGTGGCTACCATCGACACCGGTTCCACGGCGTCCATTGTACGGCAGGACTTCTTTAAGAAGACACAACACCAACAGCTATCGTCTAAGGACTGCAACTGGAGAGGCGGCAAAAGTTTACGGTGAGGTTCGTCTTAAGATCCGAATGGCAGAGTTGGAATTCTCTCACCTGTTCCTGGTAGCAGATATATGCGACGAGTGCATTGTCGGCGTCGATTTCATGAAAGATCACGGAGTGATATTGGACATCGGGAACCAAGTCCTGAAATATCGAAACATCGAGATTCCGATGATCTATGGGACTAACTCGTATGACACCTCGTCATCTGTGAAAACCGTCATCAAAGAAGACCTCACTTTGCCTGCTTCTTCAGAAGTATTCGTGTGGACGAAATTGAAGGGTAAGCCTGGCAGCCATCGATACCTCATGGTCGAACCAGCATCTGTAAAGTCCTCCAAAAACGTCACCATTGGGAAGACTCTTGTTAGACCTGTAAAGAACATGTATCCCGTACGAATACTGAACATCAAGCCGTACGAAGTTAAGCTTAGAAAAGGTGAGATTGTCGGACAATGCAAATCTGTATCAGCCATAACAAGGATCAACGAAGAAGAGTCCAGGCAAACCTTGAAGTCCGAAGAGCTGAACTCCATAAAGACCAATATTCTCAAGTCATTTAATCTTGGTCACCAACAAAGAAGAACTGCAGAAGGTCTCCTCGAAGAATTTGCAGACATCTTTTCATCATCGCAAAGGAAATTTGGCAGAACACAACTGGTTCAACATCGAATCAACACCGGGGATGCAAAGCCGATCCGTCAACCTGCAAGACGCCTTCCACTTATCAACCCGCTTTTGCGTGGACTATCGAAAGTAGTGTATATTCGTAACTCCCAGGACAACCTTGGTATCGGTACGGTACCATGGTACCATCCCAATTGGGATTTTTACCAAGTTTCAATTTTGATGCTAATTGGGATTAATTGTAACTGGTTGGATTTCTGTATTTTCATTGGAATATTGGTTGTGGGATTGGAAATCGAGTGATAAATTGGTTGTGAGATACAATTTTCTAGTGTGAAATCGTTGGGTTGTGCTTGGTACCGGTCGTATTTCTAGTTCAAAAATTAAATTCTTGTTGGAATCGTGCTGATTTGGCTGGGTAGCTCCTACTCCATCCAACTCAAAATCCATGTCACTCCCAGGACAGCGGCACTTCCCAATTGGAATGCATACCAAGTTTCCAGTTTAATTTAATAAAAATTAAATTCTTGTTGGAATCGTGCTGATTTGGTTGGGTAGCTCCTACTCCATCCAACTCAAAATCCATGTCACTCCCAGGACACCGGCAACATATTTAGTTGGGTAATTTCTGGCACAACATTCGCACCTGTATGGCATGCAATATAAAATTGATTTCTTAACGAAACTCGCATTCCAAAATACTTACTTCTGTGGGTTGTGCTGGTTAGAATTGTGTACAATGCAAGAGAATGTCAGAAAACAAAGAACATATTAAGTAAAAACAAATACAAGTTTTTCTTCTTTCTTTTTTTTTATTAAAAACATATTTTCATTGCTTACATCAGGTTTACAATTATTTTCTTATCGTTATGTGTAAATATTATTTTATTTTATTCTCAAACTATTCTGGTTACAACTTGTTCAAGTGGATTATAGTCAATAATTCTATCATGAAGCATAAGGCAGTAAGCTGAAGTATTTGCTGGAATTTGTTTTGATGTTCTCATTTCCAAACGTATATCTATAGGTCCTGTTTTCATAGTTTCATTTTGATGTCTGCAGTCCACCACGAAAACTGGAGCATGTGATTTAAATAATTCCCAGGAAAGAAGAGGTTCAGTGATGGTTTTATTATAGTAGGTTTTTTGAAAGTCGGTGTACATTTTGTAAAACAGACTATATCTATTTTTTTCAAAAGAAACATTGAAATCTTCATGTGGATAAACATCAGAGATTAAATAAACTTTTAAGTCTGTGAGACTGCAGTGATCAAACTTTGTAGGATCAGCAGTCAGGTTTTTATTTTTCCCAGTTTGTAGAGCAAGAACAATGTATCGAGGTTTTTCTATTTGTGTTGTTGTCTTGACATTCCAGATATGATGATCAGAACTTGGCAGCATGGGATATTCATATAGATCCCAGTTTCGGAAAGCAATTTTCATAGAGCTGCTTTTATTTATAGATTTATATAAGTTTAATTTCATGGAATCTGATAAGGTTACGTGGGGTACTTTCCATTGTATTTTTTGAATGTTAATTTGTACTTTTTCATCGGTCGAAGAGATCAATGCGTTTTCATCCACTCTTGCACGAGTGATAATAAGATCATGTCGAGCATTTGGAATGATTTTTTTATAATCTTCAGCGAATCCTAAAAGTTTGTTCAACGGGATACAATAGTTAAAATGAAATGGTTTCAAATTAATAGGTGAGTCAGGAGACCAGGATGCGTTTAATAGCATAGCACTCTCATTTTTAGTCAAAGATAAATAGTTTTTGATCGTTGATGTTATTCCGACATTTCGATTGTAGTCAATTTCCTTGCCATTCAGTTCATAGCGAATTTCATCAAAGAGAAAAGCCATAGCATTGTTTACAAGTTTTGTATTGACTATATCTTTTACATCAGTTGTCGATAATGATCCTTCAATGTATAAAAAACTTTCCGAAGGTAGAACATTAAGATTTTGATGTTGTATACAAATCTGAATGATGTCATTTCGTTCAAAATTGTTTTGATATGGTGAATAAGTATGATACTCATATTTAGAAATGCTTTCATTTATCTCGGGATCTTGAAAAATGTTTAACATTATTTACGATTTCTTTTTTAATTTAAGACCTATTGACAACAAAAAGTCCTGATTATGTTTGGTAAGGCAATGTGTTACCGCAGCTGCGTTCGAAGCTTGATTGACGATTGATTTATTATTAACAATGTTTTTATAAGATATTGAGTTGTCAATGGTTTCATACACAATCATTTTTCTGGTTGTAAATGTAAGCGGACCGTTATGTTTTCACCTCTAAAATTAATATCGTTACCGTCTTGATCGCAGAGCTTAAGACACAATGATGTTATTCGTTTGACGTTCACAGGTAAATAAATAACATTGCTTGGAACTTCTATGATTTTATAGCCAGGACTTACTTTAACAGAGAATTCATGTAAAATATGCGCCGGTTGGTTATTAATGTACGTTCCATCTATGATATTACATTCAATGCGTATTGTATTAACTCTATTTATATTAACATAGAGATCTGATTCATGAAGCAAGTTTGAAGTCAACAACTTCTTACTAAACCCTAAAAGCGAACCAATAGAATTTGGTTTTGAAAAGTCAATATCTTCTGAACAGATAATTTCACATTTCAGAGTGTTGTTGTTTGCCTTGATTTTAATTTCAGTTTTCCTTATTTGGTTTTTCTTTTTTTTATTTATTTCATTAATTCTCTTTTGTATGAAATTGTTAATATCTTCAATTTCATATGAACCAATAGGAAAAGAAATAACACTATCACCGATACATAACATATTATTACTCTCATCCACATTTGGAATTGAATTATATGTTTGGAAATCTATAAGTCCACATACATAATTAGATTTAAGCACTATTGGTGGAAAATACTGAGCGTTAAGAGTTGACTCATTCCCACTTAAAGCAAGTGTTAACGACATGTTGATTAAAAGACAAATGACACATTTTTCATTTTTACACATCATTTTATTACAATATACATTACATTATATACATTACATTATATTGCGTTATTAATTGTAGTATAAAATAAAACATTCTTTTTTTTCAAATTTATTTTAATCTAATTTATATTTCTGTTTTTATACATATATAAATATATCATTACATGTATGTATATGTTTTATTACAACGGTAAGGGTTAATTGTCATTGGGTATATTTTTATGTCCCCAGGCAAGCGTGCTGATGTTATCTGCACATATGAATCTTTTTGTGTCCTTAAAACTAAGAGCCAACTTGTTTAAATTTTGGGTGTAAATTGTATGTAATTTACTCCTAAAAGTTAACATATTTTCATATCTTTCAATTTTATCAAATAGACATCTTTTATAATCATCTATTCTCAATCGTTTGGTGACAGATCTTTTTACTCCTTTCGCCTTCTGGACAGATTTTGCATTTTGTACAGTGAACGAGTACATTTTAGCTCTCAAACCAACAAATTCCAACATTTTATTCCCACAGGTTTCGTCTTTAAACATACCTAAGACTTTGTTATTTAACCTAGGAATATTATGTTGGTTATTGGGATCAAAGTCATATGTATCAAACCTTGATGGTATATCATCCAAAATATCAGAATAAAAGTCTTCTGTTTTGACATTGTAAATAAAGGAGTCAGTATCCATATAATTAAGAAGAACATTTTCATGATATTTTGGTTTGATGTAGTCATAGTGGAATTCATACATAAGAATTTTTGAGAGCTCAAGTACTATGAAACCTAGATAGATCGGTTTGTTCAATGTAATGTTGCATTTACTCATTTGTATAGCCAACAGTGGGATAGATCCTTCATCATCCTCATGGGCAAAGTGTAAGGAACTATGGAAGTTTGGTCTCGCAATCCAACCTCTAGCACCCAATGATTGTCTTTTATTTTCCCATCGTGTAACAATTTTAACATCAGTACGTTTCTCAATATTTTCCATTGTTTTACCATAAATAGAAAGATTCATTAACTTGAAAAACCTTTTCTGGAAATCAGTTTTAGCTTTCTTTCTAAGTTCAGTATTAAAGGAAATATATTCTTCCAGCCATTTTGATTGTTTAAATTTAATCACACGATGGACTTTTTTTAAAATCAAACCATGTTTCAGAGCTTGCTTTAAACTCTCAAGGTGAATAACATAGTTCCGTTTTGGTAAGAAACTTGCTACTAGTTTCTTGAATTTAGAGCCTGGCGTTGCTTTATTTTCTGGGCAAAAAGGCAAATCGTTATGAATATCATGCAGATGATCGGGATATTCTAGATCAACTTCTAAAACATATCCAACATTAATATCATTCAGACTTTCTATGTATTCCAGAGAAAAATTAAGTGGGTTCTGCCATTCAAAATCTCCACATGGAAGATTCTGAGACATTGCCCAGCCATATAAATTATTTGCATCTAAATAAACCAAGTATGATGATGGTTTTTCAGAGTCATAGGACTCAATAAATTTATTATTGGCTCGGGAATATCTATGACTGCATTGGGTAAGGCCGCCTCTTATCCCTTTTTGAAAGAAATTATACATTTCAATGTCAGTCAAGAGTTCCAGTTCCACTTTTGTCACTTTTAACATAGCATCCCAAGATAAACCAGGAGCTGTATAGTAGTGACAAGGATCTAAACTGTATCTATGCTTACAAACTTTTCTGAAATTTTCAAAAATATCAGCTAACAACAAAACATCACTTTTTAAGTATATTTCCATATAACTTTTGAGATTATGGCATTTAAAATGATTCCATATGCTTATGGCTAACTGATAATCTTCAGTTGAACATTCCTCATTCGTGAGTTTGTTGAAAAACTTCACTCTTTCAGGAAGACATCGTTCAGACATTTTTTGCCAAGAATCCAAGAAATCATATGGAAATACACCTTTTCTCTTTACTAATTCCAAACTTTGCTCTGTTTTAAAGCATTTTCTGGATAAAATAAAGTCTGAATGAACTTAATTTCTAGCTAAACTATCTATGCTATCACCCAAAAAGCGAAAAGAGTCTAAAAATCTAAGTTCTATAGAACGTTTTTCATCAATATAGATTTTCTTTGAAAAAGAAATATATTTTTCTTTGTTCAAAGGAATCACTTTGATTTCACCATCGATTTCTCTAAGCGATTTGAAGAATAGATGTGCATCATAACCAGATAAATTATGAAACAAAATTGGAAAGAAAGTTGGCATCTTGTATTTAATATTACAAAGATTATGGGCTGCCCCCCTATATTCACCTGTTAAGTGACAATGATCCCTTACCTTCATCTCTCCAATATCGAATTTGTTGGCGCATATTGTGCACATTGTTGCCTTCTCAAAACAAAACGCCTGCATTTCTGTGAGAGGTTTCATCGGTGTCACGCTTCTAATATGCTTGTTGTATTTGTCCATCGTGTCTTCAACTAAAGTATGAATGAATTTGCTAGCACAGTTCTCTCCTATAAAGAAAAGACAAAAAACAAAAATATGTATAAGAATTTTGTTTAATAGAAAATAAGTTATTAAATAATACCTATGAAAGTCCGCATTACATCTTCGGTTTCATCGAAAGAACATTTCATGTAGTATGAGAATGCACATGGAACGTGTTCTTGAACAATTGTAGTCGAAGACGTTGACGGGTCCGGGAAACAGGTTTGAACTGGTTTCAGAATGCATTCAAAATCTGCATACGTTACAAACGGAACCATCATTTGTTTATCATGATTTGCAAATTTGATAATCTTTTTATCCTCGGCTGGCATTTTTGTCACCATTTTTTTACACTCACCCTTGTGTTTAGCGAATGAGGGGTCATTGTAAAAATGCTGCAAACAAGTATTGCAGAACAGCAATTTTCTCCTTGAACTTTCCACAACATCACTTGTTATCAAACGACTTATATGCTTTATCCACATAAAGTGCGTAGCTTCGCCTTTCATTTGGAGTAGAAGATTAACATGAATGCGTTTTTCTTGCGTTGTCATGTAATAAGGACCTTCAATTTGAGGGTTTTCTCCCTCAGAAAACCCAAAAACATTGATGCTTATGTTATTCTTACATTCAAATATTCTGATTTCCGGCAGTTCAAGGGGAAATGAGAGCCCAGTGAAATCCAGTATAATATTATTTAGGGCAATTATATCTCTGGATATATCTGACACTTGGTATGAAGATATTCTCTCTGCATGTATCTCAACCTGATGAACAGCAGATATAACTGCCCATTTAAAACAATATTCATCATTGTTTTGAATATTGACAATGGCTTTCTTGGCAGCTATTTTTTTTGGCAATGGTAAATAACTTGAACCACTCAATGGCTGGTATTTGTTTACGTTGATTTCCACTGATTTTATTCTTATCAGTGCCCATCCACTATCCTTTTCTTGGAATTCATCCATTTTCACGAGGATAGTCTCAAACATTTCTTTGAGAATGGGACTTATTTCTACTTCCAAGAAAACTGCTTTCATTTCCGCAGCCATTGATTTTAATACTTATTTTTACATACTCCGCAAAAAGTTCCAAGTTGAATTTTACGGAGTTGTGCTCGTGTATTTTTTGGCTAAGAATTTCGTGTAGCATTGCTTCGTTGTCATTCAAAAATACTTTCGGATCCATTTCATGTTCATTTTTATTCTGAACGGAAAGGGAAATTACACGATTTTTAAAGGAATTTCTGTTGTGTTCCAATCAAAATGAAACAAGAAGTTATCTAATAATTTCTACAAACTTTAATTAATGAAAATGACTTTTAACAAAAACTATGTCCTTCGCTTGCCAAGTAAAAGAATTGAATGAATCCAGAAGGGATCAAAATGTACTAGAACAATTTACATTTAGTACTTTAGTAAAAGCGTTGCCAACATCCCCCCTTGTGAAGTTATGGATAGTCTTGGGTGTAATCACCGTGCCACTTAGGTGGGCGTCGAGCTCTTGTAGGTCTTCGAGAAGCTGTTGAAGTCGATTGCTGATTCTCATCTGGGCGGTCTGGTTGAGGAGAAGAAATATTTGCTTCCTCACGTTTATTCATCTCTTCAGATTGTTCTTGGCTTGATTGAGGTGAAGATGGTAAACTAGGACTTCTTGGAACCTTTGTACTAGCCTGTGGTACTGGTGAAGTAGAATCTTGAATACGTTGGTCGGTTGTATCCAAAGAGACAGGAGTATACCTGTCAATGAGATCCAAATGGTTATTAATTGCATTGTTATACTTGTTACCTATTCTGTTCTCAGCATAACGAAAACGAAGTTGATTAGTGTGCTTCCGCCTTAAGCATGTTCGCTCATCTAACGTTACGTTAACGTCGTAGTTGACATTTCCTTTTCTGCTGACAACAACACCAGGAATCCAAAAGTTTTTGTTTCCCTTGAAAACTTTTGCGTAAACTGGATCTCCTGGATTGAAGCTACGATATTTTGACTTGTTGCTCCTGTTAAATTGTTCTTCCATGAGTTCGTTGCGGATGACTGAAAACTTTTCGGGTTTCTTCAAGAGGTCGATGTTCGTTCTAATTTTTCTTCCGATGAAACATTCAGCTGGTGACTTTGCATCTGGAGCGTTTCGATTTGGCGTTGATCTGTATGCCAGAAGAAATTCTTGAAGATGTTCGCTATCCGTCCCTCCTTCTTTGTTTTTTGCTAGTGCTCTTTTCAACGTGTCCACGAATCGCTCTGCTTGCCCGTTTGATTGAGGGTGATACGGGGCTGTCCGACTGTGTTTGATGCCTCTGGAGTTACAAAATTGTGTAAAAGAAGCACTCACAAATTGAGTGCCATTGTCTGAGACAATTTCTTGTGGTTGCCCAAAAAGTGAAAAAAATTCAGTGAGCTTTTGGATGACGGTAGCTGATGTGATGTTTTCTGTTTGGTAAATCTCAGGATACTTTGAGAAAGCATCTACAATTACCAAATAATAGTATGAGTTGACTGGGCCTGCGATGTCGATGTGTATGCGTTGCATAGGTGACGTTGGTATTGGCCACGATGATAACATGGTTTTAACTGGAGTTCGAGCTTCTGTGGCACAACCATGACACTGTCGAACCCAACTTGTTATGTCTGCGTCTATTGTAGGCCAATATACGGTGGATCGTGCGATTTCCTTCATTCGAACTATGCCTTGATGTCCTTTGTGGAGTTGAATAAGAATTCGCTTGTAGAAAACATCTGGAATGACGATGCGCTCGCCATATAAAAGACAATTATCCACAATTGATAATGCATCTTTTCGGTTGAAATATGCGGATAAGGTGGTATCATCTAATTTGTGCGGCCAACCATTTTGGATATAGTGCGCGACCTGTTGTAAAATTTTATCTTTT
Source organism: Sphaerophoria taeniata (assembly GCA_943590905.1). Taxonomy (NCBI): domain Eukaryota; kingdom Metazoa; phylum Arthropoda; class Insecta; order Diptera; family Syrphidae; genus Sphaerophoria; species Sphaerophoria taeniata. Next base: position 89,739,688 of record OX016541.1, on the reverse strand, counting down.
TGTGTAGCTACACTTACCATATGAAAGGTGATCGGTAGTGACTGGATGTTGTCCTGAAGAATTGATAGAACATCTGATTCCAATCTAGAGCAGGCTACGACAAAATCTTCTTCGGGTTTCATCTGATTGCTGATAAGCCGAGACAGAACGTCCACATATCCAAAATCGTGTGTCGAAATATATTTAATTTCGAAGTCGTAAGACATAAGAGTTAATGCCCAACGCTGGAGTCGATTTGCCGTGTGTGTTGGTATCCCCTTTTTAGATCCAAAGATCGAGAGCAGTGGTTTGTGGTCGGTGCGAAGGATGAACTTTCTGCCGTATATCATTCGGTGGAATTTTGTGACTGCGAAAACTAGAGCCAGCGCTTCTTTCTCAATTTGGCTGTAACTTTTTTCTGCTGCCGTGAGTGAGCGAGAAGCGTGATAAATTGCCTTTTCCGTTCCGTCTGTCATGACGTGGGATATACGTGCACCTATTCCTACTATTGATGCGTCTGCTGCAACGACTATCGGTAAGGCTGGATTGTAGTGGGTGATGACTAAATCTGATGATAATATTGACTTAAATTTCTTGAAGCTTTGTCTGCATTCTTCTGACCATGACCATTTTGTGTTGTTCTTGAGAAGGTCGTCCAGAGGTGCTCGTAAAGAGCGCATTTCTTTGATGAATTTGCCATAATAGTTTACGGCTTCCAGGAATGATCGAAGTTCACTTATATTGGTTGGCGGTGGTAGTTGTTTGATGGCGGTAAGCTTGTTCGGATCTGGTCGCAGACCTTCTTGACTGATGACGTGTCCCAAATACTTGCATTCTCTTGAAAAAAATTTGCATTTTTCCCAGTTTACTGTGAGACCGTATTCTGCAAATCTGCGAAGTACTTCTTCAACTGCCGTGATGTTCTCGCTCTCCGTCTCTGTCGCTACCAAGATGTCGTCAATATAAGCTGATGCTTCTTGTATTCCGGCCAGAATTGTGTCCATTGCTTTTTGAAAAGCGCCAGGGGCTGCTTTAATACCTGGTGCGAGCCTGTTAAAAGTGTATAGGCCGCGGTGTGTGGATATGGTAAGTAGTTGTTTGGTTTCGTCATCCACTTCCATTTGCAGGTAGGCATCTGACAAATCTATGCGGGTGAAACATTTGCAATTTGACATTTTGGCAAAAATTTCATCAGGAAGTGGCAACGGATGACTGTGGGGTTCCACGCAGGCATTCAACTCTGTTGAATAATCTGCGCAGATGCGAATAGCCCCATTTGCTCGTTTGACAACAACTATAGGCGCTGCCCATGCTGAAAAATTGGTGGGTGTGATGATGCCAGCGTCCTGAAGTCGGTTGAGTTCCTTGTCTATTGATGGCAAGGCGGAATAAGCTACCTGTCTTTTGGGAATAAAAACTGGTTTTGTGTTTTCTTTTAATTGTATATTTATTTTAAATTTTGTACAGTGACCTGGACCTTCGCGGAAAACTTCTGGAAATTTGTTCCGGATAAAAGCGATGGTCGAAGCTCGATCAGCTGTGTTGATTGTTTTACAAAAAGCACTGATTGGTTTTCCCAAAGATGTAGTTTTTCCATTAAGTCCACTCCGAAAATGTTGAGATTGTTGAGTTCGGAGACGTAGACTGTGTTTCGATGATGGTTTCCTTCGAATTTGATATGGCCTTCGAATTCACCGATGATTGGAATTTGGTTTGATGAAGCGTCTCTGGCTGTGTGAGAAGTATTGATGATGACTGGAGATCCGATTGATGACCACACTGACTTTGAAATGATCGTGATGTCAGAACCCGTGTCTATTTGAAGTCTCACGTTGTTGCCGTTGATACTGACTTCAACATACTTACGTTTTTGTGCCAAGCTTTGGTTGACTGCAAAAACACGATTACTTTTGGCTGAATGTGCTCGCCTTGAGTTCTTTTTCTTGGTAGCATACGAATTACTGTTCTCTTGCTTTAGTGATTTTCTAGAGCAAGGACAATAACCTTCTTTGTGACCCACTGTATTGCACTCTCTGCACTTGTGCTTAATAAAAGAACACTCTTTTGAGAAGTGCATGCCGCCACAATTCCAACAAGGTGTTCTCGGTTTTGTGCAACTGACCTCGTGGTTGTTTTTTCCTTCGTTCTGTTTGGAAAAATTATGCTTTTGCTGTGGTTGTTTGGCTGCGACGTGCTGAACTTTTGATGCTGCAGTTTCTATCATGGACGTGTCTTTTTGCAGGTTTTTATATCGAAGAATTTCCGAAACTAGATTGTCAACTGTGAGGTCTTTCTCTTTATCGAGAAAATGAAGTAGTTTAATGCGTATGTCTGCATCTTTTGGTGATTTCAGACCCATGACATATACTATGCATTTGAGTTGGTTCATAGTGAATTTCTCTAGCTCGAAATTCTCACAACATCGATTTACTTTGGCTGCAAAAGTGATGTAGTCTTCCATTTCGCCTTTTGTCATCTGCAGGCAATTGAATCTTGCCGCGAAGACTGATTCGGTACGACCAAACAAATTAGACAATTTGTCTACTGTTTCTTTGAAACTTAATTCCCGCGGTAGTTTTGGAAGAATGTAATCTACATATTTGTCGTGGGCTATGGAATGAATTTTACGCAGTAAAAGTCTTACCTTGCTTGCATCGTCGAACTCTTTCGCGTCTTCTGCGAATAAATCCTCGTATCGCCGGTACCAAACTGGAAAAGTTTGTCCATTTTCTGGATCGTGGTGAAATTCATTTATGTTCTTCGCTAACGCATCCATTTTCAACTCTGTTGCTGTACCACTTGGAGCACCCAATGACATCTGGACAATTTTCTCGAGCAGGGCGCTGTTCTGAGAAATAATCTGAACTAGAATGGGGTCCATGCTTGGTGGTTGTTGACCTGGTTGACCTGGTGCTTGCTGTTCCATGATGATTTGAGGTTAGCAAACACTTGTTGCTATTGCGTGTTGGAGATTTTAATCCTTAAAAATCTAATCGATCCTTTCGTTTTTTTTTTTTTTGAAACGAAAACCTCGTCGCCACTTTGTTGTGTTCCAATCAAAATGAAACAAGAAGTTATCTAATAATTTCTACAAACTTTAATTAATGAAAATGACTTTTAACAAAAACTATGTCCTTCGCTTGCCAAGTAAAAGAATTGAATGAATCCAGAAGGGATCAAAATGTACTAGAACAATTTACATTTAGTACTTTAGTAAAAGCGTTGCCAACAATTTCTTATTTCCATCACGTTTTCCTTATAAAGTATTTGAACTTTGGCTTTGTGAGAATTCTTCCGAATATGTTGCGCCCATTTGTTTTTGGGTATTTGTTCCTTGCAAAATGTGCAAGTAGCCAAACTTTCGTTATTTATCTTTGTAACAATTGCTGCTGCAGAAGTAGATGGTTGATCGTCTATTTTTGAAGCTGCTGATATAATTGATGGATGTTCTTGTTGCTGTTCCTTATGTTTTTGAAATTCGCGCATTTGTAATTGAAGTGCTTCAATTAATTTCTGTTGTTGTTGTACTTGTATTTCAAGTTGACCTTGTCCTGGTATTTGTTGATTTTGATGACAACCACAAGGTTGTTGTTCTTGTTGTAGTTGTTGTTTTTGGTTCAATGGATGTTCCTGTCCATTTTGATGATTCTTTGCGCATTGAATCAAATGCGCCTTTTGAATTGTTTGGGATTCGAACGTCTCCCCACAGAGACGACAAGACCCCGACAAGTTTAAATGCACAGTTTTTATGTGACGATTTAACGCACCGACAGTCGAAAGTATTTTTTTGCAAAAAGCACAAGACTTTGTGTTATTCATGATTATAATTTTTTTTTTTAACTGTGTACAAAAAAGTAATAATTTGTAAATAGGTTTTAGTTCTTAGTTAGTTTTTGAAACTTTTTTTCACACTTAAAATGTCACAAGACCTCCTTTTGAATTGAAAACAAAATTCAAACTGAGTTTAAAAGAAACATAGTCTTACGTATTTATCTTTTTTTGGGGAACGTCACTTTATGTTCTTAACCTCGTTCACAACGTGGTTTGGGTTTTTGTATTATGTTCTTAACATCGTTCACAACGTGGTTTGGGTTTTTAATTATGTTCTAAGCCTCGCTCATAACATGTATTGGGTCTATGTAAATATTATAGGTTCCCACATTGTAGGTATTTGATTCAGTATCATTTGTAAGGATACACATGATTCTTTTTTTAAATTATGACCTTCCTTTCAAGGGTAATAAAAAACAAACAAAAAAAGGTACACTGAACAATTACGTATATGATAAAAATGTATCTACGCGCCTCCTTAAGATGTTAATTTATAGGAATAACAAATAAAACACTGAGAAAATTTGTTTGGAATTTTTTTTTTCGTAGGATCAACACGTAAGGATCCCAGATTGTAAGTATTTGATAGGATCAACACGTAGGGATCCCTCATTGTAGGTATTTGATTCAGTATCATTTGTAAGGATACACATGATTCTTTTTTTAAATTTATGACCTTCCTTCCAAGGGTAATAAAAAACCAACATCAAAGAAGATTCTTCAAGGGATCAATATATTTTCGTTTTTTCAACTTTATCACCTTCCTTTCAAGGGCAATAAAAACAATCAAACAAAAAAAAATTCTCGTAGGATCAATAGGTAAGGATCGACAGGTAAGGATCAACATGCAAGGATCCTACATTGTAGGTATTTGATTAAGTATCATTTGTAAGGATAAACATGATTCAATTTTTTAAAACTATCAAACCTTTCAAGGGTAATAAAAAACCAACATCAAAGAAGATTCTTCAAGGGATCAATATATTTTAGTTTTTTCAACTTTATCACCTTCCTTTCAAGGGTAATAAAAAACAAACAAACAAAAAAAATTTATCGTAGGATCAATAAGTAAGGGTCGACAGGTGAGGATCAACAGGTAAAGGATCCCACATTGAAGGTATTGATTCGTATGAGACTCAGAAAATTCGTTTTGAAATAATATTATTTTCCTGATTGAACATGAAAATATTCCAAAAAAGAAAAATTGTTTCTTTAGGTTTTATATATATGTTTTGTGTGGGGGATCTGGGATACTTCTACTAGGGGTTCTATAAAAGGAAATTTCGTTGTTACCAACGAGCACAGTCGATTACGAGCACTAGCAACATAACATCATGTATTTTGAAGAGGAGGAGTATTCCATTTTTACAGTAGATGATTTCGCTGCAAGAGAAGCAAACTCGCTTAACTCCCTTAACGAAATTAATTATAAACCATCAAAAAAAATATCTGAGCTTAATGCAGATATTAAGTACAATATTTTTGCTCTACGAAAAGTTAAAACGCCTTGGGGGGATCGCATTGTCGCAGATCTTGGAGAGTTCACAGTAAGTAAAAGAAAAAAAAACATCAATTTCATTGTTCTTTATTTAAAGTGACTTTTAATTTCTTTATTCCTACAGACTTTTCTACCTCAGAGATATTCGAAACTCTCAGTAAGCAGTATGGCATCAATTGGGGGAGGTGGCTATGTCTTAGAGATTGTAAGACAAATCGGTTCCACCTATGAATTAAAATTTATGAAAATGAAGTAATAATCCATTTCAATTAAAAAAAAAATATATATTTGTAAATAAACACACAATAAATACATAGTTTAAAAAAAAAAAAACGAATTCTTTCTTTTATTCGTTTTAACCGTCTGTGTTTTTTCGGACTTCTTTATTTGATTCAGTATCATTTGTAAGGATACACATGATTCTTTTTTTAAATTTATGACCTTCCTTCCAAGGGTAATAAAAAACCAACATCAAAGAAGATTCTTCAAGGGATCAATATATTTTCGTTTTTTCAACTTTATCACCTTCCTTTCAAGGGTAATAAAAAACAATCAAACAATGAATACTTCATCACTCTGTTATGAGCAAAGGAATGTGAATCCTGTAAAATCTCAGCTCAACTGAGTAAAGTTGGTGGTTGAGTATCCTTTTCTCCTAACTGAGTGAAGTTGGTGGTTGATTAACTGAGTGAAATTGGTAGCTGAATAGAAATTGATTCAGTTCCACATCAACATTGACGAGCGCTAGATCGAGTTTGCGAATTTTTATAGTAACAATAAAAACAAAACCAAAAATAGTTAAAATGGAAAAAACGAAGGACAAGAAAACGAAAGAAGTTTGAACGGTATTGAGGAGCCAGAATCTTTCCGTCCAAATCCTAACCAGGAAAGATTGCACTGCGGACCATCGCAGAGATACCGGGAAGCAATTTTCCACCCATTCCATGGAGCTGCTATAATAAAGGAATTAGAACAGGAAAACGGACCAAACGATTGTGATTTGGATGAGGTGTTTGAGGATGACGAAGAATACAAGTCAAGTACGCTCCTACGAAAAGTCATTGAGGCAAGGTTTCGTCCAAAAAGGAAAAGAATAGCAGATCCTTTATTGGATGCGAAGCGACTGCCAGCTGGAAAACATTTTAAAGGAGAGAAAAAAAAACCTAGGATATAAATAAATAAATTTAAAAGAAAAAAAATAATAATAAGCAAATAAAAAATAAATTTGAATTTTTACATCTTATATTTTATATTTCTTTTATTTTAATTCGTTTTTTTTAATCCAGGAGTTATGTTCTGATGGAAATCCCAACCACTTGACAAAAACCTTATTTCCTCTGCTTTGTAAAACCTTTTCCACAAGAAAAATATCTGCACATTTAGTTTTCATCAGTTCTGGTTCATAGAAACTACCTTGAACAGGTTTTCCTTGATAGTCTTCAAGAAGATATGTATTTGGTTTTGTAACTTTGATTTTTCTTATTTTAAAAACCTCCGTTGTCCAGTTAGGTGTATAGCCCTTTTCAAATGCATGTTTATACTTGCTGATTCTTACTTTGTCACCGATCTTAAATTTTTGTTTACTTGCTCCTTCTTTATCAGTTTTAAAAAGCGGTAACAATGACTTGGAATTTTTCTTCGTTACATCTGCAGGAAAACATTTAATGGTTCTGTGAAAAGAGTGATTGTAATCATTTAGTAGTTTCTTATAAATATTGATCCACTTATAGTTTCCATTGAAACTAAATTCTTTCCACATTTTTTCTTTAAAAGTTCTATTAAATCTTTCGACAATGGAAGCCTTTAATGAACTGAATGTTGAGTAATGATTAATTTTGTACTTTTCCATTAAGAGTTTAAAGTTCTTATTGAAAAATTCTTTTCCATCATCTGTTTGTATATTCTTTGGAATTCTAGAAGAACATCTAAATATTTGTTCCATTCCTTTCGTAATGGTAATACCCTTTTTGTTTTTCATTGGGATGACCCATGCAAATTTCGAAAACGTATCGATTACTGTCATTAAATAATTAAATCCTCTGTTTTGTTCACTATATGGGATCATTTCAACCAGGTCAGCTTGCCATAAGTCATCGTAACCTTTGATGATAACATGACGACGTTTGAAGTTTCTACGTGCAGGTTTATGCAACTCCTCAACAACCTCACGCTTACTCATATTTACAAAGAGTGAATCCAACAAAATCAAAGAAAAGACTTTTATATATATATTTTTTTTTCTTTTATTGCAATCTATTATACAGTAACATAAGTTTCTTAATTTTAATTAACCTTTTTTCCATATGGTAACAGACGCAAGTATCGGGACCTTCTTCACATAGGTTGGATGACCAACAACAGTTGGAGTAATGATATCCATGCGATGATTCCATGTATGTAGTATTTTTAAATTTACTAACCATTGAAATACAGTTAGTAAATTCTCCATAGTGTTCATCCAATATTGATTCGCCATTTGTTTTTAAAAAATCAAAAATATCTTTTATTATTTTATCAGTGTCCATTTTGAAAGTTCCTTGTGGTTCGAGTGTTGAATGCTAACTAACAAATTTTATTTTATTTTATGAAAATTGAAAACCTTTTCTTCATCTTCACTTATTTGTATATAAAATACAGTTACATAAGATTAATACATGTATACCATTTTAATCTATCGGTGTAAAGGGTACATTAGGAAACAACGTTTTCATTATAAATTCAACTTTTTTTTGTATTTTCTCGTCAACATACTTTTCTTCTTTGGAGTCTTTAAGTTTTTGAGAAATTATTTGTTATTCTTTATTTTCTTGTTCCATACTTTTTATTGTTTCCTTTATCGTAGAGTCTATGTGGTTTTTTAGAATACGAATTTCCTTATTAAAAGTGGATAAAACTTCCATTAAAGAAGAATTGATGTGGTTTATAATGCTTGATTCTTTAAGACTTATTTGATCATCAACATATCCTTTGCATACGGCTTGGTGGGGATATTCAGGATTACTTCCAACATTGTTTAAATATTTACTTTCTATATCAAAATCACCAGACGATAGAAGTTTAAAACCTATTCCTGGAGGCCCTACAAGACCTTTATTATTTGGAAGAGGCTTGAAGTTCCTACCGAACTTGTCGACGTTCATTGTTTATATGTAAAATTAATTGATTGAAACGAAGCTAATATATAATATTTGATTCTTTTAGCTCTTCAATTAACGAATTTATTTCATTCTGATGGCTATTATTACCAGCATTTTTGGATGCTATCAAAAGTCTTAGCCTATTAACAAGTTCATTAGGATCGTTCCAATACACATATTCAATATTTTTATTTGTATACTCCATATCAGATATGACAGAATAAGACTTTCCAGTTTTTTCTGTTTCACTTTTAAATCTTGCAGCAAGTTGTTTAACTATTTTTGTATATTTTGCACCTCTATTTGCCTTGATTCGACCGGAACTATCATGATTAGTTTTATATGCATTAGTTTTATATAAGATTTTTCCATATTCTTCTAGGTCATTACTAGTATATATTTGCTGGCGTGGATTTTTCTTTAGAATTAATTCAATGAGACCAGGAGTTCGAGTGAAAGTTTCATCATCAATAACAATTTCATGTTCATTCATTACAAAACGACATTTTCCTATTTTAATAGAATTTGTATTTGCATCAAAATATGGACCATATGTTGTATCGCGGTTCGAATCTGACAATATTTTTTTAATGTATGAAGATGTTTTGTTCAGAGTTGAATTACTTTTTGGTGTACTGAATAACATGGAATCATCTGTAGTATCCATTTCTTGAATGTAACTTGATTTGTTATGTTCTTCTTCCTTCACATTTTCATCAAAAGATTTGAAATGTAGCTTACGAGGTTTGATTGTTTTTATGACGTCATCCTCCTGTTTGGTTTCTTTTGTAACATTTCCAACCAATTTGTTCAATGGTTCCACAATTGGTTTAAAAGTCTCTTCTAAATCAGTTTCTCTAGTCATTTTGCCAGTTTTTAGTTGAAAATATTTATTTCTTAGCACATTTTTTGTTTTTATTAAATCTCTCAACACGTTCTCATCCATTTCTATGGTTCGGATAAATACATATATTTCTTTTATTAATTTTTTTTGTTTAGAATTAAAATGAAGGACTAGTTTTCCCAAACAGTATTGTTGTCAGAATGTTTTGATTTTAAATGAAATATTTATATTTATAGTAAAGCAATTTTATTGAAACTGTTTTTGTAGCGACCTTTTTCAATACTGTTCTCCTTGTCTATTACTAGGAATCCAAAACTGTCAGTCCAACAATGTGAGCATAACTCTTTGAATTGATTAAATGTCATATCAGAGTTAATATGATCCTTGTAAACATGCTTCAAGTTCAATTCGTCTTGTTTGAAAAGAATAATGAAATTAGCGTTGTCTCTTATTAGATGTTTTGGTATATGAGTATAGGACTGGCATAAGTAAAAACTATCAACTCCATTGTGACGACCCATACAAAAATAGTCTCTTATATTATTTTGTTTCTGGCAAGCGACATCATCGAATAAAAATATTGAATTGTTTTTAGCGTCTGAAGGAGGCATTATTTCACAATTGTTTGAAAATTCGTTGTATTCCATTCCTTTGATAGATGAAATTATTTTTTTAAGATATTGATATTTTGGTTGGTGTAAGGATTTGGAATAAATATAAATATTTTCAAACTTTAAACCGTTGGCGTCAAGAAGAATGCTTAACATTACATTTGTTTTTCCGCAGTTTGATGGTCCAACGATAATTCCTCGAATACTATTTGGAAATAAGTTTCCATGTTTTTTCTTAATTTTTACATTGGAATCAAAATTCCTTACGTTTATGACATCTGACTGCTTTACAAAACGCATAATGACGACTAAGATATTTTTTAATAAAACATTTTGTTTTTATACACTTGTAATCATAAATGTTTCAACCTTCAACTAAGAAGGTGTGTTAATCATACTATGATTGAACATAACACTCAAAATCAGTGCAATAGAAAAAGAAAATCAATTAAAGGAGAAGGGCTTTTGAATAAAGTTATAGACAAACTACCATTTGAATTACATATTCCTTCATATAATTATTGTGGACCTGGAACGAAATTGGAGGAACGCCTACGTAGAGGAGATAAAGGAATCAATCAACTGGATGAGGCTTGTCGTCTTCATGACATTGCATACTCAAAAAGTAGCTCTCTATCAGACCGACATATTGCTGATAAAATTCTAACCGAGCAAGCGTGGAAAAGATTTAAAGCAAACGACTCATCAACCTCTGAAAAGTTAAGTGGACTCCTAGTTACCAACATGATGAAAGCTAAATCTAAATTTGGAATGGGTAACTGCAAGACCAAAAAAAGCGCAATTAAAAGACCTAAGAAGACAAAATCAAAAAAGGTTTGCAAACAGAATATGTTTAAAAAGGCTATAAGCGAAGCAAGAAATGCTATTAAAAACAATATAAATTGTTGTGGAACAACATCTATTGCTAATATTGCTGTGAAGGCTGCAAAAAATGTTATTAAAAATAAGAAAAAACAAATTCAAACACCGAGAGTAATTCCACTTCCGAAAAGTGGTGGTTTTCTACCACTTCTAGCTCCTATTCTAGCTGGTTTATCTGCTGTGGGATCACTAACAGGTGGAGCAGCTGGCGTTGTAAAAGCGATCAATGATGTACGATCTGCTAAAAGACAGTTTGAAGAAAATAAGCGTCATAATAAGGCTATGGAATCAGTTGCTATTCAAGGAAATGGGCTGTTCTTAAAACCATATAAAAATGGTCTTGGACTTTTTTTGAACTCAACAAATACAAAAAACTAATTGAATTGCTACCTAACAATCCTTTAAGCAATTTTGATATCCACCAGTTTGGAAAGAAACACTTGAAGCATTTTAGAGGAGTTTTTATGCGAAACTCTTTACCAAAAGTACCAACATTAAAAGAGTGTGGTGTTATAAATCTGGACAATGAAAGCGGTTTGGGTACTCATTGGGTAGCATATATAAGAAATAAAAAAAAATATTGTTAAGTATTTTGATAGTTTTGGAAATTTAAGACCACCCTCAGAAGTAATAAACTATCTTGGTACAAAAATAAACTATAATTATATACAAGAACAAGATTTTGATACATTTATTTGCGGTCATTTATGTTTAAGATTTTTATTAGAACAATGTAATAAAGTTTTCAAAATCTAAAATAAGAAAAACTCGTATTTTTTTTACTTAATGGGTTCTTTGTTTTCTGACATTCTCTTGCATTGTACACAATTCTAACCAGCACAACCCACAGAAGTAAGTATTTTGGAATGCGAGTTTCGTTTAGAAATCAATTTTATATTGCATGCCATACAGGTGCGAATGTTGTGCCAGAAATTACCCAACTAAATATGTTGCCGGTGTCCTGGGAGTGACATGGATTTTGAGTTGGATGGAGTAGGAGCTACCCAACCAAATCAGCACGATTCCAACAAGAATTTAATTTTTATTAAATTAAACTGGAAACTTGGTATGCACTCCAATTGGGAAGTGCCGCTGTCCTGGGAGTGACATGGATTTTGAGTTGGATGGAGTAGGAGCTACCCAGCCAAATCAGCACGATTCCAACAAGAATTTAATTTTTGAACTAGAAATACGACCGGTACCAAGCACAACCCAACGATTTCACACTAGAAAATTGTATCTCACAACCAATTTATCACTCGATTTCCAATCCCACAACCAATATTCCAATGAAAATACAGAAATCCAACCAGTTACAATTAATCCCAATTAGCATCAAAATTGAAACTTGGTAAAAATCCCAATTGGGATGGTACCATGGTACCGTACCGATACCAAGGTTGTCCTGGGAGTTACGAATATACACTACTATCGAAGGTTGAAGGATAGCTACCCTCTGCCTAGGATCAGCGATACTCTGGACGCAATGGAAGGAGCACCATGGTTCTCAACTTTGGACCTGAAAAGTGGTTACTGGCAAGTAGGAATCCATCCTGAAGACAGAGAGAAGACAGCGTTCTCGACAGGAAACGGATTGTGGCAGTTCAAAGTGATGCCTTTTGGACTGTGCAATGCTGCAGCGACTTTTGGGCGCCTTATGGAATGTGTCCTGCAAGGACTCACGTGGAAATCTTGCCTGGTCTATTTGGATGACGTCATCGTATACGGGAAAACATTTGACGAACACTGTACAGATCTGAGAGCCGTGTTTCAAAGACTTCGAGAAGCCTACCTCAAACTCAATTCAGAAAAGTGTTCACTCTTCAATACCGAAGTGAAATACCTGGGAGATATCATCTCATCCCAAAGAGTAAAGACAGATCCTGATAAGGTTGACACCGTGAAGAATTAGCCAACACGACAGGACAAACATCAACTCCGAAGCTTTCTAGGTCTAGCCTTCTACTATAGGCGCTTTGTCAAGAACTTTGCTGAGATCGCCAAGAGTCTACATCAGCTAACGGAAAAGGGAAAGCAGTTTAAATGGTCAGGTGAGTGCGAGCGCAGCTTTCAAGAGCTCAAGCAACGCTTGTGTGATGGACCGGTGCTGACCTGCCCGATTCCAGGAAAACCGTTCATCATTGATGCTGATGCCAGCAATGTCGGGATTGTCACAGGTACATGATGGCGAAGAAAAAGGTGGTTGCCTATTACAGCAAGGTACTCTCGAAGTCGGAAAGAAACTATTGTGTGACCAGAAGAGAACTTCTTGCACTGATTTTGGCAACAAAGCACTTCCATAAGTATCTCTATGGACAGAAGTTTCTTCTCCGAACCGACCATGGAGCACTAAGCTAGCTTTTGAATTTCAAGAATCAAGAGGGTCAAGTGGCGAGATGGATTGAGAGGCTGCAGACGTACGATTATGAAATTCAACATCGGAAGGGGAAGCTTCACCCAAATGCTGATGCACTGTCTCGGAGACCATTTAGGCAAGACTGTAAGCATTGCAGACGCCAGGAAGAAAAAGAAGTGGTTACTGTCCAACGAACCAGAACCGATCCCATTTATGACTGGAGCAACGACGAGTTGAAGAAGGCTCAACAATAGGACCCAAATATTGAACCCATCCTCGCATGCAAGGAACACCAGTAAAAACCAGAATGGGCCGATATCTATGACAGAAGTCCGGCTCTGAACGCCTATTGGGCACAGTGGGACTAGTTGCATGTCCAAGAGGGTGTCCTTCGACGTAAGTGGGAATCAGCTGATGGGAAGTCCTATGTAATGCAGCTAGTCTTACCGAGGTCGAAGATTATGGACGTTCTGCGACAGATGCATGATGGAGTTTAGGGAGGCCATCTAGGAGTAAACAAGACGCTAGAAAAGGTTCGACAACGATTCTACTGGCTACATGCAAGGGAAGATGTCGAGAAGTGGTGCCGAAAATGTGATACTTGTGCTGCCACCAAAGGCCCGAACAAAAAGAATCACAGCCAAATGCAGCAGTATAATGTTGGATCACCCTTTGAAAGGATTGCAGTAGACGTCGCGGGTCCATTTCCGGAAACAAATTATGGAAATCGTTGTATTCTGGTCGTCATGGATTACTTCAGCAAGTGGCCTGAGGCATACACCATTCCAAATCAAGAAGCCAAAACAGTCGCAGACCAAATTGTATTCAACTGGGTGAGCAGATTCGGCGTTCCATTAGAACTGCATTCCGACCAGGGAAGGAACTTTGAATCAAACATATTCCAGGAAGTTTGTGGGCTTCTTCACATCAAGAAGACAAGAACAACACCCCTCCACCCACAATCTGATGGCATGGTCGAACGATTCAACCGAACCCTTAAGGAACATCTTTGAAAAGTTGTGGAGAACAACCAGCGAGATTCGGATCGACACATTCCACTGTTTTTGGCGTATCGAAGTGCAAGACACAACTCAACTGGCCATACACCGTCTGAGATTTTGATGGGAAGGAACATCAGACTGCCGAGCGAAATAAAATTTGGATGTCCTACATCGGAGCCGCAAGCCGAGGACGACTATATGGATGACCTCAGAGAAAGACTTATTCATTTCCACGACGATAAAAGGTTGAGAACAAAGATGTTTAGTGACCGAATAAAGACACGCTACGATATACGAGCGACAACAACAGATTTCGAGGAGATCGAGTGTGGCTTTACAATACTCATCGACAAATTGGGTTGTCACCGAAACTTCAACGTGACTGGGAAGGTCCATATACAGTCATAACAAAAATCAATGACGTCGTGTACGGGATACAAAAGGGAGTCAGAGGAAAACCTAAAGTTGTACATCGCGACCGGCTACATCGCTACAGTGGTGATGAGAACGATGGATTTGTTCGGGACGATCAGTCCTAAGGAGGGGGCAATGTAATGTGTACACACTTTATTTATTTCTATCACTATCTTTATCTCTCTGTATCTCTGTATCTTTGTCTATATGTAATGTACATACATACACTGTTTATCTCTATCACACTAATATTTTTTTATAGTGAAATAATTATGTAGCAATAAGTTTAATTGTAGTAGTAAATACTTCTGTAGGACAGTTAAAATGAGGGGCAACATCTAGTGATTAAGAGGAGAACTTTTCGTTAAGCATCGAGAATATTCAGCTCCAACAAAAACCCCAGTATTTTCTGTATTTGTAGTAGTAACATCTAGTGGTTAAGAGGAGAACTTTTCGTTAAGCATCGAGAAAATTCAGCTCCTGCAAAAACCCCAGTATTAGTAGTTTCTCGAACCTTTTTTTTGTGTTATATATAAACCCCGTTTGGCGGCGAAGGAGATAGTTAATTGTGAACTGTGTAAGTAAAGTAAAGACTTTGTATATATAGTCCTATAGTACCCGCACGCTGACGATTCGATCGAGGCGACACGAGTGGCAGTATAAAAATTAGCTCTTTTGGCTTTTTTCACTTCTGCATTTGCAGACAATTTCTGTATATTTTTGAGAACATTCTCTGAGTCCTCTGCACTGTAGCTCTTTCGCAGAATGTACTCTTAACTCTTAAGTGTCAATTTGATACGCAATGTCATGTCAATGTCTATTGGTGGTGGATGGTGGTTGGTGGGACGGTGAGATGGGATTGGACATTGGATCATTATTTCTTACAGTATGCATGTTTGAAAATTGAAATATATGACAGGCTGGTGTATTTTTTTGTGTGTGGGTAAGGAAAGGATTATTGGAATAGAAGAAAAGAGAACAAAAAAGTACGGAATATCATTTTATGATTGCCACATTGGCAACAGAATTTGAATGGTTTAATATTTTTGTTTTTATTTTCAAGGAATGTTTAAAGGATAGCAAATATTTTCAATGGGAATTGTTTTGTTTTGGTAGGTGATATTGTACTGCTTTTTTGTACAAAGAAATTATTTGAACTTTATAAATGTGTCTCATTCAGTTTCTTTGAACAAAAAAAAAACAAGGTGATTCAGCAAGGTGGCAAGCTTGTCGTCGTTTAATCATGTTGCCAATATGCTGGCTGATGGCTGATGTCCTAAACGAAAAACAAGAACGAAGAACAAAATCTATGTAGGTATGCGTTATTGTTATGGTTGTGTGTTCTAACACATTCTAAATTTCTATTATCGAAAATCGAACTTATAATTTGTAGCGTAGTAACACTATACGTTGCGATATTTCAAATTTTTAGGAGCAGGTCAAGTGCATTGAATTTGTTTTGGATTTCTGGATTTCTGAATTATGCGATCGGGAAGTTTGTGGCTATTCATTTTTTGTTTTAAGAAATGTATTGAAGTTGAAATGTTTAAACATAATACATATATTGGTTATGAAAAAAAAAGAAATGGTAATATTGCAAAAATTTGAAATAAAAAAAAAAGAATTTGAATGGTTACATAAGTCTACAGATAAGAATGGAATGGATAGAACTTTTATAGTAGTAGATAGCATCATATATATACATATACCAATACAAAAAGTTAGCAAAAAAAAAAAAATATGTCTGATTGGGAGTATTCATATCTGTAAGGCGTCCGAACCAAAGCAATGTAAAAAAAGATGTTTTATTCCAAGAAGTATTTTGGACACCCCGAAGAGGATCAAAAATGATCCTTTGTACGGGAAGAAACAATTCTTGGAAAATAACATGGATGATTTAAGTGAGGAACAAAAGACGTTCATAGGATTCCAATTCCTTTACAAGACCAATGCTCCATGGTGTAAAGAAGAAACAAATTTTATAAGTCCCCAGTTTCTTGTGAGAATCCCTTTTTTAATAACAATTGGAAACAGACCATTTGTTATTTCGTAGGATCTTCAAAGGGTGCCATGCTTTCAAAAATGATAGTGTCTATAGTGCAGAGTGTCAACGATTGTGGACTTGAAGTTGTTGGCACTTCCTGCGATCAAGGCCCCGCGAATGTTCGAGCATATAACTTGCTTATGGAACAATCAAAGGGACCCTGGGTAGACGTTGGAGGTCAGAAAGTATTTCTATTTTTTGACTATCCACATATGTTTAAGAGTGTTAGGAACATTCTCTTGAATAAACAGATCAAAATTCTTGACGAAGTAGTTGACTGGAAAATTCTTGAGAAAGTTTATGAGATGGACTTGAAAAGTCCCTCGTTTAGGATTTTAAGTAAATTAAGTAAAAGACATGTGTATCAAAATAATTTTGAAAAGCTGTCAGTGAAGCATGCAACTCAGGTACTAAGCTATATTATATATCTATACATTAGTTGCAATAATAGTAAGTAATACAAAAATATTTATTTATTTTCTGTGATTGTGTTAATTTTTTAATTGTAAATTGGCAAATATTTACCTAAAGTAAGCAATAATGTACAGCGATTATGCCTACTGGGGATAGATACCCTTAAAAAACGCATTTGGTACTCTACCTCCTGGCTAATGTGGAAAAAATACGATTTTGAATAATAAAAAATGTTTCAAACTTTCTTTTAAGTTCATCATAGAGTAGTTTTGGATACTGAACCTGTATTTACCTCGAATAAAGTTATGTGAAGTGTAGATGCCTACTATTTCTTCACCCTTGAAAAAAAAAATTCCAATTGATTGGAAACTGAATAAATGTAGGTATCTATGGATTCGATAAGTTAAATTAAAGATTCGAGTTTTCTTTTATTCTAATAATCCAATTTATTAATAAACTTACTAACTAGGTAGAATTATAAATTTCGGAATTTCGGATGTAGCACGAGGCTCGAGAGATGATTACAAAAGAAGAACGATTTTAGGTTAGTTACTCTATTTATACTCTTTACATTTTTACGGAGAAAGGAAATAAAGAGATGTAAGAAAAAGGGATAGTTTAAAGTGTGATGTATAATTTTATAATTCAATGATGACGCTTGAGAAAAAAAATATATAATATATATAAAAATATTAAAAATAGTTCATTTTCACCCGTTTCATACTTTAGCTAAGCCAACACCTTTTTTAAAACAGCAGATTGTAGGTACTTCCAAAAAAAATTGTTTTTAGTATTCAAATTCAACGGCATTTAAGGTGCAAAAACAAGAAATGATCCAAATATTCAATTTGAAAACAAGTTTCTGCAGCCTAAATATTAGGTCCGTTCGTTTACCCCATAAAACTGCCCAAAACTACCATATTCTCCCACTTTTTCGTTCGTTTACTGCCACTTAAATTAAAATCTGTCACTTTTGAAGGAGAAAAATATTTCCCCTATCGGCCGAATTTAGCCACAAAAATTTCTTGTGGCAGTTTGTGTAAGTTCTGTCAAACCATAAGAAGTACATTGAATTTTGTTGACGTTTGACATAATTTTGTGCATTCGGCAGATTTTTGGTTTGAAGCGTTCATTTACTTTTTGGGTGAATCACAAAATTTCGAGGAGTGGGGATGATTTTTGACAGTTTTTACACAAGCTGCCCAAAAAGTAAAAGAACGGATCTATTGTATCGAATAGCCAGGCCTTTACTTGTAGTAAAATATTAAAATTGTACCTATTGGTTTTCTTGCACACATTATGAAATACTGCAACATAGGAATATCAATCAGAGTATATCTAATAATGAGTAAGGACACTCTCTACTTAGTTATTTTTTTGTAACATTTTTGGTCTCACATACTTGGGAAATAGACGGTAAATCTAAGTGTTTTAGTGAGAAGGAGACAAAACATAAGGACTACAAAAAAACAAGTGGCATGACAGCTATCAATGTATCAAGCATCTTTCGTCTTTGAAAATTCGTCCTAAGAAATGCCATAAAAAACTTGTTAATTTCAACCCTCAATTAGTGTGACCTGATTCAATCAAATAAAACATGTTACAAGGGTTGATAATTGAAGTTTAAATCGTAATATATGATATTTGATATCTTAAGAAGCTATCACAGCCCATACATTAGTTAATTTATATTCTAGATTAAATTATTCATATTTTTTATTCATTTATATGGGTTTGTAAGCAAAAAAAAGCAATTACTTGAAAAACAAAATAAAGTGATCTAAAAAAGATTAGTTTGGTCACTCCACTCCTTTTCAGATTGAGAGGAAAAAAAAACAAGAACACATGCACAGACCATCAGTCAGACCAGCATTTTGGGAAATTCCGATTTTATGTATCGTACACATGCAGCTCTATTTGTTGCGAACTCTTTCTTTCTTTCGAATTTTTCTAGACCGAACATTTTTGAACTATTCTTCCCTACTAGAACTTTTTTTCTGTTATTAGCGTTTTTTATTGAATTTGATATACTCTGATATCAATAGCCTTAAAAACTTCCTTCATATGTTCATATGTATAAAATTCATAAAGGCATTTGAATAACATGTGTTTGCTGATCTTTTGTTATTGCCTTTGCGTTTGCATTGCCTTCCTTTTATTCTCTACCATTATTCGTTTTGTTTATTCTACTCTCTTATTTGCAACCAAGAAAAATTCCCTGTTCCCTCTCTTTCCTCTGCTTAGTTCTTGTTCTTTCAGTAAATCTGTATCTGATTCTCTGAGAGCGACTGTCGGCTGCAAAAAGAGAATGACAGCAAAGTACAAGTGGCGCCACCTTCGATTTGACGGCAGCTTAGTGCGTAACAAAATTCAAGCGCGTGGAAATACTATAGGACTATATATACAAAGGTAAAGACACTGTGTTTGCAAAGTTATAATTGAAAGTGTTGAATAAATAAGTTTGTGAGTGATTTGAATAAAGTGAATTTGTGTTTTATTTGAAAAGTGAATAAGTTTTAATTGTCGGACCAAGCCAAATATTACATTGGTGTCAGAATAAGGGATTAAAACTTATTGAGAATAAAACAGTGAACAGTGATAATAGTGATGGGATCATTCGAATGATATAATCGATTATAATCGATTATGGCAATCATTCGAGATCATTCGATTATTGAAATCATTCGAATGATTTCTCAAACCCTGCTACAACTACTACTCTTCAAAATTAAAATCTGAAATGAAAAAAAAAAATCGAATGACGATTATTAGTATTCGAATGACCATTATTATCATTCGAATACAAATAATCCATTTTATTAGTATTCGAATGATAAATCATTCGAATGAATAATCGATTATTAATAATCGAATGAAAAATCATTCGAATGAAAATAGTACTCGAATGAAAATAGTAATTGAATTAAAATAGTACTCGAATGAAAATAGTACTCGAATGAAAATAGTACTCGAATGAAAATAGTAATTGAATGAAAATAGTATTCGAATGAAAATAGTACTCGAATGAAAATAGTACTCGAATGAAAATAGTAATTGAGTGAAAATAGTACTCTAATGAAAATAGTAATTGAATGAAAATAGTAATAGAATGAAAATAGTACTCGAATGAAAAGAATCGATTATTAGTATTCGCATAAAAACAAATCGAATGATGACTTTTTTAAGTTTTAATTCGAATGACGATTTTATTTCTAGTTAAATTTGCAAATCTTTGCAATGGAATTTTGTTTATGATTTTTGGTTACTTTTTGAAAGGCAAACAAAAATTTGTATTTGGAGATTCTTTGCTTTTTTTTTGATATATGTACATGATTGGTAGAAATTTTTGTGAATTAGTGTTTAAAAAATGAATACGGAACATTGTTTATAGCTAAGAAGAATAACAGGCTATTTTTAAAAATGTTTCTAAAATGAAATTGAACAATAAACCCAGGTCGGTACCTACCATCTGAGAGGGTATTTTCTAAGGCAGGTCTATTGACGAATGACCGTCAATATTATTATACCTGTAAATTAGCTCATTGTACACTGTAAACTTTAAATTTTTCACCATTTTCATTGGATTTCGTAATTCGAATGATCATTCGATTATTCAAATCATTCGAATACTATTTTCTCGATTATTGAAATCATTCGATTATGCCCATCACTAGTGATAACATTATTTTGTGTGAAATAGTGAAGTTAAAAATTTTAAAAAAAATGAGCAAAGTTTTGAAAGACTTAAATGTCCCTGAGCTAAAGGCCGAACTAAGCAAACGTGGCTTAAGTGGGACAGGAGTGAAAAACAAACTTGTTAAACGGCTGCAGGAATATCTGGAGCAGCAAAATGAAGACCCGAATACATTTGCGTTCGAATTAGAAGCAAAATTGGAAGAGGTAAATGCTAGTGACGCTTTATCTAACATGATTAGGGATTGCAATCCCGGGATCCCGGTACATTTTTCAATCTTTTATATCCCGGGATTGTATTATCTAATCCCGGGATTTTCGGGATTCGGGATTGGCAGATTAAATCATTGTATATAAAGACACCTAGTATAATCAAGCATGGGTTTTTCGACTTTTTGTGCTATATCATAACAAAAAAAAAAAAAATCTCAATACCAAACTTATGTAAAAAAACAGTACTGTGTCAGGTCTCAAGATTTCACTACAATCGATTGCCAGGTCGCGGGTACTAGCTAAATAGAAATATGGATTAAATATTTACATACAACTTTTTTCCTTATTTCATTTTAAATACCTTCTAACAGCAACCATAGAGAAATTATTATAAAGAAGACAGTCTTGTGGACATAGACAAGAGAAGAGAAACCACATGATCACCGATGAGTTAAAAGGGATATGTAGACAATGGCCCTTAGTAATAGAACCCAATTTAGCCAAAATTCGATTTTAACAAAAAATCTGTAGTAATAAAACACGCATCTCAATTCTAAACTAAAAATATGCTTAGAAGCAGCTCACCTGTATCTAAGTCAAATTTAAAATGATGGAATCACAATAGAGTTTTGAGAGAACTGACGTAGGCGCGAAGTTCACCATAATACGTTTTGCGAATTTGTCAACTTCAAAAGTGACAGCAGTTCTTTTTTTCAGTTCACAATAACGAAAGAGTCACAATGATTGCGAATAATTAGACTTTTGTTAAATTTGAACTGTTACTACGAAATGTTAAAAGCAGCTTTTCTAAATCTAACAAAAAGTGACTTTCAAACCGACTTTACTTATGTTTATTACTAAGGGCCTATAGTCTACAAGCTGCGGTCCAAGTTTACTGCAAGAGTATGCGTGTTTTTACCAATACTATCTCAATAAACTTATGTCGTTTTCCATTGGTCTTTTTTTGACGTTTCTTCTTCTACCTCCAATGGAACGGGTTATGATGTATGTGTCATTCTTCGGACGATTCTGTTTTCAAAACAGAAGAGTTCTGCTCTTCTCAGAAGCATTCCGTCTGTCAAAGTCAGTCCAATGGAATGGTTTCAGAAGACTTCTGGACTCTTCCGAATGCTTCTGGACGACCAATGGAAAACGACATTAGGCACCCCATCTGGGGAGTAAATTAACCAGTAAATTTGAAAATTTGTAGTTTTAAGTTTTAACGTACGAAAGGTGAGTAAAAGTGAGCAGAAGAGGGATATGTTCAAAAAGATAGCAAAAAACTAATGGGATTTTACATTGAGCCAAGAAATTGATTCTTCACGGATGTGTGGCAATTTTTTTCCCTTAACTGAATTACATTGGGAAAAGTATTGAATTTTTTACCGGACGAATTGATTTCTCTGAAATCTCTTTTTGGAGACAGATTTACACATATTCTCACACGAATTTTCACACATACTACGAGTTTGTTATTTCGGACAGTTTGATATTTGTTAAAATTCAAAACGTTTGGTGTTTGTTGCAAGATTTGTTGAAAAAATTATTTTGGCGAACGTAAATTTACGAATTGTGTTTAAATTCAAGGTAGTACACATTTTAAATTGAAGAACAATTAATCATAAATTTATTTAAATAGCTTTCACACACACATTCAAAAAAGAGATTGCTACTTTTGACTTTACAAATTACATTGAACCCAAAATGTATCGAATTTTAGTAGCGATTCGTGGTGGTTGAATGTAAAATCCCATAAAATTGCGTAAAAGCAGCAAATGGCATCAAATGTATCAAGCAGTAGAATTTCCGACATCAAAAATGGAAATAAAGAAAAACGTTGTCTGAATTAATATTTTTTTTGTTTTTTTTTAAGAGTTTTTATGAATTAGTTTTTTTAAGAAGTTAATATTTTTTGTTAAATAATCATGGAGTTATTGCTTTTAAGAGTTTTTATTGAGTTATTTCTTTTTTTAAGGTGTCAAACAAACAAAATAAAAATTTCCACAAATATCTTTTATTTTTTCTTTAAATCCCGGGATCCCGGGATCCAGATTTTTGAATCCCGAAATCCCGGGATTGAAAAATCATTCCGAGATTGCAATCCCTAAACATGATGTCCCTTCTTCTAGCAAAGTTGGAAGAAAATAAGAATGACGTTCGGGAGCAACTAAAAACTCAAAACAAGAATGTAATGGAGCAACTGGAAACTCAAAGAAACGAGCAGAAGAACGAGCAAGAGAATGTTCTCAAACAACAAGAGGCTCAAAGAAATGATGTTCGGGAGCAACTGGAAACACAAAACAATGATGTTCTGGAGCAACTACAAACTCAGAGGCCCTTAGTAATAGAACCCAATTTAGCCTAAATTCGATTTTAACAAAAAATCAGTAGTAATAAAACACATATCTCAATTCTAAACTAAAAATATGCTTAGAAGCAGCTCACCTGTAACTAAGTCAAATTTAAAATGATAGAATCACAATAGAGCGAAGTTCACAATAATACGTTTTGCGAATTTTGTCAACTTCAAAAGTAACAGCCGTTTTTTTTTTGTCATTATGAACAAGTATTTTTTTTATTTTAATTTATTTTGAAATGTTCTTTTGAATTTTTAAAATTGTTTGTTTGTCGGCTTTTTGCTTTCTCGAACGGTAATTGATTTTGTTTTTTGTAGGTACCTGTCAAAAGTTTTAAAAGCTTCAAAAAGCTTTCAGTTCACAATAACGAAAGAGTCACAATGATTGCAAAGAATTAGACTTTTGTTAAATTTGAACTGTTACTACGAAATGTTAAAAGCAGCTTTTCTAAATCTAACAAAAAGTGACTTTCAAACCGACTTTACGCATGTCTATTACTAAGGGCCAAAGAAACGAACAGAAGAACGAGCAAGAGCATGTTCTCAAACAACTAGAAGTGAATGTCTTGAAACAATTAGAAGCTCAAAGGAATGACGTTCGAGATCGGTTTGATGAACAGAAAAATATAATAGAAGGCAGGTTTGCCCGGCAAAAATCCTCATTCAAACCCTTCAAGTGGGTGCCAGGCGGGCAATGATCACTACAGAGTCCTGTGCGTTTTTGGCAGGATGGTGATTAGCTAAGGTTGAGATGGGTCGCTGAATTATTGTAACTCCTCAATAGTGCAACGTTCGGAAACCTAATTCAATCATAGTTTAGAGGTTCCTAATTTCGTACTTTGTACGAAAACCGTGCCGAAGAATGAAAGGCTGGGGGATAAACCAGCCATTAACGAGCTCTTTCGGATGCTGTGGCAAGGTCCGTCATATTTCTCACCTTGCCCCGGTAAGCGGCTCTGCCGGGGCTGACCGTCTTTCCGCCTCACTCATGGGAACAAAAATGAAACAATCAAATCGAAAAACAATGAGAAAAATAAATAGAGCCAGGGCTGACAATGCGGTCACTTCCCCTGAAAAGGCTGTCGAGTCGACTCAGGGGTGTGAACGGGTTGTCAATCCTGTGGTTGCTACTAGTAGCGGGAATCCTGTTCCCTCTACTAGCCGCAACCTTTATATGAAGGATTTACCCGTCAGTGGTACAGCTGTGACGCTCGGCTGTCCCAAGGGCGGTGAATCCAGACCCCAACCTATCCCCACTCCTGCTAAAACGTCCCAACCGACCCCAAAAAGGGACGCTCCATCCGGAGAGGCAAAATCTTTGACTTGTGGAAATGACTCGTAGGATGAGGGCGCACCCCGATTGGCATCGGTAGCGATTAACTCTGGAGGTGGATTCACAACTGTGTCACACGGACAAAGTTCTGGGTCGGCCAAAAAGAGAAATATGAAGGCACAGGCCAATCGGGACCAGCGTAATGCTACGCGGATTCTGGCCGCAGTCGGTGTCATACCGGCGGCGGAAAGAACCCCGGAGCAAACGCGAAAACTCGAGTGGGCAAGTGACTTCCTTAGCAGAAACACCAAATCGACCTGCAGCGACTCAACGTCAAAGCGCAATAGGTCTCTTGGGGGCGACAAGCCTGATGCGAAAAGGCAGAAAGTGCATGCCAGCAGCACAACAGCCTTCAATAAAGATCTGTCTTTTAGCGACGCGCTCAAAGGCAAGATCATAGCCGCGGTCATTGACAGGAGTCATGTGGATGGTAACATCTCTCATGATCAATGGGCAGACGTCAAGGCTCACCTTGGTTTCAGATTTCTATCTGTCATCGAGGAGAATCCGGGGCCTCTCCCAGACACAGCTGATGCAGGATGGTACCAAAATCGTATCAAGCTCATCGCCTGTGGTGATCGGAGATCTTTCGATCTGTACAGGGCTGCTGTCAATGGCTTGCCAGAAGTCTGGCCGGGTGCCAAGCTCGAAGTTGTTACAAGGGAGAATATTCCTTGCCGACCGAGAGCACGTATAATGGTCCCGGCTCTACACAACTGCCCGGACATGATTATGAAATTAATCAAAACCAGTAATCCAAACCTGCCTACTCACGACTGGAAAGTCCCAAAGGTTGAGAAGGAGACAGTGGGTCGCTATAGATCAGCTCTCTTGGTGATCAATAGGGAATCACTGGCTCCACTGGCCGCGACCGAAGGCGTAATTAGGTATGGTTTCGATGAAATCATAGTCCGCATTTACAAAAAAGATGAAGATTCGCTAAACGCGCCCCCCATAGAAGCCCCTTCAGCGGAAGGAAACGCTTCACTACCCCTAAAAATGGAAGTCGATGCAACACCACAAGTGGAACCATCGACCTCCACAGCCCCAAACAAGCCATCCGACATGGAGACGAACACTATAGTCGACAGCAATCCCGACATGGATACTGAAGACGCAACCTTAGGCATCACTCTGAGTGAGGAAGACCTACTTCATTCCTCCTCAGACGATGAAAACGCCGAGAAAACAGTGGTGGAGGTTGATCTGACTAAAAGTAGCAATGCTGCGATTAGTTCAGATTAATCTTCATCACGCCATCATGGCCACAAACAACCTGGTTCTCCGATTGCACAGAAACAAAGAAGACATCGTCTTAATACAGGAGCCGTGGGTCTCAAACTCCATCATCAGAGGCCTCAGGACTCCTGGTTATAAATTATTGTATGCATCGGAGAAAGGTGAACCAAGGTCATGCATGTTAGTAAAAAAAGACTTAAATGTATTTTTACTCCCCAATTACAGCGACAAGGACACTACCACCGCTAACAACGGATAAAGCCACCTACTGGCTCATATCCTCCTATCTTGGCCACGACAGCCCAGCTCCAGGAGACATCTTAGGTAGGTAGGTAGAAATGGCTGTCCTGCTTCGCGCAGGACACAATTAGCGCTGAGTGCGCCATTTTGATACCATACCTCGTGAGATTCTAAATGGATTTGAAGATGGGTTATGGATGGTGTATGTTCCGCACATACAGTCCTATATAAAATATAAAATGTAATTTTATTCTCCTACCCTACGGCCTATTATCTCATAGTACCATTTAGAGAGGGAGAAATAAGGGGGGAGGTATGCGATCAAATCTTTGATCTTGAATTCTGAGAGTTCCTCAATACCGTTGAAGAATTCCTTACCCAAGTGGAGTGCTCTTTTCCTGGCCAGGGCCGGACAATGGCATAGAAAGTGTGGGACCGTTTCTTTTTCATCCCGGTTCTCACATCTACGGCAGAAAGAGTTATGTGGTATACCCAATTTTGCCGCAGGCTCCCCTACGGGCCAATGCCCTGTGCAGGTAGCGACAATCCTGGCTATGTCATGCCTTGGTTTGGAAATTAAATTGATTGATTTTGGTTTGTTATAGGCGGGCCAGATTTTCCTGGATATAACGCAACTCGTTAAACTACTCCATCTATGATTTGCTTCTGATGTGTATTTGGTCAGGATATTGCCCTTCACAACTCCAAGAGGAGCATATACTCTCACTGCCAGAGAGCAGCTAGGCTGATCCTTGCCTAGCTAGCTCATCCGCCTTCTCATTTCCCTCATAGCCCTTATGGCCCGGTATCCAGATAAGAGTGACGCTCATATCCAGTTCCTTTAGGGCCTCTTTACATTGCTGGAACAGTTTAGAGGATGATAAAGCTGAATCAATGGCTTTAATAGCTGCCTGACTGTCTGTTATTATAGCTACATTTTGGTTCTGACGGATATTTTTAAGGGCTGTACAAGCTTCCCTTATCGCTAACAATTCTGCCTGGAATACGCTGGCAAAATCGGGAAGTCTATAGGTTTTTGAAATCTCAAGAGATTCACAGAAGACACCTGCACCAACACCGCATTCCATCTTCGAACCATCCGTGAAGATAGTTGTGTCGGAGTCTTCCGTCACAACGCCTTCCTCCCAGTCGGTTCTTGACGGGAGCAAGACTCTAAACTTCTTTGAGGTGTCTAGGGTAGGGATGCAGTAATCGGTGGTTGTGGATAGGATGTCTGATGGTATCAGGCTTGATTGGTTGCAGTGCCCGTAAGATCTAGGTTTCCAGCAGCCTATTTCTTTGAGTCTCAAGATACTGCAGGACACCTGATATTTAATAAAGAGGTCAATCGGAAGAAAGTCCAGGATGACGTTGAGTGCATCCGTTGGACAGGACCTGATTGCCCCTGATATCCCTACGCAAGCATTTCTCTGCACCTTTGTAAGCTTGTTTACTATGTAGGCTTTGCTGAGAGCGGGCCACCACACAATGGAACCATAGACCAGTATCGGTCTTACAACCGCTGTGTATGTCCATTTTATCATTTTTGACTGGAGGCCCCACTTTTTGCCGAATGTTTTATTGCAGGCGTAGAAGGCGACAAACGACTTTCTTATCCGCTCTTCGATGTTAAGCTTCCAGTTTAATTTGGTGTCTAGTATTACGCCCAGATATTTAGCACTGGACGACAATGATAATGCTTGTCCGTTTAACCGAGGTAGAGTGAAGGGTGGTACCTTGGTTTTGGTGGTGAAAAGCATCAACTCGGTTTTGTTGCTGTTAACACCTAGTCCGCAGCTCGCAGCCCAGGTGCTTACTTTCTTCAAAGCCATATTAGTGATTTCACTGATCACGCTTGGAAATTTTCCTGAAACTAGAATGACCAAATCATCGGTCGCAACCGCAACCGCTTTCACTCCACTACTCTCGAATTTCACCAGAATGCTGTTCATGACCAAAAGCCATAGCAGAGGAGACAGTACACCTCCTTGAGGTGTTCCTCTGCTGGCATATTTGGTACACGTTGAATATCCTAACTTTGATTGAATCCTCCTATTACTTAGCATGGATATTATCCACCTTCTAATGTAGTTCTCAACACCGAAGTCTGCAAGTGATTCAGCGATGGATTCAGTTAGGACATTGTTGAAAGCTCCTTCTACGTCTAAGAAGGTGGCTAGGGTATATTCCTTGAAAAGAATCGTGTTTTCTATCGTTCTCACTACCTCGTAAAGGGCAGTCTCTGTAGATCTGCCCCTCATGTAGGCATGTTGCGAGTTAGATAGAGGACAACTACTCAGAATGCTCCTTATGTGAGATTCTACGATTCTCTCCAGGGTTTTAAGAAGAAAGGAAGTAAGGCTTATAGGTCGGTAATCTTTGGCAGATTCATGCCCTCTTTTACCAATTTTTGGTAAGAAAACCACTCTTACCTGCCTCCAAGACATGGGGACATGGTTTAGTAAGAGGCAACCTTTAAAGATACTCTCGAGCCGTGGTACTACTAATTCAAGCTGATTTTGCAGCATTATAGGTAGTATTCCATCAGGGCCTGGAGATTTGTATGGCGAGAAGGTTTTAATAGCCCAGACTATATTTTCTCTAGTTATAAGGGCGTTTACCTGCTCTATGGAGGTTGGCATGTTGAAAGTCAGATTGGATTCGGTTGGTTCTTCTGCACAACCTGGGAAATGTACGTTCATTAGAAGCTCTAATGTCTCCATTGGAGATGCTGTCCAGCTTCCATCTGGTTTTTTAAGAAATGAGGGGTTCGAATGTTCTTTCGATAGAACCCAACTAAGCCTGGCCGAATCTTTGATGTTTTCGATGGACTGACAGTACTCTTGACATCCTTGTTTTTTGGCTTGAGCTATAGAACGCTTGTATATTCTCAAGCAGTCCTTATAAGGCTGATAAAATTTATGCTTATAGCAGATATTAAAAATGGTTCTTGTTATTTTCCTCAGATTAGATAAGTCATCATTCCACCAAGGTGGAAAGGTTTTCTTACTATATCTTGTCGGACAAGATGTTGCAATATTTAAGACCGAACCGAATGAAAATTTTATTAAACGATAAATGAAACCCGAGAACGAAATTAAAAGCTAAATCGAAAGTTAAAGCGCGAAAACAACCACGATGTACTTGCAGCAAGCAGCAAATTAAGTGCTGCCACCCTGGTAAGCTCAGCAAGGGGGTGAATTCGGGAACGACGAACAGTTAAGAACCAAAATTTCCAAATTTTAAGAAAGAAAAGAACAGTAAATATGTTAGAATGTTTGAATGTTTTATTCAAGGCCTGGGAAACCTTGCCGACGTAGGGGAAAAACCCAGTATCCTTTCGAAAAACAAGAGTTCATGAACAATTAACAAAGAAATAATTAAATATGAACAAAATGAACCGTTTAGGTAATTTTCCCAATGGAACAAAAAAGAAAGAAAAGTTATATCCAAGTGAGATTTATATGCAATTAGATTTATGACAAAGAATTCGATAATATACCACCTTTATACCACCTTTTTATACCACCAATAGTTTTTCCTCTTCCTTAACGACTTTTTCCTTTCTCCCAACGAAACACCTTTATTCTTCTAAACTTTTCCTTTACGCAAATCGCCTATTTCCCAAATCGGAATTTTCCAATTTTTTTGTTATAACCTCAAAACTTTTTTTTCTTACAATCCCTTCTGGGTTTCTTGAAAGCCAAAATTGAAGTGACGTTCAGGATCCATTGTGTCCTAAATCGCCTCTTCATTCTTTCCATTTTCTCTTGGTTTTCAGCCAACTGGAGTGGCGGATCTCAAATCACGTCTCCAACAGCCAATCACCACACGGCTAGTTGAGACACACACTGTGATGAGATGCTCGCGGTCCTGCTTACTCACCCTCTTAAGCACTATTCACATGAGCACGAACAACGACCAACGAATGAACGAAAATTCGTCGATTTTGACATTTCTTTCACATGAGAGTTTTTAATTCGTCGCGAATGAAAAACCAAAACACAAGGCAAGAATGATTTTTGAGGTTATACGCGCGCGAACATTTTGTTCGTTGGGAGTGTGGATGATGTGGAACGCGAATAGAGTTTGGCAGTTCGTATCAACTACAATTTTTTTCGCGACGAATAAATTTGTTTTCTCAAATTTACTTACATTTTACAATAAAAAGTTAATTTTTGCATCATAAATCAAACATAAACTTTACTTTTACCGTTTTGTTGAGAATTTGCAAGGAAATACGGCTTCAAACGTATCTAAAATCACTTTTCTTCATTTATTCGTCGTACGTTGGTCGTGCTCATGTGAATTGAATTTCCAGGTTACGACTATCTCAAGGATGAATTCACAATAAGTGTTAAATATGTTCTTTAAGGTTATAACAAATGCTCGCACTAAGTTTCAAACTATCAAAACTACTACTTTTAAATATAAAGGGGTTTCGTTGGTGAGGTGAGACCTCAAAATTGTAAAAAGGTGGTGTGGGTTAAATGAATGTTGAGAAACCAAGCTCAAGGATTCATTTTGTTCATACTTTTAAAATACAATAAAATATCTCAATAACAATGTATGTATCGCATAAGAATTACAAAAGTTATTAGTTAAAAGTTATTAGCTAAAAGTTAATTATTATCATTATATAAACAAACAGATGATTTTGAATAATAAAGAAAATTACTTCATAAAAAGTTTAACGAAAAAAAAAGATCGTTGGGTGTGGACTACACCATCTAAACATTTCCAAAAGCCCATCTGGTTTGGCTTCACTGTATTCAATACGTCCCATTCACATCCTTGGTTACCTGTCAAAGAAACTTGTTTTCTTCACGATAATGAAAGAGAGAACCATTGTCAGAAGGATCATGGCCGTCCCGCTCTCTCTCGTTATCGTGTGGGAAGAAAGTGACATTTGTCAAATTTTATTTTCCATGCACCATGCATTTTCATATTTTTCCAATTAGGAAAGAAAAGTGGATGCAAAATGCATCAGTGTGGTTTTTAAATTAGAAAAATTGTGGTTACGTTAAATTTTAACGCAACAAATCCCACCCTTTCCTCCTTAAAAGGGTGTTTGTTTATAATACAAACATGTAGAAGTAAGAAGCTAGTCTCAATAAAAAGGCCAAATCCGGCGATTTTAAAAGAAGAACAAAAAAACAAAATTTAATGAAGGTGTGAATTACTGAAAAAGAAAAAAAAGTTAATGAATGAAAATTATACAATTGTAATTTTTGGGACTCAATCATTTTCCGAAAGAGAGTTAAAAGGCTTGAGATCTTTCGTGTGCCAAGTGCCACAATCTTTGCCATTATTATCTACGAGGACATAAGTCCACGGCGACAATCGCTTCTTGATTTTGAATGGCCCAACAAACTTCGGTGCCAGTTTTGCTGCATAATAGTCTGCGGCATTAGATAAACTGAAGTTGCGTCGCCATACAACATCATTCGGAAGATATTGGATATCTCTCCTCCTGAGATTGTATGACTCAGCAGTTTTCTTGCTTGCTGCCTCAAGTTTGTCCGCGATATCGGCCCTCAATCTCCTAAACCTTTCTCCTACATCTTCTACTGACTGTTCAACTTTTCAATCTATATCCTTAATCAGTGATTCATCCCTGCCACTCGTGAACATCTCTTTTCCAAAATTGGCATAATAAGGAGAGACTCCTAAGACTTCATGCTGTGATGTGCGGATGGCACATGCAACCTTTGCTAATTGTGAATCCCAAACACGGTGATTCTCTGACACGTAAGCCCTCAAAGTAGTCTTAATAATTTGTTTTATCCTCTCTGCTGGGTTAGCCTGAGGATGATAATGTGGAGTATACCTAATCGTTGACGAATAGTCGTCACAAAGTTTTTGCAATTCCCTACTCTTAAATTGTGGACCATTATCACAAATCAGAAATTTCGGTACTCCAAATAGAAGAAACACATTGTCCTCCAACTCCCTACATACTGCTTTTGCCGTGGCAGACCTAAGAGCGAACAATAATGGAAATTTTGTCAGATATTCCACAACAGTCAATATGTGCATGAAACCCCTATTTGACTTCGGTAAAGGCCCTACTAGATCTACGCTTATCATCTCCCACGGAGAGGAAACCCCTATCCTTTCTGTCATAAGACCCGCTGGCTTGTCATTTACTGGTTTCACTTGTTGACATACCCCACAACTCCTAACATATTTAACTATATCTTGCCTCATCTTTGGCCAATAATATTTAGCCCCTATCCTAGCAAATGTCTTCCTAACTCCCATATGCCCTGCTAAAGGATTATCATGACACTGTTTCAAAATGTTTAACCTATTCTTTTTCCCTACAACTAGTTTCCACTCCTCATTGTTCTCATGAACGATTATGTGATTTGATTTAACAAACTTATACAATCTTCCGTCTTCCACTCTCCAAGCTGGATAACCTAATGGGTTCGACCGAACTGCCGAAATCATCTTTCCTACCCAAGGGTCTAAATCCTCATCTGAAATCCCAGCCACTACTGGAACCCCCCGAGATAACATGTCCGGAACGACATGGTCTTTCCCCTTGCGATGAATTATCTGAAAATCAAATTGCTGAAGCCTAACTGCCCAGCGCGCAAGCCTCCCTTGCGGATCTTTCAGGTTACTCAACCAGATGAGTGAGTAATGATCAGTTATTACCGTAAATCACCCACAGAACACCTAAACACTCCTTTTCGGTAGTGGAATAATTCCTTTCACTTCGATTTAACGACCTACTCAAATAACAAATTACCTTCTCCCCGTCCTCAAAAGTCTGTGTAAGTACGGCCCCGATACCGTAATCAGAAGCGTCTGTCTGGACAACAAATGGAAGTGAAAAGTCGGGACATGTCAAGATGGGAGCCGTTATCAAAAATTCTTTTGATTTCCTAAACGCGTCTTCGCATTTCTGAGGCCAAACAAACTTTTTGCTCTTTTTCAGCAAATCCGTTAATGGCCTAACAACTGTTGAGAAATTTGGTACGAAACGCCTGTACCACGACACTGTTCCTACAAAGCTCCTTACCTCTTTCACATTTTTGGGTGCAGGTATCTTCACCATGCTTTCAACCTTTTCAGGATCGACGTGTAATCCGTTGCGGTCCACAACGTAACCTAGAAACTTTAACGATGGCCTACAAAAATGGCATTTCTCCCTTCCTTTTTTTTTATAATAAGCACGCACTCAAGGGGTTTGTATTCCCTTTTTATACCAAAGCACAGTGCGGGCGTTAGGAAAAAGAGGATAGATGGAGAGGGTTAAGGATGAGGTGTCGATTAACATTGGTCTTGAATTCTTGAACATTGCAATGACTGGGGAATACAGAGTGTGGAAGAGAGTTCCACATTCGCGTAATACGGCTAAAGAACGATTCCCTGAACATGACTGTACGTCCGAAGTTGGGCTCGAGGGTAAACTGATGGGCATTCCTAGAGGCGCGGGTATTACGGTTGAATATCTTAAGGGGAGGAATGCAGCTGGCTATTTCACTAGAACATAAACCGTTGAAATAACGGTAAAAGAGGGTGAGGCATGAGACATTACGTCGATGTTCAAGTGACGTAAATGTCTCAACGATGGAATGTTAACCAATCATCTTGAACGCTCTGTTTTGAATACTGTCCAAAAGTCTTAAGTACGTCGCTGGAGCACCAGCCCAAACGTGAGAGTTGTACTCAAGCTTTGGATGTATATATGTTTTATAGATGGTAGCCAGATCAGAAGGGGAAAAGAATTTCTTGCAGCGTCTTAAGAAACCCAAACATCTTGCGGCATTTTTGGCGACATCGCCTATGTGATCGTTCCACAGGAGGTGGTCGGTGATGCACATACCGAGAATCTCAAGATGTTCGGTTTCACTGATGCAAGTGCCACTCATGGACAGTGGCAAGGGGGGTATATCTCGCTTCAACGATACAAGACAGCATTGAGTTTTCGAAACTCTACTCGGTTTTTTATTCCCCATTGTACAATGCTGTTTAAGTCAGAGTTTAATGAGCTTATCATATTTTGCCGTTGCAGTTCCACATCCGAAGAGGAAGGATGTGAGTCTGGAAACGAATATGAAAAGCTAAGGGTGCTATCGTCAGCGAAACAATGAATTGGATTAGAAGTTACAGACAAGAGATCATTTATGAAAATGAGAAAGAGGGTCGGAGAAAAAACGGAGCCCTGGGGCACACCAGCATTTATATTGTGGGTTTCAGACTTGAAACCGTCCAATACAACTTGTATTGAACGGTTCGAAAGAAAATTTCTAATCCAACGAAGGAGGGACTCGTCAATACCGAATGCACGCATTTTCGATAAGAGAGCCTGGTGCCAAACTCTATCAAATGCCTTTGAAATATCAAGTGCAACAATCTTACTTTCTCCAAAACGATGTAAAGATTTGTTCCACTATTCGGTGAGATAAACCATCAGATCACCAGTGGACCTGTTGCTGCGAAAGCCGTACTGCCGGTCATTAAGAAGCTTTCGGTCTTCAAGATATTTCTTAAGCTGATAATTTATCAGCGTTTCCATGACCTTAGAAAGAAGGGACGAAAGTTCAATCGGACGATAATTGGAGGGAGAGGAGGATTCGCCTTTTTTGGGTACAGGCTGGACAAATGCTGTTTTCCAACTACTCGGAACGCGCCCAGAAGAATAGGATAGATGGAAAAGCTTACGCAAGGGTTTTGCCAGCGATGAAGAACACCTCTTCAGAACAATAGCGGGGATACCATCCGGGCCAGCGGATTTGTGTATGTTGAGATCTTTTAGGACTCTTGCCACAGAACGAGTGCGAAAGAAGATTTGTCCCATGGAATCATTGACGCGCTCAAGAACTGGAGGAGACATGACACTCACTGGCAGCGAAGAGTTGGAGGCGAACTGCCTAGCATAAAGGTTAGCTTTCGCGAGAGAGCTAACAACTGGAATGTCATTGTCAACAAGCGTAGGGACCGAGGAAGAAGAAGAATTCTTCATATTTTTTACAAATGACCAAAAATTCTTACTGCCTTTGGGACACTGCAGTATTTTTTGCCTTAATTTTTGGTCATGCAAGAACTTGGTCCTTCGAATATGGGCATTGCAGGCATTCCTGGCTTGTTTAAACTTATTCCGGTTTTCCTCAGTTGGGTTGGCTTTGTAACAACGGAAACTTACCTCTTTAACCCTGATAACCTCTTTACACCTCACATCAAACCATGCGTTCTCTTTGGGTTTGATGCTTTTAGCCCTGTTCGGGATAAAAGTTCTCATTCCCAGAAGAATTAAACTTGTAATCATATCTGCACTGGAGTCTACGTCACTATCGAGGAAGCATAGTGACCAGTTAAAGATCCTGAAGACCGTCCCAGTTGGCTTTCTCGTACTGCCAAACGGTTCTCTTAGGAGCTTTTTCTTTAACTGGAAGTTTTTGACACGAGAAATTAGCAGATATGACACAATGGTCAGATCGGCCTAGAGGCGATAGTACACTAATTGCATACTTATCAGGGTCAGAGGTAAGAAACAAGTCAAGAGTCTTTTCTTTTTGACCGTCAATGTCCGGTATTCGTGTGGGCTCGTTGACCATCTGAGTAAGATGGTTAAACTCAGCAAAAATCTCAGCACACACACCTTCGGGTGTTGTTTTGCTCGAATGGAGAAGCCAGGTAGAATTGTGTGCATTGAAATCGCCCGTAATAACAATTTCAGTGTGAGGATACAAGGAAACAATTCTTTGGATGGAGTCGGACAAAGCGTCAAATTCTTGAGAGGTTGACGCTCTGTCCAGATTTGGGCTTCGATATAAAAAACAGTAATGGATGATGTGCTTATTCACGGAAAATTTGAACCACATAGAATTGAAAAAAGGATTTCAATTTGAAGAATACTGTGGTTGAAATTGATAAGCTACATCATTTCTGATATAAACATCGAGGCCATGGTGGGAAAAGAATAAAGGCACTAAGTTATACCCATGAATATAAAATTCAGAGGGATCAGTAGCATCACCTACTTGGGGTTCACTTAGCGCCAAAACAGCTGGCCTGTTTGAAACAGTATGGAGGTACGTCGACAGAAAATTCGTTCTTATCCCACGAATATTAGTATAGTCGACTCTGAAATTCACAGTCATTGCAAAACAAAA
This sequence comes from Sphaerophoria taeniata, assembly GCA_943590905.1. NCBI lineage: Eukaryota > Metazoa > Arthropoda > Insecta > Diptera > Syrphidae > Sphaerophoria > Sphaerophoria taeniata. Next base: position 89,703,473 of record OX016541.1, on the reverse strand, counting down.
AAACTCTTAAACCAAAACAGACGATAACCAAGAAAAATTATTGAGTTGAAATTCAGACTTCTTTTCGCTTCAGCGCCCCTGCTAGTGTTATGCCTTAGCAGCGGCGTGAATCGATCCGACCCTGGAATTCAAACAATAATTTTCTATTCATCCGTTGTTGATGTCATATCATAAACATGCATTACATATACAATGCAATGCAAGCCCATGATAAGATATGCAACTGTTGGTGCAGGTTGATAAGAAAGGTAAGAGGATGGTACTCACTGTGCTGTGTTTGGCATTTTTTGTTATTGTATTTTTTGAGGTGCTTTGCTTTGCTTATTGTTATTTTTTTGTTCACTTTAAGAATTGCCGGATTATTGCGGTTTTTTTTTGTATTCTTGGTTGTTTGATGTTGAGGTTTTGTTTTCGGTTATTTTTTTTTTTTTTGTGAGTGAGTAAGACAAGCTTGAGTTTAAGTGGATGTTGGAGTTTTTGATTTTTTTTTTCTTTTACTGTTTCTATTATTATTTATTTGATTTTGGTGGAGATTTTTGTATTGTTTTTATTTTCTTGTTATATGACAAATAGGACGATATAAGGTATTGACTGGACGAAAAAAGTCACGATAAGGGTACGCGACGGACAGAAAAGACGGCACACAACACAGGGGGACCTTCCCCATCGAAAGCACAGACACGACTGACCCCGCTTCTTTTAACCTACGAAAAACTTCTTTTAAAATTTCAAGGTGTTTTTCAAACTTATCTGTGACGATAATAATATCATCAAGATAAACAAATACAAATGGCTCCAGCTCTGGCCCTAGTACGCTATCAATAAATCTCTGCCAAGTGGCAGGAGCATTGTGAAGCCCAAATGGCATTCTTTTGAAATGATAAAGTCCCCTTCCCGGTACCGTAAAGGCTGTAAACTTGCGAGATTCTTCCGCCATTGGAATTTGCCAGTAGGCTGACTTAATGTCAAGAGATGTTAAAAACCTAGCATTGCGAAGTTGTCTAAAATGGCGGATATAATAGTTAAAGGATAAGCATCCCTTTCAGTTACCTGATTAAGTTTCCTATAATCTATGCAAAACCTAAACGTCCCATCCTTCTTCTTGATTAGCACTATCGGAGATGCCCAAGGTCTGTTTGAGTTTTCAATCACTCCTTCCTCAATCATTTCCTGCAATGATTTGTCGATGTGTACCTGCATAGCGGGTGAAACAGGATAATACCTTTGCTTGATTGGTTCCGCCGAAGTCCTAATCACATGTTCTACCATTGTTGTCCGACCTAACCCTTCTGGCATATCTTTGAACAACTGTTCAACTAAACCTCCTAAGTTCTGTTTCTGAACTTCATCCAACTCAGACTCCTCTGTGATGGCTGAAGTACTAACCGAAGCCAACATATCTTGACTCGAAAAACTCCACATGCGAGACCGAAGATCCGGGACGATTCCCGACAGTGCCCAAAAATCTGCACCAAGAATCATCGCATGTGGTAAACTCGGAATGATAAGACATTCCACCAAAACTGTTTTGCCCTCGACAACAATGGGTAGATTCAAAACTCCTAACACTCCTACACTTGCACTATCTGCTTATTGAACCTGCCTAACATTAGTGTCTCCTAGCTCTAAACCTAAATCCTTTAAGACGTCCCAAACATCCCTACAAACTATTGTTCTGGAAGCTCCTGAGTCTAATAACCCTAAAAACCTAAACCCGTAAATGTTTACTCCCAAGTAAGGACGACTGTCGCCCCCACTTGTCTCTAACGTGAAACCTAGTTTTACTGCCAACTGGTCGTCAGCAGGCGCCCTATTTACTGACGACGGCGCTCTTGTCCTGCTGGCCCAAGAGTCCGCTGTCCATTTCCCGACCCGGAACAACGCCTATAATTTTGTCTAGTGGTGCCCGTAGCCCCACAACCAAAACAACGCCTAGGAGCGGAACAAGAACTAGAGAAATGTCCCTCTCTGTTGCAGTTAAAGCACGAAGGGGCCTACGAGGTCAAGGATTTGCTTCAACCGCAACTGTTGCTTCCTGCACGGAGGCAACATAGGCAACATCAGGTTCCAAAGCCTGCCTGTTGTGACCTGTCGGAGGAGGTACAAAAGATTCAACATTATTCCTAATTGTCTCGAGTCTTCTACCCAACGCAACCAGTTCGCTGACTGATTTGATTTCAGCCAACCCCAATTGCGTCTGATAGAAGGGAGCTATATTCTTCATGAGAATAGAAAGCTTTCTACTCTCACTCAGAGGCTCCGAGAACCGCTTAAAAAGAGTTTGCATGAGAGCAATGTACATTTCCATTGTCTCATCCCTACCCTGGGTACGACGCCTGACCTCATCTAGCAAGAGGTCATCATAATTGGATGGTAAAAACTCCAGTTTTAACTCCCTAACCAGCTCTTTCCATGTTGAGATATTGTCCCTAACCGCCCTAAACCACAAGAGAGCCTTTCCTGTAAATAAGTCCACTGCTGATTTAAAAACACTAGCCTCTGATATCCCTCGCGCTTCCCTAAGTTCTTCTACTCTTTCTATAAATGAGTTCACCGATGAGCCACAATGCTCACCAGTGAACTTCAGGTTCCACTTATCAAGTCGCTCGGGGTTCCGGTCACAGGGTTCATCACCCTGTAGTTGGGACCCACTAGAGCTCGCACGTTGGCTGACCAGTGCAGTTGGTGACGCACCCGAACCTGCTGTCGACATGGATGATTGATTTTTGCCGCTTTCCAAATTTTCAAGGTTCTCATTTTGAGACACCTCCCCTTCACACAATTTTGCCATTAGTAATAACAGTTCCCCCCTTAAGTCCGCTGCTTCATTCACCTCATCGGAAGATTCTGCCTTTGCCCTAGTAATTCTTCCCAAAGCCCACTCTATTTTTGTCAACGTTTTCAAATATTCCGAAGATTTCGGATTTTTCGGAGGTGTTTTCAGCAGTTCCCTAATCTCTAAAATTTTTGCCCTAACCGCCTTAGCATCTTCTTCAAAAGAAAAAGGATAGTGTGGACTATCCGATGAAATTGAACCTGAACGCTCCAGCGTTCGCGACGCCCTCAACGTCATCCTCATATTATCGACAGTGCCTTCCTTGAGACCGCGGGCCTGTAATTCGTAAAGGAGTTCCTCTTTCGATAGCCTGTTAACATCTATTATGATTGATGATATGAAATCCCGAAAACCAAACAACAACAGAATTAACTAAACAGAAACCGTTCTTATACTTTACTTATTGTGAAAACTGAAATCCAAAACTTCGGTGTAGACTTAGAATTTGTCCAAAAATATCAATGCAAAATTACGTTTATGTCTTTCCTCAAAACCACTCAAGTTAAAAAAAAGTTCGATGTTGTTAGAATGAACTTAACACCAGAGTTTCGTAATTCAGAATGAAAGTTTTAATGTCAAAGTTTGATATACAGGAAAAAGCTTTATGTAAATGACAAGTACAGTACAATACAAAATTTGCTTTAAGGGTGAAGTTACAACATCTCCTCCGCTACAATAACGAAAGTTGAGTTCAACATCCTTGAGGGAACCTCACAGTTGGCACTCTAGCTCCCTGCGATCTTCTTAACTCGGGCTGATTTGATAATGCATCCATTCCAGTTTGGTTAGACTCATACTGGTGACCTTCGTCCGATGAGGGTAACACTCGCTCAAGTGGTTCCTGTTTTGGTTCCATTTCATTGTTTCCAAATGAATTAAATTCATTGTTTTGCCTAGAGGGTGAAGAAAAATCGTTGTTATTAAAATTGACAGTACCTTCCATTGGCTCTTGATTAGAACTGGTTGCTAGTTCAGAACTTCCAATTTCTATTGAAGTTGCGGTTGCATCTGTATGAGATTGAGGTTGCAATAACCGCATTTTATTCTGATGACGCCTAAGGTATCCTTCATCCGTCTGGATCCCGAACATGTTACTGCCCAAGATGCGAGTAATTACTCCTTTACTCCATTTCTTGGATTTCTTAAATTGTCTGGCTAGAACTTGTTGATTCAAATTTGGGTTTTTGTCTTGAAAAAGACATTTTATGTTGATTCGGAAGAAAACAGGATAGCAGGTTTCTATGTTGCCGTCCATGCAACAACTCGGCTGGAGACTTCTGAGAACTCGAATTGGGCGTCGTTCTATACGTTGAAAGAAACAAGTTAACTGCTGCATCTGTATTCTTTTCCTCCTCGAAAATCTTCTTGAAAGCTTCCTTAAAGGTTCGCACAAACCTTTCGGCCTGGCCGTTAGAAGCTGGGTGAAACGGTGCTGTTCTCCAATGCTCTATGGAATGGTAGCGGCAAAATTGTTCGAAAGTCTGAGAAGTAAACTGCGTACCGTTGTCCGTTACAATCGCCTTAGGCATTCCTTCAATGGCAAAAATCACTTGCAATGCTCTAATGGTAGACTCCGATGTAGCCGAGGCGAGTGATACTACGAAAGGAAACTTAGAAAAAGAATCTACGCAAATAAGCCACATTTTGTTAAAGAATGGGCCAGCAAAATCCAAATGAATCCGTTCCCAAGGGTGTTCTGTTGGTTGCCAATTCACGTATTCTCTTTTTGGATTCGATGCTGATGACTGGCATATTTCACAATTACCTGCTAATGCTTCAATTTGCTTGTCCATATGTGGGAACCATATATACAGCCTTGCTAACTGCTTCATTCGAGAACAGCCCCAATGGCCTTCGTGAAGGTACTTTATTACTTTGGATTGTAGAGCTTCTGGGATAACAACTCGATCATAATCTGAAGTCAAAAGAAGAATGTTATTAAAAACAGATAGAGCTAACCTACGGTCGAAAAATGGTGTCAGCTCCATTTCGTTGTTGGGAAGCATAGCCGGCCACCCAGTCTTGACGTAATGAGATACTCTTTTCAATACTCGATCATTAGCGGAAAACTTTCCAATTACTGCAGCGTTTATAGGAGAACTTTCTAAATCTTCCAGGATTACCGTATTAACTTTATGCAAAGTTACATCTTGCTTGTCGAAGGACACATCCGGACCAACCGGTAGTCTTGACAAAGCATCTGCGTTGGCATGCTTGGCTGTGGGTCGAAACTTTATCTGATAATTGTATGCCATCAAGGTTAAAGCCCAGTTCCGAAGTCGACGCATCTTCATTTCGGGAATCTGCTTACTCGGATTGAATATCGCGGTCAGAGGCTTGTGATCCGTCTGTAGTTCAAAGACGCGTCCATACAGATAACAATGGAATTTCTTTACGCCAAAAATGATCGACAGAGCCTTCTCTATTTGGCTGTAAAGTTTCTGATGACTATCCAACGTCTTGGAGGCGAATGCAATCGGCCGCTCCGAACCATCGGGATAACGATGTGAGACCACTGCGCCGATGCCATAGCTAGAAGCATCAGTGGCCAAAATAATTGGTAGAGAGTCATCAAAATGTGCTAGACGAGTTGCTTTTAGGATGCTGTCCTTCAAACTCTCAAACGCTGTTTGTTGTTGCTTCGACCAAACAAATTTTACACCTTTTGCACGAAGTGCATTTAATGGACCAGCCACCTGAGAGAAATTCGAAATAAATTGGTTGTAGTAATTTAATTTACCGATAACTGCTTCCAATTCTTTCACATTTGTTGGTCGAGGTAGGTAGCGAAGAGCATCTAAGTGTTTTCAGAGGGACTTATACCTTTGGCGTTGAGCGTATGTCCCAAGTATTCGAGTTCTGCCACTGCGAAAGTACACTTGCTCCTGTTGCATCGAAATCCGTTTACTTCTAATCTTCTTAGAACTTCTTCCAACATAACCAGATGTTCCTTTTCTGACGCACCAGCGATGACTATATCATCAATATAGATGCCCACAGGCATGTCCGCGAAGATTTGTTCCATTACACCTTGAAATTCTTGAATTCCTTGGTGCGCTGCTAATCCCGTAAGGTAATCTGTTAAACCGTAAAAGCCCAAAAGGGGTGTTAATCACTACAAAATCTTTGGATTGTTCATCCAGTTCAATCTGAAGGTACGCTTCCGATAGGTCAATCTTGCTAAATACCTTTCCGCCGCGAAGCTTGTGAAACAAATCGCGAGGTCGAGGGAGCGGGTGTCGATTGCAGACCAGTTGTGGATTCACTGTTGTTTTAAAATCGCCGCAAATCCGTATTCTCCCATTAGCCTTCTCAACAATCACCACGGGAGCTGCCCATTGAGTGCGTTGCACCCAAGATAGAATTCCATCAGCTACCCAGCGATCCAATTCTTCCTTTGTTCTATCTAATAGGGCGTAGGGAATTTGACGATGACGCACAAACCTTGGCACCGCACCATCCTTCAATTCCAAGCGAGCTTGAAAGGATGTGCACTTGCCCAGTCCCGGTGAAAAAAGTTTGGAGTACTTCTGGCATAGTGTCTCAATGCTGTTGAGAAGAAAATTGTTCGAATTAAGTTGTAAAATAGAGTGGTGGACCTTTAAACTGAAAGCTTTGAACCAGTCTAACCCCAAAATGTTAGCTCCAGAGCCGTCAACTACGAGCAAATTCACGTAATGTGTGCAATTCTCATAAGTTACTTGAACTGCTAATTCTCCTTTTAGCTTGATTGGAGTGCCACCGTATGCTTGGAGAGTCTTGGTTGTTGATAAACACCTGGGTTGTCCTAACTGCTGGAATCCTTTTATTCCCACCAACGAACAGGATGCACCTGTGTCCACCTGAAATCTCATGGGACATCCATTAACAACGATATCCAACATAATACCCGACTCAATACCAACTTTCACCATTGCACATTCAAGCGACTTCACTTCTTCACTGAAATTAATTTGTTCTATTTGATTAGCTCTATATTTACCGGTAGATCTTTTCTTGTCTCTTCTATTCGACCAATGTTTTTTATTTCGTCTTGAGTTCTTCGCTGCACTGTTCCCGTCGCTTGAACTTGCTATACAAACAGCCGCTATGTGACCAGTTTTTTTGCAGATATGACATACGGTTTTATTGTGACGACACTCGCTTCTTTGGTGATGAACGAAACAGTTAGGGCAAGATTTTCGTACCGTTTGTGATTGAGAGCGCGATTGAGACAAACCAGAAGACGAAGATAATAAATTTACCTCTATTTCGTTGCTGTTCTCTTTTATTGCGGAAAATGTCTTTTGCGTTGTCTCAAAGGCAGTGGCTATGTCCAAGACATCTTTCAACTCTGGGTCAATCTTTTGCAGAGCCTGTGTTCGAACGGTATCGTGTGGCGTATAGAGAACAATAATGTCACGAATCATGTTATCTACGTACGATTCTGAACACGTGTCCTTTGGACAAGTAAATTTACAATTTCGAGCCACTCCACGCAGATCGGCCACCCAATCAGCATAAGATTGTCCAGGTTTCATAGTGGTTTTGTGAAACTGATATCTAGCTGCTAGCACATGGACTTTCGACACGAAATGCTCACTAAGCTTTTCTGTTAGCTCCTTAAACGTCTTTGAAGATAAGTCCTCACCACCATAGAGTTTCTGAAGAGTTTCGAAGTTATCTGTACCAATCCAAGAGAGGAAAAACGCTCGTTTCTGTCTATCCTCCGAAACTCCACACGCCTCAAAATGCTGCTCCAGCTGTTTCAAGTAGGTCTTCCAATTTTCTTCTTTCTTGTGAGCCGGAAAAGGCTGAACAAGTTACATACCTGAGCCCTCAACTGAACCCCGCGTGTTGGCCTCCATCCAAGATTTTTGATCCGCCAAAATCTGGGCCATCCACTCACGTTGGGATCTTAGAATACCTTCCAACGTTGCTCCATCCATTGCTTAATCTCACCCTTCGATAATTTCCTGAAATTAACGTGGATTAAATGTGTGATTTGAATTTTTTCCAAAAAACTCCTCGTCGCCAAAATGTTAGAATGAACTTAACACCAGAGTTTCGTAATTCAGAATGAAAGTTTTAATGTCAAAGTTTGATATACAGGAAAAAGCTTTATGTAAATGACAAGTACAGTACAATACAAAATTTGCTTTAAGGGTGAAGTTACAACATATGTGCACTCCTTATTCCTAACAAAAGTCGACAGAATTCGTGTTGCTATGAAATTATCCTCAGCTCAATACAACCACTTAATAGAAAAGAAATCAAATTCAAAATCTTCCACGACAAAAAAAAAATTTCCAAATATATGAATCTATATGTATATATGGTCACACCAACGAATGGTCACACCAAATTCCAAATTCCTTAGAAATTAACCCACAACCTAATTTTATAATAACCAAAGAAAAATGTTTCTATTATATTTTTAAAATCTCAAAAATTCAATTGGAAAGAAAAATCCCAATCAAAATCCAAATTAAAAACGAGAATTTAATCGAACCTACTAGAAGGTATACACGAATCCGAAAAAGAAAGATATATAAACCGTATGTATATGTACGTTAATACAAAAGAAAATGCAATAAAAAAACACCCCTTTTTTAATAAAATGTTCAAATGATAAATCGATCAATAAAATAATGATAAAGAAATAATTTATAACCAAATTGTTAATGCAAATCAAATATAAAAAGAAAGAATCAAAAACACTCACGTAAATCTCCAAGAATTTTTCTTAACCTCACTGTGGTACAAGTTTTCTTACTTGTCCTTTATGGTGACTTGATTCCACACACAAGAATATATGTATGTCACTCCGGTGACAAATCACACAAAAATTCAGCAATAACCTAGGGAATATCAAAAATCAACAAGTAAATTGAACTTTTTTAAAGAAAACAAATAAAATGAACAACACTTTCCTACAAGGGCACAACACAGCAAGGGCAAAGCAACACAGGAAGTTTCCACGAAATGAACAGAGTTCGAATTAATATTTGTGTATATGGAGCACACCAATTTCTCCTTATTCTTTACAATTTTCAAAGCCCCACGTATGGGAGTCAATTTGTTGCAATATTTAAGACCGAACCGAATGAAAATTTTATTAAACGATAAATGAAACCCGAGAACGAAATTAAAAGCTAAATCGAAAGTTAAAGCGCGAAAACAACCACGATGTACTTGCAGCAAGAAATGTCAAATCTGATTCTATATCAGGTTCGTTCACGATAGCAAATTGCAACAAGCAGCAAATTAAGTGCTGCCACCCTGGTTAGCTCAGCAAGGGGGTGAATTCGGGAAAAATAATTATGATTGATCAATTAATTGAAAATTTTAATTTTATATCGAATTGATATCAAATTTATTGGTGTTGCCACCATGTAATAAATATGGGCGCCAGCAATTTTTTGGTTTTCTGAAATAAAATGAAGGAAATTGCAAACCTTTTTTTTCCAAGAACGACGAACAGTTAAGAACCAAAATTTCCAAATTTTAAGAAAGAAAAGAACAGTAAATATGTTAGAATGTTTGAATGTTTTATTCAAGGCCTGGGAAACCTAGCCGACGTAGGGGAAAAACCCAGTATCCTTTCGAAAAACAAGAGTTTATGAACAATTAACAAAAAAAATAATTAAATATGAACAAAATGAACCGTTTAGGTAATTTTCCCAATGGAACAAAAAAGAAAGAAAAGTTATATCCAAGTGAGATTTATATGCAATTAGATTTATGACAAAGAATTCGATAATATACCACCTTTATACCACCTTTTTATACCACCAATAGTTTTTCCTCTTCCTTAACGACTTTTTCCTTTCTCCCAACGAAACACCTTTATTCTTCTAAACTTTTCCTTTACGCAAATCGCCTATTTCCCAAATCGGAATTTTCCAATTTTTTTGTCATAACCTCAAAACTTTTTTTTCTTACAATCCCTTCTGGGTTTCTTGAAAGCCAAAATTGAAGTGACGTTCAGGATCCATTGTGTCCTAAATCGCCTCTTCATTCTTTCCATTTTCTCTTGGTTTTCAGCCAACTGGAGTGGCGGATCTCAAATCACGTCTCCAACAGCCAATCACCACACGGCTAGTTGAGACACACACTGTGATGAGATGCTCGCGGTCCTGCTTACTCACCCTCTTAAGCACTATTCACATGAGCACGAACAACGACCAACGAATGAACGAAAATTCGTCGATTTTGACATTTCTTTCACATGAGAGTTTTTAATTCGTCGCGAATGAAAAACCAAAACACAAGGCAAGAATGATTTTTGAGGTTATACGCGCGCGAACATTTTGTTCGTTGGGAGTGTGGATGATGTGGAACGCGAATAGAGTTTGGCAGTTCGTATCAACTACAATTTTTTTCGCGACGAATAAATTTGTTTTCTCAAATTTACTTACATTTTACAATAAAAAGTTAATTTTTGCATCATAAATCAAACATAAACTTTACTTTTACCGTTTTGTTGAGAATTTGCAAGGAAATACGGCTTCAAACGTATCTAAAATCACTTTTCTTCATTTATTCGTCGTACGTTGGTCGTGCTCATATGAATAGTGCTTTACTCTCCCAATATTTGCAAATCATCCTGACATTCGCCGCCCGCTGGAATTTCCAGGTTACGACTATCTCAAGGATGAATTCACAATAAGTGTTAAATATGTTCTTTAAGGTTATAACAAATGCTCGCACTAAGTTTCAAACTATCAAAACTACTACTTTTAAATATAAAGGGGTTTCGTTGGTGAGGTGAGACCTCAAAATTGTAAAAAGGTGGTGTGGGTTTAATGAATGTTGAGAAACCAAGCTCAAGGATTCATTTTGTTCATACTTTTAAAATACAATAAAATATTGTTGTGGACGCTCGATCGGCCACCCAAAACCATAAAAATCTGAAAAGAAAACAAAAGATAAAGAGTTGATTACGATCCATAGAAAATAAACTTACCGGTCACATTTTGTCGGAAATTTGATGTTTTTCTTTTTGTTGGCTGGTGCTGATGGCTTGTTGCCGTTCTGTTGAAGTACTGATACTGATCAGGGGTTAAGGTGTAGGAACCATAGAGACATTATTTTATCTCTATGGATGCGGGAAATGTTGAATGAAGTCTGAACTCTAAACCAGAGAGTAACAACCTTTCGATACATATTCCCGAAGTACTCTCAAGATGACAAACAATGGTGGCGCCATCTTGAGAATTTTAGCTGAAGCCGAGAACCAATCTTGAAAGTACTGTTTGTCCATATAAAAATTAAATAAATCTAGTAGCCATGATTGAATCAAGTAGCAATATAGTTCTTACTCTTTCTATCGTTCTGAATGGACAAAAACTTACATCTGACAGCTAATTGAAGAACTAAATGAGTTTTCTCCTAAATATAATGTTAGCACACATGCAATTATGGTCATTTACAATTTTTTTTAAAATAAGTCTAGTTGGCTAGTGAAGAGGGTGGGTTAGCTCACACAGGTTACGCCATCTACCAGGGAAGTAGAGGAATTCAGGTGAGATTCGAAATATGGGAGGAGCAATGTTTTCGAACTTAGGAATATAGCAATTACGAAACTGAGAGGCTACCTATATACTAAAGGTTAACTAACACTAATAAACGAAAAAAAACGGAAAAATAAATCAGCAAGAGTAGCGTAGCGGGACTAAAATCATACGACGTTAACTGGGTATATGAGGGAAATGTTATTCCGAAAAGGTGGCATGTTTGAGTTGAGGGACAGAAAATTCGGAGTTTGAAAAAAAAGAGGGGGATTGATTGGCAAGCATTGATCACGAACGGACGTACACTTATGGAGTCAAGAAAATAAAATAAACTGAAATTAGAAAAAAAACGAAACGATTAAATTAAGAACAAAAATATTACGAAAAAGAAAAAAAAAAGAACAAAGAGTGTTGTGAAGTGAAGAGGTGGGCATAAATAAAGAAACTGAAAGTTAACGAAAAACGTAGTGCTTTAAAAAGAAAAACTTAAAAGTAAAAAGAAGGTTTGAAATCTCGAATTGGGCGTCGTTCTATACGTTGAAAGAAACAAGTTAACTGCTGCATCTGTATTCTTTTCCTCCTCGAAAATCTTCTTGAAAGCTTCCTTAAAGGTTCGCACAAACCTTTCGGCCTGGCCGTTAGAAGCTGGGTGAAACGGTGCTGTTCTCCAATGCTCTATGGAATGGTAGCGGCAAAATTGTTCGAAAGTCTGAGAAGTAAACTGCGTACCGTTGTCCGTTACAATCGCCTTAGGCATTCCTTCAATGGCAAAAATCACTTGCAATGCTCTAATGGTAGACTCCGATGTAGCCGAGGCGAGTGATACTACGAAAGGAAACTTAGAAAAAGAATCTACGCAAATAAGCCACATTTTGTTAAAGAATGGGCCAGCAAAATCCAAATGAATCCGTTCCCAAGGGTGTTCTGTTGGTTGCCAATTCACGTATTCTCTTTTTGGATTCGATGCTGATGACTGGCATATTTCACAATTACCTGCTAATGCTTCAATTTGCTTGTCCATATGTGGGAACCATATATACAGCCTTGCTAACTGCTTCATTCGAGAACAGCCCCAATGGCCTTCGTGAAGGTACTTTATTACTTTGGATTGTAGAGCTTCTGGGATAACAACTCGATCATAATCTGAAGTCAAAAGAAGAATGTTATTAAAAACAGATAGAGCTAACCTACGGTCGAAAAATGGTGTCAGCTCCATTTCGTTGTTGGGAAGCATAGCCGGCCACCCAGTCTTGACGTAATGAGATACTCTTTTCAATACTCGATCATTAGCGGAAAACTTTCCAATTACTGCAGCGTTTATAGGAGAACTTTCTAAATCTTCCAGGATTACCGTATTAACTTTATGCAAAGTTACATCTTGCTTGTCGAAGGACACATCCGGACCAACCGGTAGTCTTGACAAAGCATCTGCGTTGGCATGCTTGGCTGTGGGTCGAAACTTTATCTGATAATTGTATGCCACCAAGGTTAAAGCCCAGTTCCGAAGTCGACGCATCTTCATTTCGGGAATCTGCTTACTCGGATTGAATATCGCGGTCAGAGGCTTGTGATCCGTCTGTAGTTCAAAGACGCGTCCATACAGATAACAATGGAATTTCTTTACGCCAAAAATGATCGACAGAGCCTACTTCTCTATTTGGCTGTAAAGTTTCTGATGACTATCCAACGTCTTGGAGGCGAATGCAATCGGCCGCTCCGAACCATCGGGATAACGATGTGAGACCACTGCGCCGATGCCATAGCTAGAAGCATCAGTGGCCAAAATAATTGGTAGAGAGTCATCAAAATGTGCTAGACGAGTTGCTTTTAGGATGCTGTCCTTCAAACTCTCAAACGCTGTTTGTTGTTGCTTCGACCAAACAAATTTTACACCTTTTGCACGAAGTGCATTTAATGGACCAGCCACCTGAGAGAAATTCGAAATAAATTGGTTGTAGTAATTTAATTTACCGATAACTGCTTCCAATTCTTTCACATTTGTTGGTCGAGGTAGGTAGCGAAGAGCATCTAAGTGTTTTCAGAGGGACTTATACCTTTGGCGTTGAGCGTATGTCCCAAGTATTCGAGTTCTGCCACTGCGAAAGTACACTTGCTCCTGTTGCATCGAAATCCGTTTACTTCTAATCTTCTTAGAACTTCTTCCAACATAACCAGATGTTCCTTTTCTGACGCACCAGCGATGACTATATCATCAATATAGATGCCCACAGGCATGTCCGCGAAGATTTGTTCCATTACACCTTGAAATTCTTGAATTCCTTGGTGCGCTGCTAATCCCGTAAGGTAATCTGTTAAACCGTAAAAGCCCAAAAGGGGTGTTAATCACTACAAAATCTTTGGATTGTTCATCCAGTTCAATCTGAAGGTACGCTTCCGATAGGTCAATCTTGCTAAATACCTTTCCGCCGCGAAGCTTGTGAAACAAATCGCGAGGTCGAGGGAGCGGGTGTCGATTGCAGACCAGTTGTGGATTCACTGTTGTTTTAAAATCGCCGCAAATCCGTATTCTCCCATTAGCCTTCTCAACAATCACCACGGGAGCTGCCCATTGAGTGCGTTGCACCCAAGATAGAATTCCATCAGCTACCCAGCGATCCAATTCTTCCTTTGTTCTATCTAATAGGGCGTAGGGAATTTGACGATGACGCACAAACCTTGGCACCGCACCATCCTTCAATTCCAAGCGAGCTTGAAAGGATGTGCACTTGCCCAGTCCCGGTGAAAAAAGTTTGGAGTACTTCTGGCATAGTGTCTCAATGCTGTTGAGAAGAAAATTGTTCGAATTAAGTTGTAAAATAGAGTGGTGGACCTTTAAACTGAAAGCTTTGAACCAGTCTAACCCCAAAATGTTAGCTCCAGAGCCGTCAACTACGAGCAAATTCACGTAATGTGTGCAATTCTCATAAGTTACTTGAACTGCTAATTCTCCTTTTAGCTTGATTGGAGTGCCACCGTATGCTTGGAGAGTCTTGGTTGTTGATAAACACCTGGGTTGTCCTAACTGCTGGAATCCTTTTATTCCCACCAACGAACAGGATGCACCTGTGTCCACCTGAAATCTCATGGGACATCCATTAACAACGATATCCAACATAATACCCGACTCAATACCAACTTTCACCATTGCACATTCAAGCGACTTCACTTCTTCACTGAAATTAATTTGTTCTATTTGATTAGCTCTATATTTACCGGTAGATCTTTTCTTGTCTCTTCTATTCGACCAATGTTTTTTATTTCGTCTTGAGTTCTTCGCTGCACTGTTCCCGTCGCTTGAACTTGCTATACAAACAGCCGCTATGTGACCAGTTTTTTTGCAGATATGACATACGGTTTTATTGTGACGACACTCGCTTCTTTGGTGATGAACGAAACAGTTAGGGCAAGATTTTCGTACCGTTTGTGATTGAGAGCGCGATTGAGACAAACCAGAAGACGAAGATAATAAATTTACCTCTATTTCGTTGCTGTTCTCTTTTATTGCGGAAAATGTCTTTTGCGTTGTCTCAAAGGCAGTGGCTATGTCCAAGACATCTTTCAACTCTGGGTCAATCTTTTGCAGAGCCTGTGTTCGAACGGTATCGTGTGGCGTATAGAGAACAATAATGTCACGAATCATGTTATCTACGTACGATTCTGAACACGTGTCCTTTGGACAAGTAAATTTACAATTTCGAGCCACTCCACGCAGATCGGCCACCCAATCAGCATAAGATTGTCCAGGTTTCATAGTGGTTTTGTGAAACTGATATCTAGCTGCTAGCACATGGACTTTCGACACGAAATGCTCACTAAGCTTTTCTGTTAGCTCCTTAAACGTCTTTGAAGATAAGTCCTCACCACCATAGAGTTTCTGAAGAGTTTCGAAGTTATCTGTACCAATCCAAGAGAGGAAAACGCTCGTTTCTGTCTATCCTCCGAAACTCCACACGCCTCAAAATGCTGCTCCAGCTGTTTCAAGTAGGTCTTCCAATTTTCTTCTTTCTTGTGAGCCGGAAAAGGCTGAACAAGTGACATACCTGAGCCCTCAACTGAACCCCGCGTGTTGGCCTCCATCCAAGATTTTTGATCCGCCAAAATCTGGGCCATCCACTCACGTTGGGATCTTAGAATACCTTCCAACGTTGCTCCATCCATTGCTTAATCTCACCCTTCGATAATTTCCTGAAATTAACGTGGATTAAATGTGTGATTTGAATTTTTTCCAAAAAACTCCTCGTCGCCAAAATGTTAGAATGAACTTAACACCAGAGTTTCGTAATTCAGAATGAAAGTTTTAATGTCAAAGTTTGATATACAGGAAAAAGCTTTATGTAAATGACAAGTACAGTACAATACAAAATTTGCTTTAAGGGTGAAGTTACAACATATGTGCACTCCTTATTCCTAACAAAAGTCGACAGAATTCGTGTTGCTATGAAATTATCCTCAGCTCAATACAACCACTTAATAGAAAAGAAATCAAATTCAAAATCTTCCACGACAAAAAAAAATTTCCAAATATATGAATCTATATGTATATATGGTCACACCAACGAATGGTCACACCAAATTCCAAATTCCTTAGAAATTAACCCACAACCTAATTTTATAATAACCAAAGAAAAATGTTTCTATTATATTTTTAAAATCTCAAAAATTCAATTGGAAAGAAAAATCCCAATCAAAATCCAAATTAAAAACGAGAATTTAATCGAACCTACTAGAAGGTATACACGAATCCGAAAAAGAAAGATATATAAACCGTATGTATATGTACGTTAATACAAAAGAAAATGCAATAAAAAAAACACCCCTTTTTTAATAAAATGTTCAAATGATAAATCGATCAATAAAATAATGATAAAGAAATAATTTATAACCAATTTGTTAATGCAAATCAAATATAAAAAGAAAGAATCAAAAACACTCACGTAAATCTCCAAGAATTTTTCTTAACCTCACTGTGGTACAAGTTTTCTTACTTGTCCTTTATGGTGACTTGATTCCACACACAAGAATATATGTATGTCACTCCGGTGACAAATCACACAAAAATTCAGCAATAACCTAGGGAATATCAAAAATCAACAAGTAAATTGAACTTTTTTAAAGAAAACAAATAAAATGAACAACACTTTCCTACAAGGGCACAACACAGCAAGGGCAAAGCAACACAGGAAGTTTCCACGAAATGAACAGAGTTCGAATTAATATTTGTGTATATGGAGCACACCAATTTCTCCTTATTCTTTACAATTTTCAAAGCCCCACGTATGGGAGTCAATTTGTTGCAATATTTAAGACCGAACCGAATGAAAATTTTATTAAACGATAAATGAAACCCGAGAACGAAATTAAAAGCTAAATCGAAAGTTAAAGCGCGAAAACAACCACGATGTACTTGCAGCAAGAAATGTCAAATCTGATTCTATATCAGGTTCGTTCACGATAGCAAATTGCAACAAGCAGCAAATTAAGTGCTGCCACCCTGGTTAGCTCAGCAAGGGGGGTGAATTCGGGAAAAATAATTATGATTGATCAATTAATTGAAATTTTAATTTTATATCGAATTGATATCAAATTTATTGGTGTTGCCACCATGCAATAAATATGGGCGCCAGCAATTTTTGGTTTTCTGAAATAAAATGAAGGAAATTGCAAACCTTTTTTTCCAAGAAACGACGAACAGTTAAGAACCAAAATTTCCAAATTTTAAGAAAGAAAAGAACAGTAAATATGTTAGAATGTTTGAATGTTTTATTCAAGGCCTGGGAAACCTAGCCGACGTAGGGGAAAAACCCAGTATCCTTTCGAAAAACAAGAGTTCATGAACAATTAACAAAAAAAATAATTAAATATGAACAAAATGAACCGTTTAGGTAATTTTCCCAATGGAACAAAAAAGAAAGAAAAGTTATATCCAAGTGAGATTTATATGCAATTAGATTTATGACAAGGAATTCGATAATATACCACCTTTATACCACCTTTTTATACCACCAATAGTTTTTCCTCTTCCTTAACGACTTTTTCCTTTCTCCCAACGAAACACCTTTATTCTTCTAAACTTTTCCTTTACGCAAATCGCCTATTTCCCAAATCGGAATTTTCCAATTTTTTTGTCATAACCTCAAAACTTTTTTTTCTTACAATCCCTTCTGGGTTTCTTGAAAGCCAAAATTGAAGTGACGTTCAGGATCCATTGTGTCCTAAATCGCCTCTTCATTCTTTCCATTTTCTCTTGGTTTTCAGCCAACTGGAGTGGCGGATCTCAAATCACGTCTCCAACAGCCAATCACCACACGGCTAGTTGAGACACACACTGTGATGAGATGCTCGCGGTCCTGCTTACTCACCCTCTTAAGCACTATTCACATGAGCACGAACAACGACCAACGAATGAACGAAAATTCGTCGATTTTGACATTTCTTTCACATGAGAGTTTTTAATTCGTCGCGAATGAAAAACCAAAACACAAGGCAAGAATGATTTTTGAGGTTATACGCGGCGCGAACATTTTGTTCGTTGGGAGTGTGGATGATGTGGAACGCGAATAGAGTTTGGCAGTTCGTATCAACTACAATTTTTTTCGCGACGAATAAATTTGTTTTCTCAAATTTACTTACATTTTACAATAAAAAGTTAATTTTTGCATCATAAATCAAACATAAACTTTACTTTTACCGTTTTGTTGAGAATTTTGCAAGGAAATACGGCTTCAAACGTATCTAAAATCACTTTTCTTCATTTATTCGTCGTACGTTGGTCGTGCTCATATGAATAGTGCTTTACTCTCCCAATATTTGCAAATCATCCTGACATTCGCCGCCCGCTGGAATTTCCAGGTTACGACTATCTCAAGGATGAATTCACAATAAGTGTTAAATATGTTCTTTAAGGTTATAACAATGCTCGCACTAAGTTTCAAACTATCAAAACTACTACTTTTAAATATAAAGGGGTTTCGTTGGTGAGGTGAGACCTCAAAATTGTAAAAAGGTGGTGTGGGTTTAATGAATGTTGAGAAACCAAGCTCAAGGATTCATTTTGTTCATACTTTTAAAATACAATAAAATATTGTTGTGGACGCTCGATCGGCCACCCAAAACCATAAAAATCTGAAAAGAAAACAAAAGATAAAGAGTTGATTACGATCCATAGAAAATAAACTTACCGGTCACATTTTTGTCGGAAATTTGATGTTTTTCTTTTTGTTGGCTGGGTGCTGATGGCTTGTTGCCGTTCTGTTGAAGTACTGATACTGATCAGGGGTTTAAGGTGTAGGAACCATAGAGACATTATTTTATCTCTATGGATGCGGGAAATGTTGAATGAAGTCTGAACTCTAAACCAGAGAGTAACAACCTTTCGATACATATTCCCGAAGTACTCTCAAGATGGACCAAACAATGGTGGCCGCCATCTTGAGAATTTTAGCTGAAGCCGAGAACCAATCTTGAAAGTACTGTTTGTCCATATAAAAATTAAATAAATCTAGTAGCCATGATTGAATCAAGTAGCAATATAGTTCTTACTCTTTCTATCGTTCTGAATGGACAAAAACTTACATCTGACAGCTAATGAAGAACTAAATGAGTTTTCTCCTAAATATAATGTTAGCACACATGCAATTATGGTCATTTACATTTTTTTTTAAAATAAGTCTAGTTGGCTAGTGAAGAGGGTGGGTTAGCTCACACAGGTTACGCCATCTACCAGGGAAGTAGAGGAATTCAGGTGAGATTCGAAATATGGGAGGAGCAATGTTTTCGAACTTAGGAATATAGCAATTACGAAACTGAGAGGCTACCTATATACTAAAGGTTAACTAACACTAATAAACGAAAAAAAACGGAAAAATAAATCAGCAAGAGTAGCGTAGCGGGACTAAAATCATACGACGTTAACTGGGTATATGAGGGAAATGTTATTCCGAAAAGGTGGCATGTTTGAGTTGAGGGACAGAAAATTCGGAGTTTGAAAAAAAAGAGGGGGATTGATTGGCAAGCATTGATCACGAACGGACGTACACTTATGGAGTCAAGAAAATAAAATAAACTGAAATTAGAAAAAAAACGAAACGATTAAATTAAGAACAAAAATATTACGAAAAAGAAAAAAAAAAGAACAAAGAGTGTTGTGAAGTGAAGAGGTGGGCATAAATAAAGAAACTGAAAGTTAACGAAAAACGTAGTGCTTTAAAAAGAAAAACTTAAAAGTAAAAAGAAGGTTTGAAATCTCGAATTGGGCGTCGTTCTATACGTTGAAAGAAACAAGTTAACTGCTGCATCTGTATTCTTTTCCTCCTCGAAAATCTTCTTGAAAGCTTCCTTAAAGGTTCGCACAAACCTTTCGGCCTGGCCGTTAGAAGCTGGGTGAAACGGTGCTGTTCTCCAATGCTCTATGGAATGGTAGCGGCAAAATTGTTCGAAAGTCTGAGAAGTAAACTGCGTACCGTTGTCCGTTACAATCGCCTTAGGCATTCCTTCAATGGCAAAAATCACTTGCAATGCTCTAATGGTAGACTCCGATGTAGCCGAGGCGAGTGATACTACGAAAGGAAACTTAGAAAAAGAATCTACGCAAATAAGCCACATTTTGTTAAAGAATGAGCCAGCAAAATCCAAATGAATCCGTTCCCAAGGGTGTTCTGTTGGTTGCCAATTCACGTATTCTCTTTTTGGATTCGATGCTGATGACTGGCATATTTCACAATTACCTGCTAATGCTTCAATTTGCTTGTCCATATGTGGGAACCATATATACCGCCTTGCTAACTGCTTCATTCGAGAACAGCCCCAATGGCCTTCGTGAAGGTACTTTATTACTTTGGATTGTAGAGCTTCTGGGATAACAACTCGATCATAATCTGAAGTCAAAAGAAGAATGTTATTAAAAACAGATAGAGCTAACCTACGGTCGAAAAATGGTTTCAGCTCCATTTCGTTGTTGGGAAGCATAGCCGGCCACCCAGTCTTGACGTAATGAGATGCTCTTTTCAATACTCGATCATTAGCGGAAAACTTTCCAATTACTGCAGTGTTTATAGGAGAACTTTCTAAATCTTCCAGGATTACCGTATTAACTTTATGCAAAGTTACATCTTGCTTGTCGAAGGACACATCCGGACCAACCGGTAGTCTTGACAAAGCATCTGCGTTGGCATGCTTGGCTGTGGGTCGAAACTTTATCTGATAATTGTATGCCACCAAGGTTAAAGCCCAGTTCCGAAGTCGACGCATCTTCATTTCGGGAATCTGCTTACTCGGATTGAATATCGCGGTCAGAGGCTTGTGATCCGTCTGTAGTTCAAAGACGCGTCCATACAGATAACAATGGAATTTCTTTACGCCAAAAATGATCGACAGAGCCTACTTCTCTATTTGGCTGTAAAGTTTCTGATGACTATCCAACGTCTTGGAGGCGAATGCAATCGGCCGCTCCGAACCATCGGGATAACGATGTGAGACCACTGCGCCGATGCCATAGCTAGAAGCATCAGTGGCCAAAATAATTGGTAGAGAGTCATCAAAATGTGCTAGACGAGTTGCTTTTAGGATGCTGTCCTTCAAACTCTCAAACGCTGTTTGTTGTTGCTTCGACCAAACAAATTTTACACCTTTTGCACGAAGTGCATTTAATGGACCAGCCACCTGAGAGAAATTCGAAATAAATTGGTTGTAGTAATTTAATTTACCGATAACTGCTTCCAATTCTTTCACATTTGTTGGTCGAGGTAGGTAGCGAAGAGCATCTAAGTGTTTTCAGAGGGACTTATACCTTTGGCGTTGAGCGTATGTCCCAAGTATTCGAGTTCTGCCACTGCGAAAGTACACTTGCTCCTGTTGCATCGAAATCCGTTTACTTCTAATCTTCTTAGAACTTCTTCCAACATAACCAGATGTTCCTTTTCTGACGCACCAGCGATGACTATATCATCAATATAGATGCCCACAGGCATGTCCGCGAAGATTTGTTCCATTACACCTTGAAATTCTTGAATTCCTTGGTGCGCTGCTAATCCCGTAAGGTAATCTGTTAAACCGTAAAAGCCCAAAAGGGGTGTTAATCACTACAAAATCTTTGGATTGTTCATCCAGTTCAATCTGAAGGTACGCTTCCGATAGGTCAATCTTGCTAAATACCTTTCCGCCGCGAAGCTTGTGAAACAAATCGCGAGGTCGAGGGAGCGGGTGTCGATTGCAGACCAGTTGTGGATTCACTGTTGTTTTAAAATCGCCGCAAATCCGTATTCTCCCATTAGCCTTCTCAACAATCACCACGGGAGCTGCCCATTGAGTGCGTTGCACCCAAGATAGAATTCCATCAGCTACCCAGCGATCCAATTCTTCCTTTGTTCTATCTAATAGGGCGTAGGGAATTTGACGATGACGCACAAACCTTGGCACCGCACCATCCTTCAATTCCAAGCGAGCTTGAAAGGATGTGCACTTGCCCAGTCCCGGTGAAAAAAGTTTGGAGTACTTCTGGCATAGTGTCTCAATGCTGTTGAGAAGAAAATTGTTCGAATTAAGTTGTAAAATAGAGTGGTGGACCTTTAAACTGAAAGCTTTGAACCAGTCTAACCCCAAAATGTTAGCTCCAGAGCCGTCAACTACGAGCAAATTCACGTAATGTGTGCAATTCTCATAAGTTACTTGAACTGCTAATTCTCCTTTTAGCTTGATTGGAGTGCCACCGTATGCTTGGAGAGTCTTGGTTGTTGATAAACACCTGGGTTGTCCTAACTGCTGGAATCCTTTTATTCCCACCAACGAACAGGATGCACCTGTGTCCACCTGAAATCTCATGGGACATCCATTAACAACGATATCCAACATAATACCCGACTCAATACCAACTTTCACCATTGCACATTCAAGCGACTTCACTTCTTCACTGAAATTAATTTGTTCTATTTGATTAGCTCTATATTTACCGGTAGATCTTTTCTTGTCTCTTCTATTCGACCAATGTTTTTTATTTCGTCTTGAGTTCTTCGCTGCACTGTTCCCGTCGCTTGAACTTGCTATACAAACAGCCGCTATGTGACCAGTTTTTTTGCAGATATGACATACGGTTTTATTGTGACGACACTCGCTTCTTTGGTGATGAACGAAACAGTTAGGGCAAGATTTTCGTACCGTTTGTGATTGAGAGCGCGATTGAGACAAACCAGAAGACGAAGATAATAAATTTACCTCTATTTCGTTGCTGTTCTCTTTTATTGCGGAAAATGTCTTTTGCGTTGTCTCAAAGGCAGTGGCTATGTCCAAGACATCTTTCAACTCTGGGTCAATCTTTTGCAGAGCCTGTGTTCGAACGGTATCGTGTGGCGTATAGAGAACAATAATGTCACGAATCATGTTATCTACGTACGATTCTGAACACGTGTCCTTTGGACAAGTAAATTTACAATTTCGAGCCACTCCACGCAGATCGGCCACCCAATCAGCATACGATTGTCCAGGTTTCATAGTGGTTTTGTGAAACTGATATCTAGCTGCTAGCACATGGACTTTCGACACGAAATGCTCACTAAGCTTTTCTGTTAGCTCCTTAAACGTCTTTGAAGATAAGTCCTCACCACCATAGAGTTTCTGAAGAGTTTCGAAGTTATCTGTACCAATCCAAGAGAGGAAAAACGCTCGTTTCTGTCTATCCTCCGAAACTCCACACGCCTCAAAATGCTGCTCCAGCTGTTTCAAGTAGGTCTTCCAATTTTCTTCTTTCTTGTAAGCCGGAAAAGGCTGAACAAGTGACATACCTGAGCCCTCAACTGAACCCCGCGTGTTGGCCTCCATCCAAGATTTTTGATCCGCCAAAATCTGGGCCATCCACTCACGTTGGGATCTTAGAATACCTTCCAACGTTGCTCCATCCATTGCTTAATCTCACCCTTCGATAATTTCCTGAAATTAACGTGGATTAAAAGTGTGATTTGAATTTTTTCCAAAAAACTCCTCGTCGCCAAAATGTTAGAATGAACTTAACACCAGAGTTTCGTAATTCAGAATGAAAGTTTTAATGTCAAAGTTTGATATACAGGAAAAAGCTTTATGTAAATGACAAGTACAGAACAATACAAAATTTGCTTTAAGGGTGAAGTTTCAACATATGTGCACTCCTTTTTCCTAACAAAAGTCAACAGAATTCGTGTTGCTATGAAATTATCCTCAGCTCAATACAACCACTTAATAGAAAAGAAATCAAATTCAAAATCTTCCACGACAAAAAAAAATTTCCAAATATATGAATCTATATGTATATATGGTCACACCAACGAATGGTCACACCAAATTCCAAATTCCTTAGAAATTAACCCACAACCTAATTTTATAATAACCAAAGAAAAATGTTTCTATTATATTTTTAAAATCTCAAAAATTCAATTGGAAAGAAAAATCCCAATCAAAATCCAAATTAAAAACGAGAATTTAATCGAACCTACTAGAAGGTATACACGAATCCGAAAGAGAAAGATATATAAACCGTATGTATATGTACGTTAATACAAAAGAAAATGCAATAAAAAAACACCCCTTTTTTAATAAAATGTTCAAATGATAAATCGATCAATAAAATAATGATAAAGAAATAATTTATAACCAATTTGTTAATGCAAATCAAATATAAAAAGAAAGAATCAAAAACACTCACGTAAATCTCCAAGAATTTTTCTTAACCTCACTGTGGCACAAGTTTTCTTACTTGTCCTTTATGGTGACTTGATTCCACACACAAGAATATATGTATGTCACTCCGGTGACAAATCACACAAAAATTCAGCAATAACCTAGGGAATATCAAAAATCAACAAGTAAATTGAACTTTTTTAAAGAAAACAAATAAAATGAACAACACTTTCCTACAAGGGCACAACACAGCAAGGGCAAAGCAACACAGGAAGTTTCCACGAAATGAACAGAGTTCGAATTAATATTTGTGTATATGGAGCACACCAATTTCTCCTTATTCTTTACAATTTTCAAAGCCCCACGTATGGGAGTCAATTTGTTGCAATATTTAAGACCGAACCGAATGAAAATTTTATTAAACGATAAATGAAACCCGAGAACGAAATTAAAAGCTAAATCGAAAGTTAAAGCGCGAAAACAACCACGATGTACTTGCAGCAAGAAATGTCAAATCTGATTCTATATCAGGTTCGTTCACGATAGCAAATTGCAACAAGCAGCAAATTAAGTGCTGCCACCCTGGTTAGCTCAGCAAGGGGGTGAATTCGGGAAAAATAATTATGATTGATCAATTAATTGAAAATTTTAATTTTATATCGAATTGATATCAAATTTATTGGTGTTGCCACCATGTAATAAATATGGGCGCCAGCAATTTTTTGGTTTTCTGAAATAAAATGAAGGAAATTGCAAACCTTTTTTTTCCAAGAACGACGAACAGTTAAGAACCAAAATTTCCAAATTTTAAGAAAGAAAAGAACAGTTAATATGTTAGAATGTTTGAATGTTTTATTCAAGGCCTGGGAAACCTTACCGACGTAGGGGAAAAACCCAGTATCCTTTCGAAAAACAAGAGTTTATGAACAATTAACAAAGTTAATTAATTAACAAGTTTAATTAAATATGAACAAAATGAACCGTTTAGGTAATTTTCCCAATGGAACAAAAAAGAAAGAAAAATTATATCCAAGTGAGATTTATATGCAATTAGATTTATGACAAAGAATTCGATAATATACCACCTTTATACCACCTTTTTATACCACCAATAGTTTTTCCTCTTCCTTAACGACTTTTTCCTTTCTCCCAACGAAACACCTTTATTCTTCTAAACTTTTCCTTTACGCAAATCGCCTATTTCCCAAATCGGAATTTTCCAATTTTTTTGTCATAACCTCAAAACTTTTTTTTCTTACAATCCCTTCTGGGTTTCTTGAAAGCCAAAATTGAAGTGACGTTCAGGATCCATTGTGTCCTAAATCGCCTCCTCATTCTTTCCATTTTCTCTTGGTTTTCAGCCAATTGGAGTGGCGGATCTCAAATCACGTCTCCAACAGCCAATCACCACACGGCTAGTTGAGACACACACTGTGATGAGATGCTCGCGGTCCTGCTTACTCACCCTCTTAAGCACTATTCACATGAGCACGAACAACGACCAACGAATGAACGAAAATTCGTCGATTTTGACATTTCTTTCACATGAGAGTTTTTAATTCGTCGCGAATGAAAAACCAAAACACAAGGCAAGAATGATTTTTGAGGTTATATGCGCGCGAACATTTTGTTCGTTGGGAGTGTGGATGATGTGGAACGCGAATAGAGTTTGGCAGTTCGTATCAACTACAATTTTTTTCGCGACGAATAAATTTGTTTTCTCAAATTTACTTACATTTTACAATAAAAAGTTAATTTTTGCATCATAAATCAAACATAAACTTTACTTTTACCGTTTTGTTGAGAATTTGCAAGGAAATACGGCTTCAAACGTATCTAAAATCACTTTTCTTCATTTATTCGTCGTACGTTGGTCGTGCTCATATGAATAGTGCTTTACTCTCCCAATATTTGCAAATCATCCTGACATTCGCCGCCCGCTGGAATTTCCAGGTTACGACTATCTCAAGGATGAATTCACAATAAGTGTTAAATATGTTCTTTAAGGTTATAACAAATGCTCGCACTAAGTTTCAAACTATCAAAACTTCTACTTTTAAATATAAAGGGGTTTCGTTGGTGAGGTGAGACCAGTGC
Source organism: Sphaerophoria taeniata (assembly GCA_943590905.1). NCBI lineage: Eukaryota > Metazoa > Arthropoda > Insecta > Diptera > Syrphidae > Sphaerophoria > Sphaerophoria taeniata. The sequence continues at coordinate 89,677,406 of OX016541.1, read as the reverse complement.
TGCCAGATTTCTCAACCGAAATTCCCCTTTCGTGGTCTGAAAATTCCCCTTTTTCCCCTTTTGTGACAGTGATATTCCCCACAAATTCCCCTCGATATTTAAAACGTATTTTGTGTATGTTTTAATCAATTTTTATACTTTAAAAATAAAAGATTAGCAAGTCAAGAAATCCAAATCAAAGAAATTGTGAACACCACAAACAAACCAAATAACATACCAATCTATCGGAAATATCTTAAATAATTTTTTTTATTTTACATAACACAATTCACACTAATTTTTTTTTTTATAAAAAATTGATGATCCGTTTTTCTCAAAAGCTGATTGTATTATGCGAAAAAATTAAAGGAATAGTTCCACTGATTTGTGTTCGTACGATTAAAATGGAAGAATTCTGTCAGGAAAAAAATTTCGGCTGAATTTCAACTAGGAAATTTTTTCAGAAACATCAATTTTGTTGCTATAACCGGCCTCTTAAAAAACTTCCAGTGATGTGTTTCAATGATGAAAACCAATGGTAGCTAAAACTGGCCCCTTAACACCAACAGCCTTCCAATTAAAAACACGCAAATTCCCAATCTATGAAACAAAAACAATAATAAATGTCCACTTTTCCAGTCTACGCATACGCACGAGCCGTAGATTTTTGTTAGTCTACGAGTTGTTTGTTTACGCTCACTAATTTGTAAATTATCTAGTTTTGTTGGGTTAGATAAGTAACATCTGTTTTTCCCCTAGAAGGCAGTGGAATCCCCTTTTCCCCTTTCACCAAATTTTCGACGACGATTCCCCACGAAAAGGGGAATTCCCCTCGATATGGCAGCACTGGGTGAGACCTCAAAATTGTAAAAAGGTGGTGTGGGTTTAATGAATGTTGAGAAACCAAGCTCAAGGATTCATTTTGTTCATACTTTTAAAATACAATAAAATATTGTTGTGGACGCTCGATCGGCCACCCAAAACCATAAAAATCTGAAAAGAAAACAAAAGATAAAGAGTTGATTACGATCCATAGAAAATAAACTTACCGGTCACATTTTGTCTGAAATTTGATGTTTTTCTTTTTGTTGGCTGGTGCTGATGTTGCTTGTTGCCGTTCTGTTGAAGTACTGATACTGATCAGGGGTTAAGGTGTAGGAACCATAGAGACATTATTTTATCTCTATGGATGCGGGAAATGTTGAATGAAGTCTGAACTCTAAACCAGAGAGTAACAACCTTTCGATACATATTCCCGAAGTACTCTCAAGATGACAAACAATGGTGGCGCCATCTTGAGAATTTTAGCTGAAGCCGAGAACCAATCTTGAAAGTACTGTTTGTCCATATAAAAATTAAATAAATCTAGTAGCCATGATTGAATCAAGTAGCAATATAGTTCTTACTCTTTCTATCGTTCTGAATGGACAAAAACTTACATCTGACAGCTAATTGAAGAACTAAATGAGTTTTCTCCTAAATATAATGTTAGCACACATGCAATTATGGTCATTTACAATTTTTTTTTAAATAAGTCTAGTTGGCTAGTGAAGAGGGTGGGTTAGCTCACACAGGTTACGCCATCTACCAGGGAAGTAGAGGAATTCAGGTGAGATTCGAAATATGGGAGGAGCAATGTTTTCGAACTTAGGAATATAGCAATTACGAAACTGAGAGGCTACCTATATACTAAAGGTTAACTAACACTAATAAAAGAAAAAAAAAACGGAAAAATAAATCAGCAAGAGTAGCGTAGCGGGACTAAAATCATACGACGTTAACTGGGTATACATGATACAACTAATAAAGATAGCGCATTGCGCATGTAAGGTTTTTCCTGTCAAACTATCGTGACGTCACGAGCACTCAATCAACTGAGGAGAATAAGTATTTTTGGCGCAATTTCACTTTATTTTCTGTTGTGAATTGGAAAGGAAGTGAAATTTGAAAGTGTTGAGCAATAAAAATATTAAAAGTGGTATAATTTAAAATTAAAACTAAATAAAAATAAACATTTGATAATAAACATGGTTGTTTGTTCAGTTTTTGACTGCAACAACAGTGAAAGAAAGAAGATCACGAGAGATTCCAGCTTTCATACATTTCCTAAAGGAAATTTAAATCTCTCTATCTAATCCTTGTCGTTGTCAAAGTGGACAATAGCATGCCTATTGCCCCTGAGCCAGAAGAAAATCTCCCATTTGCTTACGACGGTTTGGAAAACTTGGCTGGCTACATTTGCCATCGTTTTAAAAACACCATACCAAATCTGGAACAAATTGAACCAGACGAAAGCTCTTGGGTCAATCATTTGGACGAAGGAGGCTTGTCTAAAGCAAATTCCACAATGATGGCTCACTTCGCTGCATTATAAAATGTTTTTAATGCAGTAAATGGAGAAGGTGAAGGCATTTACATAAGTCCAAACTACACCCAGCATTTAGTTGAAGTTGCCGAGAAAGCAAAGATCGAATGCGATGAGAAGGTAATGAAGCTTTTCTTTCGTTATCGTATGTTCTTCCGAATGCGTAAACGGAACAGACAAATCACAAAAAAAAAGCTATCAAGGAAAAGAAAATACAAACAAATAATAAATTAAATAAAAAGTTGACAAACCACTGTTTTCAAAAGACCGTCATTTTTTTTATTTAACCATTTATTACTGATAAAACAATCTGCCAGGAAATTCTATGGAGCAAATTAATGCATCCGAATGAAAATGAAAAAAAAAATGCACCAATTCTTCATTCACTTCGATTTTTTATTAATTTCCTTCACTCAAACACACAAATTTTCTTTAACTTAAGGATAAACACAAATATCAACTATTGAAAACCATTTACCTAAATGAAAAACATTAGAAATATCAACATTTTACTAAATAAACAAAACATCTTAACAAATAAGTGCCATTGTTTTGGTTTGATTTCACATACTAAATAATAAACGTCAAACTCGTTGAGTGCTCGTGATGTAGATGCGCAGAACGAAACAAAAATAGAAACGCGAATGCGCTATCTGTTTTAGTTGTATCATGCTGGGTATATGAGGGAAATGTTATTCCGAAAAGGTGGCATGTTTGAGTTGAGGGACAGAAAATTCGGAGTTTGAAAAAAAAAGAGGGGGATTGATTGGCAAGCATTGATCACGAACGGACGTACACTTATGGAGTCAAGAAAATAAAATAAACTGAAATTAGAAAAAAAAAAACGAAACGATTAAATTAAGAACAAAAATATTACGAAAAAGAAAAAAAAAAAGAACAAAGAGTGTTGTGAAGTGAAGAGGTGGGCATAAATAAAGAAACTGAAAGTTAACGAAAAACGTAGTGCTTTAAAAAGAAAAACTTAAAAGTAAAAAGAAGGTTCGAAATCTGGCGGTGCCAGCTCTCTAGTGAAGTGTTGTGTGAGCCACCACATAAAAAAAAAGGCTAACCCAAAATTAAACAAGTGAAGAAAGAAACAAAGACTATAACTCAAATTTTCAATTCTGCGTCCTCACGAGGAAGTAGGGTTAGTCGTAGACGGCAAGCCACTACGGACATCTTCAAAGCCCCCTTCCCATTGACAACCAAGTCCAAGGACGCCACAAGGATCCGACACCAGGTTTGAATAAAAACCGAAGAAAGAAGATTTTGTTGTTGTGTGTTGTTCCGGTTCGATTTTTTTTATAAATATTTGTTCAAGAAGAGTCGTAAAGTTTTTTTTTTATAATATTCTATTGAGCTTTATTAAATTAAATTCACTATTTATGTGTAAATTATTGTTAATCTAATTAAACTTACCTTTTTTCTTATTTCATATTTTCATGTTTATATGTACCTTTAAATTCCTAAATTGTCAGTTACCTTTACTTAAAATTGAAAGTGAAAAGTGTTGGTTTTTCAAACACATTTATCTCATTTGTTTTTGCGTTATTGTCTATAGGCTACCTCCAGAGAGCTCTTGCCAGGTAGGGATTGACTGTTAATGGAACGTGTAGGCCCGAGTTTTTTTTTTGGAAAAAGAGAATTTCCTTTACCGTTTGAGGAACAAACCCAATTCACTTGCAATTACATAAAGATGCATTTTGGCCCTTGGCGTAATATAACATTTTACATAAACATTTTGTTTTTTTTTTTGAATAATTGTTAGAAAGAACTTCTTTTTAAAGACCAATTGTCTAGCGTAAAACTTTAAAACTTAACTATATTTCTAAATAAAATGTAATGAAACGTCTGGTCGATGAAGTCCTGGTGTTTTTTTTTTATTTCTCCCACGAAATCATTATGAATTTTTAAGTTGTTTTTCAGGGGTGCGACTGGCAGCTGAGCGGCCGCGGTGAAAATGGTTTGACCGAATCAAGGTCATCGATCTTTCTGGGGGAATCCAAAAAAATCGCCAACGGATTCCTAGGTTGGGTGGGTTCGGCAACACTGCGATTACACCAGCAGTGCTTGGAGTGGTGATCGTCCGTCTGAGGTCCAGTTTTTTTTCTAGTTCTGGTTGTGTCCATCGGCCTGATAAGTGTTTTTGATGCGAGCAACGATGATTTTCGGAGGCAAGATCCCCCCCAAACCGGCGAGCTAAAGCTGAGCATTGCAAGCAGGCCACGTCCTCTGCAAGTCATCATTCCTTTTCCCTTTAACTGAGTGAGTGTTTTCCTTCTCCTTTAACTGCCTGCACGGCGGATTTTTAGTTTCGTATGTCTTCACCAAGAAAGTCTCGGACATACTTAGGAGAATTGCGACGAATTCTGAAAATTTGCTGTGACAGCAGCTCCTGTTTCTTTGTCTTGTTTTCCTTTAATCCTTAATTCCCAAATTTCATCTTTTCTATATTAAATTTCAATTTCGTTCCTCTTTATAGTTCGTCTCCTTATACAAGTTGGACCCAGTGACCGTGTTTGACGGGTCGTTAAATATCGCTGCATCGGGCCAACTTAACCTTTGATGAGTTTTGAACTCAGAAATTTTGTTCAGTATAACTAATTGTTGCAAGTCTTCTAAGAAAGCCCTAAGAGGTCGACTAGAATCGCGGCAACGAGAGTGATACTATATGTAGTCTTTTCGTGAAATTTCTCTTCGTGTTATTCCTTTTCTATACCTCACCACTTCAAGAAAACTATTTTTGTCCGTCAGTAGTCCATTTTCAAAAGAGGCCATAAGCAAGGTCATATCATAAGAAACCACCGCAGACGCTACCAGAAGCACCCCGTATTCAGATGAAACAAAACCCTACAACAAAATTTTTGATAATCGACTCAAATTGTAAGTCATTTTGAGAATTATTACGTCGTTGAAATACTTAAATTATTTTGAATTCAAAATAGTCCAAAAGAAGAAAAATTGTTGAAAAGAAAAAAAAACTACAGTACTAACTAACTACAAAGTACTAGAACATACACAAACATAAAGCATACAACAATACAAAAATATCCTAGTCTAGTTTCAATAAAACTACAAAGTCCTGTTTAGAGCTTCACTTACTGTTTCGTTTTACTTCTCCATCGAATTTTCGTTTTGTTTGAAAACTTTTCTTTATATTGATTTCAGAAAAGTACGTGCTCTTCGTTATTTTCTAATTGAATTTTTTTATGAAAATTCTCTTTTTAGAAACTAGATGGTGTTTGTTACTACTTATTGTTTTCTAAGTCAGGTTTTGTTTTCATTTTTCAAGTTACTATTGTTTATCGTTAACCTTCAGTTCAGTTTTGGTAATAAAATTTTGAAATTGGAGAAATTAAAATTTTCTATTTCGTTTGACAAACTTAAGTCTTTTTCGGAAGAAAAAGTCCGTTAAGATTTCAAAAACATAAGATCTAGGAAATTTAATTGTTTGTCTATTTTTTTTAGTTATAGTTACAATTTGGTATCGTTTTGGTTTTTCATAGTTTCTGTTGGAATATACATACCTGGTATCCTTGGAACTTACGTTTAAGCGTTTTGAAAATACTTTGCTTTCTAAAGTGTTAATTAAGTTCAATCTTATTTCATTGTTTATATATCTTTTCGTTTATTTAAACATTTTTTCGTTCTGTTTTTGTTAAGTTTGTTTGCTACTTACGTTTCACACAGTGTCAACATATAATTTTTTTGTTTCTGTTCAGTTTTCAAAAGTTAAAAGGGTACTTTAAACAGCGAGAAATATTTTTGGTTCGCTATTTCAGTTTTTGGTAAAAGTACAGATTTTGTTGATTAATTTATTTTTTTTTTTTTACAATATTGTTTTTTTTATATTTTTTTCTAGTAAAACATCGTTTTCTTGTTTTCAAGCAAACAGCGTTCTGAAACTAATAAAATAGAGTCAAGGGACAAATAGAATTAATTAAATCCAAAATCTCACCACGTTAGATCCTCGTTGTTTTTCTAGCAATTTCCTTGTTGAGTTGATTCGTATAAATATCCAAAATGGCACAGGCCAACACAGAAGAAGATGAGCGCATCCAGCGAATGATTCAAGAGGCTGAAAGAGAAGAGTTAAGACTTACAAGATCAGGTAACACAGGTGCGAGGCGCAAAGTCTTTCACTCCCCTCCACCCACTGATAGGCAACTTAGGTCCTCAACTCAAAACATAGGCTTTTCAAACGGTACAGTCCCAAAGGTCCTGAATCCCAAAGGGTCAAATGCATCTGATTCTAACCCAAACGGTCAGAACTCAAACGATGGCAATGTTAGTCATAACACCAGTTCGATCTCGACCCCGATTTATAGTGACCTTAGTGGGGCGGCGGGGCTAGACGACACGGTTAGGCAAGGTCCAGGTCTAGAATTTGATGAAAGGGCTGGGGGTAACCATATCAACCAAGGAACAAGAGGTATTCTCGATAGTCTTATTCGTTCATGGCCCAAAACAAAGGAACCGAAAATTTTACCCGAGAATGTAACATCTTTTATACAATCTGAAATTATCCGAAGTATGTCTAGTTGTCAGGAAGCTTTACAACAAAATGTAGAGAGAGCTATCAGCGAAGGTATCCAGAATCAATTAAGTGATTTTCTAGAAAAGTTAACTCTGGCGATACCAGTGCCACCAGCTAGTATTCCTACACCTAGTCAACCACCAGTCGCAACAGAGCGGCCACCAATATCAAATCCAGTTAACTTAGGTCTGCCACCTCCTAATAACAACCCTGCTCCTGCACGGCCCCCACCAAGGAATGCGAATCCATTAGCGGATCGAGGTAGAAGTGCGTTTGTACCAGTAGGACATCGAGATAGGAGAAATCCAGGTCAGGCAGCGGCGTCGGAAAGACCAGTTCAACCGCAGGCCAATCCTCCAGTTTTTGGAAGTTATCAAGTTCCATATACACCTTATCCTTATCCGCCTCCAGTTATAAGTCCTCATATGCCTTCTGGATATCGAGCTCCAATAAGGGTGGATAAGTGGGGTGTAGGGAAGTTCGACGGCCTTTCAAACAACCTGACAGTCGAAGACTTCGTTTTTAGGATAGAGAAAATGCTGGTTCAATGCGCGTGTCCATGGAACGAAGTACTGAGAGACTTTCACCAACTGCTCTCGGGTCCGGCATATGATTGGTTCTGGCAGTTTCAAGTAGACAAACAATTAGACTGGCCAACCCTAAAAGAAGCTTTGCTTGGCCGATATCAGAACCCAATGACTGACCTTGAAATCGTACGGAATATTTTAGATCGTAAACAATATTCGTACGAAAGTAGTGAAGAATTCTTTGTGGCAATCAATAAAATGCGGTATCAATTGCGCAGGCCAATTCCAGAAGCTGATCTGGTTAAAATATTAAAACGGAATCTCAACGAAAAGTTGAGAAATTTAGTATTTCCGCAGGCTATCTTTTCCCTTGATCAGCTGAGATACGTTTGCAAGGAAGTAGAAGCTGCGTTTCCAAAGAGAGATCGGGAACAACCGAACTACCGGGAACTACCGAAGCCAACTAGTAGGCCTGCAGCTAGGTATCAGGTGAATGAGCTGGAATATGAAGAAGAGTACCAGCCTTCGGAGGAACAACTGGCCGCTTATCAGTTTGGTCAGGCACGCCCTAAAAATCCCCTTCGGAAGCCCCCAGACGCTTCTACTCTCCAGTGCTGGAACTGTAAAGCGATGGGTCATACCTGGTATAACTGCAGTTCTGACAGGCGTATTGTGCACTGCTATAACTGCGGCCTAGAGGGTTTTTATACAACGAATTGTACACGATGTCGACCGGGAAACCGAACCGGGGACGCGAAGGTATCGGGGGAGTCGCGTCCGACTCAAAATCAGAACCCGAAGTAAATCCAAAATGTGAAGTCACTCCTGAAAAGGAAATGGGTGAAAGTCCTCTTATACAAGAGGACAATAGCAAAATTACAATTTTAAAGAGAACCGAAAATGAAAGTGCAAATGAAGAAAAAAATATAAAACCAAATTCAGTCCATTTAAAACCCCTACATGTAAGAATTGCAGAATATAACCAGGCAAGAAGTAGAATTTTTAATAGCGCGATCCATAAACCGTCCAAAAGAATACTAAAAGCTAGATTAAGATACAAGGCTAGGAAAGATACAAGAAAACGGATTTCCTCTACGGTAGTCAATTTAACCTCGGATCCTAGACCCTACGCGAAAATTAATTTAAGTGGTAGAGAAGTTTTAGGTTTGCTTGATAGCGGGGCCAGTGTAAGCATTCTTGGAAAAAATTGCTTTCGGCTGGTCGAGGAACTAGGACTTCCAAGGGTTACGTTTCGGTCGGATATTAAAACGGCCGACGGGAAAAGTCAATCGATAGTAGGGAAAATAGAAGCGAAAGTAAAGTACCAGAACCGTGAAGAATTGCTCACGTTCTTCTTAGTCCCAAACTTAGATCAGGAAATCTACCTCGGCGTAGACTTCTGGAAAGTTTTCAACTTAGCGCCAAGCATCATCAGTTCTGTTTCGTTGACCGAAGATCCAGAGAACTCGAACGCTCATCACTTAAACCATGAACAACAAGAGAGTCTGGATGCAGTCAGGAAGAAATTTCTTTGTTTTGATCGGGATGGTCTCGGAAAGACGACGCCCATGGAACACGTAATTGATACCGGAGACGCGCTCCCTGTGAAACAGCGTCCTGTTTCCCCAGCGGTACAAGCCATATTGTATGAAGAGTTAGATCGGATGTTGAGCCTCGGCGTTATCGAGGAGAGTGAAAGCCCCTGGTGTTCACCAGTAGTACTCTTGCGTAAACCAGGTAAAAATAGGCTTTGCCTGGATTCTCGCAAACTTAACGCCCTAACCAAGAAAAATGCTAATCCTCTCCCCCATATCGAGGGGCTCATCAGCCGACTACCGGATACTTACTACATAAGTAGCATAGATCTAAAGGAAGCATTCTGGCAAATACCGCTGGAGAAACGGAGTAGGGAAAAGACTGCCTTTGCGGTACCGGGAAGACCCTTGTACCAGTTTACTGTCATGCCCTTTGGTTTGTGTAACGCAGCCCAAAGGTTATGTCAGTTAATGGACAAGGTAATTCCTGCACGACTTAGGGATCGTGTCTTCGTTTATCTTGACGATCTACTTATCATGGCGCCTGATTTTGAGACTCATATCGCTCTGCTAAGTGAAGTAGCCGATTGCTTACGCAAGGCTAACCTCACCATCAACATGAAGAAATCCAAGTTCTGTTTTAAAGAGCTGAAGTACTTGGGCTTCATAGTTGGTGGTGGGCAGCTCAAAACCGATCCTGCTAAGGTGGAGGCCATTGTAGACTTTCCGGTCCCCAAAACCCCAAGGCAGGTTTGGCGGTTGCTTGGCTTAGCGGGGTGGTATCGAAAATTTATCAAGGATTATTCCAGCCTGACTGCACCCTTGACTGATCTATTGAAAAAGAAGAACGAAAAGTTCAAAATGACCGATGAAGCACTAAGAGCGTTCGAGGATCTGAAGCGGACGTTAACTACAGCACCGGTTCTTTCGCATCCTGATTTTTCAAAACGCTTCTACGTCCAATGCGACGCGTCGGATGCAGGAATCGGTGCAGTATTATTTCAAAAAAAATGAACAGGATGAAGAAGTGCCTATTTGTTTCTTCTCACAGAAGTTTAACAAATGCCAGAGAAACTACAGTGTGACCGAGAAGGAGTGCATGGCTGCGGTGATGGCTGTTCGAAAGTTCAGGCCGTATGTCGAGGGCATGGACTTCACAGTAATCACAGATCACTCTAGTCTCCGCTGGTTAATGAGCATGAAAGATCTGAGTGGGAAGTTAGCCAGATGGAGTTTGCTGTTACAGTCGTATGCCTTCGACATACAGCATCGAAAGGGCAGCCTAAACGTCGTCCCGGACACTCTTTCTCGGATACACGTAGATTCTCTGGTCATAGAAGAAAAAGCACCCCTGGTAAATTTAGAATCCCCTGAATTCCGCTCCGAGGAATACCTGAGCTTAATAGAGACAATCAAAAACAACTCAGATGAACTTCCCGATCTAAAAGTAGAAGATGGTTTCGTCTACAAGCGCGCGTTTCGAAGTGCTGCCGATGAACCTATGCAAGAACATATGTGGCTTTTGTGGATCCCGTCCGGTCTTACCGAAGACATTATTAAGAAGGCTCACAATCCTCCGAAAGTAGCTCACGGAGGGATTGCAAAAACGCTGCATCGAATCCGTCAAAATTTTCACTGGCCTAATATGACGGTACAAATTCGTGAATATGTGTCTGTGTGTAAGGAATGTAAGGCTTCGAATCAAATATCCCGTCCTCCAATCGTCCATTCTTACTGTTCGTATCGTCCATTTGAGAAATTATACATTGATTTCCTGGGTCCTTATCCCAGATCGAAACTAGGCAATGCATATATTTTTGTGGTTTTGGACCACCTATCAAAGTTTGTCTTCCTCAAAGCGTTGAAAAACGCAAACAGCTTAAGTGTAATTAAATTCCTACAACAGGAAGTGTTTAACACGTTCGGCGTACCCCGTGTAATACATTCCGACAACGGAAAACAATTCATGGCTAAAGAATTTCAAAATGTTCTGCAGAAATATGGGATTAAACATTTTAGAACAGCGAATTATGCTCCCCAATCGAACGCTTCGGAGAGGGTCAACCGCACATTAATAGCAGCAATCAGGTCTTATCTACAAACCGATCAACGAGATTGGGATTACCATCTGAACGACATTGCTTGTGCATTGAGAAGTGCAGTTCATGACTCTACCGGAGTATCACCATACTTCGCATTGTTCGGTACGAACATGATAATGCATGGTAGCAGTTATGAACTAGCACAAAAGTTAAACGCGATTGACGATAGCGAGCTGTTGATCCTTCCCCGGCGCGACCGATTGGAGTGCATACGCAAACGAATTCGAGAAAATATTCTTAAAGCGAACGAAAGGTCGGCTAAAACTTACAATACCCGAACGCGAAACGTTAGATACTGGCCTGGGCAGGAAGTCTACCGGAGGAACTTCATTCTAAGTGATTCGTCCAAAAATCTATCCGCAAAACTATGCCCCAAATATCTCAAATGTCGAGTAATCAAGCAAGTGGGTCGGCAAATGTACGAGCTCGAGAATTTATCAGGCAAGAAGATTGGTATTTTCCATGCCAAAGATCAGAAGCAGTAGCGCAAGTTAAATGTTAAACTATTTTGCAATCCATTTGTCAGTATTCAATCATGTACCGAACTGAAAGCCATATGGTTGTTTACCTTTCAAATGTTCGTAACGAAATACCATAGTCCATCCCTATGTGTAATAATATCCGTTTAACAACAATTCAATCAAGCTTCACATTGTACCTGATTACTTTATAAAATAATTTTCGAACTTTACATTCTCTGTACCTGATTTACCAGTAACACTATTCACGCAATGTACCTGATTGACCGGCAAAAATCTTCACGCAATCTGCCTGATTTACCATGATCATCTCCTCTCTTATGTACCTGATAGCGTTCTAAGGCCGTGTGCGAATTCAATTAAAAATGGGTTAAAATTTGACGTTTGGTTAAAAATTGACACTAGCGTGGTGAATAAAATTTAACTAGCTGCGGAGCTAGTTAAAATTTGACACTTGTAGTTAAAATTTGAAGTTTCTCAAAAGACAAATTTATTTTTCATATTTCAAATTCAAAAATTCAAAGAAAAGTTAAAAAAAATGGAGCGGCGACCAAGGAAGCAAAGGATATGTGGGAAACCATATAATAAATGTAAGTTTGAACCAATTAAATTGCATAAAATGGAAAAAATGCATTCTTTACTTTGCAGGGACCGATGAAGAAAAATTAAGGCTGGTTGAGCTACGTATAGAAATGGATGACATCTTCACATCCAAAAACGCCAACATGAACGAAGGATGGAGGTTTGTAAATAACATTAATTTTCTCATTTCTTGCATTATACTTTATTTTTGTTAACTTGCAGATGTTTAGCGGAACGGTTGGGAGATCCCAGACGAGACGCAAAAGCGTGCAAGCAACTATGGAAGAATGTTGCTCACCAATACAAGGTAAGAAAATATTTTAAGTTTTCATGCAAATTTGTTTCAAATTCATTCCCAACCATATAGATGTCTACTGAGCAGCGGACTGGAGATGGTGCCGGGGATGATGCCCCATCAAGTAGGGATGAGTTTTCGGACTCTCCCATTTATGAACTTTTTCGCCAATATGCCTTAAAAAAGCATAACTACCATCCGCCTTTCGTGATGGAAAGTTCATTGGGAGCGTTTTCAATGGGACCTCCTATTGTTACAAGCGGAGAGGAAAATGAATCGGACCCGTCTCCGTCCCCCTCGTTTTCGTCGTCCACGGAATTTTCATTTCCCTCTCCGACATCTCCGGTGGCATCAACGTCCCAACATTCACGTGCGGGTGTAAAAGAGACACGCCCTAAATATACCGCATATGAGCAATATTGCATCAAAAGGGATAAGAAGCTCACCAAGCAAATGAGCTCTATGATGGCAATTTTTGGGCAAATGGTCTCAAAGGACTATCCCGACATTAACGTCGATGGCTTATTAGTGGCCTCTTCATCCGATGAAGAATGAACAAAATATTAATAAAAAACGTCTAGTTTACTTATTTCGCAAACAGCACTTTGTTCTTATTTATATTGATTTCTTTTTCACTTTTTACTCAGACTATCACAAGAAGCCTTACGACGTTGAACACAGCTAATAAAATAAGTTCTATTTTTCAGACACCGATTGATGGCTAGCAAGAACTCTTCACCGGACACCAGGATTTGCTACGGATTGGAGTCAAATGGCCCACGGAGTCTTAGCCACCGGAGATTGCAAGTAAGTACCTACGAAATTTGTACCTTCATAAAATTTTTCAATTGTTTAATAAATTCTAGGCGAGACATACACATCTGGTCACCACTAAAAGGTGGTTCATGGAAGGTTGACCAGCAATGCCTTGAAAAAGAAACGTATGAAACTATCCACCACTCCCGAGGCAGAAACGAAAATCGAACCAAGCACCAAACCAAAAAAAGAACCCCTCTCCAAACTGGCATCCAAACTCGAACGTCTACCGAAAATTCCTCTCTCCAAAAAGCGTCTCAAAGCCGAACCAGTCACTAAAGTCACTAAAAAAGACATCAAAGCTGCTAAAATAACAAAACTAATGAACAAGAAACTTAAATTAGAAACACCCGCAGTCGCTGTTGTTCCCGAAGAACAACTCCAAATGCTAACAAAGAAAAAGAAAGAATTGGTCAAATTGAGAAAACTCCCACAGGCTGTTATCAAAGCTGAAAAACTCAAGCGAGCCGTATTGGATGCAAAAATGTGAGTCCAAGTTGAATGTAAAAGATTTTGTTTTAAAGCCCAATACCCGGTTCCTAGTTCTTTGGTTTGACTAATGTTTTGTTTGCTTTTAGAAAAGAGGAGACACCGGTTGTGCCAGAAAACAACGTAGCCACCGCAGCTCCATCAGCTAAAACAACCAAAACCATCAAATCGAAACTCCAGTGCACGATTTGCGATGAGGTTCTGATAAATAAGCTCCATCTGGATAAGCACGTGAAAACAACTCATATTCCATCGGTTAGTCGTTACCATTGTGTCCAGTGCAATGAAACCCTCAAAAAGAACATGGAGATAAAGAACCACAATTTGTGGCACAAACTATCGAAAACACCCTTCAAATGTGGCAACTGCGCTGAGGCTTGTTGCAGCATATACACCTACTCGAAGTAAGTCACTGAATATTAATCGTTCCAAGGAACGTAACGAGTTTTCTTTTTATAGACATATTCGCGATTGCAATCAAATTGCCTATCTCGACTCACACATTCCCGACTGGCATTGTCCCGATTGCAGCGGCGTCTATGAAACCACTTACCTTTTCAATATTCACCCATGCGTTTCCAAAGGTTTAGTCTGTCCCGGATGTGACAAACCCTTCAAATGGAAAGAGGACTATCTCAAGCACATTCCCACATGTGGGGCGGCGTTCCATCAGATTCCGCCATACATGACTTCCAATATTCAAGTCAAAAACGAGGCTGAACTACCCACATCACCCATACCGCCACACGCTACGCAGGCGTTGCCTTCAGCGGCAACCAGTGTTCTAGTACAATCGATACCATCTACACGCATCCAACCACCTCAGTTGGACTCAACTCAGTGTGTTGTAATTCCCGGAAATATTTCTTTCAACGAAGAAGAACCGGGTGCATCATCACCTTCGAAGAGCAGTCGCAAAGGCAGTTTCCGTTGAGAATAACCTCTCCACAAGACAAAATCTTTTGCCTGAATTCGAAAAAGCAAATGATTTGCAAGGCGAACATCTACCACCAAGCATGCCACTGCCGGGAATAGTCACTATTAAACAAGAAATCATAGAACACGATGTCGATGTTGCAGTTGCGGCCGCGGCAATGGATGAAGAGACGACACCTAGTCAAAATGCTCCAAGTATTGTTGCAGCTTCAAGCGGTTCATTGCAGATTTCTTGTGTCTCTGAGGACGACAAAGAAAAGGAGAAGCAAATCAATCAGTCTTCATCGACACCTGTGTCATCGGCAAATTTTGCAGCTGATTGGCAATGAACTGCTGCTGATTGTTCTGATTTATGGCCATTTGTTGATGAAACTGGCCAACAGTGGAGAAGGTCAGTGCAGCCGAAATTGCCTCCCGATTGGTTTGCGAGCAATTCGGATTGGCCAGCTGGACGACGAGACCGTGTTTTGAAATCTTACCACGAGCCAGTGAGAGCAACAACATCTGCGTATCGGGACGGCTCAGGATGTCATTGAATTGCAATTGAGCGAAAGCGGCTTGTTGTTGTTACTTCTGGATCAGCTGCTGCTGGAGATTGCGGTGTTTAATGAAGTTCGAAAGATTCTCATTGTTGAAGAGGTTCATCGGTTCCTGGTTGTTGGTTGTTGGCTATCTGCGAATTCATTCGTTGAGTAGCAGGAGGTGGTGAAGACATCGACGACGTTCCAACAATACCACCCTGCTGTTGTTGCTGTTGATTCAATTGATGCAGCGTTTTCTTGAAGTTTTCGGAGCTGTTGTTGAATGCTTTTTGACTGAATCGAACCACTCCACTTGCCCTCTATTTCATCGACACTGGGCATATCGGTTGTCCTGAGCTTCTCCTTTTGTTGGCCAACCGGCTTCGCAATTTCATCATCATCTGGCCCGATTGACATTCCGAAATCTTCAAAACGCGGCAAAGACACATCAGGAAGTCTCAGCGACGGAGAGGCGGACGAAGAAGGCGCTGCCTTTCAAGACGGCCGCAGCAGAGCTCGAAATCAAGTTCGTCGGGTAAATTCAAGCACAGAAATGAGCTCAAGTTTGAGAAAACCATCGGGCAGAGATTTCAATAATCCCGGAAAATGCCCTTCAATCAAACCGATCCAAATGCAGCAAAAATGAAGGTCGTTGTCGGTGGTGGCTATACAAAGGACATTCGGGTCAGCTGTGAAGCAATTCCTGAAGAAATTGCCGGCTCAACGCCGCCTAGTCAGGCTGATTCACTTAAGGAAAGGATGATGCAGGCAAGAAAACCCACTACAACAATACACTTGGCATAGAACCCAGCCTCCTGCCGAAACAACAATCGGCAGCACCACTTTCACCCAGACTTTTGGCCAAGAACGCCGCCATCAAAGTCGCCTTGTTCTCAGCTAACGTCGGCGGTGGTGGTGGAGGAATGTCGGACTATGGAAAAAATAACATGGACATGATACGAGGCCGATCCAAGACAATTTTCGTTGTCAATTCTATTGTCGAGTCTAAGTATTCCTGCTGCCGATGCGATTGTGAGTTTGAAATGTAGGAAACAATAAAAGAAAAATTACTTTGGAAAACAAGGTGAGCTTTGAAAACGCTGCAGCTATGACACAACTTCCGGAAACCTTTGAAGCCGCTCACTAGAAGTTATCTCCTAAACTGGATAAGAGTTCAAGTTAATATAATAACACCACTGTGATAATCAAATAAACAATAATGTAAACAATACAAAGTATGACGTGTCCATGATGATTTTTCTTTTATTTTGCCAACTAAACATAGTATGTATTAGAATTTTTGTTATAAGTTAATGTTAATGGTCACTATGACAGCGAACACTTCTCCTTAGGCTAAGAGTTTCTGGAATCTCCGGCCGTTGTGATGGTTGAATAATTTTTGCGTGGGTGTTTCCTTGGGTGATATTGAATCTGCTTGCAGTTGATTTTAGATTTAGTGTGAATAATGTTGTAGGCTTGTTATTTTTCCTATATTCAGCCGCTTTACTAATGGAGAGAAAAGTTATTTCGCAATTTCGCTTGATAAGCACTCTAGTATCAAAGGACTTACGCTTATTGATTGATTAAACGTTGTAATAATGAGTTACGAAACGCAACTGCTTCACTGGAGTCGTTTTCTCCAACGTGATAATCGACAAGGCTGTTACTTGTATCTATTTGTTCTTCGATTGGTGGAACTTTAAGAGAAGAAACAAAAAACAAAACAGTTAGTTAATTATGAATTCATTTATTGATTTCACTTACCTAAATCGTCACCTTCAATGCAAATATTATGCAAAACGCATGCAGCAAAAATTGTTTTAATACTGTTCTCGATTTTAAGCTCCAGTCCTTTATTAAAAATGTTCCTCCACCTACTCTTCATAATACCGAACGCACATTCAACTACGTTTCTTGCTTTGCTATGCGCAGTGTTAAACTGTCTTTCGACAGCATTGGGCGTTTTAAAAGGGGTAATTATGGGAATTGGGTGCAGGCGACATGCATAGCCACTGTCACCAAGGAGGTAATACGGTTGCGTCGGATAATTACCACTCTTGAATAAATTGCTGTTTTTTAAGACCTTAAACGGGTATTATTATTATTATTTGCTTAATAAAATCTATGTTGATATTACTCACTCGATTGTCGTGTACTGAACCAGGAAATCCTACAAAAATGTCGTTGAACATGAACTTGCTGTCAACAACAGCTTGGCACTGGATCGAGTAGAACCGTTTGTAGTTCAGGTACTCGTCGTGTTTTCTTACCGGGCAGAGTATCCTGATGTGGGTTCCATCTATGGCTCCGATGGCATGGTCAAAAATGTCGGTTCTGGATCGTCGACAGAATTTTGAGCCGATTTGCTCATAGTTTTGCGGTTGCACATGCCTTATAAGGTGTCTCATAGACACACAAAAGAAATCTAGCATTTTATAGACAATATCTCTTACGGTGAACCGGCTCATTCCTATGAATCCACCAGCCAGTCTATAACTGCAGCCGGATGCCATCCAGTAGAGGAATACGACAAGCTCGTATTCGTTATTCCACCCACTTCTCTTGGTTGGCATGAGGCGAGCAATACGTTTAAATGTTCCAACATTTAAACGTAAATGTTCCCGACATTTAAAGTCGTCGTTGCTTAAAATGGCATAAACATCTTCGGAAAAAACTCGCATTCTCCCATACGTTATACCCTGCACAAAGAATCAATGTTCTTTCAATTCAATTTATGTATATTTCATGCACACATTTTTACCTGTCGTAAACTTCTCCGAGTAATTGCGGTGCGTGTAATGATTTGTTGGTATTTTAAAAATTGCAACATTATAAACACAAAGTACTTCCTCAAATTGTTATTCATTTTGCCAAATAATATACGAATTGATAATTATTGTTTGTTTTATATTTTGTTGACAGCTGTGAATTTTGGAGGGTAATTTTGTTGTATCTTGAGGGAAATTTAATCAAAGAAGTGTCAAAAAAAAAATCCCATTTAACCCAATTCGCACAGCAAAAATTTAAAAAATTTCCCTTTTTAACCAAATGTCAAAATTTAAGCGTGGTAGGAATTTTAACCCATTTTTTAATTGAATTCGCACACGGCCTAAAAATAGTTGCATTTTGTTCGCCTTCATTAATAATTATTTATTGCATCAATTGAATCGTCCTTTATGTTATTTATTTAATTGATTTACAATACACTTCAGTCTCGGCCTAAATTAAATCTCTATGATAAACTGTGATATCCCCTTTGGTCTTGATTTATTTATTTACTCTTTGATCTGTGGTATTTACATACTTGAAGTGACGTAATTAAAAAAAAAAAAAAAAAAAAAAAAAAAAAAAAAAAAAAAAAAAAAAAAAAAAAAAAAAAAAAAAAAAAAAAAAAAAAAAAAAAAAAACTCACCCTGACAAAGTATGTTCGGCTCGAATGTAATTCCTCATTCCAAGTTCCAAAGAATAGGGTCGTCTACAAAAAAATTTTTCTTTGATGAAAATAATTGAGAAAAAATATGAGAAAGACTTACCTAATTTCAATAGCCACCTTTAGCCCGGCTTTGCTTATCGTGGGTTAACTCCCCACAGCGTACGTAGGCAAGAGGAATCTAACGGCGTCCATTTTCTTTGCTCCTTTCTTGGAATTTATCCATGAAAGATGCAAATTTTGTTGTGGACGCTCGATCGGCCACCCAAAACCATAAAAATCTGAAAAGAAAACAAAAGATAAAGAGTTGATTACGATCCATAGAAAATAAACTTACCGGTCACATTTTGTCGGAAATTTGATGTTTTTCTTTTTGTTGGCTGGTGCTGATGTTGCTTGTTGCCGTTCTGTTGAAGTACTGATACTGATCAGGGGTTAAGCACGGTTGCCGTTCTCCGAAAAAAATTTCTACCACAAAATTTTCCAAAATCTACCAATTCAAAGAAAAATCTACCAAAGTTCAATTTTATAAAACATCACATTTATTTTAGATAAAATATAATTTTCAATCTTTTTTTTTGTACTTTTGAAGTATGTGTAGATAATACTACAGACTTTTTAAAGGTCGTACCGGCTGGAGGAAAGTGGTTGTTGATGCTTCTGCAGACTTCTACAACAACGTCCAAATCAGTTTCGTCATCTCTTTTGCTGTCGCGGAGCTCTGACTCTCCGATTTTTCGAGATTTACTCCACTTTTTCCACAAGGACAATTTTGTTTACCTATACTACCTGTTATAAATAATGTATAGCTGTATAGGTATAGCTTTCCGTTGCGTTTCTTTGAAGAAAATTTAATAAAATAAAATTGTGTATCCTTAACTAATCTTATGTGTTTGTTTCCGCTGCACTAATCACGAGATTTAGCAAAGAAGATTCAGACAAAATAAATTTCTCCCATTTTGGGTAAATTTGGGTAGATTCAACGTTTTGTTCTACTAATGTTTACCCTAAATAACAACCAACCAACGACATGAGATTCCTGATAGAACTAGGATAGATCTACAAGAACTGGAGTTTTAGAGTCGAAATGTTTTGGACTCGGTCGATGTGTTGGAAACTGTGAAAATTTCAGCTCCAGAAAGTGAAAACGCTTCTATTATACAAAAATACAATGACAGACAAATAAATAATAAAACAAAGTTCATGGTAAGTTGCTTATCTTACGACTGTTTGGACTACGTCAAAAATATCAGCTACTTACACTTAAATATTTTCTTCATGTTACAAATCTACTCCGAAAATTTTGCATTTGCTCCACTTCTTTTTTCGAATTCGCTCCAAAATTCTATAACAGAATATCATTCAAAAAGCAAATAATAGATGGAACCTACTAGAAACCTGCGGTAACACCAGGAAACTCTGGCCTTATTACGACAAGAAAAAATCCGAGAAGATGTTATTTCTCAAAAAACCGTCCCTAAGATCCCTCATAAGTGTGATAACGGGATATAACCTACTTGGCTACCACAAAAAGAAGATGGGGCTTAGTACAGACGACATATGTAGAGGCTGCGGCGATGAGGAAGAGCACGAGAACACGGCTCACTTCCTATGCCACTATCCAGCACTCTGCCGTACTAGATTTAAATTTTTAGTTAAATATTTCTTCAATGAACTAGACGAACTATCTGAACTCCCGGGCAATCGCCTATTGAACTTTGTCAAGTCCACCAAATGGGAAATGGCTCGGCCAACCATAGAATTCATAGGTTAAATTACTTTTTCAGAAGTTACAATACTTCAAGGTATCACAAGGGATCTACATTGATCTAAGTGTGACGGTAACAAAATCAACTGTCAGCCCATACAACCTTACCTAACCTAACTAAATATCTTTGAAGAAAATTCCCATTTCCATTAAATACTCCATGATTTATTCGTTATTTATTATATTCAACTTTTTGAAAATTTGATTATTTTACTTGACAACCAGAATTAAATTTTTAACAGAAGATGCAAATAAGTGCATTCAGTAACAAACTTAGCATAATGGGTACACAACAGTAGATTCAATTGAAAATGTAACACCACGTTTACATTTGATTGTTTAAAACAATCTAATTTGAAAAGTAAATTTAGGGCAGGTTTGTTAATATTTTCATAAACATTTGCATTCGAAAGGATTAAAATCTACCAAATTAAACATGAATCTACCAACCTACCAGAGCAATAAAAATCTACCAAATTTGGTAGAATTCTACCAAAACGGCAACCGTGGGGTTAAGGTGTAGGAACCATAGAGACATTATTTTATCTCTATGGATGCGGGAAATGTTGAATGAAGTCTGAACTCTAAACCAGAGAGTAACAACCTTTCGATACATATTCCCGAAGTACTCTCAAGATGACAAACAATGGTGGCGCCATCTTGAGAATTTTAGCTGAAGCCGAGAACCAATCTTGAAAGTACTGTTTGTCCATATAAAAATTAAATAAATCTAGTAGCCATGATTGAATCAAGTAGCAATATAGTTCTTACTCTTTCTATCGTTCTGAATGGACAAAAACTTACATCTGACAGCTAATTGAAGAACTAAATGAGTTTTCTCCTAAATATAATGTTAGCACACATGCAATTATGGTCATTTACAATTTTTTTTAAAATAAGTCTAGTTGGCTAGTGTAGAGGGTGGGTTAGCTCACACAGGTTACGCCATCTACCAGGGAAGTAGAGGAATTCAGGTGAGATTCGAAATATGGGAGGAGCAATGTTTTCGAACTTAGGAATATAGCAATTACGAAACTGAGAGGCTACCTATATACTAAAGGTTAACTAACACTAATAAACGAAAAAAAACGGAAAAATAAATCAGCAAGAGTAGCGTAGCGGGACTAAAATCATACGACGTTAACTGGGTATATGAGGGAAATGTTATTCCGAAAAGGTGGCATGTTTGAGTTGAGGGACAGAAAATTCGGAGTTTGAAAAAAAAGAGGGGGATTGATTGGCAAGCATTGATCACGAACGGACGTACACTTATGGAGTCAAGAAAATAAAATAAACTGTAATTGGAAAAAAAAACGAAACGCTTAAATTAAGAACAAAAATATTACGAAAAAGAAAAAAAAAAGAACAAAGAGTGTTGTGAAGTGAAGAGGTGGGCATAAATAAAGAAACTGAAAGTTAACGAAAAACGTAGTGCTTTAAAAAGAAAAACTTAAAAGTAAAAAGAAGGTTTGAAATCTGGCGGTGCCAGCTCTCTAGTGAAGTGTTGTGTGAGCCACCACATAAAAAAAAGGCTAACCCAAAATTAAACAAGTGAAGAAAGAAACAAAGACTATAACTCAAATTTTCAATTCTGAGTCCTCACGAGGAAGTAGGGTTAGTCGTAGACGGCAAGCCACTACGGACATCTGCAAAGCCCCCTTCCCATTGACAACCAAGTCCAAGGACGCCACAAGGATCCGACACCAGGTTTGAATAAAATCCGAAGAAAGAAGATTTTGTTGTTGTGTGTTGTTCCGGTTCGATTTTTTTTATAAATATTTGTTCAAGAAGAGTCGTAAAGTTTTTTTTTTATAATATTCTATTGAGCTTTATTAAATTAAATTCACTATTTATGTGTAAATTATTGTTAATCTAATTAAACTTACCTTTTTTCTTATTTCATATTTTCATGTTTATATGTACCTTTAAATTCCTAAATTGTCAGTTACCTTTACTTAAAATTGAAAGTGAAAAGTGTTGGTTTTTCAAACACATTTATCTCATTTGTTTTTGCGTTATGGTCTATAGGCTACCTCCAGAGAGCTCTTGCCAGGTAGGGATTGACTGTTAATGGAACGTGTAGGCCCGAGTTTTTTTTTGGAAAAAGAGAATTTCCTTTACCGTTTGAGGAACAAACCCAATTCACTTGCAATTACATAAAGATGCATTTTGGCCCTTGGCGTAATATAACATTTTACATAAACATTTTGTTTGTTTTTTTTGAATAATTGTTAGAAAGAACTTCTTTTTAAAGACCAATTGTCTAGCGTAAAACTTTAAAACTTAACTATATTTCTAAATAAAATGTAATGAAACGTCTGGTTGATGAAGTCCTGGTGTTTTTTTTTTATTTCTCCCACGAAATTATTATGAATTTTTAAGTTGTTTTTCAGGGGTGCGACTGGCAGCTGAGCGGCCGCGGTGAAAATGGTTTGACCGAATCAAGGTCATCGATCTTTCTGGGGGAATCCAAAAAAATCGCCAACGGATTCCTAGGTTGGGTGGGTTCGGCAACACTGCGATTACACCAGCAGTGCTTGGAGTGGTGATCGTCCGTCTGAGGTCCAGTTTTTTTTTCTAGTTCTGGTTGTGTCCATCGGCCTGATAAGTGTTTTTGATGCGAGCAACGATGATTTTCGGAGGCAAGATCCCCCCCAAACCGGCGAGCTAAAGCTGAGCATTGCAAGCAGGCCACGTCCTCTGCAAGTCATCATTCCTTTTCCCTTTAACTGAACCTTTCCTGATTTCCTGATCCGTCCTTATTTTTCCTACCCTTCCGACTTCCCCAACATCCCTCAACCCCCCCTGCTCCGCAACAATATCTCAATAACAATGTATGTATCGCATAAGAATTACAAAAGTTATTAGTTAATTATTAGTTAAAAGTTATTAGCTAAAAGTTAATTATTATCATTATATAAACAAACAGATGATTTTGAATAATAAAGAAAATTACTTCATAAAAAGTTTAACGCAAAAAAAAAGATCGTTTAACGCAAAAAAAAAGATCGTTGGGTGTGGACTACACCGTCTAAACATTTCCAAAAGCCCATCTGGTTTGGCTTCACTGTATTCAATACGTCCTATTCACATCCTTGGTTACCTGTCAAAGAAACTTGTTTTCTTCACGATAATGAAAGAGAGAACCATTGTCAGAAGGATCATGGCCGTCCTGCTCTCTCTCGTTATCGTGTGGGAAGAAAGTGACAGTTGTCAAATTTTATTTTCCATGCACCATGCATTTTCATATTTTTCCAATTAGGAAAGAAAAGTGGATGCAAAATGCATCAGTGTGGTTTTTTAAATTAGAAAAATTGTGGTTACGTTAAATTTTAACGCAACAAAGAGACCTTGAAGGAGACATTTTAAAGAAGGCAATTGCGGACGCGCAATCCGATAGAGTGGGTCTCCTAATTGGTTCAGACGCTAACGCCCATCACACGGTATGGGGTAGCTCTGATATAAATGAGAGAGGTGAGTCCTTATTTGATTATTTACTAAGCACTAACCTACTCATAAGTAATATTGGTAATGAGCCCACGTTTGTAACCAACAATAGGAAAGAGGTACTTGATATTACACTTACCTCTGACTCGATCCATAATCTGATCTCAAAATGGCATGTATCAAAAGAGAATTCTTATGGAATGTGTCCTGCAAGGACTCACATGGAAATCTTGCCTGGTCTATTTGGATGACGTCATCGTATACGGGAAAACATTTGACGAACACTTGAGAAATCGATTTAGCATGCAACAAGAATAGACGTGCTTTTTTTCGGCGGGCAAATTCCTTCAATTTTACAAATTAAAAATAACCAAATTTGTCTTCTGTGTGTTGACCTTTTTGACACAAGAAATTACTTGTAAATTAAGTAACGATAGTGTTTTTAACTTAAACAAAAAGCGAATAAAGTTCTAATTAAATGTTTAATTTCTAAAGAAAAGTTTCCTTTGATTTACATCAAACAGTGTCAAACCCTTTAAAACAACATCGAACTCTTTAAACAGTTTTTCTAAACCACATATTTCAATACACAAACAGATACATAAAATAGTAATTAAACCTATACATCAATGTCAAACACGGGCAACAAACGAAATAGGAACACATCAGAAATTAATTCCTCTAAAACAAACTCACCTCGGACCCCACTTGCGATTCAACAAAACTTGAAAAAAATGGCTTTTGATGACACAATGTTATTAAATAAAATGAATTTAATGCTAAAAAATCAAAGTGATGAATTAATTACACTTCTCACATCTAAAATGAATGAAAATAATGAGGCTCTTGTCAGTAAAATGGATGACAAATTTGCTGAACTTCAAAAAAACATATCTAACATCAACGAAAGAGTTAAAAAACTAGAGATAGCACAAAACACAACAAATAACGAAACCGCGTCTATAATTTATGATTTCTCTCTTTTAAAAACGTCATTCGATGCAAATAAAAAAGAGTTAGTGGAAACTAAAAAAAACTTTAAACACCTGCACAAGTGAATTACGCGATCTAAAATTGCAATTTGATAATATTAAAATTACCCTCGATGATCACGATAACAAAAGTGTAGCGCGTGATATGTTATTATTCGGTATCCCCCGCACTTCCGAAGAAAACTTAAAGACGTATTTTAATAACCTTTGCAACTCTGTAAACATTGAACCGCCACTTATTAATGATATTTTCCGCACTCGCCCGAAGCCCGATGATAACTCAACGATTGTTATCAAATTCAGATCACCGTACGATCGAAATTTTGTTTTAACATCGATAGCAAAATTCAGAAAGATGAACAAAAAACAACTATGCCTTAAGGATATTGGGCTCGATTCTAATTATTCGATCTTTGTGCGCGAATGTTTAACAAAAAATAATAACAATTTGCTGCGCGCGGCACTCAAATTAAAAAAAGAAAACAAACTCTCCTCAGTGTTTACGTTGCGTGGTCTTGTATATGTCAAACGCCACTCAGATGATGTCAAAGCTGTCAACATAAATAACATCGAACAATTGTAGAAATTGCCAGCCACAAATGATAAACATCCTAATATTCTATGTTACTGCTGCACTTTATTATTATTAAATATTAAACAAAATTAATTTTATTATTAACAAAATTATTATCATAACATTTTATTGCATATAAATTTACTTAAAACATATTAGTTACATGTATATTTATATTTTTATCATCATGTTTTTCTCGGGTGCTCGTTCGTTCCTACTCCTTTCTCGGTTTATGCAGACTGTTACGATAGCTTTGATTGGGTGTCTTATTCGGCACCATCCTTGGTATTATATTGATGGCTGGTGCTGCCAATGAGATTATTTATAGGGATTCTACAAGCGACAGTACGCGAACAATGTTAAATATAATTTGCACCCAACGTTCTGGCCTGCAAATCTGTCACATAAATGCCCAGAGCTTATTGCCCAAACTGGATGAATTTAAACATATTTTTGAAGGTTTGAAGGTTGATGTTGTTTGCATTTCCGAAACTTGGCTATTTAGCGAAATAAGTGATGATTATTGCAGCGTTAATGGTTTTCATAACCCCTTTTCGGTCAGATAGGGTGGGGCGTGTCGGAGGTGGTGCAGCTATCTATGTTCGCAACAATCTGCAGTGTAATTTAGTTCGTAGGGCTCCAGTGGGAAGTGAAATTGATTACGTTTTTGTAACAATTAAGTGCAATTTAAATAAAATTTTACTTGGTTCTATGTATAGGCCGAACAGGAATATTGATTTAGCACCAATAGTTAACATTTTGGATGAATTAACTAATATGTCTCCATACATAGTACTAGGTGGTGACTTTAATTGCAATATCCTACAGGATCCCAGTTTGGTTAGTTGTTTGCGGGCATCTGGTCTGCATCCGGTCAACACTTCTTCGACCACACACTTTACAACGTATAGCAGCAGTCTTCTTGATGTATTTTTCGTAAGTCATCTTTTCAAAGCTTTGTACTTCAACCAACTTTCAGCTCCTTGTTTTTCGCACCATGATCTCATTCTTTTAACTTTCGAATGTGAACTCTGCAAATTTGAGCACACTTATAGTTTTCGTGATTTCAAAAATGTAAATCGAAACCTATTAGAGATGGATCTTAGTTCGATCGAATGGGTTCGTGTTTACGCGTTTTCGTCAGTTGATGAACAACTATCTTTCATCGAAAGTAACATTCGTCATCTTTTTGACACTCACGTGCCGATTAAAACTAAATCTTATCGCGTGAATCGTCCGTCATGGTTCACGAATAATATAAAGTATTTGATAAACGAACGCGACCAAGCATATAAGCTTTGGAAACCTTACCGCCTTGATGTCTTTCATGATAAATACAGAGAGTTGAGAAATAGAGTTACCTTAGAAGTACGTGAAGCGAAACGGTGTTTTTATGCTCCACTATTAGACCCTGGTCAAGCTAAACATAAACTTTGGAAAAATATAAAACAAATAGGAATAGGAAAACAAAAGAGTAATAACCTCAACAACATAGATCCGAATGAGCTTAATAGAACTTTCACCACTTTGCCTACCCAAACTCCAATAGAGCAGCCAATTTCTACCCCGATGCACAGCATCCCTCATAGTCATAATCCCAACTCCACTAATAGTTTTAGTTTCGTGGCTGTTGATGAGACTGATGTCGTTAACAGTTTCATTTCAGTTAAATCCAATGCAGTTGGTTTTGATGAAATTCATCCTGTATTTGCCAAAGCCATCCTGCCCTACATCTTAAAACCAATAACGCATTTGTTTAATAACATCATTATGACTGGTGTTTTTCCCTGTTCCTGGAAGAAGGCGAAAGTTGTGCCTGTGCCTAAAGCTCAGAATGAGTTCCGTCCAAATTCCATTTTACCCTTCTTTTCAAAGATTTTTGAAAAACTTTTAAATTCACAAATCCGTCAATATTTGAAAGACAACAACCTGCTTTGTGAAAACCAATCTGGTTTTCGTCCGAAGCATAGCTGTACTACGGCTCTGATAAATGTAGTTGAAGACATAAGGCAAGCCGTTGATAGTGATAACATAACTCTCCTTGTATTGTTAGATTTCTCTAAGGCGTTCGACACGGTGAACCATTTTTTTCTATGTAGGAAACTTGAGAGTCAATTCAATTTCTCTTCATCTTCTATAAAACTCGTGTTATCTTATTTGAACAACAGATCTCAAGCAGTCGTGGTAAATAACTGTACATCAGGTTTTCTGACTTTGAATAATGGCGTACCACAGGGTTCAATACTTGGTCCACTGTTCTTTATGATGTACATAAACGATTTTCCATTGACCATATCTTACTGTTCAGTGGACATGAATGCTGCTTTTGAAGTCAATTATGATCTTAGTCGGATTATGGTCTGGTCACAAGCGAATGGTTTGTGCTTGAACCCCACCAAATCGAAGTGTTTAGCTATTTCAAGAACGAGTGTAGATACTTCTTACTTTCCAAAATTAAACATCAACGGCTCACCAATTGAATATGTGAAATCAGCAAAAAATCTTGGCATAACCTTCAACACAACACTCTGTTGGAATGATCACATTCGTTTGACGCTTGCAAAGGTTTATGGAAGTCTGCGTATGCTATGGGCAAGCCGAAAAATAACGCCTTTAAAAACGAGAATAATTCTTGCAAAAACGCTCATTCTTCCCATATTGCTTTATGGTTGCGAAATTTATTGTAATTGCGATTTTGTCCATAAACGAAAACTAAATGTCGCCTATAATAGTATTGCACGGTACGTATATGGATTGAGAAAATATGATCATGTCTCTAGCTATGCGAAATTAATTAACGGTATTTCATTCGAACATCTGCTTCAGTTTAGAACATTAATTTTCCTTCATAATGTTATGCAAACCCATCAACCATTGTACCTTTACAACAAAATTTGTATGTCGCGCTCTATTCGGACACATAATTTGACACCAATTCGGTGCACATATTTAGTATCTAATCGGCAGTTCTTTGTTATCTCTGTTCGTTTGTGGAATTCTCTTCCTATATCGCTTCGTAAGATAGGATGTATTAGACTGTTTAGGATAAGGTTGAAGCAGTACCTGGAGACGCAGTGATGATGAAATGTTTTTGTATATAACTTTGCTTTTGAATGTTAGTCTATTAAACCAATGTTTTCTTATTTTATTTATTTATTTATTAAATTATTTGTTTATTTATTTATTTATTTATTTATTACTTATTTATTTATTTATTTATTTATTTTATCTTCAATTCTCATTTCTTTTCTTGTTTTTGAATAATTAAAATTTATAAAACCAAATTAACATAATGTACATAAAATCTAAAATCTCAAATAATTTGCTACATATGTAATTTGAAGCTTGCGCTATTTTATAAGATACTGTATCTTAATGTGTTAAGCTATTGCCGTGATAAATAAATTCATAATTGTTAATTGTTAATTGTTAATTGTTAATTGTACAGATCTGAGAGCCGTGTTTCAAAGACTTCGAGAAGCCTACCTCAAACTCAATTCAGAAAAGTGTTCACTCTTCAATACCGAAGTGAAATATCTGGGACATATCATCTCATTCCAAAGAGTAAAGACAGATCCTGATAAGGTTGACACCATGAAGAATTAGCCAACACCACAGGACAAACATCAACTCCGAAGCTTTCTAGGTCTAGCCTTCTACTATAGGCGCTTTGTCAAGAACTTTGCTGAGATCGCCAAGAGTCTACATCAGCTAACGGAAAAGGGAAAGCAGTTTAAATGGTCAGGTGAGTGCGAGCGCAGCTTTCAAGAGCTCAAGCAACGCTTGTGTAATGCACCGGTGCTGACCTACCCGATTCCAGGAAAACCGTTCATCATTGATGCTGATGCCAGCAATGTCGGGATTGTCACAGGTACTTGATGGCGAAGAAAAAGGTGGTTGCCTATTACAGCAAGGTACTCTCGAAGTCGGAAAGAAACTATTGTGTGACCAGAAGAGAACTTCTTGCACTGATTTTGGCAACAAAGCACTTCCATAAGTATCTCTATGGACAGAAGTTTCTTCTCCGAACCGACCATGGAGCACTAAGCTAGCTTTTGAATTTCAAGAATCAAGAGGGTCAAGTGGCGAGATGGATTGAGAGGCTGCAGACGTACGATTATGAAATTCAACATCGGAAGGGGAAGCTTCACTGAAATGCTGATGCACTGTCTCGGAGACCATGTAGGCAAGACTGTAAGCATTGCAGACGCCAGGAAGAAAAAGAAGTGGTTACTGTCCAACGAACCAGAACCGATCCCATTTATGACTGGAGCAACGACGAGTTGAGGAAGGCTCAACAAGAAGACCCAGATATTGAACCCATCCTCGCATGCAAGGAACACTAGGAAAAACCAGAATGGGCCGATATCTATGACAGAAGTCAGGCTCTGAACGCCTATTGGGCACAGTGGGACTCGTTGCATGTCCAAGAGGGTGTCCTTCGACGTAAGTGGGAATCAGCTGATGGAAAGTCCTATGTAATGCAGCTAGTCTTACCGAGGTCGAAGATTATGGACGTTCTGCGACAGATGCATGATGGAGTTTCGGGAGGCCATCTAGGAATAAACAAGACGCTAGAAAAGGTTCGACAACGATTCTACTGGCTACATGCAAGGGAAGATGTCGAGAAGTAGTGCCGAAAATGTGATACTTGTGCTGCCACCAAAGGCCCGAACAAAAAGAATCACAGCCAAATGCAGCAGTATAATGTCGGATCACCCTTTGAAAGGATTGCAGTAGACGTCGCGGGTCCATTTCCGGAAACAAATAATGGAAATCGTTGTATTCTGGTCGTCATGGATTACCGTCAGCAAGTGGCCTGAGGCATACACCATTCCAAATCAAGAAGCCAAAACAGTCGCAGACCAAATTGTATTCAACTGGGTGAGCAGATTCGGCGTTCCATTAGAACTGCATTCCGACCAGGGAAGGAACTTTGAATCAAACATATTCCAGGAAGTTTGTGGGCTTCTTCACATCAAGAAGACAAGAACAACACCCCTCCACCCACAATCTGATGGCATGGTCGAACGATTCAACCGAACCCTTAAGGAACATCTTTGAAAAGTTGTGGAGAACAACCAGCGAGATTCGGATCGACACATTCCACTGTTTTTGGCGTATCGAAGTGCAAGACACAACTCAACTGGCCAAACACCGTCTGAGATTTTGATGGGAAGGAACATCAGACTGCCGAGCGAAATAAAATTTGGATGTCCTACATCGGAGCCGCAAGCCGAGGACGACTATATGGATGACCTCAGAGAAAGACTTATTCATTTCCACGACGATAAAAGGTTGAGAACAAAGATGTTTAGTGACCGAATAAAGACACGCTACGATATACGAGCGACAACAACAGATTTCGAGGAGATCGAGTGTGGCTTTACAATACTCATCGACAAATGGGGTTGTCACCGAAACTTCAACGTGACTGGGAAGGTCCATATACAGTCATAACAAAAATCAATGACGTCGTGTACGGGATACAAAAGGGAGTCAGAGGAAAACCTAAAGTTGTATATCGCGACCGGCTACATCGCTACAGTGGTGATGAGAACGATGGATTTGTTCGGGACGATCAGTCCTAAGGAGGGGGCAATGTAATGTGCACACACTTTATTTATTTCTATCACTATCTTTATCTCTCTGTATCTCTGTATCTTTGTCTATATGTAATGTACATACATACACTGTTTATCTCTTTCACACTAATATTGTTTTATAGTGAAATAAGTATGTAGCCATAAGTTTAATTGTAGTAGTAAACAAATGTGTAGGACAGTTAAAATGAGGGGCAACACCTAGTGATTAAGAGGAGAACTTTTCGTTAAGCATCGAGAATATTCAGCTCCTACAAAAACCCCAGTATTTTCTGTATTTGTAGTAGTAACATCTAGTGGTTAAGAGGAGAACTTTTCGTTAAGCATCGAGAAAATTCAGCTCCTGCAAAAACCCCAGTATTAGTAGTTTCTCGAACCTTTTTTTGTGTTATATATAAACCCCGTTTGGCGGCGAAGGAGATAGTTAATTGTGAACTGCGATAAAGTAAAGACACTGTGTTTGCAAAGTTATAATTGAAAGTGTTGAATAAATAAGTTTGTGAGTGATTTGAATAATGTGAATTTTTGTTTTATTTGAAAAGTGAATAAGTTTTAACTGTCGGACCAAGCCGAATATTACATTGGTGTCAGAATAAGGGATTAAAACTTATTGAGAATAAAACAGTGAACAGTGATAACATTATTTTGTGTGAAATAGTGAAGTTAAAAATTAAAAAAAAATGAGCAAAGTTTTGAAAGACTTAAATGTCCCTGAGCTAAAGGCCGAACTAAGCAAACGTGGCTTAAGAGGGACAGGAGTAAAAAACAAACTTGTTAAACGGCTGCAGGAATATCTGGAGCAGCAAAATGAAGACCCGAATACATTTGCGTTCGAATTAGAAGCAAAATTGGAAGATGTAAATGCTAGTGACGCTTTATCTAACATGATGTCCCTTCTTCTAGCAAAGTTGGAAGAAAATAAGAATGACGTTCGGGAGCAACTAAAAACTCAAAACAAGAATGGAGCAACTGGAAACTCAAAGAAACGAGCAGAAGAACGAGCAAGAGAATGTTCTCAAACAACTAGAGGCTCAAAGAAATGGTGTTCGGGAGCAACTGGAAACACAAAAGAATGATGTTCTGGAGCAACTACAAACTCAAAGAAACGAACAGAAGAACGAGCAAGAGCATGTTCTCAAACAACTAGAAGTGAATGTCTTGAAACAATTCGAAGCTCAAAGGAATGACGTTCGAGATCGGTTTGATGAACAGAAAAATATAATAGAAGGCAGGTTTGCGGACTTCGAAGACAAAATCAATACTCTCGATGAGCGCGTCGAAAAACAAAATTCAATGACTAATGCACGTTTCGAGAAAATTGACGAACAGATCGAAGCCATTACAAGTGAACTAAAAAAAGTGCGAAAGTTGAAAGCTCGAGAGTGCTCAAGGAAGAGAGAAGTGAATCTTCCAAGCTTCGATGGTAGGATTCCGTGGTCAATCTACAAGAAACAATTTGAAGCAGCAGCATTAACGAACGGGTGGAACGATGACGAAAAATACATTGCTCTTACGCTTGCCTTAAGAGGTGCAGCTGCTGAACTGCTACAAACCATCCCAGCAGAGAAGAGTGATGACGTCAAAGTTCTGGAAAACGCCATTGAACAGTGGTTTGGGGATAGCCACATGACAGAAGTCTTCCGAGTTCAACTAAACAACAGGGCACAGAAAAGAGGTGAAACTCTGCAGCAGCTTAAGGCAGATATCGAGCGATTGGTTCACCTGGCATACCCAACAGCTGGCAAAGAGATAACGAATCAACTTGCTGTTGAAGCCTTTGTGAGGGCTGTGGGCGATATAAATCTCCAAAGGGCTATTCGCACTGCCGGAAAGCAAACACTACCAGAAGCATTGGCTTTCGTTTTGATAATGGAAGCCGCAGAACAAGCTTCCCAAAATGTGCATCGCGTGAGAAAATTGGAAGTCCAAGAATGCTCTTGTCAGAAGGCTACTCTGGAAAGGAGTCAGCGAGACGGACCAGCACGATGCACTGCAACAAGACTGGGCATCTTCAACGACAGTGCAGATTACCGCGAAGAGGAACCGCATGCCAACACTGTGAAAACAGAAATATGTCAACTGGTCAAAGTTATACCTACAACAAAGTTGCTTCCCAAGTTGTTTCCCACCCCACCAACTTCGAGAGACAGAAGCTGGTTTCTAGTACCGAAAGCTACAGAAACACCATCCAGGTTTCTCAAACAAAACGTGACAAGAAGAGCCTGACCGTGGAAGCAAGTATAAGCGGCATCAAATGTGTGGCTACCATCGACACCGGTGCCACTGCGTCCATTGTACGGCAGGACTTCGTTAAGAAGACACAACACCAACAGCTATCGTCTAAGGACTGCAACTGGAGAGGCGGCAAAAGTTTATGGTGAGGTTCGTCTTAAGATCCGAATGGCAGAGTTGGAATTCTCTCACCTGTTCCTGGTAGCAGATATATGCGACGAGTGCATTGTCGGCGTCGATTTCATGAAAGATCACGGAGTGATATTGGACATCGGGAACCAAGTCCTGAAATATCGAAACATCGAGATTCCGATGATCTATGGGACTAACTCGTATGAGGCCTCGTCATCTGTGAAAACCGTCATCAAAGAAGATCTCACTTTGCCTGCTTCGTCAGAAGTATTCGTGTGGACGAAATTGAAGGGTAAGCCTGGCAGCCATCGATACCTCATGGTCGAACCAGCATCTGTAAAGTCCTCCCAAAACGTCACCATTGGGAAGACTCTTGTTAGACCTGTAAAGAACATGTATCCCGTACGAATACTGAACATCAAGCCGTACGAAGTTAAGCTTAGAAAAGGTGAGATTGTCGGACAATGCAAATCTGTATCAGCCATAACAAGGATCAACGAAGAAGAGTCCAGGCAAACCTTGAAGTCCGAAGAGCTGAACTCCATAAAGACCAATACTCTCAAGTCATTTAATCTTGGTCACCAACAAAGAAGAACTGCAGAAGGTCTCCTCGAAGAATTTGCAGACATCTTTTCATCATCGCAAAGGAAATTTGGCAGAACACAACTGGTTCAACATCGAATCAACACCGGGGATGCAAAGCCGATCCGTCAACCTGCAAGACGCCTTCCACTTATCAACCCGCTTTTGCGTGGACTATCGAAGGTTGAACGATGTGACTAAGAAGGATAGCTACCCTCGCAATGGAAGGAGCACCATGGTTCTCAACTTTGGACCTGAAAAGTGGTTACTGGCAAGTAGGAATCCATCCTGAAGACAGAGAGAAGACAGCGTTCTCGACAGGAAACGGATTGTGGCAGTTCAAAGTGATGCCTTTTGGACCGTGCAATGCTGCAGCGACTTTTGAGCGCCTTATGGAATGTGTCCTGCAAGGACTCACATGGAAATCTTGCCTGGTCTATTTGGATGACGTCATCGTATACGGGAAAACATTTGACGAACACTGTACAGATCTGAGAGCCGTGTTTCAAAGACTTCGAGAAGCCTACCTCAAACTCAATTCAGAAAAGTGTTCACTCTTCAATACCGAAGTGAAATATCTGGGACATATCATCTCATTCCAAAGAGTAAAGACAGATCCTGATAAGGTTGACACCGTGAAGAATTAGCCAACACCACAGGACAAACATCAACTCCGAAGCTTTCTAGGTCTAGCCTTCTACTATAGGCGCTTTGTCAAGAACTTTGCTGAGATCGCTAAGAGTCTACATCAGCTAACGGAAAAGGGAAAGCAGTTTAAATGGTCAGGTGAGTGCGAGCGCAGCTTTCAAGAGCTCAAGCAACGCTTGTGTAATGCACCGGTGCTGACCTACCCGATTCCAGGAAAACCGTTCATCATTGATGCTGATGCCAGCAATGTCGGGATTGTCACAGGTACATGATGGCGAAGAAAAAGGTGGTTGCCTATTACAGCAAGGTACTCTCGAAGTCGGAAAGAAACTATTGTGTGACCAGAAGAGAACTTCTTGCACTGATTTTGGCAACAAAGCACTTCCATAAGTATCTCTATGGACAGAAGTTTCTTCTCCGAACCGACCATGGAGCACTAAGCTAGCTTTTGAATTTCAAGAATCAAGAGGGTCAAGTGGCGAGATGGATTGAGAGGCTGCAGACGTACGATTATGAAATTCAACATCGGAAGGGGAAGCTTCACTCAAATGCTGATGCACTGTCTCGGAGACCATGTAGGCAAGACTGTAAGCATTGCAGATGCCAGGAAGAAGTGGTTACTGTCCAACGAACCACATGAGTGAGTACCCATCCTCCACTTTCCTATCCTTATACAGTTGCATGGCTTAATATATGCATCACACTGTAATGAGTTTTTTTGCTCATACAATGTATGCATGTAATTTGTCATCAACAAGGGATAAATAGAGAAATTGCCATTTGGGCTCCAGGGTCGGATCGACTCGCGACACCGCTAAGGCATAACACTAGCGGTGTCGTTGATTTGTTAAGATACCTGTTATTCATTTGGTTGTTTTTCTTAGTTTTTTGTCCGTTTTGGTTCTAATTTTCTATATATATTGCAATGATCGAAAATTTCAGAGTTGAATATAGTAATATTTGTGGGCTACCTACGAATTTTCTTGCTTTGTACATCCACACTGTTTCTAACAGGCCAGCTGTTTTGGCACTAAGTGAAACCCTCCTCCACCATGGTCTCGCCGTTTACATTAGAAATGATGTCGCTTATCAATTTCTTCCACAATATGGGAACTGCTCCGACCCTTTTTTCAATTCAATGTGGTTCAAGTTCACCGTAAATAAGCACATCATTCACTATTGTTTTCTTTATCGAAGCCCAAATTTGGACAGAGCTTCAACTTCTCGCGAATTTGACGCTCTGTCTGACTCCATCCAAAGAATTGTATCCTTATATCCTCACACTGAAATCGTTATTACGGGCGATTTCAATGTACACAATTCTTCTTGGCATCTCCATTCGGGCCCGACAACACCCGAAGGAATGTGCGCTGAGATCTTTGCTGAGTTTAACCACCTTACTCAGCTTGTCACCGAGCCCACTCGAATATCGGATATTGATGGCCAAGCTGAAAATACTCTTGACTTGTTCCTTACGTCTGACCCTGATAAATACACTATCGATGTATTAACGCCTCTAGGCAGATCTGACCATAGTATCATATCTTCAAACTTCTCGTGTCAAACTAATCCAGTTAAAGAAAGAGCTCCGAAGAGAACCGTATGGCAATACGAGAAAGCCAACTGGGACGGTCTCAATAACTTCTTCCGGATCTTTAACTGGTCACTATGCTTCCTCGATAGTGACGTGGACTCCAGCGCAGATATGATAACTAATATGATTATCTTGGGAATGAAAACTTTTATCCCGAATAGGGTTAAAAGCATCAAACCCAAGGAAAAGTCATGGTTTGATTCAAGCTGTAAAGAGGTTATTAGGAAAAAAGAAGTAAAGTTCCGGTGTTTTAGAGCCAACCCAACTGAGGAAAACCGGAACAAGTTTAAACAAGCCAGGAAGGCCTGTAATGCCCATATTCGACGGACCAAATTTTTGCATGACCAAAAATTAAGGCAAAAAATACTGCAATGTCCCAAAGGCAGTAAGAATTTTTGGTCTTCCTCGGTCCCAACACTCGTTGACAATGACACTCCAGTTGTTAGCTCTCTCGCGAAAGCTAACCTTTTTGCTAGGCAGTTCGCCGCCAACTCTTCGCTGCCAGTGAGTGCCATGACTCCGCCTGTTCTTGAGCGCGTCAATGATTCCATGGGACAAATCTTCTTCCGCACTCGTGCTGTGGCGAGAGTCCTAAAGGATCTCAACATACATAAATCCGCCGGTCCGGATGGTATCCCCGCTGTTATTCTGAAGAGGTGTTCTTCCACGCTGGCAAAACCCTTGCGTAAGCTTTTCCATCTATCCTATTCTTCTGGGCTCGTTCCGAGCAGTTGGAAAACAGCATTTGTCCAGCCAATCCCAAAAAAAGGCGAATCTTCTTCTCCCTCCAATTATCGACCGATTGCACTTACGTCCCTTCTTTCTAAGGTCATGGAAACGCTGATAAACTATCAGCTCAAGAAATATCTCGAAGACCGAAAGCTTCTTAATGACCGGCAGTACGGCTTTCGCAGCAACAGGTCCACTGGTGATCTGATGGTTTATCTCACCGAACAGTGGAACAAATCTTTACATCATTTTGGAGAAAGTAAGATTGTTGCACTTGATATTTCAAAGGCATTTGATAAAGTCTGGCATCTTGCTCTTTTATCGAAAATGCGTGCTTTCGGTATCGACGAATCCCTCCTTCGTTGGATTAGAAATTTTCTTTCGAACCGTTCAATACAAGTTGTATTGGACGGATTCAAGTCTGAAACCCACAACATAAATGCTGGTGTACCCCAGGGCTCCGTTTTGTCTCCGACCCTCTTCCTCATTTTCATCAATGATCTCTTGTCTGTAACCTCTAATCCAATAAATTGTTTCGCTGACGATAGTACCCTTAGCTTTTCTTATTCGTTTCCAGACTCACATCCCTCCTCTTCGGATGTGGAACTGCAACGGCAAAATATGATAAGCTCATTAAACTCTGACCTAAACAGCATTGTACAATGGGGAATTAAAAACCGCGTCGAGTTTAATTCTTCGAAAACACAATGCTGTCTTGTATCGTCAAAGCGAGACATACCCCCCTTGCCACTGTCCATGAGTGGCACTTGCATCATTGAGACCGAACATCTCGAGATTCTCGGTATGTGCATCACTGACCACCTCTTGTGGAACGAGCACATATGCGATGTCGCCAAAAATGCCGCAAAATGTTTAGGTTTCTTAAGACGGTGCAAGAAATTTTTTTCCCCTTCTGATCTGGCTATCACCTACAAAACCTACATACGTCCAAAGCTTGAGTATAACTCCCATATCGGGGCTGGTGCTCCAGTGACATACTTAAGTCTTCTGGACAGTATCCAAAAAAGAGCATTCACGATGATTGGTGATCATACCATCGTTGAGTCATTTACATCTCTCGAACATCGCCGTAATGTCTCATGTCTCACCCTATTTTACCGTTACTTCAACGGTATTTGCTCTAGTGAAATAGCCAGTTGCATTCCTCCCCTCAAGACATTCAACCGTAATACCCGCGCCTCCAGGAATGCCCATCAGTTCACCCTTGAGCCCAACTTCGGTCGTACCCTCAAGTATAGAGAATCGTTCTTTAGCCGTACTACGCGAATGTGGAACTCCCTTTCACACTCTGTCTTTCCAAATCATTGCAGTGTTCAGGAATTTAAGATCAATGTACACCGGCACCTCCTCTTCCACCCCTTTCCTCCTTCTTAAAGCACTCACTGTGTCTCTGGCATAATAAGGGCATAAAAAAACCCCTTGAGTGTGTGCTAATTATAAAAAAAAAACCAGAACCGACCCCTTTTATGACTGGAACAACGACGAGTTGAGGAAGGCTCAACAAGAGGACCCAGATATTGAACCCATCCTCGCATGCAAGGAACACCAGGAAAAACCAGAATGGGCCGATATCAATGACAGAAGTCAGGCTCTGAACGCCTATTGGAGTTTCGGGAGGCCATCTAGGAATAAACAAGACGCTAGAAAAGGTTCGACAACGATTCTACTGGCTACATGCAAGGGAAGATGTCGAGAAGTAGTGCCGAAAATGTGATACTTGTGCTGCCACCAAAGGCCCGAACAAAAAGAATCACAGCCAAATGCAGCAGTATAATGTCGGATCACCCTTTGAAAGGATTGCAGTAGACGTCGCGGGTCCATTTCCGGAAACAAATAATGGAAATCGTTGTATTCTGGTCGTCATGGATTACCGTCAGCAAGTGGCCTGAGGCATACACCATTCCAAATCAAGAAGCCAAAACAGTCGCAGACCAAATTGTATTCAACTGGGTGAGCAGATTCGGCGTTCCATTAGAACTGCATTCCGACCAGGGAAGGAACTTTGAATCAAACATATTCCAGGAAGTTTGTGGGCTTCTTCATATCAAGAAGACAAGAACAACACCCCTCCACCCACAATCTGAAGGCATGGTCGAACGATTCAACCGAACCCTTAAGGAACATCTTTGAAAAGTTGTGGAGAACAACCAGCGAGATTCGGATCGACACATTCCACTGTTTTTGGCGTATCGAAGTGCAAGACACAACTCAACTGGCCATACACCGTCTGAGATTTTGATGGGAAGGAACATCAGACTGCCGAGCGAAATAAAATTTGGATGTCCTACATCGGAGCCGCAAGCCGAGGACGACTATATGGATGACCTCAGAGAAAGACTTATTCATTTCCACGACGATAAAAGGTTGAGAACAAAGATGTTTAGTGACCGAATAAAGACACGCTACGATATACGAGCGACAACAACAGATTTCGAGGAGATCGAGTGTGGCTTTACAATACTCATCGACAAATGGGGTTGTCACCGAAACTTCAACGTGACTGGGAAGGTCCATATACAGTCATAACAAAAATCAATGACGTCGTGTACGGGATACAAAAGGGAGTCAAACACAGTGCAAAGTTATAATTGAAAGTGTTGAATAAATAAGTTTGTGAGTGATTTGAATAAAGTGAATTTGTGTTTTATTTGAAAAGTGAATAAGTTTTAATTGTCGGACCAAGGTGTCAGAATAAGGGATTAAAACTTATTGAGAATAAAACAGTGAACAGTGATAACATTATTTTGTGTGAAATAGTGAAGTTAAAAATAAAAGACTTGAAAGACTTAAATGTCCCTGAGCTAAAGGCCGAACTAAGCAAACGTGGCTTAAGTGGGACAGGAGTGAAAAACAAACTTGTTAAATGGCTGCAGGAATATCTGGAGCAGCAAAATGAAGACCCGAATACATTTGCGTTCGAATTAGAAGCAAAATTGGAAGAGGTAAATGCTAGTGACGCTTTATCTAACATGATGTCCCTTCTTCTAGCAAAGTTGGAAGAAAATAAGAATGACGTTCGGGAGCAACTAAAAACTCAAAACAAGAATGTAATGGAGCAACTGGAAACTCAAAGAAACGAGCAGAAGAACGAGCAAGAGAATGTTCTCAAACAACTAGAGGCTCAAAGAAATGGTGTTCGGGAGCAACTGGAAACACAAAAGAATGATGTTCTGGAGCAACTACAAACTCAAAGAAACGAACAGAAGAACGAGCAAGAGCATGTTCTCAAACAACTAGAAGTGAATGTCTTGAAACAATTAGAAGCTCAAAGGAATGACGTTCGAGATCGGTTTGATGAACAGAAAAATATAATAGAAGGCAGGTTTGCGGACTTCGAAGACAAAATCAATACTCTCGATGAGCGCGTCGAAAAACAAAATTCAATGACTAATGCACGTTTCGAGAAAATTGACGAACAGATCGAAGCCATTACAAGTGAACTAAAAAAAGTGCGAAAGTTGAAAGCTCGAGACGTCAAAGTTCTGGAAAACGCCATTGAACAGCGGTTTGGGGATAGCCACATGACAGAAGTCTTCCGAGTTCAACGTTTAGTTGAACAGGGCACAGAAAAGAAGTGAAACTCTGCAGTAGCTTCAGGCAGATATCGAGCGATTGGTTCACCTGGCATACCCAACAGCTGGCAAAGAGATAACGAATCAACTTGCTGTTGAAGCCTTTGTGAGGGCTGTGGGCGATATAAATCTCCAAAGGGCTATTCGCACTGCCGGAAAGCAAACACTACCAGAAGCATTGGCTTTCGTTTTGATAATGGAAGCCGCAGAACAAGCTTCCCAAAATGTGCATCGCGTGAGAGAATTGGAAGTCCAAGAATGCTCTTGTCAGAAGGCTACTCTGGAAAGGAGGCAGCGAGACGGACAAGCACGATGCTGGAACTGCAACAAGACTGGGCATCTTCAACGACAGTGCAGATTACCGCGAAGAGGAATCGCATGCCAACACTGTGAAAACAGAAATATGTCAACTAGTCAAAGTTATACCTACAACAAAGTTGCTTCCCAAGTTGTTTCCCACCCCACCAACTTCGAGGGACAGAAGCTGGTTTCTAGTACCGAAAGCTACAGAAACACCATCCAGGTTTCTCAAACAAAACGTGACAAGAAGAGCCTGACCGTGGAAGCAAGTATAAGATGCATCAAATGTGTGGCTACCATCGACACCGGTGCCACTGCGTCCATTGTACGGCAGGACTTCGTTAAGAAGACACAACACCAACAGCTATCGTCTAAGGACTGCAACTGGAGAGGCGGCAAAAGTTTATGGTGAGGTTCGTCTTAAGATCCGAATGGCAGAGTTGGAATTCTCTCACCTGTTCCTGGTAGCAGATATATGCGACGAGTGCATTGTCGGCGTCGATTTCATGAAAGATCACGGAGTGATATTGGACATCGGGAACCAAGTCCTGAAATATCGAAACATCGAGATTCCGATGATCTATGGGACTAACTCGTATGAGGCCTCGTCATCTGTGAAAACCGTCATCAAAGAAGATCTCACTTTGCCTGCTTCTTCAGAAGTATTCGTGTGGACGAAATTGAAGGGTAAGCCTGGCAGCCATCGATACCTCATGGTCGAACCAGCATCTGTAAAGTCCTCCCAAAACGTCACCATTGGGAAGACTCTTGTTAGACCTGTAAAGAACATGTATCCCGTACGAATACTGAACATCAAGCCGTACGAAGTTAAGCTTAGAAAATCTGTATCAGCCATAACAAGGATCAACGAAGAAGAGTCCAGGCAAACCTTGAAGTCCGAAGAGCTGAACTCCATAAAGACCAATATTCTCAAGTCATTTAATCTTGGTCACCAACAAAGAAGAACTGCAGAAGGTCTCCTCGAAGAATTTGCAGACATCTTTTCATCATCGCAAAGGAAATTTGGCAGAACACAACTGGTTCAACATCGAATCAACACTGGGGATGCAAAGCCGATCCGTCAACCTGCAAGACGCCTTCCACTTATCAACCCGCTTTTGCGTGGACTATCGAAGGTTGAAGGATAGCTACCCTCTGCCTAGGATCAGCGATACTCTGGACGCAATGGAAGGAGCACCATGGTTCTCAACTTTGGACCTGAAAAGTGGTTACTGGCAAGTAGGAATCCATCCTGAAGACAGAGAGAAGACAGCGTTCTCGACAGGAAACGGATTGTGGCAGTTCAAAGTGATGCCTTTTGGACCGTGCAATGCTGCAGCGACTTTTGAGCGCCTTATGGAATGTGTCCTGCAAGGACTCACATGGAAATCTTGCCTGGTCTATTTGGATGACGTCATCGTATACGGGAAAACATTTGACGAACACTGTACAGATCTGAGAGCCGTGTTTCAAAGACTTCGAGAAGCCTACCTCAAACTCAATTCAGAAAAGTGTTCACTCTTCAATACCGAAGTGAAATACCTGGGAGATATCATCTCATCCCAAAGAGTAAAGACAGATCCTGATAAGGTTGACACCGTGAAGAATTAGCCAACACCACAGGACAAACATCAACTCCGAAGCTTTCTAGGTCTAGCCTTCTACTATAGGCGCTTTGTCAAGAACTTTGCTGAGATCGCCAAGAGTCTACATCAGCTAACGGAAAAGGGAAAGCAGTTTAAATGGTCAGGTGAGTGCGAGCGCAGCTTTCAAGAGCTCAAGCAATGCTTGTGTAATGCACCGGTGCTCACGTACCCGATTCCAGGAAAACCGTTCATCATTGATGCTGATGCCAGCAATGTCGGGATTGTCACAGGTACATGATGGCGAAGAAAAGGTGGTTGCCTATTACAGCAAGGTACTCTCGAAGTCGGAAAGAAACTATTGTGTGACCAGAAGAGAACTTCTTGCACTGATTTTGGCAACAAAGCACTTCCATAAGTATCTCTATGGACAGAAGTTTCTTCTCCGAACCGACCATGGAGCACTAAGCTAGCTTTTGAATTTCAAGAATCAAGAGGGTCAAGTGGCGAGATGCATTGAGAGGCTGCAGACGTACGATTATGAAATTCAACATCGGAAGGGGAAGCTTCACTGAAATGCTGATGCACTGTCTCGGAGACCATGTAGGCAAGACTGTAAGCATTGCAGACGCCAGGAAGAAAAAGAAGTGGTTACTGTCCAACGAACCAGAACCGATCCCATTTATGACTGGAGCAACGACGAGTTGAGGAAGGCTCAACAAGAAGACCCAGATATTGAACCCATCCTCGCATGCAAGGAACACTAGGAAAAACCAGAATGGGCCGATATCTATGACAGAAGTCAGGCTCTGAACGCCTATTGGGCACAGTGGGACTCGTTGCATGTCCAAGAGGGTGTCCTTCGACGTAAGTGGGAATCAGCTGATGGAAAGTCCTATGTAATGCAGCTAGTCTTACCGAGGTCGAAGATTATGGACGTTCTGCGACAGATGCATGATGGAGTTTCGGGAGGCCATCTAGGAATAAACAAGACGCTAGAAAAGGTTCGACAACGATTCTACTGGCTACATGCAAGGGAAGATGTCGAGAAGTAGTGCCGAAAATGTGATACTTGTGCTGCCACCAAAGGCCCGAACAAAAAGAATCACAGCCAAATGCAGCAGTATAATGTCGGATCACCCTTTGAAAGGATTGCAGTAGACGTCGCGGGTCCATTTCCGGAAACAAATAATGGAAATCGTTGTATTCTGGTCGTCATGGATTACCGTCAGCAAGTGGCCTGAGGCATACACCATTCCAAATCAAGAAGCCAAAACAGTCGCAGACCAAATTGTATTCAACTGGGTGAGCAGATTCGGCGTTCCATTAGAACTGCATTCCGACCAGGGAAGGAACTTTGAATCAAACATATTCCAGGAAGTTTGTGGGCTTCTTCACATCAAGAAGACAAGAACAACACCCCTCCACCCACAATCTGATGGCATGGTCGAACGATTCAACCGAACCCTTAAGGAACATCTTTGAAAAGTTGTGGAGAACAACCAGCGAGATTCGGATCGACACATTCCACTGTTTTTGGCGTATCGAAGTGCAAGACACAACTCAACTGGCCATACACCGTCTGAGATTTTGATGGGAAGGAACATCAGACTGCCGAGCGAAATAAAATTTGGATGTCCTACATCGGAGCCGCAAGCCGAGGACGACTATATGGATGACCTCAGAGAAAGACTTATTCATTTCCACGACGATAAAAGGTTGAGAACAAAGATGTTTAGTGACCGAATAAAGACACGCTACGATATACGAGCGACAACAACAGATTTCGAGGAGATCGAGTGTGGCTTTACAATACTCATCGACAAATGGGGTTGTCACCGAAACTTCAACGTGACTGGGAAGGTCCATATACAGTCATAACAAAAATCAATGACGTCGTGTACGGGATACAAAAGGGAGTCAGAGGAAAACCTAAAGTTGTACATCGCGACCGGCTACATTGCTACAGTGGTGATGAGAACGATGGATTTGTTCGGGACGATCATTCCTAAGGAAGGGGCAATGTAATGTGTACACACTTTATTTATTTCTATCACTATCTTTATCTCTCTGTATCTCTGTATCTTTGTCTATATGTAATGTACATACATACACTGTGAAATAAGTATGTAGCAATAAGTTTAATTGTAGTAGTAAATACTTGTGTAGGACAGTTAAAATGAGGGGCAACATCTAGTGATTAAGAGGAGAACTTTTCGTTAAGCATCGAGAATATTCAGCTCCTACAAAAACCCCAGTATTTTCTGTATTTGTAGTAGTAACATCTAGTGGTTAAGAGGAGAACTTTTCGTTAAGCATCGAGAAAATTCAGCTCCTGCAAAAACCCCAGTATTAGTAGTTTCTCGAACCTGTTTTGTGTTATATATAAACCCCGTTTGGCGGCGAAGGAGATAGTTAATTGTGAA
Source organism: Sphaerophoria taeniata (assembly GCA_943590905.1). Taxonomy (NCBI): domain Eukaryota; kingdom Metazoa; phylum Arthropoda; class Insecta; order Diptera; family Syrphidae; genus Sphaerophoria; species Sphaerophoria taeniata. Next base: position 89,632,610 of record OX016541.1, on the reverse strand, counting down.
CTGCGATAAAGTAAAGACACTGTGTTTGCAAAGTTATAATTGAAAGTGTTGAATAAATAAGTTTGTGAGTGATTTGAATAAAGTGAATTTTTGTTTTATTTGAAAAGTGAATAAGTTTTAACTGTCGGACCAAGCCGAATATTACATTGGTGTCAGAATAAGGGATTAAAACTTATTGAGAATAAAACAGTGAACAGTGATAACATTATTTTGTGTGAAATAGTGAAGTTAAAAATTAAAAAAAAAATGAGCAAAGTTTTGAAAGACTTAAATGTCCCTGAGCTAAAGGCCGAACTAAGCAAACGTGGCTTAAGTGGGACAGGAGTGAAAAACAAACTTGTTAAACGGCTGCAAGAATATCTGGAGCAGCAAAATGAAGACCCGAATACATTTGCGTTCGAATTAGAAGCAAAATTGGAAGAGGTAAATGCTAGTGACGCAACTCAAAACAAGAACGTAATGGAGCAACTGGGAACTCAAAGAAACGAGCAGAAGAACGAGCAAGAGAATGTTCTCAAACAACTAGAGGCTCAAAGAAATGGTGTTCGGGAGCAACTGGAAACACAAAAGAATGATGTTCTGGAGCAACTACAAACTCAAAGAAACGAACAGAAGAACGAGCAAGAGCATGTTCTCAAACAACTAGAAGTGAATGTCTTGAAACAATTCGAAGCTCAAAGGAATGACGTTCGAGATCGGTTTGATGAACAGAAAAATATAATAGAAGGCAGGTTTGCGGACTTCGAAGACAAAATCAATATTCTCGATGAGCGCGTCGAAAAACAAAATTCAATGACTAATGCACGTTTCGAGAAAATTGACGAACAGATCGAAGCCATTACAAGTGAACTAAAAAAAGTGCGAAAGTTGAAAGCTCGAGAGTGCTCAAGGAAGAGAGAAGTGAATCTTCCAAGCTTCGATGGTAGGATTCCGTGGTCAATCTACAAGAAACAATTTGAAGCAGCAGCATTAACGAACGGGTGGAACGATGACGAAAAATACATTGCTCTTACGCTTGCCTTAAGAGGTGCAGCTGCTGAACTGCTACAAACCATCCCAGCAGAGAAGAGTGATGACGTCAAAGTTCTGGAAAACGCCATTGAACAGCGGTTTGGGGATAGCCACATGACAGAAGTCTTCCGAGTTCAACTAAACAACAGGGCACAGAAAAGAAGTGAAACTCTGCAGCAGCTTCAGGCAGATATCGAGCGATTGGTTCACCTGGCATACCCAACAGCTGGCAAAGAGATAACGAATCAACTTGCTGTTGAAGCCTTTGTGAGGGCTGTGGGCGATATAAATCTCCAAAGGGCTATTCGCACTGCCGGAAAGCAAACACTACCAGAAGCATTGGCTTTCGTTTTGATAATGGAAGCCGCAGAACAAGCTTCCCAAAATGTGCATCGCGTGAGAGAATTGGAAGTCCAAGAATGCTCTTGTCAGAAGGCTACTCTGGAAAGGAGTCAGCGAGACGGACCAGCACGATGCTGGAACTGCAACAAGACTGGGCATCTTCAACGACAGTGCAGATTACCGCGAAGAGGAACCGCATGCCAACACTGTGAAAACAGAAATATGTCAACTGGTCAAAGTTATACCTACAACAAAGTTGCTTCCCAAGTTGTTTCCCACCCCACCAACTTCGAGAGACAGAAGCTGGTTTCTAGTACCGATAGCTACAGAAACACCATCCAGGTTTCTCAAACAAAACATGACAAGAAGAGCCTGACCGTGGAAGCAAATATAAGCGGCATCAAATGTGTGGCTACCATCGACACCGGTGCCACGGCGTCCATTGTACGGCAGGACCCGTTAAGAAGACACAACACCAACAGCTATCGTCTAAGGACTGCAACTGGAGAGGCGGCAAAAGTTTATGGTGAGGTTCGTCTTAAGATCCGAATGGCAGAGTTGGAATTCTCTCACTTGTTCCTGGTAGCAGATATATGCGACGAGTGCATTGTCGGCGTCGATTTCATGAAAGATCACGGAGTGATATTGGACATCGGGAACCAAGTCCTGAAATATCGAAACATCGAGATTCCGATGATCTATGGGACTAACTCGTATGAGACCTCGACATCTGTGAAAACCGTCATCAAAGAAGATCTTACTTTGCCTGCTTCGTCAGAAGTATTCGTGTGAACGAAATTGAAGGGTAAGCCTGGCAGCCAACGATATCTCATGGTCGAACCAGCATCTGTAAAGTCCTCCCAAAACGTCACCATTGGGAAGACTCTTGTTAGACCTGTAAGGAACATGTTTCCTGTACGAATACTGAACATCAAGCCGTACGAAGTTAAGCTTAGAAAAGGTGAGATTGTCGGACAATGCAAATCTGTATCAGCCATAACAAGGATCAACGAAGAAGAGTCCAGGCAAACCTTGAAGTCCGAAGAGCTGAACTCCATAAAGACCAATATTCTCAAGTCATTTAACCTTGGTCACCAACAAAGAAGAACTGCAGAAGGTCTCCTCGAAGAATTTGCAGACATCTTTTCATCATCGCAAAGGAAATATGGCAGAACACAACTGGTTCAGCATCGAATCAACACCGGGGATGCAAAGCCGATCCGTCAACCTGCAAGACGCCTTCCACTTATCAACCCGCTTTTGCGTGGACTATCGAAGGTTGAACGATGTGACTAAGAAGGATAGCTACGCTCTGCCTAGGATCAGCGATACTCTGGACGCAATGGAAGGAGCACCATGGTTCTCAACTTTGGACCTGAAAAGTGGTTACTGGCAAGTAGGAATCCATCCTGAAGACAGAGAGAAGACAGCGTTACCGACAGGAAACGGATTGTGGCAGTTCAAAGTGATGCCTTTTGGACTGTGCAATGCTGCAGCGACTTTTGAGCGCCTTATGGCATGTGTCCTGCAAGGACTCACATGGAAATCTTGCCTGGTCTATTTGGATGACGTCATCGTATACGGGAAAACATTTGACGAACACTGTACAGATCTGAGAGCCGTGTTTCAAAGACTTCGAGAAGCCTACCTCAAACTCAATTCAGAAAAGTGTTCACTCTTCAATACCGAAGTGAAATATCTGGGACATATCATCTCATTCCAAAGAGTAAAGACAGATCCTGATAAGGTTGACACCGTGAAGAATTAGCCAACACCACAGGACAAACATCAACTCCGAAGCTTTCTAGGTGTAGCCTTCTACTATAGGCGCTTTGTCAAGAACTTTGCTGAGATCGCTAAGAGTCTACATCAGCTAACGGAAAAGGGAAAGCAGTTTAAATGGTCAGGTGAGTGCGAGCGCAGCTTTCAAGAGCTCAAGCAACGCTTGTGTAATGCACCGGTGCTGACCTACCCGATTCCAGGAAAACCGTTCATCATTGATGCTGATGCCAGCAATGTCGGGATTGTCACAGGTACTTGATGGCGAAGAAAAAGGTGGTTGCCTATTACAGCAAGGTACTCTCGAAGTCGGAAAGAAACTATTGTGTGACCAGAAGAGAACTTCTTGCACTGATTTTGGCAACAAAGCACTTCCATAAGTATCTCTATGGACAGAAGTTTCTTCTCCGAACCGACCATGGAGCACTAAGCTAGCTTTTGAATTTCAAGAATCAAGAGGGTCAAGTGGCGAGATGGATTGAGAGGCTGCAGACGTACGATTATGAAATTCAACATCGGAAGGGGAAGCTTCACTCAAATGCTGATGCACTGTCTCGGAGACCATGTAGGCAAGACTGTAAGCATTGCAGATGCCAGGAAGAAGTGGTTACTGTCCAACGAACCAGAACCGATCCCATTTATGACTGGAGCAACGACGAGTTGAGGAAGGCTCAACAAGAGGACCCAGATATTGAACCCATTCTCGCATGCAAGGAACACCAGGAAAAACCAGAATGGGCCGATATCTATGACAGAAGTCCGGCTCTGAACGCCTATTGGGCACAGTGGGACTCGTTGCATGTCCAAGAGGGTGTCCTTCGACGTAAGTGGGAATCAGCTGATGGAAAGTCCTATGTAATGCAGCTAGTCTTACCGAGGTCGAAGATTATGGACGTTCTGCGACAGATGCATGATGGAGTTTCGGGAGGCCATCTAGGAGCAAACAAGACGCTAGAAAAGGTTCGACAACGATTCTACTGGCTACATGCAAGGGAAGATGTCGAGAAGTGGTGCCGAAAATGTGATAGTTGTGCTGCCACCAAAGGCCCGAACAAAAAGAATCACAGCCAAATGCAGCAGTATAATGTCGGATCACCCTTTGAAAGGATTGCAGTAGACGTCGCGGGTCCATTTCCGGAAACAAATAATGGAAATCGTTGTATTCTGGTCGTCATGGATTACTTCAGCAAGTGGCCTGAGGCATACACCATTCCAAATCAAGAAGCCAAAACAGTCGCAGACCAAATTGTATTCAACTGGGTGAGCAGATTCGGCGTTCCATTAGAACTGCATTCCAACCAGGGAAGGAACTTTGAATCAAACATATTCCAGGAAGTTTGTGGGCTTCTTCACATCAAGAAGACAAAAACAACACCCCTCCACCCACAATCTGATGGCATGGTCGAACGATTCAACCGAACCCTTAAGGAACATCTTTGAAAAGTTGTGGAGAACAACCATCGAGATTCGGATCGACACATTCCACTGTTTATGGCGTATTGAAGTGCAAGACACAGCTCAACTGGCCATACACCGTCTGAGATTTTGATGGGAAGGAACATCAGACTGCCGAGCAAAATAAAATTTGGATGTCCTACATCGGAGCCGCAAGCCGAGGACGACTATATGGATGACCTCAGAGAAAGACTTATTCACTGTTTAGTGACCGAATAAAGACACGCTACGATATACGAGCGACAACAACAGATTTCGAGGAGATCGAGTGTGGCTTTACAATACTCATCGACAAATGGGGTTGTCACCGAAACTTCAACGTGACTGGGAAGGTCCATATACAGTCATAACAAAAATCAATGACGTCGTGTACGGGATACAAAATTGAGTCAGAGGAAAACCTAAAGTTGTACATCGCGACCGGCTACATCGCTACAGTGGTGATGAGAACGATGGATTTGTTCGGGACGATCAGTCCTAAGGAAGGGGCAATGTAATGTGTACACACTTTATTTATTTCTATCACTATCTTTATCTCTCTGTATCTCTGTATCTTTGTCTATATGTAATGTACATACATACACTGTGAAATAAGTATGTAGCAATAAGTTTAATTGTAGTAGTAAATACTTGTGTAGGACAGTTAAAATGAGGGGCAACATCTAGTGATTAAGAGGAGAACTTTTCGTTAAGCATCGAGAATATTCAGCTCCTACAAAAACCCCAGTATTTTCTGTATTTGTAGTAGTAACATCTAGTGGTTAAGAGGAGAACTTTTCGTTAAGCATCGAGAAAATTCAGCTCCTGCAAAAACCCCAGTATTAGTAGTTTCTCGAACCTGTTTTGTGTTATATATAAACCCCGTTTGGCGGCGAAGGAGATAGTTAATTGTGAACTGCGATAAAGTAAAGACACTGTGTTTGCAAAGTTATAATTGAAAGTGTTGAATAAATAAGTTTGTGAGTGATTTGAATAAAGTGAATTTTTGTTTTATTTGAAAAGTGAATAAGTTTTAATTGTCGGACCAAGCCGAATATTACATTGGTGTCAGAATAAGGGATTAAAACTTATTGAGAATAAAACAGTGAACAGTGATAACATTATTTTGTGTGAAATAATGAAGTTAAAAATAAAATGAAGACCCGAATACATTTGCGTTCGAATTAGAAGCAAAATTGGAAGAGGTAAATGCTAGTGACGCTTTATCTAACATGATGTCCCTTCTTTTAGCAAAGTTGGAAGAAAATAAGAATAACGTTCGGGAGCAACTAAAAATTCAAAACCAGAATGTAATAAAGCAACTGGAAACTCAAAGAAACGAGCAGAAGAACGAGCAAGAGAATGTTCTCAAACAACTAGAGGCTCAAAGAAATGGTGTTCGGGAGCAACTGGAAACACAAAAGAATGATGTTCTGGAGCAACTACAAACTCAAAGAAACGAACAGAAGAACGAGCAAGAGCATGTTCTCAAACAACTAGAAGTGAATGTCTTGAAACAATTAGAAGCTCAAAGGAATGACGTTCGAGATCGGTTTGATGAACAGAAAAATATAATAGAAGGCAGGTTTGCGGACTTCGAAGACAAAATCAATACTCTCGATGAGCGCGTCGAAAAACAAAATTCAATGACTAATGCACGTTTCGAGAAAATTGACGAACAGATCGAAGCCATTACAAGTGAACTAAAAAAAGTGCGAAATTTGAAAGCTCGAGAGTGCTCAAGGAAGAGGGAAGTGAATCTTCCAAGCTTCGATGGTTAGATTCCGTGGTCAATCTACAAGAAACAATTTGAAGCAGCAGCATTAACGAACGGGTGGGACGATGACGAAAAATACATTGCTCTTACGCTTGCCTTAAGAGGTGCAGCTGCTGAACTGCTACAAACCATCCCAGCAGAGAAGAGTGATGACGTCAAAGTTCTGGAAAACGCCATTGAACAGCGGTTTGGGGATAGCCACATGACAGAAGTCTTCCGAGTTCAACTAAACAACAGGGCACAGAAAAGAGGTGAAACTCTGCAGCAGCTTCAGGCAGATATCGAGCGATTGGTTCACCTGGCATACCCAACAGCTGGCAAAGAGATAATGAATCAACTTGCTGTTGAAGCCTTTGTGAGGGCTGTGGGCGATATAAATCTCCAAAGGGCTATTCGCACTGCCGGAAAGCAAACACTACCAGAAGCATTGGCTTTCGCTTTGATAATGGAAGCCGCAGAACAAGCTTCCCAAAATGTGCATCGCGTGAGAGAATTGGAAGTCCAAGAATGCTCTTGTCAGAAGGCTACTCTGGAAAGGAGTCAGCGAGACGGACAAGCACGATGCTGGAACTGCAACAAGACTGGGCATCTTCAACGACAGTGCAGATTACCGCGAAGAGGAACCGCATGCCAACACTGTGAAAACAGAAATATGTCAACTGGTCAAAGTTATACCTACAACAAAGTTGCTTCCCAAGTTGTTTCCCACCCCACCAACTTCGAGAGACAGAAGCTGGTTTCTAGTACCGATAGCTACAGAAACACCATCCAGGTTTCTCAAACAAAACATGACAAGAAGAGCCTGACCGTGGAAGCAAATATAAGCGGCATCAAATGTGTGGCTACCATCGACACCGGTGCCACGGCGTCCATTGTACGGCAGGACTTCGTTAAGAAGACACAACACCAACAGCTATCGTCTAAGGACTGCAACTGGAGAGGCGGCAAAAGTTTATGGTGAGGTTCTTCTTAAGATCCGAATGGCAGAGTTGGAATTCTCTCACCTGTTCCTGGTAGCAGATATATGCGACGAGTGCATTGTCGGCGTCGATTTCATGAAAGATCACGGAGTGATATTGTACATCGGGAACCAAGTCCTGAAATATCGAAACATCGAGATTCCGATGATCTATGGGACTAACTCGTATGAGACCTCGTCATCTGTGAAAACCGTCATCAAAGAAGATCTCACTTTGCCTGCTTCTTTAGAAGTATTCGTGTGGACGAAATTGAAGGGTAAGCCTGGCAGCCATCGATACCTCATGGTCGAACCAGCATCTGTTAAGTCCTCCCAAAACGTCACCATTGGAAAGACTCTTGTTAGACCTGTAAAGAACATGTATCCCGTACGAATACTGAACATCAAGCCGTACGAAGTTAAGCTTAGAAAAGGTGAGATTGTCGGACAATGCAAATCTGTATCAGCCATAACAAGGATCAACGAAGAAGAGTCCAGGCAAACCTTGAAGTCCGAAGAGCTGAACTCCATAAAGACCAATATTCTCAAGTCATTTAATCTTGGTCACCAACAAAGAAGAACTGCAGAAGGTCTCCTCGAAGAATTTGCAGACATCTTTTCATCATCGCAAAGGAAATATGGCAAAACACAACTGGTTCAACATCGAATCAACACCGAGGATGCAAAGCCGATCCGTCAACCTGCAAGACGCCTTCCACTTATCAACCCGCTTTTGCGTGGACTATCGAAGGTTGAACGATGTGACTAAGAAGGATAGCTACCCTCTGCCTAGGATCAGCGATACTCTGGACGCAGTGGAAAGAGCACCATGGTTCTCAACTTTGGACCTGAAAAGTGGTTACTGGCAAGTAGGAATCCATCCTGAAGACAGAGAGAAGACAGCGTTACCGACAGGAAACGGATTGTGGCAGTTCAAAGTGATGCCTTTTGGACTGTGCAATGCTGCAGCGACTTTTGGGCGCCTTATGGAATGTGTCCTGCAAGGACTCACGTGGAAATCTTGCCTGGTCTATTTGGATGACGTCATCGTATACGGGAAAACATTTGACGAACACTGTACAGATCTGAGAGCCGTGTTTCAAAGACTTCGAGAAGCCTACCTCAAACTCAATTCAGAAAAGTGTTCACTCTTCAATACCGAAGTGAAATACCTGGGAGATATCATCTCATCCCAAAGAGTAAAGACAGATCCTGATAAGGTTGACACCGTGAAGAATTAGCCAACACCACAGGACAAACATCAACTCCGAAGCTTTCTAGGTCTAGCCTTCTACTATAGGCGCTTTGTCAAGAACTTTGCTGAGATCGCCAAGAGTCTACATCAGCTAACGGAAAAGGGAAAGCAGTTTAAATGGTCAGGTGAGTGCGAGCGCAGCTTTCAAGAGCTCAAGCAACGCTTGTGTAATGCACCGGTGCTGACCTGCCCGATTCCAGGAAAACCGTTCATCATTGATGCTGATGCCAGCAATGTCGGGATTGTCACAGGTACATGATGGCGAAGAAAAAGGTGGTTGCCTATTACAGCAAGGTACTCTCGAAGTCGGAAAGAAACTATTGTGTGACCAGAAGAGAACTTCTTGCACTGATTTTGGCAACAAAGCACTTCCATAAGTATCTCTATGGACAGAAGTTTCTTCTCCGAACCGACCATGGAGCACTAAGCTAGCTTTTGAATTTCAAGAATCAAGAGGGTCAAGTGGCGAGATGGATTGAGAGGCTGCAGACGTACGATTATGAAATTCAACATCGGAAGGGGAAGCTTCACTCAAATGCTGATGCACTGTCTCGGAGACCATGTAGGCAAGACTGTAAGCATTGCAGACGCCAGGAAGAAAAAGAAGTGGTTACTGTCCAACGAACCAGAACCGATCCCATTTATGACTGGAGCAACGACGAGTTGAGGAAGGCTCAACAAGAGGACCCAGATATTGAACCCATCCTCGCATGCAAGGAACACCAGGAAAAACCAGAATGGGCCGATATCTATGACAGAAGTCCGGCTCTGAACGCCTATTGGGCACAGTGGGACTCGTTGCATGTCCAAGAGGGTGTCCTTCGACGTAAGTGGGAATCAGCTGATGGAAATCTACTGGCTACATGCAAGGGAAGGTGTCGAGAAGTAGTGCCGAAAATGTGATAATTGTGCTGCCACCAAAGGCCCGAACAAAAAGAATCACAGCCAAATGCAGCAGTATAATGTCGGATCACCCTTTGAAAGGATTGCAGTAGACGTCGCACAGTGTGGGAATTCGCACATCTAGCGGAATTAAATTAATAACGATTGTGATTTTAAGTTTTTGATAAAAAAAATTTTCTTAGTTGAGTGCAAAATACCCATGAAATGAAATGTAATAGTTATTTTTTTCTTATTTGGTCGAAGTTCTTGAAAAATGAGTCACAAATCCGCCGTTTTTTCACATTTTTGAAATTTATTATTTAAATTTTTATTAATGCCCGAAATTGATAACTGACATTAAAACAAGCAAAAAATTGTTCTAGGAGGGGGGTCTATCTCCCCCCGTTTAAGCGAGAGGGGCATTTTTCGAAAAAACTTGGTTAAATAAAAAAATGGTTTGTAAAAAGCGATGATAGGTGCCTACCATAATTTGGTATAGTTTTTCTGGAAGCTAATATACTACTGTTTCTTATTCATTATAAATCAAAGGTCTGAACAGTGCAGTCTTCTATAAATTCAATTTTAAAGTCGAAACTTTCGTAAAAAAAAACTATTTTCCTTATTAAATGCAATTTTACTTTTCATATTCTCATATTTACTGGCACTTTTTTTCTATATTTAATGCTCTGATAAATTTGGAGTCAAAAACTGAAAATTGCATTTCAAAACCATGTCAAAGCGATTGAAAAGTTAAAATATGTATGTGTCAAAAACACAAAAAAACTGTTTTTTTCATATTTAAAAATTAAGATACCTTTACCATGATTTCTTACACGGAAATTGTTTTTATTTTTAGCAAATTGCATAAACACAAAAAAAATACATATACATCTTTAAAACGAAACTCTTAAAGTTCCACAACCTCAGGTTCTATACTGTTCCTTATTTTTGGAATGCTTCTTAAGCTAGCAATATATGGGTCTGAGGTAATTAGCAGCCTGTGAATGAGGTCTGTCATTGTGTCCAGTCTAGATGTCTTGTAACTATGATCTACCTCCCATCCAAATTTCAAGATTGTAGCATACGAAATAAACATTTTTCATACAAGCTTACGAAAGGCCTTAGACCCCTTTAATCCGGCCCTGTGTTAAAATATTTTGTTGGACATCGTCTTGTAACTATGATCTACCATCCGAATTTCAAAACTGCAGCATTACAAATAAAGAACTTTCATACAATTTTACGACAGGCCTTACAGCTAAGAACCCTGAGTCCGTCCCTGTAAATACAAAATTATTAAGTTTTTAAAATATGTTTGCCTATATTCGTTTGTATATATTTATATTAACGTATAAGTAGATCATATTGCAGCAATAACATTTTTTTTCTCTTATTTAGCTTGTTCCGGAGCATTTTTTGGCTCGTTAGCTATGGTGAAAAATGACTTAAATTTAAAGGCGCGCAAAAACGCGCAAAACTTTTTGATAGTTTTAAATAGTAAAGATGTCAAGCTTTGCAGTGAACTTAATTTCAAGGCGGAACTATGTGGAACTTAGCTTTTCTGATCCATTGAATGTAAATATACCTACAAAAATACACATTTTTTAAGTTTATCCACCACCAAAAATGTGTTTAAAGAATGAAACTATATAAATTTACTTATTTTAATATTATTTAGTATAAATATAATTAGAAAAAAATAAACTTTTACCAAAACACGCACTTCACGTATCAAAAACAAATAAAGTTCGAAGTGACCAGTACAACCAAATTAGAGCAAAGATTATCACAAACTGCTGCATCATGGCTCATTTTTTCTTTGTTAACATAATTTTTTTCCCAAAATTTGTTTTATATCGTTCAATCCACTATTTAAACCACCGGTTTTGCTATAAATTGCAGCATATCATTTTTTGAATAAAATGACGCTAGATGTGCGAATTCCCACACTGTGCGTCGCGGGTCCATTTCCGGAAACAAATAATGGAAATCGTTGTATTCTGGTCGTCATGGATTACCGTCAGCAAGTGGCCTGAGGCATACACCATTCCAAATCAAGAAGCCAAAACAGTCGCAGACCAAATTGTATTCAACTGGGTGAGCAGATTCGGCGTTCCTTTAGAACTGCATTCCAACCAGGAAAGGAACTTTGAATCAAACATATTCCAGGAAGTTTGTGGGCTTCTTCACATCAAGAAGACAAGAACAACACCCCTCCACCCACAATCTGATGGCATGGTCGAACGATTCAACCGAACCCTTAAGGAACATCTTTGAAAAGTTGTGGATAACAACCAGCGAGATTCGGATCGACACTGTTTTTGGCGTATTGAAGTGCAAGACACAACTCAACTGGCCATACACCGTCTGAGATTTTGATGGAGCCGCAAGCCGAGGACGACTATATGGATGACCTCAGAGAAAGACTTATTCATTTCCACGACGATAAAAGGTTGAGAATAAAGATGTTTAGTGACCGAATAAAGACACGCTACGATATACGAGCGACAACAACAGATTTCGAGGAGATCGAGTGTGGCTTTACAATACTCATCGACAAATGGGGTTGTCACCGAAACTTCAACGTGACTGGGAAGGTCCATATACAGTCATAACAAAAATCAATGACGTCGTGTACGGGATACAAAAGGGAGTCAGAGGAAAACCTAAAGTTGTACATCGCGACCGGCTACATCGCTACAGTGGTGATGAGAACGATGGATTTGTTCGGGACGATCAGTCCTAAGGAAGGGGCAATGTAATGTGTACACACTTTATTTATTCCTATCACTATCTTTATCTCTCTGTATCTCTGTATCTTTGTCTATATGTAATGTACATACATACACTGTGAAATAAGTATGTAATAATAAGTTTAATTGTAGTAATAAATACTTGTGTAGGACAGTTAAAATGAGGGGCAACATCTAGTGATTAAGAGGAGAACTTTTCGTTAAGCATCGAGAATATTCAGCTCCTACAAAAACCCCAGTATTTTCTGTATTTGTAGTAGTAACATCTAGTGGTTAAGAGGAGAACTTTTCGTTAAGTATCGAGTAAATTCAGCTCCTGCAAAAACCCCAGTATTAGTAGTTTCTCGAACCTTTTTTTGTGTTATATATAAACCCCGTTTGGCGGCGAAGGAGATAGTTAATTGTGAACTGCGATAAAGTAAAGACACTGTGTTTGCAAAGTTATAATTGAAAGTGTTGAATAAATAAGTTTGTGAGTGATTTGAATAAAGTGAATTTGTGTTTTATTTGAAAAGTGAATAAGTTTTAATTGTCGGACCAAGGTGTCAGAATAAGGGATTAAAACTTATTAAGAATAAAACAGTGAACAGTGATAACAATATTTTGTGTGAAATAGAGAAGTTAAAAATAAAATGAAGACCCGAATACATTTGCGTTCGAATTAGAAGCAAAATTGGAAGAGGTAAATGCTAGTGACGCTTTATCTAACATGATGTCCTTTCTTCTAGCAAAGTTGGAAGAAAATAAGAATGACGTTCGGGAGCAACTAAAAACTCAAAACAAGAATGTAATGGAGCAACTGGAAACTCAAAGAAACGAGCAGAAGAACGAGCAAGAGAATGTTCTCAAACAACTAGAGGCTCAAAGAAATGATGTTCGGGAGCAACTGGAAACACAAAAGAATGATGTTCTGGAGCAACTACAAACTCAAAGAAACGAACAGAAGAACGAGCAAGAGCATGTTCTCAAACAACTAGAAGTGAATGTCTTGAAACAATTAGAAGCTCAAAGGAATGACGTTCGAGATCGGTTTGATGAACAGAAAAATATAATAGAAGGCAGGTTTGCGGACTTCGAAGACAAAATCAATACTCTCGATGAGCGCGTCGAAAAACAAAATTCAATGACTAATGCACGTTTCGAGAAAATTGACGAACAGATCGAAGCCATTACAAGTGAACTAAAAAAAGTGCGAAAGTTGAAAGCTCGAGAGTGCTCAAGGAAGAGAGAAGTGAATCTTCCAAGCTTCGATGGTAGGATTCCGTGGTCAATCTACAAGAAACAATTTGAAGCAGCAGCATTAACGAACGGGTGGGACGATGACGAAAAATACATTGCTCTTACGCTTGCCTTAAGAGGTGCAGCTGCTGAACTGCTACAAACCATCCAAGCAGAGAAGAGTGATGACGTCAAAGTTCTGGAAAACGCCATTGAACAGCGGTTTGGGGATAGCCACATGACAGAAGTCTTCCGAGTTCAACTAAACAACAGGGCACAGAAAAGAGGTGAAACTCTGCAGCAGCTTCAGGCAGATATCGAGCGATTGGTTCACCTGGCATACCCAACAGCTGGCAAAGAGATAATGAATCAACTTGCTGTTGAAGCCTTTGTGAGGGCTGTGGGCGATATAAATCTCCAAAGGGCTATTCGCACTGCCGGAAAGCAAACACTACCAGAAGCATTGGCTTTCGCTTTGATAATGGAAGCCGCAGAACAAGCTTCCCAAAATGTGCATCGCGTGAGAGAATTGGAAGTCCAAGAATGCTCTTGTCAGAAGGCTACTCTGGAAAGGAGTCAGCGAGACGGACAAGCACGATGCTGGAACTGCAACAAGACTGGGCATCTTCAACGACAGTGCAGATTACCGCGAAGAGGAACCGCATGCCAACACTGTGAAAACAGAAATATGTCAACTGGTCAAAGTTATACCTACAACAAAGTTGCTTCCCAAGTTGTTTCCCACCCCACCAACTTCGAGAGACAGAAGCTGGTTTCTAGTACCGATAGCTACAGAAACACCATCCAGGTTTCTCAAACAAAACATGACAAGAAGAGCCTGACCGTGGAAGCAAATATAAGCGGCATCAAATGTGTGGCTACCATCGACACCGGTGCCACGGCGTCCATTGTACGGCAGGACCCGTTAAGAAGACACAACACCAACAGCTATCGTCTAAGGACTGCAACTGGAGAGGCGGCAAAAGTTTATGGTGAGGTTCGTCTTAAGATCCGAATGGCAGAGTTGGAATTCTCTCACTTGTTCCTGGTAGCAGATATATGCGACGAGTGCATTGTCGGCGTCGATTTCATGAAAGATCACGGAGTGATATTGGACATCGGGAACCAAGTCCTGAAATATCGAAACATCGAGATTCCGATGATCTATGGGACTAACTCGTATGAGACCTCGACATCTGTGAAAACCGTCATCAAAGAAGATCTTACTTTGCCTGCTTCGTCAGAAGTATTCGTGTGAACGAAATTGAAGGGTAAGCCTGGCAGCCAACGATATCTCATGGTCGAACCAGCATCTGTAAAGTCCTCCCAAAACGTCACCATTGGGAAGACTCTTGTTAGACCTGTAAGGAACATGTTTCCTGTACGAATACTGAACATCAAGCCGTACGAAGTTAAGCTTAGAAAAGGTGAGATTGTCGGACAATGCAAATCTGTATCAGCCATAACAAGGATCAACGAAGAAGAGTCCAGGCAAACCTTGAAGTCCGAAGAGCTGAACTCCATAAAGACCAATATTCTCAAGTCATTTAACCTTGGTCACCAACAAAGAAGAACTGCAGAAGGTCTCCTCGAAGAATTTGCAGACATCTTTTCATCATCGCAAAGGAAATATGGCAGAACACAACTGGTTCAACATCGAATCAACACCGGGGATGCAAAGCCGATCCGTCAACCTGCAAGACGCCTTCCACTTATCAACCCGCTTTTGCGTGGACTATCGAAGGTTGAACGATGTGACTAAGAAGGATAGCTACGCTCTGCCTAGGATCAGCGATACTCTGGACGCAATGGAAGGAGCACCATGGTTCTCAACTTTGGACCTGAAAAGTGGTTACTGGCAAGTAGGAATCCATCCTGAAGACAGAGAGAAGACAGCGTTACCGACAGGAAACGGATTGTGGCAGTTCAAAGTGATGCCTTTTGGACTGTGCAATGCTGCAGCGACTTTTGAGCGCCTTATGGCATGTGTCCTGCAAGGACTCACATGGAAATCTTGCCTGGTCTATTTGGATGACGTCATCGTATACGGGAAAACATTTGACGAACACTGTACAGATCTGAGAGCCGTGTTTCAAAGACTTCGAGAAGCCTACCTCAAACTCAATTCAGAAAAGTGTTCACTCTTCAATACCGAAGTGAAATATCTGGGACATATCATCTCATTCCAAAGAGTAAAGACAGATCCTGATAAGGTTGACACCGTGAAGAATTAGCCAACACCACAGGACAAACATCAACTCCGAAGCTTTCTAGGTCTAGCCTTCTACTATAGGCGCTTTGTCAAGAACTTTGCTGAGATCGCCAAGAGTCTACATCAGCTAACGGAAAAGGGAAAGCAGTTTAAATGGTCAGGTGAGTGCGAGCGCAGCTTTCAAGAGCTCAAGCAACGCTTGTGTAATGCACCGGTGCTGACCTACCCGATTCCAGGAAAACCGTTCATCATTGATGCTGATGTCAGCAATGTCGGGATTATCACAGGTACATGATGGCGAAGAAAAGGTGGTTGCCTATTACAGCAAGATACTCTCGAAGTCGGAAAGAAACTATTGTGTGACCAGAAGAGAACTTCTTTGCACTGATTTTGGCAACAAAGCACTTCCATAAGTATTTCTATGGACAGAAGTTTCTTCTCCGAACCGACCATGGGAGCACTAAGCTAGCTTTTGAATTTCAAGAATCAAGAGGGTGGCGAGATGGATTGAGAGGCTGCAGACGTACGATTATGAAATTCAACATCGGAAGGGGAAGCTTCACTCAAATGCTGATGCACTGTCTCGGAGACCATGTAGGCAAGACTGTAAGCATTGCAGACGCCAGGAAGAAAAAGAAGTGGTTACTGTCCAACGAACCAGAACCGATCCCATTTATGACTGGAGCAACGACGAGTTGAGGAAGGCTCAACAAGAGGACCCAGATATTGAACCCATCCTCGCATGCAAGGAACACCAGGAAAAACCAGAATGGGCCGATATCTATGACAGAAGTCCGGCTCTGAACGCCTATTGGGCACAGTGGGACTGGTTGCATGTCCAAGAGGGTGTCCTTCGACGTAAGTGGGAATCAGCTGATGGAAAGTCCTATGTAATGCAGCTAGTCTTACCAAGGTCGAAGATTATGGACGTTCTGCAACAGATGCATGATGGAGTTTCGGGAAGCCATCTAGGAGTAAACAAGACGCTAGAAAAGGTTCGACAACGATTCTACTGGCTACATGCAAGAGAAGATGTCGAGAAGTGGTGCCGAAAATGTGATAATTGTGCTGCCACCAAAGGCCCGAACAAAAAGAATCACAGCCAAATGCAGCAGTATAATGTCGGATCACCCTTTGAAAGGATTGCAGTAGACGTCGTTGCGGGTCCATTTCTGGAAACAAATAATGGAAATCGTTGTATTCTGGTCGTCATGGATTACTTCAGCAAGTGGCCTGAGGCATGTAACGGTCCGAGGTGTTGTCGGCACAAGAACTTCCGATGAGCTGATCCATTTTACTTAAACCAGAGGTGCTACAACCCCTAGATCACAAAATCACGTCAGCACATTTTGAAATTGGCACATCAGAAAGTCCCTATAACCTTTCCCACCCTTACCACCATTACGACCTCCTGCTTACAGGCACAGTGGGTCGGTCTTGGCAGCAGGAAGGAAAGGGTGTTCAGGTTACGACACAGCGTGGCATGCTAGCTTTATGCTCATTCTAGCTCGTCGGTTTGGGGAGGTTCTTGCCATCGCAACGCTGAACGGTCGTTACGTACATTTTACATGCCGGATGATGTTTAAAATTAAAGTTCGGGTTCAAGTTATGGAGCCCGCATTCGTCCTGTCGAAATACCCTCGACTAAATACCAAAACTTCCAAGTGAGGAGAGCGCTAGATGGAATTGCTCTCGGAGGGATTGCCCACCCTCGTATAAAAAGGATACTACCATGACTGTTATGCCCGCGATTTGTATAACAGTCCCAAATCTGAATAATTAAATTATCAGAATATCATCAAAACATAATTTTCCTAATCAAAAATATTACTTAAAGCAATACTAAAACGTCATTGCTTAATCTCCATTCTCCTTCTCATCATTGACATTGTTAATCTTCAGATTACCTTCTCTTTATTTTGCCACATCCACCCATTACGTCACTTAAACCAATGGCATCTTATAAGATTTCAAAAAAAACTAATTACAAAACAGAAGAAACTTCTCAAATATGTTTCCATTGCGGTAACAATAAAAAGATTTATGTATGTCTCTTTATATCATTTGATCACTTTTATTCAATTCATTTAACGATACCTAACAGGAAACGAAAATAAAGGTGAATTTAAGTTTAAAAGCTAAAGTAAATGTACATCGATAAATATAACTGTTAAACGAAACTCAATAGAAACCCAAAAAATATAAAAAAATTACAACCAACAGTCGATCGTAGAGGGATCTTATTTAGTATATTTATATCCTAATATTAATATTAAAGTTATTTTAAACATCCGCAAAGTAAGCAAAGTTATAACAAACTTATACAGAAATAAAAAATAGAATAAGAAAATGAAGTTTAGGGCTAGTAAATAGAATGAAAAATATTATAATAGTTTCAGAATTCACCACATGTAATAAAATTGTTCTCTCTCTGAGAGTGTCAACATAACTCGTGTTCAAGATCAACATCGATTTACTTGCTAACTTTACCTTTTTATTTGTATGTCAATTATTGTTGGTGGTGTAGCAAAATAATTTGTTTGTTCAATAAAGATTTGGAAATCAAACTTACCACAGCTTTTAAAATAATTCCCATTGAGGTGGTGCACCGCTTCATTGGTTTGTGGACTCGTACTTAGCTGAAATTAATAACTTTAATAACCTGAACAGCAAATGAAATAACTACTCCTTGTTTTAGTATTAAGATTAGTTATTTAGTAGAAAAACAATTTTATAATATTACGGACATTTTGGAGATTACGAAATATTTTAAGGAAAGACTAATCCAAACGTGGTGAACTCGAAAGATGATGGTTTAATCAATATAAATAAATGAAATTGAGATTACAATAAAATCTTGAGGTCTATTGAATTTAATGGTGATGATGATCTGGTGAGGTTGAAGGTGCAGGAGATGATGTCGGGACTGGTGAAGCTGGGTACAAGGTTCAGCAGGGAGCTTTGATGGTAGATTGTTGTTGGAGTTACTCCTCTTTATAGGGCTCGCCACTTAGGAGTTCAAGTTCACAAAGTTATTAATTGTTTAATTAACGGCGTTTGTCGATGACTTTTTGGGTACAGTCTGTTGGTTAAATTTTTGCCAGCGTACATGGGTGTTTATGGTGTCACTTTGGGGCTTTTGGGGACTTTACATTTAGTTTGGCCAATTTGAGGTTGCGTGGCCCGAATTTTGTTTTTCTTTTCGGCGAGTTTGGGATCAGATTTACGGAGCTGAACTTAGATTTACACTCTCCGGTTATTTTTAGGGCTTTCTAACGCACGTTTATGGGGGCACATCACACATGCCATGCATTAATTTTAGCGGATTTACGTTGGTGTTTGGGGTATAGCGTGTAGATTTTCGAATAAACTTTGTGATTTATTTGGTTTTTCACAAAAATATTCGCGCAAAAGCGATGATTTTAGTTCGATTCAAAAGTTTTAAACTTAAAATCTTAGTTATTTTATTTATCGAATAACGATGCCGAAAGATTTAAGAAAATGTCTTTTTTTGTTTTTCTTGCAAAAGCCCGAAGACGAAGCGAAACACACGAAATCTTAAACACCAAAGAGGGCGAGATCTTTCAATCATGGCTTTTATAGCCTGTCGGCAACCCTGATTGCATCCGACATTTCGTGTGAGAGAGAGTTCCCAAAATGGCGATGGGCATGTTTCCGGAGGTCCCCTTTTTTGGCCGTACCTTAAACCGCAGAATAAAACTTTTTATCTTAAAAATCGTTTTCGAATTTTTTAAGAATATATGTGATATCGGTTTCATTCTCCGGTCAAAATTTGTGGAGAAAATACGCCCGGAAACACTTCCATGACAGAAAACACCACGACATACACAAATTATATGGTTTCTCTTTTTTAAAATTTCTCTTAAAAGAGATCTAAACCAAAATCAACTCCACCATGAGCTCTCTAATAAGTTCAAACTCACCACACTTGTCGAGTTTTGACCACCCACATCATCACTGCATCTTCCTTACTCTGGTTTTAGCATTGAATCGAATTGAATGTCATTGTCATGATTGAAAAGAAGTTCAGATTTCTGACTAGCTGATTATCAGACCTCCTCAAACTTTATCGAGTGTTGGTTATAGTCAATAAAATTACCTAATCCTTTCCCACAAAACTTGTACATTTCCAAGTATAAACGATGGAAATGGATAAGAAATGAAACGTTGTATGATAAATCTAATAATTACAAAAAATTTGCTAATCGACCCACACCCGAGAAGACGTCTCATGTTCTGACTGAAGCCAGCCAGGTTCCATTCGAAAATAATCTATTTTTTTATGTCTTTCGAGTGAAAAACGCCTAAGACCTTACCATTTGTATCTTCCAATTCATAAAGATTATTTCCTATGAGCTTTCTTATTTTTGACTTTGTAAATTTTGGGCACAATTTGGCGTTTACTTTCTTTGCAGCGTCACTAAGCACAAAATTCCTTTTATAGACCACATCGCCAATATTATATTTCACCTGTTTGCTTCGGGTATTGTAGTGGTGTTCATAAATTTGATGTGCTTTTTGGAGAGAATTTTTTATAGCTGAATGAATAATGTTAATTTTTGAAGATTTTGGAATGACGTTAAGTTCCGAATTGTTAACTGAATCAAGTTTGCGAAGAAGTTCGAACTCGGAAGCATGTTCAACCATTTTCAGGCCTAACAAAGCCTCATAAGGGGACATGTCTATAGCCGGATGGGTAGCGGTTCTGAGAGCACAGGTGATAGCGGAAAGGTGTGTATCCCAATTCCTTTGATCATCTCCTATGAACGACCTAATGGCAGCTAGAATGGAGCGGTTAACACGCTCGCTAGCATCAGCTTGCGGTGCATAGGAGGCCGTTTTAACATGCTGAATGCCATACGAGGATAATAAATTCGTGAAGTTTGCTGCGCTAATAAATTGTTTGCCGTTATCGGTCAAGATAGACTCAGGCACACCAAACATGCATAAAACATCTTCATTTAAAAATTTAACTGCAGATTCCGACGCGACGTGGCAGATCTTAAGGCTTTAATAACCACAAATTCGGTTAACTGATCTAGGGCGATAATTATATAGACGTTACCCCTTTTGGAACGAGGGTATGGCCCAAGGAAATCTATATAGATATGTTGGAACGGGACACCCATTTGGGTGTCGTAGAATCCGATTGGAAGCTTTTGACATCTTACAAGTTTCACAACTGTTCACGTAAGACTTTACCTGTGAGGCCATGTTCGGCCAAAAGAATTGCTGTCGTAACCTATGTAGAGTTTTACCTAAACGACCATGCGCAGCCCTTGGTGGCCGATGAGCCAAAGTAATCAGTTGGGTCATCAGCTGTGACGGAACCCATAGCTTCCATCCTAGGTCATCCTGTAAAGGATTCCCTGTGCTGTGTAGAACCTTCTTGTACACGAAATTGTCCGAGACTTGAAGGTCCGGCAGCTGTTCTTTTTGTTTTGTGATGGTGTCAATGATCTGAACATATTCCGCAGATTTAAAAGTGGGGTCTGTTAGATCTATGTGCAGCACATCCGCAGGATATTTCTCCGAATTGGCATCTAGATTCAACTCGTCAGCTGCAAAAACTCTGGACAGTGCGTCTGGCACGACATGCTGCGAACCTTTACGATGCTCGATATCGAAGTCATAGCCCTGAAGCTTCAGGCTCCATCGAGCTAACCTCCCGCTGAGGTCCTTTTGACTCATCAACCACTTTAAACTAGCATGGTCTCATAAACTTTATCTTTCATAAAATTTGTTGTCTTTTTTTTCACTTTTTTTTCACTTTTAATATATTATTCTTTCTAATTAACTAACTCTTATTGTATTATTTTTTTTCCTCCTGCTTCTTTTTTAAATATTTTGTTATGAACCTTAAAAGTTATTTCGTTTACAAGTCGTGTGTAGCAACCCTTATATCAAACAGAGTATCTGAGGCCTTTTTTGCGTTTTATCTGCTTTTTTCTGTGCTTGATGTGTTTTAGTTCAAACTTGAAAGTCTGTTTTCTAACTTAATGTTGGGTAATAGTTCTCAATTGAATTCTAATTCGAGTGACGTTGGCATAACTCGAGCTCTGATTAATATAATCACATCGCGAAATGAAGGATTTCAAGTTTGCCACCTCAATGCTCAAAGTTTATGCAAGAAAACTGATGAGTTCAGAGATCTATTTGAAGGTTCAAGGTATGATGCAGTTTGTGTTAGTGAAACGTGGTTCAGTAGTAAAATTCCTGATAATATAGTGCGACTCAAAGGTTATAAACTGATAAGGAATGATAGAACGAGTCGTGTTGGGGGGGGGGGAGTAGCTATCTATCTAAGAGATACTATTAAATATCAAATTAAATATCCAGCCGAGTGTCCAATAGAATATCTTTGCGTTGACATTACTAATCATCGGGAACATCTTCTCCTAGGAGTAATCTATAGACGTAATAGACACATTAATTTATCTCCGCTTACGAATTTTCTTGAAGACAATTCCTTTTGTTTTTCTAGAGTTTTGCTTTGCGGAGATTTTAATAGTGATTTTTTAACTGACCAGAGTCTTACACACAGTCTAGGTACGCCCAACGTGGGGCACGATTCCCATGGAGGTGTCATCTGTAACGAATTTCACCAACTCCATTTCGTTGAATTTAATCCCATTAGATAGCCCGCGTTGGTTACCATCCGTTATAGGTGGCGCCCAACGTGGGGCCCGATTCGTCCTTGATATAGCCTGAAAAAAATGTTAAGAGGCTGATATTTTCCAAGACAAATTAATAATTTTTTTTAAGAACTTTTGCGAAGCTGAGTGTTACGATCGGTACGTCCAGTAGATGAGTTAGACTTGATTCCTCGTCTAGTCTGTTGCGACGGTCAGGCATTTAGCAAATTTT
Organism: Sphaerophoria taeniata; assembly: GCA_943590905.1. Taxonomy (NCBI): domain Eukaryota; kingdom Metazoa; phylum Arthropoda; class Insecta; order Diptera; family Syrphidae; genus Sphaerophoria; species Sphaerophoria taeniata. Next base: position 89,610,101 of record OX016541.1, on the reverse strand, counting down.
CTTTTGCGAAGGTTACGTCCTTAAGTTTTTCTAAATTCCGAATCCGTAAAATTGCGCCATTGCACCTTTTATAGTTGTTCGGAAAAGATGTTTGAAATTTTCTTGAGGGTATATTAAATCAATGTCGACCGATAAGAATAAGCTTTTAAAAGCTACGTTTTATGTCCGATGCGAGTTGATTGTGAACGATCCCAAGTGAACGAAGAAAATAAACCGAAAAATTATGTTTTCAGGATTAAGTTTCTTTGCAGTTTTTTGTAATTTTTTTTCTCCATCTTCACAAGATGTGTTTCCCGATTGAGTGATTGTTTTTATTAAGTTTTTTTTCCACTTCGTAGTCATTCTTCTTTTGCACATTAGTCGCATCCACCTGACATTTTTATGAAATAGTACAACCAAATCAAACAATACAGATATATCAAAGGGCACGGTAGTGCCCAGCCAAGTTCTAGCACTACCCCCTTTTTACAGGATCGAACTCAAGCACATTTTTAACCCCCCATAACTTTTAAACCCATAGAGTTAGAAGCTTCAAATTTGAATTACGTATTAACTTCATGGGCACAAAGGCCGTGTAAAAAAAATAATTTTGTTGAACCACTACTTCCTGAGATATTGAACAACAAAAATTTCAAAAACCGTAATTGACTCACTGACTGACTCACTGACTGACTCACTGACTCACTGACTCACTGATCATCAAAATTATGAAGCACTTCTAACAATGGCAGAATCTTAAAACTTGGTACGGTGGTAGGTTTTCGGGTGCATACAAAGGAAAAAATCGAAAATGTCAATTTGCTCATTCAGGGGGCGTGGTATCCACCCACTTTCTAAAACTGGTCGTAGGATCTTAAAATTCGGAATTATTACAGGGTTTCGGTTGAATATAAGGAAAAATATAAGGAAAATATTTTGGTTTCATTTAGGGGCGTGGTTTCCGCCCACTATCGTAAAACGGTCGTAGGATGTTGAAATTTGGAATTCTTGTAAGGTTTTGGTTGAAAAACATAAAAAAAATGAGAAAAAAATCTATTTCCATTTAGGGGCGTGGTATCCGCCCACTTTGTTAAAATGGTCGAAAATGTTTAAATTCGAAATTCTGATAGGGTTTCGGGTGAGTATAAGAGAAAATATAAGTACAAAATTGCAGTTTCATTAAAGGGGCATAGCTGCCACCCACTTTCTTAAAATGGTCGTAGGATGTTGAAAATTAGAATTATGGTTTGCTTAACTACATAAAAGTCCATGAGTTATGGGTTTCACAATGGACCCTTGACGTCTGAATGTGACATCTAGACAGCCAGTCGAACCTAACCTACATATTATTTATTTATTAATTGGCAGAGCAATTATATTGTTAAAGTTTGCATAATGCTTCCATAAAAAAAAAAAAAAAACTTTGCAAAAAGATGTGAAATCAGAACAAAAACATAAAATGTAAAAAAAGAGCCAAGTTCTCTTATGTGCGAACAACACTGTGTAAACAGTTAGCCACCAAAAGTAATGAGATCTAAAAGAACGCCAAGTTCTGACATGTAAAAGTGTTATATTTAATATTTTAAATCATAGAAAATAATACAACAATATTAAAAGAAAATAGAAAATAGTTCGGATGAAAAATTACAAGTTCACTTGGCAAGTTTTTGTTTGAAGCGTGATTAATAACATTTTAAAACTTGAACAGTGAACTTGTAAATTTTCATCCAAACTATTTTCTATTTTCTTTTAATATTGTTGTATTATTTTCTATGATTTAAAATATTAAATATAACACTTTTACATGTCAGAACTTGGCGTTCTTTTAGATCTCATTACTTTTGGTGGCTAACTGTTTACACAGTGTTGTTCGCACATAAGAGAACTTGGCTCTTTTTTTACATTTTATGTTTTTGTTCTGATACCTATTAACTTCCGAATTTACCATATTTTCGCGAGTTAACAAAATTTACTATTTGCTTTTTTTTCCTTTTGTGGTAAAATAATTTTTGCCTTCATATACTTTTGTTTTGAATTTTGTTTTGATGATTAGTGAATTACTATTCATATATCTCTATATACACTAGTCAAAACAATTAAAGGAACACTTGAAAAAACTCAAAAATGGAGTGGTTTTTTAAAAGGCTGTATCTCAGTAGAAAAAAGTCGGATTGAAGTGAAATAAAAAGTTTTTCAAAGGTTATCATTTTTTCTTTTCAAATTATTTTGAGTTAAAAAAGTACCGTTAGTCGTTTTTGCTTGAGCGAAAAAAATGTTCACTCAATTTCAAAATCGTAAAAAAAAATAAACTTTGAGGTTTCATAAAATGAACGGAAATTTTTTTTCAATCCAATCAATCTAAAATTCAATTTTAGAATTTTGTTGGCTATAATTCACTGTTTAATTCAGATCGCTACGATTTTTTTTCTAATCAAAAAATGTGTTTACATGCAAAAACACAATTTTGACTTTGGAAGCTAATAACTCTGCTAAATATTGACTTACACAAAAAATTAAGGCAGATTTGAAAAATTTATTAAATTTTCTACACAAAAACATTTAAAAAAAATAAAAATATTGTTTTTTTTTCAATTTTTTCTATCAATTTATAAAAAGGTCCAAAATACGCATTTTTCAACTTTTTCATAAAAACTACCGTTATTTTGTGCTTTTCAGTGATACAACTAATCTGAGGCTTAATTATTAAAGCTCATAAAATTTCCTTGATTTTGGTGAAAATTTCACATCAATACGATTTACCGTTTATCTGTTTCGATCAATCAAACTTACGAAACACTTTTTTTTCAATTTTAAGGAAAGCTTTGTTTTTTCTTATTTTTCTGTTCTTTTGAATTTGGTTATTTTTTAAAGTTTTTTTATTTTTTTCATTATCATTATGACTTTGTGAAATTCGAACGAATTTCCTTGATTTTGATGAAAATTCGTCCGAATTTCACAAAGTCATAATGATAATGAAAAAAATAAAAAAACTTTAAAAAATAACCAAATTCAAAAGAACAGAAAAATAAGAAAAAACAAAGCTTTCCTTAAAATTGAAAAAAAAGTGTTTCGTAAGTTTGATTGATCGAAACAGATAAACGGTAAATCGTATTGATGTGAAAATTTCACCAAAATCAAGGAAATTTTATGAGCTTTAATAATTAAGCCTCAGATTAGTTGTATCACTGAAAAGCACAAAATAACGGTAGTTTTTATGAAAAAGTTGAAAAATGCGTATTTTGGACCTTTTTATAAATTGATAGAAAAAATTGAAAAAAACAATATTTTTATTTTTTTAAATGTTTTCGTGTAGAAAATTTAATAAATTTTTCAAATCTGCCTTTATTTTTTGTGTAAGTCAATATTTAGCAGAGTTATTAGCTTCCAAAGTCAAAATTGTGTTTTTGCATGTAAACACATTTTTTGATTAGAAAAAAAATCGTAGCGATCTGAACTAAACAGTGAATTATAGCCAACAAAATTCTAAAATTGAATTTTAGATTGATTGGATTGAAAAAAAATTTCCGTTCATTTTATGAAACCTCAAAGTTTATTTTTTTTTACGATTTTGAAATTGAGTGAACATTTTTTTCGCTCAAGCAAAAACGACTAACGGTACTTTTTTAACTCAAAATAATTTGAAAAGAAAAAATGATAACCTTTGAAAAACTTTTTATTTCACTTCAATCCGACTTTTTTCTACTGAGATACAGCCTTTTAAAAATCCACTCCATTTTTGAGTTTTTTCAAGTGTTCCTTTAATTGTTTTGACTAGTGTATATAAAAATGGAAGTGTGTTTGTTTGTTTGTTTGTTTGTTTGTTTGTATGTCTCTTATAGACTCCGAAATGGCCCAACAGATATTTGTGAAATTTTCATGGTTCATACTGTTACATTCAGTGATGATTCCTGTGAAAAAAAATGGAAAAACCTCATGGAAGAGTGGGAAAACGGGAAAAACCAAACAAAGGTCGGAAATTAGATATTTTTTGCTTGGAGTTTTTTGGTTCAAAATGGGTTTTCGAATGGAAAAATAGAAAGTTCTTGATGAAAAACTCGGAAAACTCATTGGTTTTCAAATGGAAAATTGCATGAAATTGTGGATGCATTGATTTTCAAATGGAAAACTGGAAAATTTCAAATGGAAAACTGGAAAATTGCAAAATGGGTTTTCGAATGAGACTCGGAAAACTCATTGGTTTTCAAAGGGAAAATTGCATGCAACTGAAGATGCATTGGTTTTCAAATGGAAAACTGGAAAATTTCAAATGGATCACTGGAAAATTTCAAATGGAAAACTGGAAAATTTCAAAATGGGTTTTCGAAAGGAACTCGGAAAACTCATTGGTTTACAAAGGGAAACTGGAAAATTTGTGATGGGGAACTTGAAAGCAAGAAAAAGTAAACAAAAAATTGGAAAAATGAAAAATTTGAAATGCAAAAAAAAAAATGGCTAAACAAAAATCTCAAAAACACTCTTTCATATGAAATGCATTAGTTGTGGTAAAATGAGTGGTAAAATGGAAAACTCCAGAAGAGCAAGAAAATCCCAAGTCAAATTTTGAATGGATTTTAAACAATGGGAAAATAGAGAATTCGTGATTTTGGTATTTTTTTTTTCTTCAAACACTGATATTTTTAATGTAAAAAATTATTTTGCTGTATTGCTCCATAACGGTAACTCTCAGAGCAATCATAAAAAATCCTTTTTTCATTCAATATCATGGTCAATGTGTTTTATACAATTAGGGTCGAAGAACTCGAAATGTTTACACAACAGCAACATGAAGAGCGAAGTGAAACCGAAATGATTCGCGTTTTACAAATCCGTGCACCGCAGGCAACGGCGCGTATACTTACCATTTTGTTTTGTTTTTTTGATATCGCTTATTTGTTTAAAGACGGATCCATACATACGAATTAACAAAAAAACAATGCAAACGATAGAGGAAGAGGGTTATCGATTATCGATTGAGGCAGTACGAAGTCTGCAGGGTCAGCTAGTTTACATGTATAATATAAAGTTATATTAATGCCTTTATAATATATACCGAATTCTATTTTTTAAAATAAATATTATATTTTTTCGTTGTATACCGTATATCCTTTGTTAGATTTTCTTTTGATTAGGGTACCCATATTCTTTTCTCAATTTCAATTCTATACAATTTCAATTGAAATCCATCGCCAAATTTTTATTGATGCCAATTTCTGGTGAAGCTCGTTTCTTACGCTCTGGTCGCAATTACGGTTATTGTTATAACGTTCGAGGTAATATCCGAGGGTCAACTCGAGGTAACCGAAGTCGAGTTATTCAAAACAACCGAAGAGGTGAAAACCGAGAGGCAAACATGGCAAACCCAAACCAAAACAGTTCCGTGATAGAATCGGGAGAAGATGTTCAAGCTGGATCAAGCTCGGGGAATAATCGTGAGAAACAAAAAGTTCCCTCAGGTTCCAATAAGTCAAACCCTTCTTTACCACCCCCTGACCGTTCTAAGTCTAAGGATGTAGATTTAGCTACATACATACAAGGATTAGTGACAGCAGCTATAGGTGTTAGTAGGGCTGAGGATCTGCAAAATGTTCGTAGGGAAATAGAGCTGAGTCGGAGCGAAATGAAAAAAACAGATACAGGAATCCATTCGGGAATCTCTTTTACAAAACACTCCAACTGGCGGTCTAGAATACGATGTGCAAAGACGACAACCAATAAACAACGTAAATCCGACTAATGCTGTTCCAAACGTCCAACAAACTGCAAGTTCCCAAAACCGCAATTTGAACCCAAATGCAGACGATTTTTTGTCCAGGATTAGGTATATGAATTTAGATGACACATTTGCCAGGCCAACGCAACCCACAAGCAGTAATTTGCCATCTTTTCCCAGGGTTCACGATTTTCACAAATGGGGCCTTAAATTCGACAATCACAATATGGCTGTCGACGAGTTCATATTTCGGCTGGAAAGGCTAAAAATTTGTTATGGTGTGTCTTGGCAAGATATCGTTATGAACTTCCACCAGTTTGTGAGTGGCGTAGTTGAAACCTGGTACTGGGTTTTCATTAAAACAAATCCAACCGTTAATTGGACTAATTTGCGCTTCGCATTAATTGAGCGTTTCTGTTCACTAGAGACGGATGCTGATCTGTCCAAGCAGTTGTACGATCGACGACAAAAACCCAATGAAACATTTGACGATTTCTTTTTAGACATTCAACAGTTGAATTCTCGTTTGCTTAATCCTAAGTCAAATTCTGAGCTGATTAGTTTAATCAAGCAGAATGTCAACAGCCGTATGGGAGAGTTATTATTAACTTACAGAGCACAAAATTTAAATGAACTGGCTTATGTGTGCAGAAACATGGAGAAATTCATTTACGAGAAAAATCAAAATCGAATGCGAAACGGCATGCAGTCAATACCACTAATCCTACTCATTTCTCGAATAATTCCAGTACTCTACTTGACATTTTTTTCGTAAGTGACTTAAATAAGGTAATTCGCTTTGAACAACTTCAAGCTTCTGGGTTCTCCAAACACGATTTGATTCATCTTTCCTTTGACTTTAGTCTGAGCAGACCAACAAGAACTTTTCAATATAGGGACTTTAAGAATATTGACAACCATACATTGGAGCTCGACTTAAGGAGAATTTATTGGGAACGAGTTTATACGCTTCAGCAACCTGACGACCAAGTTGAGTTTTTACAGAGCAATTTACTTGATTTATTTGATCGTCACGTACCGTTAAAAACCATATCCGTTAAGTATGGCGAGTGTCCTTGGTTTAACCAAAGAATAAGATGGAGTATAAACCAAAGAAATCTTTTGTTTAAAAAGTGGAAGCGTTTCAGAATACCAGATGATTATGAAGAGTATCGTGCGTCGGTTTCGTAATGTAACTGTCCGCCTTATACGCTCCTCCAAAGTTACATGGTATCAACAGCGCCTAAACTTGTCCTTACACGGACGAAAATTATGGACAAATCTTAAGGAAATTGTCGGCAAACGAGTTAGTCTTGAAACCATGGATGTTGATTGTAATCAAATCAACTCCAATCTCATATCATCGATTCCAACAACACAGAACATATGCCAAAATCTTTCGGGTGAAGAGTTTACCCCTGTCTTCAGGGGAGCTGAATTCTGTTTCACAGGAGTCAATGTAAATGAGGTTGTCGAATGTTTTTTAAGTCTTAAATCAAATGCTACTGTATTTGACAATTTACATCCTATGTTTATTAAGGCAATACTTCCAATTATTCTACCCTACATTACGCACATCTTCAATACAATACTTACAAAAAGCATTTTTCCAACGCAATGGAAGTACTCAAAAATTATACCTCTTCCCAAAAACAGTGGAAATGCAGAATTTCGACCAATTTCTATTTTACCGGTCCTGTCAAAAGTGTTTGAAAAACTGATGCAGAATCAAATTCAAGCGTTCTTTGCTCGCAACAGTCTACTTGCATCAAAGCAGTCAGGTTTTCGAGCATGTCACAGCAGAACCACAGCTTTACTCGACGTTACCGAACGGGTTAGGAATGCGATAGATGGAAACAAAGCATCTTTTTTTGATTCTCTTAGACTATTCTAAGGCATTTGACACCATTGATCACAACATTATGTGTAACAAGCTCCTGAAAATGTATAATTTTTCTCCGAAGTCAGTGAAGCTGATTCGTTCATATCTAACTGGTAGACAACAAGCCGTTGTAGTTGGAGATCAAGTTTCGGACTTTATGCCCCTTCAATATGGTGTCCCCCAAGGTTCAATACTGGGTCCAACTTTTTTCTCCATTTACGTTAATGAAGTTCCATGAGTAATTCGTCACTGTGATGAGCACTTATTTGCAGACGACATCCAATTGTTGAAAAGCTGCTCATTTGATATGATTGAAGATTGTGTAAGAAAGATTAATGAGGACCTTGCATCAATTAACAGTTGGTCTGTTAAATGTGGCCTTACACTTAATCCTCAAAAAACTAAGTGCCTTGTCATATCACGAAGACTAATAGATTATTCTAATATTCCAGCTATAGAACTAAGCAACACCCGAATAGATTTTGTAGATACTGCTAATTTTAATTTAATTTTAATTTTATTGAATACTTAGTACAAGCATATCTTAAGGCTGAGTTTCCCATTGAAAATTTCGTTGGTGTTTTGCGCAAAACTGTGTAGCTCCCAAAATATTCCGAATATTTAAATGAAATCAACGACTATAGATTATACATTTAATAAGCTAAGAAGTTAATAAGCTAAAAAAAATATGAAAAATGTATTTCATCCCAAAAGGGTCATGCATAACGAAAAATTATGAAATTTTTGGAGACGTTTGCAGTGGAACAGTTTTGTTGCCTTAAAAATTAATTTTTTATTCTTTTTATATTTTTTATCTATTCTTTAAATGTCTCACGGTTCAGTGACGTAGCTTTTTTTTTAATATTTTGTCCAGTTTCGTCAAAAAAAATTAACGAAAACACGAAAAATGGGCAAAATTTAGCAAAAGTAGGTGTGATTTATTTGGAATAATTTCTAAAGTAATAAAGATAAAAAATTGAAAATATGTTTTTTATACTGTCAAAATGTACATAATATCACATTAATTTTTTAATTTTTTTATAAATTATTTTACTAAATTTTTTTGAAGTGCAAAGTAAAAAATTGCATGTTTTTCTTAGAATATTCTGCGGTGAACAAGATTCCAGCCCCATTTATTTTTACTCAACAACAAAAGTATTTTTTTATGAAAATTGAATATCTTTTCGACTCAGTAACGTTTTTAGAAAAAAAGAAAAAAATTAAAACATATTTAAAAATGCATTTAAAAAAGTCAATATTTGTGTATCAATTATGAGGAGAATGCAGCAAACAATATTTTCAAATATATTTTTTTAATTTTTTATCATATTTTTTATATAGAAATCAGAAACTAAAATAATTTTACATTACCCGTTTATTTTATATTAATATTCGAAAATGGGTAATTTTTTTACATTTTTACAAGGAATATCGCATTTGCTCACACACACTAAGGTACTCAGTTCAAACGAATTGAACTAGGTGGCGTTCTTTTATATTTCATTCTCTTCTTCTTCGTTTTTTTTTTTTTCATAGGATAGAGAAAAAATTCCTCATACCAAACGTTCTCATAGAACTCGTTTGAGAATGAAAATTCATTTTTTATACTTCTGGAATGTTTATGATATGCAGACATATAGATAGGCAATAATTGTGATCACTTACTATGTACTTTGTAGGTATTTGATGAAAACGTTGTTTTGAGTACCTCCCTATATTTGTCATATTTGCATGCATTCATTTCGAATATGCGAATGCGAGTATTTTTTGTAAATGAGTCAAGTGCAATGGCTTGAGAAGTAAAATACCTGTTACGCAATGAAGAAACGATCTTTTTTTTCGGGGTGGTTTGTGCCATTTCTTATTATTATGACGTAAAGGGTTTTGTTTCTTTTTTGTTTTTTGTTTTGCTTCTGTTTTTTTGTAGCAATGACATTTTTTCCTCTCGTTTCTCTATGCTGGTGGGATCGTAATATCCTTTTAGAAGAAGAACAAACCTGTTACCTACGCAATGAAGAAACGATTGTTTTTCGTGGTGGTGTGTGAGATTTCTTAGGATTATGTAAAGGGTTTTGTTTTTGCCGATGATTTGAATTATGGTTCTTTCTTTGAGATCTTTGTTTTAGAATTATAAGAATTATAAAATTCAATCTAATGTCTAATCTTGACCTAATCTTGTTTTGTTTTTGTATAAATAAGATTGATTTTATTTTGCTTTAGTACATAAAGGTAAAGGTACAAAAAAATAATTTTTGATTTTGGAATCATTTTTCTTCATAATATTATTACTTTCGTAGGTAGGTTTTGAAAAATAAATTTTATTATATTATATTATATTCCTTGAAACCTAGAAGAAATAAACCCCAATGCATTTGGGAAAAATAAAAAAAAAAATGTTATAGTTTGAGTAATTTTTTGCCTATTTAAAAAAAAGCCAAATAATCTCCCAACCGTCCGTAACCCAAATCGGCTAAAGAAACAAACTCAGTTGAAGACAATCGGGTAACTTTTGCCTAAATTCCCAAGGAAAGACAGAATTGAGGCAATTACTTTTTTGATTTTTCTATCATCGTATAATCATGTTTGATCAAAATGTCGTCTTAAACTTTTTTAATTTTTCATAGCTTGTCAAAAAGTACCTACGTCTCTTTATAGATAAATATAAAGATGAAACCAAAGAAAAATTAAAATCGTTCGTCAGGAACCCAAAAAAAGAAACAATTCCAAAACCATCATAATCCCGAATTACAAAATTTGCGAAGAAAAAAGAAAAACAAGAATTCATGAATGCTACTCCTACTCTAAGTGCACATAAGATAATACGTATGTAGAATGTAGATGCATTTTTGTGTATGTCCACACCACTGTTTACAATTTCACATAGTAAATAGATACATGCGAAAATACCTCTTTTTTCATCCCTATTTTGTGGACCTTCGTAAGCGAATCTCATTTCTTACACATCGCTAACTGAATTCTGAGTGAGCAGAGAAAAATACAAAAACTAGAAATAGAAAACTAGAAATTTCAATTCAAGTGGCTATATGAGACGGAAATAAAAAAAAGAGAAAGGGAAATATTCACTAACACCAGTGCATGCTTTTACACGAGCTCGGAGTTCAAGAAAAAAGGAAACCCAGTCTTAAATCTAAGGTTAAAAATTTAATATGATTAACATTATATTATTGTATAGGTACATAGTCATAAAATTATAAATAAGTTAGGTTGGTAAACTAAGAAGATAATTTTTAAGTGAGGATTTGGAAAGGCAGGGGTCGAAAATGTCTAAATTATTTGCTTTACGTAGCATTCTGGTCATAGGCTCATTTTGGCCATATATAGTCCGGTGAAAAGGGAGATGAAAAAAATTAACCGATCTCAAGCGACGTGGGTTGGTATTAATTGAAATCTTTCGAAGCAAAGATGGGCAGTCAATGTTTCCGGTTAACAGCTGATGTATAAAAACGATATCAGCATTGTTACGGCGCGAATAAATAAGGGATACATGCTCAACAGAAGAAGGCGAGACTCATAAAGTGGTAAATTAAAGGGATCTTCCCAGCCAGAACCAAGGTCACGAAGGGCAAAACGAATAAATCTACGCTGGACAGCTTCAATCCTTTGAATATGAACTTGATAGTGAGGACACCAAACTTGGGAAGCATATTCAAGTACAGGTCTAACGAACGTTATATAAAGGGATTTAGTGACATATGGATCACAGAACTCTTTAGACCAGCGTTTAATAAATCCTAAAGTGGAATTAGCCTTATTAATAATATTGTCGATATGCGATTTAAAATTCAATTGGGAGTCAAATAATATGCCTAAATCAGAGATCGATGTTACTCTTGGAATAGATTCGTCATTGATAGTATAAGTTCTACAAGAAACTGTAGAACACTTACGAGAAAACGTTATAGATTGACACTTATTAATATTTAGTTCAAGGTCATTAATTTGGCACCAAGTACTAAAGTTATTAATATCAGTTTGGAAAAGGTCAATATCCTCGGAACAATATATTTCTTTGTAAATTTTCATATCGTCTGCATATATAAGTAGTTGAGCATTGGAAATAATTTTTTCAACGTCATTGGTGGTCAATATAAAAAGAAGAGGTCTGAGGTGGCTACCTTGGGGAACACCAGATGTTGCATTTATTTCCGTTGAAATGCTATTCCTAAACAAAACCCTGTACTGGCGATTATATAGGTAAGATTGTATCCATGAGACAATAAGAGGTGGAAAGCCAAGTTTATTAAGTTTAAACAGAATAAGCTTATGGGAGATTTTGTCAAAAGCCTTACTAAAATATGTGGCTATGGAATCGACCTCCTTTCCACTTTCTAGAGCGTTCAAGCTAAAAGAAACAAATTCAATAAGATTTGTGGTGGTTGATCTTCCTTTAAGAAATCCATGTTGATTGGGCGAAAAGATAGGTTTGCAGTGGAAAAACATATTGTCATAGATTATACTTTCAAAAAGTTTGGGAATGCAAGAAAGTTTTGCTATGGGTCGATAATTATTTATATCATTCTTGGGCCCCTTTTTGTGAACAGGAATAATAAAAGCTTCTTTCCAAACCTTAGGAAATATACCTGTTGAAATTGACAGTTGATATAAGACTGTTAAAGGTATTGCTAAACTGTCAACACATTTCTTTAGCACTATTGGAGGAATAGCATCAGGACCAGAAGAGTAATCGTCCTTGAGTAAATTAATTTTTTGTATCACGATAGAAATGTCGATATTAATAGAGCATAAAGATGTTTGATTGCATGTGTTCATGTAATTAAAATAATTTTCATCGATTTCGAAATTGTTGGAAGAAAAAGATTGACTGAAAAATTCAGCAAAATGGTTTGAGATTGTAACAGGATCGGAAGATGATTGATCATGTAATTTAAAGACCGAAGGGTAACCATCAGACTTTCTTTTACTGTTTATAAACTGAAAAAATTCTTTCGGGTTGGATAAAATATTTAATTGCATCTGAGATATATAGTTAAAATAAAGATATTCACATAAAGTATTAAAATCATTATACACTTCGATATAGTCAGAGAATTGTTGATTAGATCGATTCATTAGAAACTTTTTCCATAGTTTGTTACGTTTGTTACGAAGACAACGAAGTTCTTTTGTATACCAAGGGGGGGATGAAGAAACGTTTTTTTGCATAAGAATTGGGACAGATTGAGAAAAACAACTATGTAAGAGAGAGTAAAACGTCTGAAGTTTGAGGTCAATACATATATTATGGTCAAGCAAAAAGTCAAAATTAATATCATTAATAAGTTGGTTTAATAAGTTGAAGTTAGCTTTACGAAAGTTGAATTTAGTGTTAGTTTGAAACTCCGGACGTACGTTGGGACTAACAAAAGCAAAAATTGTTGAAAGGGGTGGGTGGTGGGTGTCCAGTTTAGTCAACAGATGCTTACTTTCAGTGACAATTGTGTTCTCAACATCAGATGTAAAAATGAGGTCAAGCTGTCTGCCAAGACTATTTTTGATGCCACTCATTTGAACAAACCCTGAAGCAAGAAGGCGATCAGTAAAAAGAATTTCTTTGTCAGACGTTGTATTTATAGCTGAATAATAGGTACCATCTTCAGAGAGGGACCATGTCAAGTAAGGAAGATTGAAATCTCCAAGAATAATGAGATCGTCATTGGGGTTACACAAATCAACTATATATTCAATAGCTTCAATGAAACATTTGTAAACTGATGTAGGTTGGGTTGGATGGATATAACAACAAATGATAAAAATATTTCGATTAGGAAGATTAATCTTAACACAGATTAATTCTAAGTCAAGAGTATCAGGTATTGTTATCAAAGATGTATTTAGGTCAGAATGGATCGCTATTAGAACACCACGGCCCTTGCTAGAAGAATTAGAAACAACAACATCTTTTCGGAAAACACTGAAATCGGATGTAAAAAGATCATTGTTATTTATATCACATGTCAGATTGGTTTCCGTTAAAGCAAAGAGGTTGTATGGAAGTTTTTGGGCATTAAGGTAGAGTTGGGAAGTTTTTGTGCGAAGTCCTCTCACATTCTGGTAGTAAATTGATAGACAATGGATGCAATTTTGGTCAAGAGGTAATGACTGGTTAGTTTCGAAAAAAATGATTTTTAAACTGCCTATGAGGATCATGTAATTGGGAGATATTGAAACTTGAAGTGTGGGGTAAAGGATTGTTAGGACTATGAACTACAGGTACTGTAAAGGAAGAAAAATGGTTATAATTAAACTTAAGATTATTATTAATATTACTTCTATTACTAATTATGGATTTACGATCGCACCAACGTACAATCTTTATGTCGCTATTTCTCAAAGTAAACTGATGATTTACAAATAACCACTCATAGATATCCGGTATAGATAATTTAAACATTCCGTAACCAACTCGGCTACATCTTGAGGGTTGAAAGTAGTAATTGTTTTTGAAGAAGTTCATAATCCAAGAAATGTTAGCATGACGAGGAGCTTCATTGACAAATAACTTGGAAACTTTGAAATTAGTGGACAGTATAGGAGATGATAAATTGTTGTTATCCTTGTGTGAGTTGGTTGTACTAGTTTGTGGAGCTGGTAGCGTTGGTATGTGCGAAGACGTTGTGTTAGGGGGAATATCCAAAATGCTTCCGTTTGATGAAGAGTCATGATCCTGAAGCTCGTGATGTAAGGATTTGTTGTTATGAACCACAATTGAATCAGGTGAAGTATCTCTATTTTTGCTATGTAAACTTCGTACGTCTTCAGAGATGTCAGAGATTGCGAAACGGGTAGCAACAGATTCTTTCACAAGCACGTCAGCAAGCATTAGGGAATCTTTTAAGAATCTTGGTATATGTTTTAATCGGAGTCTTAACTGGAACACCCATATAACACAAGCAGTAGGTAAAGCTTACGGTGCTCTTCGACTTCTTTGGCCAGCCAGGAATTTTACGCCTTTGGAAACCAGGAAAATGTTAGCTAAAACCCTCGTAGTACCGATCTTGACATACGGCTGTGAAATTTTTTGTAAACTCGACTCCATAAGCCAAAGGAAACTTAACGTAGCGTTTAATAGTGTGGCACGCTATATTTATGGCTTAAATCGCTTTGACCACATATCACATTTCTCAAAAAGTATTATGGTATTTCCTTTGAAAATCTTTTAAAGCTCCGTACACTTATGCTACTTTTTAATGTAATCAAATCGCATCAGCCCTCATACCTTTATAATAGAATTCAATTCTCGATATCTGTACGCTCAAATCAAATAATAATTTCACGTTATTCATGTGTAATTTCAGAGCGCCAGTTCTTCGTCAACGCCTCTCGGCTATGGAATTCCTTACCGCTTCAGGTGCGAAATGCAGATAATAAACATATTTTCAAAAAGAAGACCATCGAATACTATTCTACATTATAAATACTTTTTTTTCTCTCTGTTCCCTGTTAGGTTGCTACTCATCGCTTCAATATAAACTTCAATAAATTGTAACATGTAAATATTACTAATGTATTTTCATTTTTCATTACCTTTTTGTTGTCTCTTTAAAATATATTAATTGTGATTCCAAAGTTTAGTTATAATTGTAACTTATTTCTATTAATGTCCAATTCTAAGCTTAATTGTAAACAAGATGTTAATCTTAAAATCAAGCTATACAAATAAATAAATACGAAATACGAAATGGTCGGTCACTACTTTAAAATGGTATCCCTCTACATAGGGACGAAATTGTTGTATGCTCATAACCCCGGCCAAGCACTCCCGTTCAGTGACGCTATAATTACACTGAGCCTTGTTCAATTTGTGCGAGTAGAAAAAAATGGGGCGTTCATTGCCTTCGGCATCCTTCTGACATAATACACCTCCAATGCCGGTCGACGAAGCATCGCACAAAATGACGAAAGGCTTGGTATAGTCCGTGTTCACTAAAACGGGTTTCGAAGTTAGTATATCCTTAATCTTTTGAAAGGACTCTAATGCTTCTTTGGTGAATTCGAATTTGGTGTTCTTTTTCAGTGTATTTGTGATGGGGGCAGCAAGGGTACTATAGTCTCTCACAAACCGGCGATACCAGCCAGACATTCCAAGAAACCTACGAACTTGCCTCTGATTTTGGGGAATAGGAAAATCTCTAATGCCAGAAACCTTCGCAGGGTCAGTCTTAAGACAACCATCGCCAATAATATACCCTAAGTATTTCAGTTCTTTAAAACAAAACTTAGATTTTTCAAGGTTGATTGTTAAACCTGCGGCTTTGAGTTTCTCAGCGATGATGTTTAAATAGCGGATATGTTCCTCAAAGGTGCGTGTGACTATCAGAAGATCGTCCAAGTAAACGAAAACATTTTCTTTTAATTCGTGAGGTACCACTTTGTCCATCAATTTGCAAAGACGTTGCGGTGCATTGCAAAGGCCAAAGGGCATTACTTTGAATTGGTACAGGGGCCTGCCGGGTACCGTGAACGCTGTATTTTCCCGTGAAGTCTTCTCAAGCGGTATCTGCAGAAAGGCGTCCTTCAAATCCACACTAGAAATGTAGTGTGTATCTGAAAGACGGCTTAGCAAGGCTTGTATATGAGGCAAAGGGTACGCACTTTTCTTCGTCTTTTCGTTTACCTTCCTGTAGTCTAGACACATACGGTTTTTACCCGGTTTTCGTATCAGGACTACCGGAGAGCTCCATGGGCTATTGCTCTCTTCGATTATTCCCATTTCAAGTAAACGATCCAATTCCTTATACATATAATAACCTTTGTACCGCTGGAGACACAGGATAGTGTCTTTGTTTTATCGGTTCAGCATTGCCTGTGTCGAATTCATGTTCCTCCAGCATGGTTTGCCCTAAGCCAAGAGTGGCAAAAGACGGGAACTTACTGATGGCAGTTTGTAGTTTACTGGATTCTTCCTCCGATAGTTCACGCAACTCTGAGGAAACATTATTTTTCGGAGTGACTACTGGAGAAATTTCCGAAATTAGATGAGGAGCGATATTAAAAGCCAATCATTATTTTTCCCAACGTTTCGACTAAGTATTTAGTCTTCTTCAGGGGCACTTTTATTAAACAGAAGAAAAAATATATAAATACAAATATGTTAAGTGCGTAAACAATCTGATTTGAAGTAACTTACATTATTTGTATGACATTTACGTTACATTAAAAGATTGTCAAGAAAAAAAATTTTGTATAAGAAATTAAGTTTTTAAAACCATGGTCACAAAATGAGTACTTCTTTGTAAGAAGTTTAGTCAACAACTAGGAAAGAGACAGATATTGATGAAGAACATAGAATAAACAATTATGTTATTTGGTGACTAGCGAGCAATAAACTGAAGAAATAGACTGTGTATCTTGTTTCCGGTTCATGGTGTTTTTGTTGTTCAGGATATGAAGGGTTTCCAAAGTGTACCTTTTTGAGATATGTTTTTCTGTTTGTAGAATTTTTGCGTTTTCGAAGTCTGGTTTATGGTCTTTTTCTATGCTGTGGCTAGCAAGCGCTGTCTTTTGTGAACTTTTTGTTTTTATGTCCGATTTGTGGTTAGAGATACGTTGTTTTAGTAATTGTTTTGTTGTTCCAATGTAGCAAAGTCCGCAGTTTTCAGAGTCATTTCCTGAGCAGTCAATTTTATAAACAATATCCGTGCACAGATCTTTGTCATTTTTCTTTGTTAGTTTCGTGAAAAGCGTATTAAGTGTTTTGTTTGATTTATATGCTATGTTGACATCTTTCGTTCTGATTGCTAGGTTTTTTTGAAACTTTCTGCAAGCTTTGGGACGTAAACAAGGCTTTTAAAATACCCGGTTCTTTTTTCTTCATTGTCTGTTATTGTCCGATTTCTTGTATGTTTGTCCAGTAAACTGTTTATGATGTTGCGTGGGTAACCATTGTCAAACAAGATTTTTATTAGTCTTTCTCTGTTGGCAGCATGGAATTTTGTGTCACTTATCATGAAAACCTTGTTGACAAGGTTCATAATAATATGCTTTGCTTGATTCGACCTGAAGTTTACAATCCTCCCAGATGCCGTGTCTTTTTGATACCAATCAAAAGATAATCCGTCACTTTCTCGATGACATATTTGCTGTAATTGACCATCGTGAAGTGGATAAAGTGCTTTCAACTTTGAACAATTTCCATCACAAGATCCAATTCACCGTAGAGAGGAATCAAACAAATCAATAGCCTTTTTAGACGTAAGGATACATCGAGAAAGTGACGGATTATCTTTTGATTGGTATCAAAAAGACACGGCATCTGGGAGGATTGTAAACTTCAGGTCGAATCAAGCAAAGCATATTATTATGAACCTTGTCAACAAGGTTTTCATGATAAGTGACACAAAATTCCATGCTGCCAACAGAGAAAGACTAATAAAAATCTTGTTTGACAATGGTTACCCACGCAACATCATAAACAGTTTACTGGACAAACATACAAGAAATCGGACAATAACAGACAATGAAGAAAAAAGAACCGGGTATTTTAAAAGCCTTGTTTACGTCCCAAAGCTTGCAGAAAGTTTCAAAAAAACCTAGCAATCAGAACGAAAGATGTCAACATAGCATATAAATCAAACAAAACACTTAATACGCTTTTCACGAAACTAACAAAGAAAAATGACAAAGATCTGTGCACGGATATTGTTTATAAAATTGACTGCTCAGGAAATGACTCTGAAAACTGCGGACTTTGCTACATTGGAACAACAAAACAATTACTAAAACAACGTATCTCTAACCACAAATCGGACATAAAAACAAAAAGTTCACAAAAGACAGCGCTTGCTAGCCACAGCATAGAAAAAGACCATAAACCAGACTTCGAAAACGCAAAAATTCTACAAACAGAAAAACATATCTCAAAAAGGTACACTTTGGAAACCCTTCATATCCTGAACAACAAAAACACCATGGACCGGAAACAAGATAAACAGTCTATTTCTTCAGTTTATTGCTCGCTAGTCACCAAATAACATAATAATTGTTTATTCTATGTTCTTCATCAATATCTGTCTCTTTCCTAGCTGTTGACTAAACTTCTTACAAAGAAGTACTCATTTTGTGACCATGGTTTTAAAAACTTAATTTCTTATACAAAATTTTTTTTTCTTGACAATCTTTTAATGTAACGTAAATGTCATACAAATAATGTAGGTTACTTCAAATCAGATTGTGTATTCATGTATTTACGCACTTAACATATTTGTATTTATATATTTTTTCTTCTGTTTAATAAAAGTGCCCCTGAAGAAGACTAAAAACTTAGTCGAAACGTTGGGAAAAATAATGATTATCTTTCATTAATGAATTATTGAGACCAAAACAGCCGAAAAGAGTTATCTTAAAAATATAACATAACATAGAAATTGGTCAAAACAAAAAATCATATCATGATATTAAAAGCCTTCCAGAAATTAATCCCTAGATATAATTTTTGTTGTAGAGAAGGAACCAAATAAAACTCTAGTCTCTTGGTGTCATTTTTGTAGGTGATATCTGCGATGAATTTACCTGTGATAGATTGGTTACGACCATCCGCTGTCTTAACCTTATAAGAGAAATTTGTTATGTTTACCTTGTGTTTTTTCAAAAAATCGTCCCCATTTGCCCCCAAACAACTAATGCTAGCCCCGCTGTCTAGCAATCCTAGCATGCTTTCACCGAATATCGTTACATTCGCGTAGATGCGGGGATCCCCTGAGCAACACAAGGTTGTTGCTTCTATACTCTTCAAAGCGTTCTTTTTATTTTTCGTTAGATTTCTAATCCTAGTAATTCTCTTTGAAATAGGTAATTTTGGACTACCGAGTATCCTTTCTCTAGCTGCGTAGTATTCTAATTGACGTTCGTGTAAGCTCTTTAATGGATGTAAAATTTTGGGTTGGACAGGTGGAATTTCCGATTCGATCTTCTCTAAAACGTTAGGTCTTTTCAAAATCTGAACAGTTTTGACAACATCAGGGGGTTGAGGTCTTATATTGTTTTGGGGATTGGTTAAATTTAGTTTTCCGGTTTCTGCTTCCGAGAGCAAGCCATCCCGGTTGAGGGAATACTCTTCCGTAAGTTTTCCGAGCATTTTGTGCTTTTACACTGAGGAGAAGTTGTACCTTCCATTCCACAGCGGTAGCAAAACATGGATCTTTGGGGAGTTGGACACTCCATGAACCCGTGGCCTACCTTCCTGCAGTTCCAGCAAGTGTAGTCAGTACGGTCTCTTGGTGTCTGCAGAGCTTCAACCGCTTCTGTGGTTGACGCTCAGAACTCATCTGGAGCCACAATTTCACTTATGTTTCTTCGGAATGGTTGAGCTATGGGATTTCGTATTTTGTTTCTATCGTTTTGCTGTTTGATGTATTTTACCATGTTCCGACAAACATAAGCCATTTCGTTAAGACTCTGAGTTCGAAACGTCAATAACAATTCCCCCATACGGCTATGCACATTTTGTTTTATAAGAAGGATGAGTTCGCTATTAGGCTTGGGACATAGTAATCTGGTATTAAGCTTTTGAATGGCCATGAAAAATTCATCAAAAGTTTCGTTAGGCTTTTGACGCCGATCATAAAGTTGTTTTGAAAGTTCTGCATCTGTCTCAAGAGAACGAAACTGCTCCATTAACGAAAAACGGAGTCCGGCCCAATCTACTCTTGGATTCGATTTAAGAAAGACCCAGTACCAAGTTTCAACCTGCCCGCTTACGAATTGGTGAAAATTCAACACAATTTCCTCCCATGAAGCTTTGTAGCAATCCTTCAACCTCTCTAAACGAAAGATGAATTCATCAACCGTCATATTAAGATTGTCATACTTTAAACCCCATTTATGGTAACTATGACCTTTGTAAGTAGAATTTGAAGGTAAAATTGGACGCATACTACTATCTTGCCTAGCGGAAGTATTATCAAAATTCATATTTCTTACTCTTGAAAGAAATTCATCGGCATCAGGATTAAGTTTGGTTTCTCTAACTCTCGATGCTGATTCAGGTATACCAAACTGATTTTGTGTTGCAAAATTTGGAGCTTCAGTTGTAGGTGGTCGTCTGCGAACATCGTATTCGCCTTGCATAGAGGGGGTGTTTTCCTTCAACGTTTCTCGAATGATCTCAGCTACTTGTTTTTTTTAATTCAGCCCTGTTTGTTTCCAAGTCTTTTCGAATTACCTGCAAATCTTCAGTCCTAGCCAAGCCTATCGATGCCGTAACAAGACCCTGAATATAAGCTGGTAAATCTGATTCAATGCTTGACCCTTGAGTCCCCCCTATTGACAAACTAAACCTATTTTCCGAGAAAGCTTGAGAGCTAGATGGTCCGGGTTCACCATCAACAATTTCTGGATTCGCCATAGAGGGTTCCTTCGTTACTAAACCTGTAGCGTCAGGATTGCTGTTATTGTTAGCCATTGCTGTACGACGAAGAGTGTTATTGTTGGATCCGCGACCGCGAGTGCTTTGGCTAGATCCTCGAATACGAGTATTTTGACTAGACCCTCGACCTCGATTGCTTTGACTTGATCCACGACCTCGAGGATATTGATTTGATCCAAAATTATATTGACTTGAACCGCCACCACGACCTGAACGTAAGTCGTATATCCTACCGGTATAAGATGAAGACGTAACATAAACATAACATAAAAATATTACTTAAAGCAATACTAAAACGTCATTCCTTAATCTCCATTTTCCTTCTCATCATTGACATTGTTAATCTTCAGATTACCTTCTCTTTACTTTGCCACATCCACCCATTACGTCACTTAAACCAATGGCATCTTATAAGATTTCAAAAAAAACTAATTACAAAACAGAAGAAACTTCTCAAATATGTTTCCATTGCGGTAACAATAAAAAGATTTATGTATGTCTCTTTATATCATTTGATCACTTTTATTCAATTCATTTAACGATACCTAACAGGAAACGAAAACAAAGGTGAATTTAAGTTTAAAAGCTAAAGTAAATGTACATCGATAAGTATAACTGTTAAACGAAACTCAATAGAAACCCAAAAAATATAAAAAAATTACAACCAACAGTCGATCGTAGAGGGATCTTATTTAGTATATTTATATCCTAATATTAATATTAAAGTTATTTTAAACATCCGCAAAGTAAGCAAAGTTATAACAAACTTATACAGAAATAAAAAATAGAATAAGAAAATGAAGTTTAGGGCTAGTAAATAGAATGAAAAATATTATAATAGTTTCAGAATTCACCACATGTAATAAAATTGTTCTCTCTCTGAGAGTGTCAACATAACTCGTGTGCAAGATCAACATCGATTTACTTGCTAACTTTACCTTTTTATTTATATGTCAATTTTGACGTTGGGTAGTAAGGTCTTAAGTCAAAAAATCGCATTTTGGGGTTTTGATGGGGTTTAACTAAGTTTTTTTTTTCTCTTTCGTTTGGTACTAAGGACTTGAGTCTGGCACAACTGCTTCCTATTGGAAACAAATTGGTCTTAAGGCAATATGTTAGAAAAATGCATACTTGGTTTGGTATTAAGGTCTTAAGTTGACTTAAGTCCTTGTGACCGATGTTTTTGAAAAATTTTAAATTCTCTCAAAGACTTAAGTCAACTTAAGTCTTTTGTACCGACACGATAACCAAATAAGCGAATGGCGTATGTCAAGTTATATAAAGGTATTTTTTCACCAATGACAAAAACAAAGAAAACACGGGTTTTTACAAAACTCAAGAATTTCTTTTTCAGTTTTACAACTCAAAACAACGAAGTGAGGATATGATGAATGTGGTGATACAATTTTTATTAGGGACATCCGGTATTCAAATACTTAACCCTTTGCTTCTCTGGAATTATAGGCACCTAACAATAGGTAGCCTTGTTTTTTTTAATATTAACCCTTTCTCATATTATTTGAGTGACGATGGTCTGGTCACGTATGCCACTTTTCTAGGAATATACCTGTTAAAAAGAACATTTTTGTGATTTTTTGTATGTTATTTTTTAATTTAGGCCTATTTTATTTGCAAGTACTATGTATGCTAGATCTGCATGTAACTTTACCTAAGTTAGCTTTTATAACCTTCATGAGGTATATAAATAAGCCGAGTCAAATAATAAGGACATTTATTAAAATGCGTTCAGTTGTGCAACAATGAGTGAAAGGAGTAAATATATATTAAATTTAGCCTTAGCAAATTCTGGAAACCGAAGTAAGTGTGTTAGACTTCTAAAATCAGTGGTAATATTCAGAATACAATAACATTTTATCAGAAAATGCAGGAATTGCTACTGCTTATAGAAAATCAGCTTCACCTGGGTCGTCACCTGCTCCATCATTACCTGCTAATATGTCAAACATATTATTTGATTCTGATGATAGCGTTATGGATGTGGATTTTGTACAAGAAGATTTATCAACTGATAGCAGAATGAAGGAAGTTGCAAGTAGTTCACCTCAAGCAAATGAAGGGACAACAGTTGAGAATATGGGAAGTAATGCAAAAAAAAATGGTCTAGGCAAATAAGGAAAGAACGAACTAATAACATCCATAGCGGGAAAAGTTATGTGAGTGTAAGTGGAAGACTGGTACAAGCAAGAGAACTAGGAAACCTAACGCAATGTAGGAAGAAATGTAGTTCTTTCCTCAAAGATTATGTCAGGAAAGCTATTTTTGACGAGTACAGTACTGGTCGCTTGGCACCCACGACAAAAGGATAACCTTCATCGCAAACCTAATTAACGTTAAGGACCCAAAGATTTCTCGGAAAAGAAGAGCTGACAGTGTAAAAATCAGGGATGTGACTTACAACTACTTTCTTGAAGTTAATGTAGTAAGAGTTTCTGTGTGCAAGCGTTGTTTCAGCAGAACGCTTGACGAAAAAGAAAAAATTCATATCAAATGCCGTCAAAAATAAAATGCTCAACACATCTGGCATTACTTGTGATGACCAAAGAGGTAAAGGACCTTCGAAGAACAAAAAATCTGAAGAGGAGCTGAACGAAGCCCTAGCTCACATAAAATCTTTCCCAAGTTATGAAAGCCACTGCACAAGACGTACAAATGGGAAGCAATTTTTACCTCATTGAATCTGCGCATTATGTACGAATTGTACAAAGAAGGGCGAGAGAATTTTGTTGGTCGCACAATTTATGAGAGAGAGTTTCATAAATTAAAGCTCGCATTCAAGAAGCCAAAAGCTGACACCTGCTACAAATGTGACACCCTCCACATGAGAGTTTAAGTGGCTATCAATCAGGGAGAGAAGAAGGAAGCAGAAGAAGAACTCAAAATCCACCACGATCAAGTTAATGCAGCATATGATGCCAAAAAAGCTGATAAGCTTGCAGCTCAGGGTAATGCCCAAATTAAATGCTTCGGCTTCGATCTTCAGCAATGCTTGCCAACACCGTTTGTTGGATCTGGAGTATAGCATTTTATAAAAGGCAGTTTTGGACCTATAACCTGACGATACACGATAATGCTACCGGAGATTCAACTCATTATATGTGGCATGAAGCTCTAGCTGATAGAGGGGGAAGTGAAATAGCTTCCTGCCTATACTCTCATATAAAAAGCTGCCTGACGATGTTTCTGAAGTGACATTTTACTCGGACACATGCGGAGGACAAAATAAAAACAGTCATGTGGCGGCAATGTTTTTATTCGCTCAACACCATTATCCGCATTTAACGATTAACCACAAGTTCCTTGTACCGGGTCATACTCACATGGAATGTGACGTGGACCATTCCATGATAGAAAAACAGAAGAAGAAAACAAAAACACCTGTTTATCACCTCCACAATTGGTACCACCCCACCTTGTACGAACCACGGGCCTTAAGAAGAAATTCCAGGTTCATGAAATGCAGCAGGAGGATTTTTTTGATTTTGCCGCATTGTTAAAGACCCTTTTTGTATGCCGAAAGAAAAACACACAGAATGAACAGTTTTCTTGGCATAGCGCGCAATATGGCTCCAATACCAGGAAAATGGCATATTGAAATATAAATACAATTTAAGCCATTCCGACGAATTTAAAAAGCTGAGTTTTCTTAGAAGGGGAAAAAAGAAAAACGTCACAAACTATCCTCTTCAAGCGAAACACAAGACTTAAGTCCCAATATCCGACGAGAAGAAAAAAGATTTATTATCTCTGTTAAGTCTGGTGCCACCTGTCTTTCAAGTCTTTTATGAGAATCTACCAACTTCATCCTCCGCAACAAATGATGACCCCGATTTGGTAGATGAAGAAAACGAAGCAGAAACAACTTAAACAAATTATTTTATAAAAATAAATTTTTGTTGTTAATTTTGTTTGTACACTAATAAACCACTTTTTTTTATTGTCCTTTGCCCTTAAAACATTTATTTTTTTTTTGTTATTAAGTTTTATTTTGTAGAGTTTTATTAATTAAACAACATCCTATTTCAAAAATTGATGGCAATATTTCGTTTTCTAACATAAGTCTTTTGAGGAAACACAAATTCAACAAATAGTACCAAATGAGATGGTCCAAAGGACTTAAGTCATCGAAAAAACCTTAAATACTTATAAATTTGGAAAAATGTATTTACTATTATGTAGATCTTCATTTCAAAGTATATTTGCCATACTTTTTTGTTAATAAATATTTAACCCTGATTTACAAATAATTTTACAACTTTCATTTTCGTTTTATGAAAAACTGCATTTTCTGACTTAAGCCCTTACTACCCAACCAACGTCAAAGAATTATTGTTGGTGGTGTAGCAAAATAATTTGTTTGTTCAATAAAGATTTGGAAATCGAACTTACCACAGCTTTTAAAATAATTCCCATTGAGGTGGTGCACCGCTTCATTGGTTTGTGGACTCGTACTTAGCTGAAATTAATAACTTTAATAACCTGAACAGCAAATGAAATAACTACTCCTTGTTTTAGTATTAAGATTAGTTATTTAGTAGAAAAACAATTTTATAATATTACGGACATTTTGGAGATTACGAAATATTTTAAGGAAAGACTAATCCAAACGTGGTGAACTCGAAAGATGATGGTTTAATCAATATAAATAAATGAAATTGAGATTACAATAAAATCTTGAGGTCTATTGAATTTAATGGTGATGATGATCTGGTGAGGTTGAAGGTGCAGGAGATGATGTCGGGACTGGTGAAGCTGGGTACAAGGTTCAGCAGGGAGCTTTGATGGTAGATTGTTGTTGGAGTTACTCCTCTTTATAGGGCTCGCCACTTAGGAGTTCAAGTTCACAAAGTTATTAATTGTTTAATTAACGGCGTTTGTCGATGACTTTTTGGGTACAGTCTGTTGGTTAAATTTTTGCCAGCGTACATGGGTGTTTATGGTGTCACTTTGGGGATTTTGGGGACTTTACATTTAGTTTAGCCAATTTGAGGTTGCGTGGCCCGAATTTTGTTTTTCTTTTCGGCGAGTTTGGGATCAGATTTACGGAGCTGAACTTAGATTTACACTCTCCGGTTATTTTTAGGGCTTTCTAACGCACGGTTATGGGGGCACATCAGACATGGCATGCATTAATTTTAGCGGATTTACGTTGGTGTTTGGGGTATAGCGTGTAGATTTTCGAATAAACTTTATGATTTATTTGGTTTTTCACAAAAATATTCGCGCAAAAGCGATGATTTTAGTTCGATTCAAAAGTTTTAAACTTAAAATCTTAGTTATTTTATTTATCGAATAACGATGCCGAAAGATTTAAGAAAATGTCTTTTTTTTGTTTTTCTTGCAAAAGCCCGAAGACGAAGCGAAACACACGAAATCTTAAACACCAAAGAGGGCGAGATCTTTCAATCATGGCTTTTATAGCCTGTCGGCAACCCTGATTGCATCCGACATTTCGTGTGAGAGAGGGTTCCCAAAATGGCGATGGGCATGTTTCCGGAGGTCCCCTTTTTTGGCCGTACCTTAAACCGCAGAATAAAACTTTTTATCTTAAAAATCGTTGTGATATCGGTTTCATTCTCCGGTCAAAATTTGTGGAGAAAATACGCCCGGAAACACTTCCATGACGGAAAACACCACGACATACACAAATTATATGGTTTCTCTTTTTTAAAATTTCTCTTAAAAGAGATCTAAACCAAAATCCACTCCACCATGAGCTCTCTAATAAGTTCAAACTCACCACACTTGTCGAGTTTTGACCACCCACATCATCACTGCATCTTCCTTACTCTGGTTTTAGCATTGAATCGAATTGAATGTCATTGTCATGATTGAAAAGAAGTTCAGATTTCTGACTAGCTGATTATCAGACCTCCTCAAACTTTATCGAGTGTTGGTTATAGTCATTAAAATTACCTAATCGTTTCCCACAGGCATACACCATTCCAAATCAAGAAGCCAAAACAGTCGCAGACCAAATTGTATTCAACTGGGTGAGCAGATTCGGCGTTCCATTAAAACTGCATTCCGACCAGGGAAGGAACTTTGAATCAAACATATTCCAGGAAGTTTGTGGGCTTCTTCACATCAAGAAGACAAGAACAACACCCCTCCACCCACAATCTGATGGCATGGTCGAACAATTCAACCGAACCCTTAAGGAACATCTTTGAAAAGTTGTGGAGAACAACCAGCGAGATTCGGATCGACACATTCCACTGTTTTTGGCGTATCGAAGTGCAAGACACAACTCAACTGGCCATACACCGTCTGAGATTTTGATGGGAAGGAACATCAGACTGCCGAGCGAAATAAAATTTGGATGTCCTACATCGGAGCCGCAAGCCCAGGACGACTATATGGATGACCTCAGAAAAAGACTTATTCATTTCCACGACGATCAAAGGTTGAGAACAAAGATGTTTAGTGACCGAATAAAGACACGCTACGATATACGAGCGACAACAACCGATTTCGAGGAGATCGAATGTGGCTTTACAATACTCATCGACAAATGGGGTTGTCACCGAAACTTCAACGTGACTGGGAAGGTCCATTTGTACATCGCGACCGGCTACATCGCTACAGTGGTGATAGAACGATGGATTTGTTCGGGGCGATCATTCCTAAGGAAGGGGCAATGTAATGTGTACACACTTTATTTATTTCTATCACTATCTTTATCTCTCTGTATCTTTGTCTATATGTAATGTACATACATACACTGTTTATCTCTATCACACTAATAATAGGTGTGTTTTTTTGCACGCGTATATACGCTTAAAATGAACAGTGCACAAAAAAACAACCAAACGCGCAATTTGGCATCACTAGTCAAATGTCAAAGTAAATTTGAAATTTAAATTTGGACAAGCAGCCGAAAATATGTCAAAACTCAAAAGTGTTAAACGAGAAAAGAATTTAGCAGTGGTGAAAACTCATCTGCCCTACGCAAAACGGACTGCCGGCGGAGTGCAATGTTTCCTCAAAATCGAATGTTCCACAAGTCGATAATTGTCCTGAAAGTTCTGATTGCACTGGAGAAGAAAGCATGAACATTTGGAGCAAACCAGAAGTCGAAATTGAAACTGTAAAACGCGAAGAAGAGTTTGAAAAATATTTAGAAGATCTGTTGTTGTAATTCAAGATGAATAAACTGCATCACGTCTATGGAACTCTCATCAACTATTATTTAGTAATATTCATCTTTTATTCGTTTAATTGAAACAATTCGTTTTTGTCTGTGTGTAGTTGGACGTTGTTGAAGTGATGATTTCATCACCATGCTTGTTTGTTGTTGCCGTCAGTTGATTCTATTATCTGTTCCTTTGTCTGTTTTTCAATTTCGGCAATTTGTTGACGCTGGGCTGATGGAGCCGATATCTCCATTCCAAGAATAATGTCACGAATTTCGGATTGCGTTAGTGAAGCTACATTTACGTTGTTCTTTTTACCATAATCAGCCAAAATCAAATCCTTCAGCTGCACTTCAACCTTTATCCATTCCTCGTCGGTTAGTGTTGGCCAAATGTGATGAGCTTCTGTAATTGTTGTTTTGTCAGGCTTAAGAATGATTTTTGTTCGTTCGGTGTTCACGTATAGAGCTCTGAGGATGAAGTCAAAATAATTATTTTTCGATGTGCAAGCAAAATCATAGCTTGCTTGGATTTTGTAGTTTTATAACTGTCAAATGGAATGAATTTTGAATGAATTTCGAAATGAAGTTTTGACATATGTTGAAAATTCATTGCAAACAGTGAAAAATATATATGGAAGCACTGTTTTTATATCCGCTTATTTCATAAGCGTCGATAATTATCGCCGCTAGCTAAGCGGATATAGGAATTTGTTTTTGTTGGATTTTGCATGTAAATATTTTTTTAAGCGTATATACGCGTGCAAAAAAACACGCCTATTGTTTTATAGTGAAATAAGTATGTAGCAATAAGTTTAATTGTAGTAGTAAACACTTGTGTAGGACAGTTAAAATGAGGGGCAACATCTAGTGACTTTTCGTTAAGCATAGAGAATATTCAGCTCCTACAAAAACCCCAGTATTTTCTGTATTTGTAGTAGTAACATCTAGTGGTTAAGAGGAGAACTTTTCGTTAAGCATCGAGAAAATTCAGCTCCTGCAAAAACCCCAGTATTAGTAGTTTCTCGAACCTTTTTTTGTGTTATATATAAACCCCGTTTGGCGGCGAAGGAGATAGTTAATTGTGAACTGCGATAAAGTAAAGACACTGTGTTTGCAAAGTTATAATTGAAAGTGTTGAATAAATAAGTTTGTGAGTGATTTGAATAAAGTGAATTTGTGTTTTATTTGAAAAGTGAGTAAGTTTTAATTGTCGGAATAAGCCGAATATTACAATATGTTAATAAATAAGAGTTCACAGTGTTCACACTACCATTCCGCTTAACAGCTCAAAATTGTTAAAAAAGGCCATAACTTTCTTCTTACAAATCCCACACCTAATAAAATGCAAAAAAGTGAACAAATACAACTTTGTTAATGTATAGTAATTTATTTATTTTATGGTTTGGTATTCTAACATAATAATAAAATAAAACAAGTATGGTAAACTATTTTTTTTTATTCGACGTAATTGATTGTGTATTTCGCTGTGGGGTTGTTGGTCGAGATGAATTTGATCCAGTGTAGAGATATTTTGCTTTCTTTTCAGATGGCTTCAAAATCTAAATAAAAGAGAACACAAATTAGAACTATTTTTTAAAGGTAAATAAATTATGAATGACTATAAACTGTGTGTCAAATTACTATCTTAGTAATGGATAGAATGGAAATGAAACAATAGAATTCTATTCCGCACAATATTTGGGTAGTCGTAGGAAAAAATCATTGGTTTTCATATTTGCAAGTTTTGTTTCACTGACTTAAATGGAATTACGAAATAATAGTGTGTTAGTTTTGCGGTAAATTTTACCACAAGTTTAACCTTCCCCCTTTACTAACCATTTTACATTGCGACCCTAAATTCTTGAAGGCATGAAGAATTTACCCATGCCCAACAATGTGTGAGTTTTAATCACACCAACATAAATTTAGTATGGCCGTGTGCCGGACGAGCCAAGTTCGCCATCTTGAACTTTCACTTTTGGAAGAATCAAGAAAGCTTGAAGATAAAAAGCGAGAGGCATTTTGGAAAATTATAGCGAATTTTTTTGGAGACATCAACTTTTGGAGAAAATACTTTTTGGGATATTTTTCTTGGCGAGGAAAAATTATATTGGACAAGTATTTTTGGTAAAATTTGTAGCAGAAAATTTTGGTATTTAAATTCTGTTTCTGGTGTAATTGACCTTGTTGGCGGCCATTTTGTTATTGCGTAGCACTTTACTTGTAAAAATTCTCTTAGTTGATTTTCCTTTGTGTTTCGACACAAAAAAAAATTGTGTGCTTTCTTTTGATTGTTGATAACCTCATAAATTTCCAAGAGTGCCATTTTGGCACTCTCATAGATACTTTGTTTAACATTTTTGAAAAGTTCCTGTTTTTTAATCCAGGTATCCCCAAGGTTTTCCAGTCCTAATAAATACATTAAAATTTAAATTCCTTCTTTTCATGTATTTCGCATCGTTAGCCTTGGTTTGGTAAAATACCAAAAAAAAGTTTCCTGGCACCCATTTTCAAAATTGAGTACGCCCCTGTACTTTAATTTTAATCAACCCGTTTCGATATCATTTGATATCAATTTGATTTTGATCACCTCGATCAAAAATATTTTCAATGAATTAAACCCGACCCTTAACCTGAGCTACCGGTGTGGCAGCACTTGTATTGCTGTCTGTTGTAAATTCTCGCATCTCGTTGAACACACCTGGAATCAAGTGTCATTGGCGCAAATTTATAGTCACCTCCTATTAAGCAACTTTAGTAGATACTAGTTAAAACCACTTTAAATTTAAAACCAGCTACTAATTTCATATCAAATTATAGACATTTTGTAACCTGCCTGTAACTAGTGTAAGCCTTAGGTTGCACACACAATGCATTTTAGTCGAACAAACCAAAAAAAAATACAGTTTGGGAAATCAATTACAGTTTAAGAGCGATTGTTTTCCACAATTAAATACAATTTAGGTATGTTCAGCGACACTGTTCTGCCCACTTCGGAACAGTTTGGAACAGATAAGTCCAGCTTTTTGGTGTTCATTGACACATTGGCGTTTTTTTCTTTTTTACCTCTGAGCAGATAAGATCAGATCACGGATGTGTCAAAGCGAAGCTCTGAGCAGATCATATTCAATGTCCTCCGATTTAATAAAAAAACAAACCTAAGCACTGGAATGTAATTTTTTACTTATTATTATTTTAACTTTTTTTTCACCTACAATAGACGCGCGACTGTTTTGGGAATCCATTTTTAATTTTATGTTTGTTTTTGTCTGTAAAATCCGAAAAAAAAACAAGTGAAGTTGTCTTAGCTCAGCTATCTGCTCTATTTGCTCGGTCGATTTATCCCGAGCAAATAGATTTAGCTCAGAGCATGAAAATTCTTAGCTCCGATATATCGGATGTAAAAAAGAAACACAGATTTTTTTTTTTGACACATCCGTGATCTGATCTAATCTGCTCGGAGGTAAAAAAGAAAAACGCTAATTTGCTGTTCCAAGCTGTTCTGATTTATTTATAGAAAAATGTATTAAAAGCTTGGAAGGTAGCCTAATTGGAGTCATGAGCCACGACGAAAGGGAAATTTTAAGGCAATTGATCCAGAAGCACATTTCAACTACATCTATTAATATATAGGACAGCGGCAACGAACCGAAGTTAATCCGCTTGACAACATTCCATGCAAGTAGCAAGTGTCTTGAAAATCTGGAATAATAAATCTATTCCTTACGATAACTCAATATATCACCTTCCAAGTAAATGAAGTGTGATAAGAACTTATAAGGATGCAGTTAAGGAAGTCCACGATTTGACAAAGTTTCTTGATCAGAAGTGATCTTATCAAACCTATATCGAGAGTAAAATTCATCTTCGTCGAGTTCATCAAAAAGGATTTGCCTGGTTTAAATACACTTTCGGTTTTCGAAAAAGTTCATAATCATCAAAAATATTAAAAACTTTAAATAAAATACTTGAAAACATTCTACTCCACAGAACAATGAACTCGATATTAAAAGATAAAAGGTACTTTCCTCGGTATTAATTTTAGCACCAGCTACTAACTTTAAAGTTGGTTTTAATTCGACTATAATTGTCAAAAACTATAGTATCAGCTTAGTATCGACTAAAATAATTTTAAAGTCTACTTTATCTGACTATAAATTTGCGCCAATGTCTTTCAATTATCATTTATTGTCAAATATCAAATTCGAGTCACATCGGGTTGGTGCATTTCGTTTTGTGTTTAATTCTTTTATTTTATTAATTAATTTCTTTTGCGTACGATTGTTGATAAAATTGGATGCGAACATCCAATATTATCTTTATTAAAGTTTCAAAGCCGGGAGTGTTCGGTTCGGTGCGAAAGAATTACAACGTGGGGCTTTGTCTTCGTTGTTCCTGTTTTTTTTTCTTTGGTGTCGTGTCTGTGGTTTATTTTAGGGAAGTGTAATAAACATTTAAATTCCCTTTTTTTTGTAAAGAACAACTTACTTGGTGTTTATTAATTCTTTTAGGTGTGTCAAGTACTCATCGGGAATAACCTGCTTAAGTGCTAACTTAAATAGTTGAAGTGTGCAGTTTTTCATTTTGCTGTGAGTTTTGTGTTCAAAGTGAGTCATTTCCTTCTCTTCATTTACTTTTTCTAACCTAATAGTTTTCCTTAGTTTCGATTTTAAAATTCTAATTTTGAAATATATTTTCGATTTCTTTTGTTGGCCATTTTGTAAGAAGTGAACTGTTGCTGTCTTAATCTTACTGTTGTGCCAAGTTGCATTTAATATTTTTTAGAAATTATATTTATATTCTCAGGGTTGCCACTTTGACAACTCCTCCGTACTTTCAATACATTTTTTTTTGAATTTATACATTCATTTTATACGAAACACTAGTATTATTATTGAGAAATTTTTTTGATTTAAGATGAAATATCGTGCGTATTTGAGCAAGTTGTCGAAAAGAAGAACAGTGGCACGGGCCTTCAAAATATTTTAGTGTTTTGAGGAAATTAGTGGAATAATTATTGATTATCTCTTCTCTATATATATAAAAATGGATGTGTGTTTGTTTGTTTATATGTCTCTTATAGACTCCGAAATGGCATAACAGATATGTGTGAATTTTTCATGGTTCATACTGTTGCATTCAGTGATGAT
Organism: Sphaerophoria taeniata; assembly: GCA_943590905.1. Classification (NCBI taxonomy): domain Eukaryota; kingdom Metazoa; phylum Arthropoda; class Insecta; order Diptera; family Syrphidae; genus Sphaerophoria; species Sphaerophoria taeniata. The sequence goes on along the minus strand of OX016541.1, from coordinate 89,576,840 downwards.
TTCTGTGAAAAAAAAAATTGGAAAAACCTCATGCAAGAGTGGGAAAACTGGAAAACCAAACAAAGGTCGGAAATTTGATTTTTTTTTTTGCTTGGAATTTTTTGTTTCAAAATGGGTTTTCGAATGGAAAAACAAAAAGCTCTTGATGAAAAACTCGGAAAACTCATTGGGAAAATTGCATATTATTGCAGGTGCATTGGTTTCCAAATGGAAAACTGGAAAATTTCAAAATGGGTTTTCCAATGGATAATAGAAAGTTCTGATGAAAAACTCGGAAAACTCTTTGGTTTTCAAAGGGGAGATTGCATATTATTGTAGGTGTATTGGTTTTCAAATGGAAATTTTTTGATTGGGAAATCGGAAAACTCTGCGAGAGCACGAAGAACTTCAACACATTAAATCAAGTTTTTTTATGGAATTTTAGGTGCATTGGTTTGTTTGTATGTCGGGTTTGGACTCTTAATCCTCAATGCATTTTTATAAAATTTTCGTTGTAGATATAGCCTCAGTAAAAAATAATTTTGGGACAATCTTACGGGAAAGTCAGCAAATAAGGGGGACAACTTAGGCTGTTTGGAATTCTGATTTTTGTGAAATATTCAAAACAGAGAAATTTTTGAATTTTTAAAAGAAATTTGCATTTTATTTCATCTTTTAATGAAAGTAGAATGTTAGTTGTAGAGCTTGGAAAAATTCAGATATGTGGTTCTCTATTTCAATTGGATTCAAGCAAATCACATTGCATTTTAACAATGTCTGTGTTAATCATAATTATTATTCTGGAGTTGCTCTGAAGGGTGGCGAGGCGAAGTTCGCGGGGTCGGCTAGTTTACACAATATTTGCGTTTTTTGTGAAAGCTAAAACAACAGGGTGTTTCATTTTTGTCTTGAAATCTAATGTAGTCGGTTTAGTGATTTATATACATTCTTGGAAAAGTAGTTTCGGGTGTTAGTAGTTACATATTTCGTGCTTTGAATTTTAGAATTGATATTTTCTTCCGATTGTTTTTTAAAGATGGATACTAACCAAATGAATAGGTTGTCGCTAGAGCAGTTAACCTACGAAATTGGATTTCGCGGGTTAATAGTAGGGACAGTTGAGGATATGCGAAAAACGCTTAGGGCAACTTTAAAATTAGAGCGGAGGAGTTCTTTTGTGGCTGAATCGTATCCTTTCTCTTTCGAACAGGATGCGGTGTCAGTTGAAAAGAAACTGATCGAGATAGGGAAACTTTTAGAAAATCCACCGAAGTCGGAAACTTCGGGCGACTTTTTAAAGATTTCAACAAAGGTAGAATGGTGTTTGCGTAGGTTAGACAGGGGCATTCCAGAAAATGAAAGCCAGGATAAAGCCAAACTTTTCTTAAAGAATAAGGTCGTAATGGCTATGTCAGCACTAGACAGAGATGGAGATATGAGGAAGAGGAAGACAGTAGGGCAGGAAAGAGTTCTAGGGACAGAGAAAACGAGTCAGCGTTCAGTTAAACCAAATCAGAGCAGATCGATGAATACTACTGCCGGTACATCGACAAGCGTAGGCGAGGCAGAGAGGAGAAACATCGTTGTGAGGGATAATTCCAATGCGGAATCAGACCGGTTCCACAACATCGCAAAATGGGAGCAACTGGAGAGGGCTGTGGTGCCTCAGTAAATGCATTCCTAGAGAGGGTAGAAGAAATGAGTGAAATCTATTGAGTAACCTACACGCTTTCCAAGTCAGCTCCCAGTTTTTCTTAATTTTTCGCATATAAAAGTTTACCTTTAATATTTTATTTTGATATTAAAAAGTGCGGCATTTTTTGACCTTTTGATTGATGCCTCTTCTGTAAAGTGTCTTTATACACCTAATTTACAATTTGTATTTTTCAATTATAAAATATTATAATTCGAGCAATTGTGTACACCTTCTCTTGTGTATTTCGCTTCTCATCGTTCTAACGCCTTCGCTCTAACATCTCTTATTTCTTTCTGGCTGGGTGAGTGAAACTTTTTTGGTATATGTTTCTGCCTCTGAAGCAAACTTGATGCTACATCAGTTTGAGCATTCTCATTTCATATGCCACTGTTATTAACCTCATCAATATTTCATCGCCTGCTGTAAGCCATACGAAGACGTCAACATTTTGCCACACAACATAGTCAACTAAACAACTATTGCTTTCAATCACATCTTACAAATCCGAAGCTTTATCAACTTGAGTTTTACCAACTTTTCTCCGCTCAACTCTACTTGCCGCTGACCTTCATCCAAAAATAAAGTCGACCCAACAGAGCAACATTATTATCATCCACAGCTGATTAAAGCTCTTATCCAGACCGGGCAACTCGTTACTAACTTCATATAATAACATCAACTCTTTCGCCTTGTTGAGTTAATTCTCCGTCAACGCCATCTGTCTTCTGACCCTTTCAACAATTACCAATAAGTTAGCATATACACAAACCATATAATAACTTCTTACACTGCACAAAATTCTTCGCACAAACAAATATCGTTCACAACAAAAAAAAAAAAAAAGGAAATCGATTGTACATAAATGGATCAAATAATCTGCGGAAATCCTTCATGTTCGATAACAGAACGCACTTCCGTTTGGGTTCATTGCAATGGAATTTGTGGTAAAGTCTTTCACGCTATATGTGTCGGCATAAGCAGAAATGCAAAGAATTATTTAAATGAGTTTTCTCAAATTTTCGTATATTACTGCGTTGATTGTAGATCTATTACAAATCAACATGTCATGATTGCTATAAAATGTAACAACGATCGTCTTCATAAACTTCTAGAAGATATTAATGAAGTAAAAGTAAACATTCGTAAGCTCACGTCTGTATTTAACGACTCTTTGGGAGAACACAACGACAGCTTAACCAAATCACTTGATGCTCTATCATCCGTCATAAAACTTCAATACTTGAATCATGGAAAAATTATCTCTAACGTAGAGTCTAATTTGAGTAAACTCTCATGTGATATCGCAAACTACCTTGATAACTCGAATTCCTCAGCTAAAACCTTGATTGCGGAACTCCGCAAAACATCAAAAGACATTACTTCGCTTTGTGAACCAATATCTACGCGCCTCAACATCATCCAAAATACTCTCTCCGAATCATCTCCATCTGCATCATCAAATATACAATCTCAGGATCTAATTATGATTGATAGAAACTTCAACAAAACGTATGAAATGTTAAGTGAGTACTCTATTGTTCTTGCTGAAATCCTTAACAAAGAATCCACAAATATTCATCAATCGATTAATGAACTCTCCGAAGAAATCAAACGCTTGCATCAAGCTAGTAATATCAACCCTCACACAGCTCACCAACTAAACTCACTACATGTCGAACTGGCTGAAGTCACAAACTCTAATATCTCTCCCTGTCACGTTACACGCAACATTTCCCAACCACCTGTCTCAAGTAAACCACAACAAGATTTACCAACCAATCGAACAACGTCACGTCATCTTTAAGCTCAACATCACAACCTAATCAAAGTACACACATCGACCGCTTTGGAACCTCATGGGAAATCGCTGAATGGAATGCACGACTGAAGAAACTCTACGATAACCAAACTGTTACCTTTCTTATCTCAAATGTACCTCAACGTATGAACAGCGATATGTTGCATCGATATTTCGAAAGAGTTTACCATTTTCGACCAATAGCTTGCCATCGTGTCACCTCTACTACATTTACTACCGACATCTCACGTAAATTCCAATGGCTTTTTTCCGGCCCACCGTTAATCTTACGTAGTAGCTATATGAATATTTCAAATGCAGTTTCTTCATCAGCTACGAAAAGCAAGTCCATTTTACGTCATACTAACCCTAATTTTAAGACTGATTATAATAAGAATTCTAATTGTAATTATTCCAGTTCTATACATAATCTTCAAACTTCTAATACCCCCTCTCAGAAACCCAAAAATAGATATCCCAATTTTTCTTTCTCACATACAATGCACAGTAATCACCAATCTCCTCCATCATCCATTCCTCCTCTTTCTAATAACCGTTCTTTTTCACCCCCAGCTATTGACCCTATGTACCCCCCATTGGTCAAACATACTTCTAAATTCTCCACCGTCTCACACAATTTGTCTAATGAATTAAATGGTCGCTACTTAATGGTAAGACTGAGAGACAATAAAATCTATGAAAATGTTCGCCTCTATCTCGCCTTTCTTCACAAACAACCGAATACTGTTTGTATCAACGGCAAAACCAAAACAAACGTTCTTGTTTCCATTCAAAAAGAAGGTCTTCCAATAGATTACAACAAACTCTTTGATATATATCTCAACTTCCACGAAAATCTTAATGTATCCCGTACTACTATCACAACTGATCTCTCCACCTACGCTTCTCATTTAAATCTCACAAATTTCAACTCTTCTAAGAGAAAACGCATACCTCGTTTTTAGCAATAAACCACCATCTCTAAATCAATCCATGTCCGTTTATTATCAAAACGTAAGGGGTCTACGTTCAAAAACTTCAGCTGTTTTTCTTAACACTCAAAAATTACCATTCGATATTTTTGCCCTAACAGAAACCAACCTTTGTCCCAACATAGCTGACAGCGAACTGTTTACTTCCGAGTTTATGGTCTTTCGTGCTGATGGCTTATCCTTTGACAATGGCCGTTCAGGACGCGGTGTTCTTTTAGCCATCCATACCAAATTTAATGCTACCCAACACAAGATTTCAAATTCTCCGCTTTACGAATTCATCTGCATTAAAGTTATTTACGCGTCACACAGTATTTACTTTTTATGCTGTTACATTCGCCCATCTCAGCCGATCCTCGCTTACTCGTCTCTTGTTGACTCAATTGAGTCTCTGATTGAAACTACCACTTCTAACGATGAGTTTTTTATTTTCGGTGATTTCAATCTACCTGATATAGTTTGGTGCCCTTCTGAAGATGAACTGTCCTTTGTACCATATAATAACCTCTCTGAAAAAGAATCAACTTTGTTTGATAGGCTTTCTGCATCTGGTTTCTTCCAAATAAGTGCTGTTCCCAATAACCTGGACAGACAGCTTGATATTGTCTTTTCCTCAGATCCTTGCAACTCTTTTGTTAAACCAAGCCAACATCTTCTATCCACATTAGATTCTTACCACCCACCCTTAGAAATCTTTTTCTCCTATGCACACAGTATGCCATTGACGGATTCCGAAGATGTTTACTCGTTTAATTTTCGTAATTGTGATTTTACAAAGCTCAATTACCTTTTACAAGAAATCAACTTCAGTCAGTTTTTAATTTCAAGTACCCCTATAAATATCGCTCTTTCCTTCTTTTACACTGCAATCTTTAGCTGTATAATGCATTCAACTCCCCTTATACGTAAGAAAACCTCTTCATCCTCACCCCCTTGGTACTCGAAGGAACTCCGTTCTCTTCGTAATCGGAGGAACAAATATTGGAACTCTTACCTAAGATCAATGAATCCTACTGATTTTTGGTATTACCAACATGCTGCTTCTGAATTCTCTTTTCTATGCGATTCTCTTTATCAGGAATACTTAAATAGAATGCAGTCATGCTTAATCAACGAACCGAAACGTTTTTATCAATTTATCAATGTTAAGAAGAAATCCGATAACTTCCCCTCCTCCCTTAAACTTGGCAATATCTCATCTGAAGATCCTAAAGTCATAGCCAATCTTTTCGCTAATTTCTTTAGCCAGTCCTATAAAGATTGCCATGACGCCCCTGACTCGGACTATTTCTGTTACCTACCTAATTATTCAAACTCCACGATTTCTTCGCTTAGTTTAAGTATTAGTAATTCGTCAGTCATTGATAAAATCAATACTCTCAAGGACGACTTTTCCCCAGGTCCCGATGGTATACCCGCCATACTTATTAAAAAATGTGCCTCTTCCCTCTGTGCCCCTTTAGTTTTTCTTTTTCGCCTCTCTTTATCTCAAGGTATTTTCCCTTCCGCTTGCAAAGATTCCTATATCCTCCCCATTCATAAAAAAGGTTGTAAAAATGAGATTTCTCACTATCGTCCAATCGCTAAGCTTTCATCCATCCCTAAACTCTTTGAATCTATCATCTATGACGCCATCTTTTTTCATGTTAAATCCATCATTAGCCCTCACCAGCATGGTTTTATCAAGGGAAGATCCACAACCACTAATTTAACCCAATTTGTGTCTGAAACTCTCAATGCTTTGGAAAAAGGATATGAGGTCGATGTAATTACAACTGACTTCAGCAAAGCATTTGATAAAATTAACCACCAAATCATTTACCTTAAGCTTGAAGCCTTTGGTTTTCCACTAGGATTCATTCATTGGGTTAAATCTTACTTATCTGATCCTTTTGTTGCTACCTCAGGCGTTCCGCAAGGTAGCCATCTTGGCCCACTTCTTTTCGTCGTCGCCATAAATGACGTTGAGAAAATCATTTCCCAGTCTAATTTATTAATTTATGCCGATGATATTAAAATCATTAAGCGTATCTCTTCCGTCTCCGATATTTTAATACTTCAAAACGACTTAGATATCTTCATTACATGGTGTAACAAAAACTTCCCTGAACTTAACGTTAGCAAATGCCAGTTCATGACCTTTTCCCGCAAGCGTTTCCCATCTCTACTACGTTCTTACCATTTTTCCAACGAACAAATTCCAGTTGTCTCTTTCATTCGTGATCTTGGTATAATATGTGACAAGGAGCTGAATTTTAGAACTCATTATGATTCGATTATCGCAAAAGCAAATTCAGCTTTAGGTTTTATTAAACGGTGGTCAAAAGAGTTCTCTGACCCTTATGTAACAAAGGCTTTGTTTACAACTTTTGTAAGACCCATCCTTGAATATGCCAGCCCCGTATGGTCTCCATACCAAATAACCCATTCCCAGAGGATCGAGTCGATTAAAAAAAGGTTTCTTCGATTCTCCTTACGCAACCTCCCCTGGAACAACCCCCTTATTTTACCCCCTTATGATGATCGTTTACATATTATCCAACTCCATTCGCTTGAAAAACGCCGAGAAACTGCCGACATTATTTTCATCCATCAATTGCTCACAGGAGCTATTGATAGCCAATCTCTTCTTGCTATGATTTCTCTAAATACCAATCCTCGTAGTTTGAGATCTGTCCCTTTTTTTCAGGTTCCTGCTCACCGTACCAACTACGCCTATTTTAACCCCATCAATAGAATGTTACGGTCAGCCAATACAGTTGAACATGTCTTTGACCTCCATATTTCTTCTTCCTCGCTACGTACCATCCGCTATCGTATTTCTACCTAATTTTTTATTTTTCTTGGTTTTTAAATCATTTATAATGTTTAGTTGTATAATTTATTATATAATAATATATCATAATTGTATTTAGTGTTTAAGAAATTGCTTGTATTAAGCTTAAATAAATAAATAAATAAATAAATGCAGCTGGCTAGGGGGGGTTTCGGAAACCCAACTTTTTAGGTCAGCGGTAGAGCTTTTTGTAGGGAAAGCTCTGATCTGGTTTAGGGCCGTTAGGGTTTCGGTCGGTTCGTGGCAGGAACTCGTGAAACAGTTGAAACTCGAGTTCTTACCACCGAACTATGATGACCAACTTTTGGAAGAGATTAGACGTCGGACACAAGGCAAGGATGAATCCATCGGCGTCTATGTCGCGACGATGCAGAATTTGTTCGGTAGGCTTACTGTTCCCATTTCGGAAGGTAGAAGGCTGTCTATGATTCAGAGGAATCTGACACACTTTTATCAAACACAGCTTGGTTTGGTGAAACCGACTTGTGTGTCTGATTTGGTAGCATTAGGTAGGAGTTACGAGGCAGTAAGGGCGAACGTGGACGTGTATGTTCCACCACCAAGTGTTAGGCAGAATAGGACATTGCTAGAACGGGATCTAGCATATGTAGGTGTTGATACTCCTTCGGTTTCGGTTGTTGCGGAGAACAACGGAACTTCTCGTCAGTCCCAATTATCGAATCAACCCCGTTCCACTATAAATATTAGGTGCTTTAACTGCAATGGATCAGGCCATTATGCAGATAGGTGCTGCGCTCCTAGGCGTTGCTATGGTTGTGAGGCGTTACGGGTCAAAAGACAAGATTGTAGGAATTGTTCGGGAAATGGGAATCGGACTTCTACGGTAGCAGAGCGAGAAGTTCGAAGACGCTAGGGGTTTCGCCTGCTGGAAACCAGCTGGTTAGTAGGGTTCATTTTGGGTTTACTTTGGAGGCAAACGATAATAATAGGAGCTTCTAGGACCATAATAGGTAGGGACTCTTGGAAAATACTTAGTAATTTAGGGCTTACTTAGAAAAAGAACACTATCCACTGCGTGTGTTTGGCAGATGGGTCAAGTGTCGAAGTGTTAGGAGCAATCTCTCTTCCAATTGTAGTTGAGGATAGGGCAATCCTTGTTGATTGCTTAGTCATTCCAACTCTGCCAAATACCGTGATCCTAGGCGCAGATTTTTGGCGCTATCGGGTATCGTCCTGGATCTTAGGTCACGGGAGTGGACTTTTTCCGAACAGGCTAGTGCTATTTCGGTAAATTCTCTTACGGAAAGATCAGAGTTGAGTGATAGGGAAATAAGTACTTTAGAGTAATTAGTAGAGGAATCTTTAAGGAAAATGCCTGAGCAGTCGCCGACTAGCACTCATTGTGTTTGTATCGTCTCTCTCTCTGCTTGCGATCTTCTTTATTCAAGTATTGTTGCTTAACCTCAATTCACCTTTCTCTTTTCCTTTTCTGATACGCGATTAATAACTCGGTTTAATCACTATTAACTATCACTATAGTGTCCCTATTATTGAAAGCCCATCCCGAAGTTCAATAATGAATGGGAACAGATTTAAGGGGCTTCCCTCGGAAATACCTATAAACTCCCCACCTCTTCACTCACCGCCGCCAAAAAGATCAAAAAAACACCCTACCTTCGAAGAATTTCTCCAACTTCCACCTAGAACCAGTATCAAGAATCCCAAATTTGTATTGATCTCTTCTGCTAACGAAAATAAGCCACTTTCAAGTGGTAGTATCTTTGTTCTGAAGAAAGCTATAGATGCAATCAGTAAAGAATATGAATCTGTGTCCCAACTTCGAGATGGTAATATTCTTATTCTTGCAAAAAACAAAACTGTTGCAGAAAAATTCATAGCTATTTCGAACATAGCCAACATATGTCCGGTAAAAGCCAAATACCACGACCGCCTCAATCACAGCAAAGATATAGTCTATCCTCCCTACCTTATAAATCTCCCAGAAGCTAACATCATATTCGAAATGGCCACACAAGGTATCACTGAAGTCTTCAAATTCTCAAAGAATATTGAAGGCAAACAGCGCCCTAATGGGCTCATGCTATTTACCTTTGACCTGTACCAACCTCCTACTACGGTAGAAATAGGCTTCTACAAGGAAAGAGTAAAGGAATATATTCCAAACCCAATGAGGTGTCGCAAATGCCAGATCCTAGGACATACTCTTAAAAGGTGCACCAAGAAAGAAATCTGCGCTACATGTAGCCTCCAAGCACATGAAAATGCTCCCGCCAGTTGTACACGTGTCATGTGTGCTAATTGCCCGCCAACTGCTGAACCTCATCCATCCTCTTCTATCAAATGCCCTATGTATATCAAAAACAAGGAAATACTAACCATAAAAACAAGAAACAAATGCACAATTTCTGAAGCGAAACGCCTATATAAAGTTAACAAAATAACTGACACAAGTGTTAACAATATACCTTACAATATTAAAGCTAAAACAGGCAACAACGTGCCTTCAAATAACTCCATCTCACATACAACCTCCAAAACAACTTCTAATAATTCTGTCTCACTCCCACAATGCACTCCTCAAAGCTCCCAAAAAGCTAACTCATCACAACAAAACTCAAAAAACATAACTATGAGCATTACTGCTCTAACCACTGAAACAAATCAAACAACATCAGAAACTTCAAAACAACTCCAACAAAAAAATCAAAACAATGCAAATATAATAATGAATCTGATAATATGTGCATTTCCGACCCTGAACCAGAAAATGCCAATAATTTATCACCCATTTCTAGTATTGCACAATCACTTTTACTCAAAAATAAATATTTTTTGACCCATGATGAGCAATGATGAAATGATGTGAAAAATATGAAGAATTCTTCTTCTTCCTCGGTCCCTACGCTCGTTGACAATGACACTCCAGTTGTTAGCTCTCTCGCGAAAGCTAACCTTTTTGCTAGGCAGTTCGCCTCCAACTCTTCGCTGCCAGATAGTGTCATGACTCCCCCAGCTCTAGAGCGCGTCAATGATTCCATGGGGCAAATCTTCTTTCGCACTCGTGCTGTGGCAAGAGTCCTCAAGGATCTCAACATACATAAATCCGCTGGTCCGGATGGTATCCCCGCTGTTGTTCTGAAGAGGTGTTCTTCCACGCTGGCAAAACCCTTGCGTAAGCTTTTCCATCTGTCCTATTCTTCTGGGCTCGTTCCGAGCAGTTGGAAAACAGCATTTGTCCAGCCAATCCCAAAAAAAGGCGTATCTTCTTCTCCCTCCAACTATCGTCCGATTGCACTTACGTCCCTTCTTTCTAAGGTCATGGAAACGCTGATAAACTATCAGCTCAACAAATATCTCGAAGACCGAAAGCTTCTTAATGACCGGCAGTACGGCTTTCGCAGCAACAGGTCCACTGGTGATCTGATGGTTTATCTCACCGAACAGTGGAACAAATCTTTACATCGTTTTGGAGAAAGTAAGATTGTTGCACTTGATATTTCAAAGGCATTTGATAAAGTCTGGCATCTTGCTCTTTTATCGAAAATGCGTGCTTTCGGTATCGATGAATCCCTTCTTCGATGGATTAGAAACTTTCTTTCGAACCGTACAATACAAGTTGTATTGGACGGTTTCAAAACTGAAACCCACAATATAAACGCTGGTGTGCCCCAGGGCTCCGTTTTGTCTCCAACACTCTTCCTCATTTTCATAAATGATCTCTTGTCTGTAACTTCTAATCCAATTCATTGTTTCGCCGACGATAGTACCCTTAGCTTTTCATATTCGTTCCCAGACTCACATCCCTCCACTTCGGATGTGGACCTGCAACGGCAAAATATGATAAGCTCATTAAACTCTGACTTAAACAGCATTGTACAATGGGGAATTAAAAACCGCGTCGAGTTTAATGCTTCGAAAACTCAATGCTGTCTTGTATCGTCAAAGCGAGATGTACCCCCCTTGCCACTGTCCATGAGTGGCACTTGCATCAATGAGACCGAACATCTCGAGATTCTCGGTATGTGCATTACAGACCACCTTTTGTGGAGCGAGCACATATGCGATGTCGCCAAAAATGCCGCAAGATGTTTGGGTTTCTTAAGACGGTGCAAGAAATTTTTCTCCCCTTCTGATCTGGCTATTATCTATAAAACATATATCCGTCCAAAGCTTGAGTACAATTCCCATCTCTGGGCTGGTGCTCCAGCTACTTACTTAAGCCTCTTAGATGGAATACAAAGAAGAGCTGTAAGAATGATTGGTGATAGAGAGATCACTGACTCATTCACCCCTTTAGACCACCGTCGCAACGTTGCGTGTCTCTCCTTGTTTTACCGTTACTTCTATGGCAATTGCTCTAGTGAAATAGCCAGTTGCGTTCCTCCCCTCAAACAATTCGCCCGTAATACTCGCGCTTCTAGGAATGCCCATCAGTTTACCCTCGAGCCCAACTTCGGACGTACTCTCAAGTATAGAGAATCATTCTTTAGCCGTACTACGCGAATGTGGAACTCTCTTCCACACTCTGTCTTTCCCGATCATTGCAATGTTCAAGAATTCAAGACCAATGTACATCGACACCTCCTTTCCAACCCCTTCACTTCTTCCTAATGCACTCACTGTGTCTCTGGCATAAAAAGGGTATAAAAAATCCCTTGAGTGGGTGCAAATTATAAAAAAAAAAAAAAACAACCAAACCAATAATAAACAACAATCTGCAATGCGTAACCCTGCCGATCGGTTGTTGAGAAGCTCGGACAACAATAATTGTCCGAGCGGCTCAACATCCGGACGGCAGGGATCCCTTGCCAATACTAACTTAAATTTTCCTACTCAATCACAATCACAACTAAACCCAACAAACCACACTAATCACACAACTAATGGTACCTCCAACAATCATTTGAATTCAAGATCATACCATTTTACCACCAAACGCTCCCCTCATCAGTATAGAGCTGAACTTAGGATTCTCCAGTGGAGTCTGAAAGGTTATATAAACAATTACGATGAGCTCAATCTCCTTCTCAAAGAAATCATACCCTCAATTGTATGCCTACAGGAAACGCATTTTCCCTGTAATTTAAGCCCAATCCTACCAAAAACATATAAATGCTATTTCAAAAACCTTCCCGCAAACACAACTGCTAAGCAACGTGTTTCAATATTAGTAAAAGTGACATTCCTCACAAAGAAATTCCCATTAATTCAAACCTAACGTGCTGCGCTATAGAAATATCCGCCCCGTTAAAAATTTGCGTGATCTCTTTATTTGTATATCCATCCCAAACAAACATTTACTAAAACAGACTTAGACTCAATATTAACCCAACTTCCTCGCCCAGTGATATTAACAGGTGATATTAACTCGTGGAACACTCTCTGGAGATCCCCTTGCACAAATCATAGAGGCAAAATTATTGAAAACTTTATACTAGATTCCAACCTTTCCATCTTGAATGACGGCTCACCCACACATCTCTCCACACACAACACTCTGACACATGTTGACATAACTTGTGTCACACCTGAACTTCTGCCTAAAATACATTGCAAAACTATAGAAGACCTTCACAACAGCGATCACACTCCAATCCTGACAACTATTAACCTTAAAAACACCTTCAGACATCCTACACCAAACCCAAAATATTAAACTGACTCAGCAAATTGGTTAGCCTTCAAACACCATGTCTCACAGAATTTATCGAACACACCCTCCTTAAACACAAACAAGGAGGCAGCAACTATCCTAAAAGCCATTAGATCTGCAGCTAACGTTTCGATTCCGCAAACGCACCCAAAAAAATCTAAAAGCATTACCCCGTGGTGGAATTGTGAATTAGCAAATCTTCGAAAAAATAAAATTCTAGCCTGGAAAATATTCAAAAGCAATAGAAATCAAAACAATCCGATAGAATTTAAAAAAGCAATTGCAAAATTCCGAAGACAACTTAAATTAGCGAAGGCCAGAAGCTTTGAATTTACCTCTTACATCAACCCAAACACACCCACATATAAAGTGTGGAACAATATAAGATCTCTAACTGGCAATCCAACTTCACTCAATATAAACCATATAAAAACACCTAACGGTCTTATCTCAAATCCATACGAAATAAACCACTTTATAGCACAATGCTGGTCGGAGTACTCAAACGACTCTAATTTCCCAAACGAGTTTAAACAAAACAAAAATATTTTTTCTACATCTTCCCAAACACCAGATTATAAAGCAATGACCATTGAGAGAGACATCTCCCTAACTGAATTACATTCATGCTTAGCCAAATTACAAGGTAAAACTCCCAGCCGCGATAAAATATCTTATCCAATGCTTAAAAATCTACCGGAGAAAGGGATACTCAGAATCCTCAACCTCAATAACAACATCCATTAATACAAGCATAATACCACAAAACTGGAAAATACCTTCAATTCTACCTATCCCAAAGCCTGGTAAAGAAAGACTAACGGTGGATAGCTTCCGCCCTATTTCTCTCTTGCCATGCTTGGCAAAAGTACTCGAAAAAAATCGTCGCCAAAAGAATCATATGGTATGCTGAGACTTAGGTCACGGAAGTGGACTTTTTCCGAACAGGCTAGTGCTATTTCGGTAAATTCTCTTACGGAAAGATCAGAGTTGAGTGATAGGGAAATAAGTACTTTAGAGTAATTAGTAGAGGAATCTTTAAGGAAAATGCCTGAGCAGTCGCCGACTAGCACTCATTGTGTTTGTATCGTCTCTCTCTCTGCTTGCGATCTTCTTTATTCAAGTATTGTTGCTTAACCTCAATTCACCTTTCTCTTTTCCTTTTCTGATACGCGATTAATAACTCGGTTTAATCACTATTAACTATCACTATAGTGTCCCTATTATTGAAAGCCCATCCCGAAGTTCAATAATGAATGGGAACAGATTTAAGGGGCTTCCCTCGGAAATACCTATAAACTCCCCACCTCTTCACTCACCGCCGCCAAAAAGATCAAAAAAACACCCTACCTTCGAAGAATTTCTCCAACTTCCACCTAGAACCAGTATCAAGAATCCCAAATTTGTATTGATCTCTTCTGCTAACGAAAATAAGCCACTTTCAAGTGGTAGTATCTTTGTTCTGAAGAAAGCTATAGATGCAATCAGTAAAGAATATGAATCTGTGTCCCAACTTCGAGATGGTAAATTCTTGCAAAAAACAAAACTGTTGCAGAAAAATTCATAGCTATTTCGAACATAGCCAACATATGTCCGGTAAAAGCCAAATACCACGACCGCCTCAATCACAGCAAAGATATAGTCTATCCTCCCTACCTTATAAATCTCCCAGAAGCTAACATCATATTCGAAATGGCCACACAAGGTATCACTGAAGTCTTCAAATTCTCAAAGAATATTGAAGGCAAACAGCGCCCTAATGGGCTCATGCTATTTACCTTTGACCTGTACCAACCTCCTACTACGGTAGAAATAGGCTTCTACAAGGAAAGAGTAAAGGAATATATTCCAAACCCAATGAGGTGTCGCAAATGCCAGATCCTAGGACATACTCTTAAAAGGTGCACCAAGAAAGAAATCTGCGCTACATGTAGCCTCCAAGCACATGAAAATGCTCCCGCCAGTTGTACACGTGTCATGTGTGCTAATTGCCCGCCAACTGCTGAACCTCATCCATCCTCTTCTATCAAATGCCCTATGTATATCAAAAACAAGGAAATACTAACCATAAAAACAAGAAACAAATGCACAATTTCTGAAGCGAAACGCCTATATAAAGTTAACAAAATAACTGACACAAGTGTTAACAATATACCTTACAATATTAAAGCTAAAACAGGCAACAACGTGCCTTCAAATAACTCCATCTCACATACAACCTCCAAAACAACTTCTAATAATTCTGTCTCACTCCCACAATGCACTCCTCAAAGCTCCCAAAAAGCTTACTCATCACAACAAAACTCAAAAAACATAACTATGAGCATTACTGCTCTAACCACTGAAACAAATCAAACAACATCAGAAACTTCAAAACAACTCCAACAAAAAAATCAAAACAATGCAAATATAATAATGAATCTGATAATATGTGCATTTCCGACCCTGAACCAGAAAATGCCAATAATTTATCACCCATTTCTAGTATTGCACAATCACTTTTACTCAAAAATAAATATTTTTTGACCCATGATGAGCAATGATGAAATGATGTGAAAAATATGAAGAATTCTTCTTCTTCCTCGGTCCCTACGCTCGTTGACAATGACACTCCAGTTGTTAGCTCTCTCGCGAAAGCTAACCTTTTTGCTAGGCAGTTCGCCTCCAACTCTTCGCTGCCAGATAGTGTCATGACTCCCCCAGCTCTAGAGCGCGTCAATGATTCCATGGGGCAAATCTTCTTTCGCACTCGTGCTGTGGCAAGAGTCCTCAAGGATCTCAACATATATAAATCCGCTGGTCCGGATGGTATCCCCGCTGTTGTTCTGAAGAGGTGTTCTTCCACGCTGGCAAAACCCTTGCGTAAGCTTTTCCATCTATCCTATTCTTCTGGGCTCGTTCCGAGCAGTTGGAAAACAGCATTTGTCCAGCCAATCCCAAAAAAAGGCGTATCTTCTTCTCCCTCCAACTATCGTCCGATTGCACTTACGTCCCTTCTTTCTAAGGTCATGGAAACGCTGATAAACTATCAGCTCAACAAATATCTCGAAGACCGAAAGCTTCTTAATGACCGGCAGTACGGCTTTCGCAGCAACAGGTCCACTGGTGATCTGATGGTTTATCTCACCGAACAGTGGAACAAATCTTTACATCGTTTTGGAGAAAGTAAGATTGTTGCACTTGATATTTCAAAGGCATTTGATAAAGTCTGGCATCTTGCTCTTTTATCGAAAATGCGTGCTTTCGGTATCGATGAATCCCTTCTTCGATGGATTAGAAACTTTCTTTCGAACCGTACAATACAAGTTGTATTGGACGGTTTCAAAACTGAAACCCACAATATAAACGCTGGTGTGCCCCAGGGCTCCGTTTTGTCTCCAACACTCTTCCTCATTTTCATAAATGATCTCTTGTCTGTAACTTCTAATCCAATTCATTGTTTCGCCGACGATAGTACCCTTAGCTTTTCATATTCGTTCCCAGACTCACATCCCTCCACTTCGGATGTGGACCTGCAACGGCAAAATATGATAAGCTCATTAAACTCTGACTTAAACAGCATTGTACAATGGGGAATTAAAAACCGCGTCGAGTTTAATGCTTCGAAAACTCAATGCTGTCTTGTATCGTCAAAGCGAGATGTACCCCCCTTGCCACTGTCCATGAGTGGCACTTGCATCAATGAGACCGAACATCTCGAGATTCTCGGTATGTGCATTACAGACCACCTTTTGTGGAGCGAGCACATATGCGATGTCGCCAAAAATGCCGCAAGATGTTTGGGTTTCTTAAGACGGTGCAAGAAATTTTTCTCCCCTTCTGATCTGGCTATTATCTATAAAACATATATCCGTCCAAAGCTTGAGTACAATTCCCATCTCTGGGCTGGTGCTCCAGCTACTTACTTAAGCCTCTTAGATGGAATACAAAGAAGAGCTGTAAGAATGATTGGTGATAGAGAGATCACTGACTCATTCACCCCTTTAGACCACCGTCGCAACGTTGCGTGTCTCTCCTTGTTTTACCGTTACTTCTATGGCAATTGCTCTAGTGAAATAGCCAGTTGCGTTCCTCCCCTCAAACAATTCGCCCGTAATACTCGCGCTTCTAGGAATGCCCATCAGTTTACCCTCGAGCCCAACTTCGGACGTACTCTCAAGTATAGAGAATCATTCTTTAGCCGTACTACGCGAATGTGGAACTCTCTTCCACACTCTGTCTTTCCCGATCATTGCAATGTTCAAGAATTCAAGACCAATGTACATCGACACCTCCTTTCCAACCCCTTCACTTCTTCCTAATGCACTCACTGTGTCTCTGGCATAAAAAGGGTATAAAAAATCCCTTGAGTGGGTGCAAATTATAAAAAAAAAAACAACCAAACCAATAATAAACAACAATCTGCAATGCGTAACCCTGCCGATCGGTTGTTGAGAAGCTCGGACAACAATAATTGTCCGAGCGGCTCAACATCCGGACGGCAGGGATCCCTTGCCAATACTAACTTAAATTTTCCTACTCAATCACAATCACAACTAAACCCAACAAACCACACTAATCACACAACTAATGGTACCTCCAACAATCATTTGAATTCAAGATCATACCATTTTACCACCAAACGCTCCCCTCATCAGGATAGAGCTGAACTTAGGATTCTCCAGTGGAGTCTGAAAGGTTATATAAACAATTACGATGAGCTCAATCTCCTTCTCAAAGAAATCATACCCTCAATTGTATGCCTACAGGAAACGCATTTTCCCTGTAATTTAAGCCCAATCCTACCAAAAACATATAAATGCTATTTCAAAAACCTTCCCGCAAACACAACTGCTAAGCAACGTGTTTCAATATTAGTAAAAGTGACATTCCTCACAAAGAAATTCCCATTAATTCAAACCTAACGTGCTGCGCTATAGAAATATCCGCCCCGTTAAAAATTTGCGTGATCTCTTTATTTGTATATCCATCCCAAACAAACATTTACTAAAACAGACTTAGACTCAATATTAACCCAACTTCCTCGCCCAGTGATATTAACAGGTGATATTAACTCGTGGAACACTCTCTGGAGATCCCCTTGCACAAATCATAGAGGCAAAATTATTGAAAACTTTATACTAGATTCCAACCTTTCCATCTTGAATGACGGCTCACCCACACATCTCTCCACACACAACACTCTGACACATGTTGACATAACTTGTGTCACACCTGAACTTCTGCCTAAAATACATTGCAAAACTATAGAAGACCTTCACAACAGCGATCACACTCCAATCCTGACAACTATTAACCTTAAAAACACCTTCAGACATCCTACACCAAACCCAAAATATTAAACTGACTCAGCAAATTGGTTAGCCTTCAAACACCATGTCTCACAGAATTTATCGAACACACCCTCCTTAAACACAAACAAGGAGGCAGCAACTATCCTAAAAGCCATTAGATCTGCAGCTAACGTTTCGATTCCGCAAACGCACCCAAAAAAATCTAAAAGCATTACCCCGTGGTGGAATTGTGAATTAGCAAATCTTCGAAAAAATAAAATTCTAGCCTGGAAAATATTCAAAAGCAATAGAAATCAAAACAATCTGATAGAATTTAAAAAAGCAATTGCAAAATTCCGAAGACAACTTAAATTAGCGAAGACCAGAAGCTTTGAATTTACCTCTTACATCAACCCAAACACACCCACATATAAAGTGTGGAACAATATAAGATCTCTAACTGGCAATCCAACTTCACTCAATATAAACCATATAAAAACACCTAACGGTCTTATCTCAAATCCATACGAAATAAACCACTTTATAGCACAATGCTGGTCGGAGTACTCAAACGACTCTAATTTCCCAAACGAGTTTAAACAAAACAAAAATATTTTTTCTACATCTTCCCAAACACCAGATTATAAAGCAATGACCATTGAGAGAGACATCTCCCTAACTGAATTACATTCATGCTTAGCCAAATTACAAGGTAAAACTCCCAGCCGCGATAAAATATCTTATCCAATGCTTAAAAATCTACCGGAGAAAGGGATACTCAGAATCCTCAACCTCAATAACAACATCCATTAATACAAGCATAATACCACAAAACTGGAAAATACCTTCAATTCTACCTATCCCAAAGCCTGGTAAAGAAAGACTAACGGTGGATAGCTTCCGCCCTATTTCTCTCTTGCCATGCTTGGCAAAAGTACTCGAAAAAAATCGTCGCCAAAAGAATCATATGGTATGCTGAGACTTAGGTCACGGAAGTGGACTTTTTCCGAACAGGCTAGTGCTATTTCGGTAAATTCTCTTAAGGAAAGATCAGAGTTGAGTGATAGGGAAATAAGTACTTTAGAGTAATTAGTAGAGGAATCTTTAAGGAAAATGCCTGAGCAGTCGCCGACTAGCACTCATTGTGTTTGTATCGTCTCTCTCTCTGCTTGCGATCTTCTTTATTCAAGTATTGTTGCTTAACCTCAATTCACCTTTCTCTTTTCCTTTTCTGATACGCGATTAATAACTCGGTTTAATCACTATTAACTATCACTATAGTGTCCCTATTATTGAAAGCCCATCCCGAAGTTCAATAATGAATGGGAACAGATTTAAGGGGCTTCCCTCGGAAATACCTATAAACTCCCCACCTCTTCACTCACCGCCGCCAAAAAGATCAAAAAAACCCCTACCTTCGAAGAATTTCCCCAACTTCCACCTAGAACCAGTATCAAGAATCCCAAATTTGTATTGATCTCTTCTGCTGACGAAAATAAGCCACTTTCAAGTGTTAGTATCTTTGTTCTGAAGAAAGCTATAGATGCAATCAGTAAAGAATATGAATCTGTGTCCCAACTTCGAGATGGTAATATTCTTATTCTTGCAAAAAACAAAACTGTTGCAGAAAAATTCATAGCTATTTCGAACATAGCCAACATATGTCCGGTAAAAGCCAAATACCACGACCGCCTCAATCACAGCAAAGGTATAGTATATCCTCCCTACCTTATAAATCTCCCAGAAGCTAACATCATATTCGAAATGGCCACACAAGGTATCACTGAAGTCTTCAAATTCTCAAAGAATATTGAAGGCAAACAGCGCCCTAATGGGCTCATGCTATTTACCTTTGACCTGTACCAACCTCCTACTACGGTAGAAATAGGCTTCTACAAGGAAAGAGTAAAGGAATATATTCCAAACCCTATGAGGTGACGCAAATGCCAGATCCTAGGACATACTCTTAAAAGGTGCACCAAGGAAGAAATCTGCGCTACATGTAGCCTCCAAGCACATGAAAATGCTCCCGCCAGTTGTACACGTGTCATGTGTGCTAATTGCCCGCCAACTGCTGAACCTCATCCATCCTCTTCTATCAAATGCCCTATGTATATCAAAAACAAGGAAATACTAACCATAAAAACAAGAAACAAATGCACAATTTCTGAAGCGAAACGCCTATATAAAGTTAACAAAATAACTGACACAAGTGTTAACAATATACCTTACAATATTAAAGCTAAAACAGGCAACAACGTGCCTTCAAATAACTCCATCTCACATACAACCTCCAAAACAACTTCTAATAATTCTGTCTCACTCCCACAATGCACTCCTCAAAGCTCCCAAAAAGCTAACTCATCACAACAAAACTCAAAAAACATAACTATGAGCATTACTGCTCTATCCACTGAAACAAATCAAACAACATCAGAAACTTCAAAACAACTCCAACAAAAAAATCAAAACAATGCAAATATAATAATGAATCTGATAATATGTGCATTTCCGACCCTGAACCAGAAAATGCCAATAATTTATCACCCATTTCTAGTATTGCACAATCACTTTTACTCAAAAATAAATATTTTTTGACCCATGATGAGCAACAACCAAACCAATAATAAACAACAATCTGCAATGCGTAACCCTGCCGATCGGTTGTTGAGAAGCTCGGACAACAATAATTGTCCGAGCGGCTCAACATCCGGACGGCAGGGATCCCTTGCCAATACTAACTTAAATTTTCCTACTCAATCACAATCACAACTAAACCCAACAAACCACACTAATCACACAACTAATGGTACCTCCAACAATCATTTGAATTCAAGATCATACCATTTTACCACCAAACGCTCCCCTCATCAGGATAGAGCTGAACTTAGGATTCTCCAGTAGAGTCTGAAAGGTTATATAAACAATTACGATGAGCTCAATCTCCTTCTCAAGAAATCATACCCTCAATTGTATGCCTACAGAAAAACGCATTTTCCCTGTAATTTAAGCCCAATCCTACCAAAAACATATAAATGCTATTTCAAAAACCTTCCCGCAAACACAACTGCTAAGCAACGTGTTTCAATATTAGTAAAAGTGACATTCCTCACAAAGAAATTCCCATTAATTCAAACCTAACGTGCTGCTAGGGATTGCAATCCCGGGATCCCGAATCCCGGGATCCCGGGATCCCGATACATTTTTCAATCTTTCAAATCCCGGGATTGTATTATCTAATCCCGGGATTTTCGGGATTGGTAGATTAAATCATTGTATATAAAGACACCTAGTATAATCAACCCAAAGCTGCGGTCCAAGTTTACTGCAAGAGTATGCATGTTTTTACCAATACTATCTCAGTAAACTTAGGCACCCCATCTGGGGAGTAAATTAACCGGTAAATTTGAAAATTTGTAGTTTTAACGTACGAAAGGTGAGTAAAAGTGAGCATAAGAGGGATATGTGCAAGAAGATAGCAAAAAAGTAAAATTGCTGCTTTTACAGCAAATGGCATCAAATGTATCAAGCAGTAGAATTTCGGACACCAAAAATGGAAATTAAAAAAAAACGTTGTCTAATTAAGAATGCTGAACATCTGAAAAGCTTTTGTTTGAAATCTTATTTTGTTATATAAATACCAGGCTTTATCAGTAACGAATTGCAAGCAAATCGGGTTTCAATTTATACTTAATCCATGTTCTATGAAATCTGCAGTAAGACTTATAAAGGTATAAACGTGTTATTTGACCTCTACCCGATATACAATTTAAAGAGCTAGTTTAAATATTTGTGTGTGCTTCTGCCGTCAAACAAATCTTAATGGCCTTATTCACACGAGAAGGAAATCGAAATTTTTATTTGATTAGTGATGGCAAACGGGGTTGCTTGCAGAAGACGTAAGGGGAAGGAAAAATCAAAAAAATTAAAAAAAATTGAGTGTGGAAATTTGACGTTTTTCTTTTTGTTTTTTTAAGAGTTTTTATGAATTAGTTTTTTTAAGAAGTTAATATTTTTTGTTAAATAATCATGGAGTTATTGCTTTTAAGAGTTTTTATTGAGTTATTTCTTTTTTTAAGTTGTCAAATAAACAAAATAAAAATTTCCACAAATATCTTTTATTTTTTCTTTAAATCCCGGGATTATCCCGGGATCCCGGGATCCAAATTTTTGAATCCCGAAAACCCGGGATTGAAAAATCATTCCGGGATTGCAATCCCTACGTGCTGCGCTATAGAAATATCCGCCCCGTTAAAAATTTGCGTGATCTCTTTATTTGTATATCCATCCCAAACAAACATTTACTAAAACAGACTTAGACTCAATATTAACCCAACTTCCTCGCCCAGTGATATTAACAGGTGATATTAACTCGTGGAACACACTCTGGAGATCCCGTTGCACAAATCATAGAGGCAAAATTATTGAAAACTTTATACTAGATTCCAACCTTTCCATCTTGAATGACGGCTCGCCCACACATCTCTCCACACACAACACTCTGACACATGTTGACATAACCTGTGTCACACCTGAACTTCTGCCTAAAATACATTGCAAAACTATAGAAGACCTTCACAACAGCGATCACACTCCAATCCGGACAACTATTAACCTTAAAAACACCTTCAGACATCCTACACCAAACCCAAAATATTAAACTGACTCAGCAAATTGGTTAGCCTTCAAACACCATGTCTCACAGAATTTATCGAACACACCCTCCTTAAACACAAACAAGGAGGCAGCAACTATCCTAAAAGCCATTAGATCTGCAGCTAACGTTTCGATTCCGCAAACGCACCCAAAAAAATCTAAAAGCATTACCCCGTGGTGGAATTGTGAATTAGCAAATCTTCGAAAAAATAAAATTCTAGCCTGGAAAATATTCAAAAGCAATAGAAATCAAAACAATCTGATAGAATTTAAAAAAGCAATAGCAAAATTCCGAAGACAACTTAAATTAGCGAAGGCCAGAAGCTTTGAATTTACCTCTTACATCAACCCAAACACACCCACATATAAAGTGTGGAACAATATAAGATCTCTAACTGGCAATCCAACTTCACTCAATATAAACCATATAAAAACACCTAACGGTCTTATCTCAAATCCATATGAAATAAACCACTTTATAGCACAATGCTGGTCGGAGTACTCAAACGACTCTAATTTCCCAAACGAGTTTAAACAAAACAAAAATATTTTTTCTACACCTTCCCAAACACCAGATTATAAAGCAATGACCATTGAGAGAGACATCTCCCTAACTGAATTACATTCATGCTTAGCCAAATTACAAGGTAAAACTCCCAGCCGCGATAAAATATCTTATCCAATGCTTAAAAATCTACCGGAGAAAGGGATACTCAGAATCCTCAACCTCAATAACAACATCCATTAATACAAGCATAATACCACAAAACTGGAAAATACCTTCAATTCTACCTATCCCAAAGCCTGGTAAAGAAAGACTAACGGTGGATAGCTTCCGCCCTATTTCTCTCTTGCCATGCTTGGCAAAAGTACTCGAAAAAAATCGTCGCCAAAAGAATCATATGGTATGCTGAGACTTAGGTCACGGAAGTGGACTTTTTCCGAACAGGCTAGTGCTATTTCGGTAAATTCTCTTACGGAAAGATCAGAGTTGAGTGATAGGGAAATAAGTACTTTAGAGTAATTAGTAGAGGAATCTTTAAGGAAAATGCCTGAGCAGTCGCCGACTAGCACTCATTGTGTTTGTATCGTCTCTCTCTCTGCTTGCGATCTTCTTTATTCAAGTATTGTTGCTTAACCTCAATTCACCTTTCTCTTTTCCTTTTCTGATACGCGATTAATAACTCGGTTTAATCACTATTAACTATCACTATAGTGTCCCTATTATTGAAAGCCCATCCCGAAGTTCAATAATGAATGGGAACAGATTTAAGGGGCTTCCCTCGGAAATACCTATAAACTCCCCACCTCTTCACTCACCGCCGCCAAAAAGATCAAAAAAACACCCTACCTTCGAAGAATTTCTCCAACTTCCACCTAGAACCAGTATCAAGAATCCCAAATTTGTATTGATCTCTTCTGCTGACGAAAATAAGCCACTTTCAAGTGTTAGTATCTTTGTTCTGAAGAAAGCTATAGATGCAATCAGTAAAGAATATGAATCTGTGTCCCAACTTCGAGATGGTAATATTCTTATTCTTGCAAAAAACAAAACTGTTGCAGAAAAATTCATAGCTATTTCGAATATAGCCAACATATGTCCGGTAAAAGCCAAATACCACGACCGCCTCAATCACAGCAAAGGTATAGTATATCCTCCCTACCTTATAAATCTCCCAGAAGCTAACATCATATTCGAAATGGCCACACAAGGTATCACTGAAGTCTTCAAATTCTCAAAGAATATTGAAGGCAAACAGCGCCCTAATGGGCTCATGCTATTTACCTTTGACCTGTACCAACCTCCTACTACGGTAGAAATAGGCTTCTACAAGGAAAGAGTAAAGGAATATATTCCAAACCCTATGAGGTGACGCAAATGCCAGATCCTAGGACATACTCTTAAAAGGTGCACCAAGGAAGAAATCTGCGCTACATGTAGCCTCCAAGCACATGAAAATGCTCCCGCCAGTTGTACACGTGTCATGTGTGCTAATTGCCCGCCAACTGCTGAACCTCATCCATCCTCTTCTATCAAATGCCCTATGTATATCAAAAACAAGGAAATACTAACCATAAAAACAAGAAACAAATGCACAGTTTCTGAAGCGAAACGCCTATATAAAGTTAACAAAATAACTGACACAAGTGTTAACAATATACCTTACAATATTAAAGCTAAAACAGGCAACAACGTGCCTTCAAATAACTCCATCTCACATACAACCTCCAAAACAACTTCTAATAATTCTGTCTCACTCCCACAATGCACTCCTCAAAGCTCCCAAAAAGCTAACTCATCACAACAAAACTCAAAAAACATTACTATGAGCATTACTGCTCTAACCACTGAAACAAATCAAACAACATCAGAAACTTCAAAACAACTCCAACAAAAAAATCAAAACAATGCAAATATAATAATGAATCTGATAATATGTGCATTTCCGACCCTGAACCAGAAAATGCCAATAATTTATCACCCATTTCTAGTATTGCACAATCACTTTTACTCAAAAATAAATATTTTTTGACCCATGATGAGCAACAACCAAACCAATAATAAACATCAATCTGCAATGCGTAACCCTGCCGATCGGTTGTTGAGAAGCTCGGACAACAATAATTGTCCGAGCGGCTCAACATCCGGACGGCAGGGATCCCTTGCCAATACTAACTTAAATTTTCCTACTCAATCACAATCACAACTAAACCCAACAAACCACACTAATCACACAACTAATGGTACCTCCAACAATCATTTGAATTCAAGATCATACCATTTTACCACCAAACGCTCCCCTCATCAGGATAGAGCTGAACTTAGGATTCTCCAGTGGAGTCTGAAAGGTTATATAAACAATTACGATGAGCTCAATCTCCTTCTCAAAGAAATCATACCCTCAATTGTATGCCTACAGGAAACGCATTTTCCCTGTAATTTAAGCCCAATCCTACCAAAAACATATAAATGCTATTTCAAAAACCTTCCCGCAAACACAACTGCTAAGCAACGTGTTTCAATATTAGTAAAAGTGACATTCCTCACAAAGAAATTCCCATTAATTCAAACCTAACGTGCTGCGCTATAGAAATATCCGCCCCGTTAAAAATTTGCGTGATCTCTTTATTTGTATATCCATCCCAAACAAACATTTACTAAAACAGACTTAGACTCAATATTAACCCAACTTCCTCGCCCAGTGATATTAACAGGTGATATTAACTCGTGGAACACTCTCTGGAGATCCCCTTGCACAAATCATAGAGGCAAAATTATTGAAAACTTTATACTAGATTCCAACCTTTCCATCTTGAATGATGGCTCACCCACACATCTCTCCACAAACAACACTCTGACACATGTTGACATAACTTGTGTCACACCTGAACTTCTGCCTAAAATACATTGCAAAACTATAGAAGACCTTCACAACAGCGATCACACTCCAATCCTGACAACTATTAACCTTAAAAACACCTTCAGACATCCTACACCAAACCCAAAATATTAAACTGACTCAGCAAATTGGTTAGCCTTCAAACACCATGTCTCACAGAATTTATCGAACACACCCTCCTTAAACACAAACAAGGAGGCAGCAACTATCCTAAAAGCCATTAGATCTGCAGCTAACGTTTCGATTCCGCAAACGCACCCAAAAAAATCTAAAAGCATTACCCCGTGGTGGAATTGTGAATTAGCAAATCTTCGAAAATATAAAATTCTAGCCTGGAAAATATTCAAAAGCAATAGAAATCAAAACAATCTGATAGAATTTAAAAAAGCAAATGCAAAATTCCGAAGACAACTTAAATTAGCGAAGGCCAGAAGCTTTGAATTTACCTCTTACATCAACCCAAACACACCCACATATAAAGTGTGGAACAATATAAGATCTCTAACTGGCAATCCAACTTCACTCAATATAAACCATATAAAAACACCTAACGGTCTTATCTCAAATCCATATGAAATAAACCACTTTATAGCACAATGCTGGTCGGAGTACTCAAACGACTCTAATTTCCCAAACGAGTTTAAACAAAACAAAAATATTTTTTCTACACCTTCCCAAACACCAGATTATAAAGCAATGACCATTGAGAGAGACATCTCCCTAACTGAATTACATTCATGCTTAGCCAAATTACAAGGTAAAACTCCCAGCCGCGATAAAATATCTTATCCAATGCTTAAAAATCTACCGGAGAAAGGGATACTCAGAATCCTCAACCTCAATAACAACATCCATTAATACAAGCATAATACCACAAAACTGGAAAATACCTTCAATTCTACCTATCCCAAAGCCTGGTAAAGAAAGACTAACGGTGGATAGCTTCCGCCCTATTTCTCTCTTGCCATGCTTGGCAAAAGTACTCGAAATAATCGTCGCCAAAAGAATCATGTGGTATGCTGAGACTAAGACCCATTTAAACCT
Source organism: Sphaerophoria taeniata (assembly GCA_943590905.1). Lineage (NCBI taxonomy): Eukaryota > Metazoa > Arthropoda > Insecta > Diptera > Syrphidae > Sphaerophoria > Sphaerophoria taeniata. The sequence goes on along the minus strand of OX016541.1, from coordinate 89,549,530 downwards.
AATCGAGGCTGCACCGACGCGCTCCTTTGTATTGATGACCTTGTCTCTAGAGCATTAAGCTCCAAAAACCATGTGTCGATACTGACCCTAGATTTTGAAAAAGCATTCGACAGAATAGGGTCTCACGTTATTTTAAACAAACTTAGCGAATTGGCTGGCTGTTGGACCCAAGATGTTCAACTATGTAAAATCTTTTCTGAGCAACAGAAAATTTTATGTAAAATGCAACAATTCCTACTCCACCTCATTTAAACTCGATAATGGTATACCCCAAGGCTCACCATTATCAGTAGTCCTCTTTTCAATTGCCTTTCAAAACATTTGCGAAATACTTTCCAGACACAAACTTTTAAATTATTGCATCTATGCAGATTGTGTTTATATCCTGTGTAAAACACAAAATATAAACGAAGTCGAAAACATACTTTCAAATGCAATTAAAGACATTTTAGAATGGGGAAACATCTCAGGATCCAAACTTTCTTTAACAAAATGTAAAATCTTACATACATGCCGTAAACATAATTGTACTCCCATTAGTTTAAATATTAATAATGTAAACTTTGAGACTGTAAATCAATTAAAAATTCTAGGCTTAATATTTAATAGCAAATATAATTGGCGTGACCATTGCATTGAACTAAAAAAATATCTGATTGCAAGAGCAAATATTGTAAAATACCTTGCTAATAAAAAAAGTAAAGTACATGTTAACACTCTTTGTAATATAACGAAATCATTAATTTTAAGCAAAATAGATTATGGAATTTTCATATACGGAAACTCACCTAAAACAACACTTGGAATCATTAAACCAACATATCACCAGGTAGCAAGATGTAGTGTTGGCGCCTTTCGTACCACTCCCACAAAAAATATCCTTGCTGAAGCTGGCCTACCGCCTATAGAAGAGAGACGGGAACAAATAACTTCCAAACTTTACGCTAAACTGATTTTCTCATACAAATCGCCAATCAACAAGGAACTAGTTCTTATGATGAACCGTAAAAAGAGTTACAGGATCCCTTCAGCCTTATTTACAATCTACCAAACTGGTAAAAACCAGTTCCCAAAAAAGGACTTAATTAAAATAAATAGCAAAAACAACCTGGAACCCCCTTGGCTTATAGATTCAAATTATGTCATAATGGACCTAGCTTCTTATGGAAAAACTAACACAAGCAAAGTTTTTTATCGAAAATTGTATCAACACATCTCTTCCAATCTCAAACTCAGCAATTGGAACTTCATTTTCACTGATGGATCAAAGACTAGCGAAAATACATCTTTTGCAATTGTGAATGAAGACGGGAGTACGATCCGACTTGGGCTACTCCCAGAAATATCATCCATATTTGCTGCGGAGGCTTTTGCAGTTTTTAATGCCATACAAGAGGCTATAAAAATTGGAAAAAAAAAATAATCATCTGCACAGACAGCCTCTCCACCATGAAAGCTATTACAAAAACAAACAACGATGACAATATTATCAACAACATCCGATCCTTATTAATTAAAACAAAACGTTCCATCAAGCTCATGTGGGTTTCAGGACACGTTGGTATACCTGGCAATGAAAAGGCAGATGAAGCTGCCAATCTTGCATTAAGATCACCATTATACCTCTACAACTTCTACACTAAAAAGGACATAATTAAAAACCAAATGGAACGATTCTCAAACTGTGTACAAAATGATTGGTCCATGTATGAGCATCACTACACTAGAGTCAACCCAACAAAAAATCCACCCAGATATCCTACAAACATCCCAAAACACAAAATTAAAAACTACATCAGACTACGACTTGGCCATACTGCTACAACTCACCTCCACATCATCAAGAAAGAACCTCCACCCATTTGCCGCACCTGCCACACTACCATAGAACTACATCACCTTCTCTACAACTGCGAGATAACAAAACAACTTATCGAAAATATACCAACTGATGATGTTATTGAAATCTCAAGAAACCCTACCGAATCTAACATAAATCAAATTAATGACATACTATTCAGAACAAACATACATGTAAAGTAAACTCATTTATTCCTTAATTAATAACTACAATCAACAAATTTTAAATAATTAAAATATATATACATATATATATAATATTTGTTAAGTTATTTTATCGAGCGTAAGGCCTTTGTAGCACTCAGCTCCTCCCTAATATTAGCCTGTAATTTATTATTTGTTTAATAAATGTATAATAATAATAATAATAATGCCTGAGGGCTTAGGGTGCACAACACTAGTTGAGCATAAAATTAGGACGTCCGAGGAACCGATAAACCAACGGTATTATCCGGTTTCCCCGCCAATGCAGGAACATATAGATAGGGAACTTAACGAGATGTTAGAGAAGAAGTTATTGAGAGATTGACAAGTGCTTGGTCATCTCCAATACTATTAGTTAAGAAGAAAGATGACTCTTATAGATTCCTCGTGGAATATAGGAAGCTGAATAGGAATACGGGTAGGGATGCGTGTGCCCTACCGTATATTAGTTCAATTTTAGATAGAATTCGTGGTGCTAGATTTTTGTCTTCCCTAGATATCAAATGCAAACGCTGTCTCAAAGAAGGATCAACAATTATATAGTTTTCCTTCATCAACTTATTACAGGCGTCACAGATGCACCAGACCTTCTTAGTGCTATACTTTTTCACTATCGGGGAGGAGGTTATCACCTTCGTAGCACCGATCTAATTAAAGTCCCAAGACATAGGACCAATTACGGAATGCATGAGCCCTTGACAAGGATGAGTAGGCTTTTGGATTATAATACGGATCTTATTGACTTTCAAATTAAAGATTTAACTTAAAACCAGTGTGGCACGCTCTTAAATGTTTTTTGTTGTCTACTAACGTATTTTTTTCTGTTTTTTTATTATTTGAAAAAAAAGTGACTCTTTTTTCTTTTTTTTCTTGTATTTTTTACGAACTTGACAAGTGTTTTCTAAACGCGTATTTACTTTTTTCTTTGTTTTTTATATTTTTAAAATTTTTTGACTTCAATTTTTTCAAATTTTTGATTTTCAAATTTTGCATTTTTTCTTTTTTTTACTTTTTGTAATATTTTAATATAAAATTTTAATTTATTTTGTTTTTCTTGTTGTACCTGCTTGTATTAAGCAGTCCCAAACTTTGGTCTTCCTGGTACCTATTCGTGTCGCCATCACTTTTTTTTTATTATTTTATTTATTTCAAATAATTTCAAATAAAGTGCCGATACGACTTGCAACCGTAATTGTAATCGTACTCGGTGAAAATGGACCCCAGTGCGTGCGGTATCTGGGGGGAAAGAGGCGTGGGATATTAAAAAAAAAAAAAAATATCAAGTCAGCTTACTGGCAGATACCCAGGGAAGAGGAATCTAAGCCTTATACTGTCTTTACGGTACCTGGGCGGGGATTTTTTCAATTAAGGAGAATGCCTTTCGGTCTTCATAACTCACCGGCGACTTGGCAGGGATTTATCGACACGGTTTTGGGTGCCGATCTTGAGCTTTTCGTTTTCGTCTATTTAAACGACATCATCATAATCTCTGAATCTTTTGAGAACAACTCGAAGTTCTGAGTGAGGTGATGAAATGGTTGTGTGGAGAAATGCAATTTCTGCATGCCTTCACTAAAGTTCTTAGGGTACATCGTGAATCGGAATGAGTTGCATGTCGATCCCGAAAAAGTAGAAAGTATGATTAGGATTCCAGCACCGAGGAATGTTAAAGAAGTTTTATAGGGACAGTTTCTTGGGACATCTCAAAACAACTTTTTTTGGCTATGCCGTAGCAAAAAAAAAAACAAAAAAGTCATACATCATCGCTCCACCCTAATGTCCACACACTATAATACCCGTCACCGTCGGTCGTCCTCGTTGTCGCATTTCGCTTACCCTACCCATATTCATTTTTATAATTTCTGTTGAAAACCAAGCAATGCCAATGTCCTTGAAGTTGAAAACGATAAACAATAAAAAAGAGAACAGGAACAGGAACAAGAGAACAAAGCGAACATTTTAAGAGATCAATTTATTTTAAGGATTTTTTTCGCTCTCGCAACATTGGGTAAATTCACAAACGTCAAATTTTTTGGTAGTGATTACGCATCACTGCTTTTTTGCGATGCTGATCGTTGCTCAGCTGATTACGATGCGATGCTGACTGACAAAAAGTTTTACGTTTAAAAACAATTTTTGCTTAAATGATGGACGTGATTCTAACAAAAATTCTCATTGATAATAATGAATCGAAAAACAATACATTTCTTCAAAAAATGCGAATTTTGAGGGTGAAACGTCTGAAGAAAATGCAAACACTCATACAAATTTCATCCAGAAGGAAAATTCCGAAGATAAAATACTTTTTCAAAATAATTGAAAAATACCCGAAATACCTGAAATTCATCAAATTAATTCATTTATAAACAACTTTGCTCCATTTTTACTCCAATTCCCGTCGGCATCAACAAGTTATCAAGAAAATTCTTGATGCTTTTTTGTTTTATATTTGCGCATCAGTTTATTGAACTTTGCAATAATGAACACTTGACATTTTAAGTGATGTCAATTTTTGCGTTTATGAACGTGCTATAGAAATGATTCCTAATCATCTCTGCAGTGATGCGTTTGTGAATTTGCACATTATTTTGACTTAGCAACATGTCGGGGGATCTGCTGGCAGATCCCCGTCTGAAAATATTGGGTTCCAAAAATTTGTATGGGATGCAACATCTTTGTATTCTATTATCTTTTGAAAAACTCCAGGTACTATCATTTTGAACTTCGTCAATGCCTCCAAACTTCTTGACTTTATTTATTTGACGGAAACGACAACAGCTGTCAACAACTTAATCTAACAAATAAACTCTGTTTAATTTTTTTTTTCGATTTTCTAGTGGTAATTTGATAAAAACAACAGTTAACGAAAATTCAAATTTTGGATAATTGGTTTATTGTTTATTCCATGTTTAAACACTGTAAAACTTGGTTTTACAGCTGATATCTGTTAGAATTTAAGAAAAAAATTTGTTTTTTTTTGCGAATTAGAAATATGATCAATTTAAACTATTTTCGAGTGTGTTAATTTGGATTTTGGATCTTTTGTTTTTTATGCAATTAATAAATTAATCCATTTTTAAAAATTATTGTCGACGTTTCGTTGGTTATTTTCCAACTTCTTCAGGGGTATTTTTATTGGACTTATAATTACAATTTCTTGTTCATACTTTTTTTATATTTCAGTATTACTTACTATTGTCAATTTACATTTACATTCATTTTAATTTAAATAGTTGTAAATTTTTAATTACGGTATTGCACTGATTTTAAATGACATAACAATTAAAGAAGATGACATCTTGGTTTCTTTTGACGTAATATCGCTATTCACCAACATACCAAAATATATCGCAACTAAGAACATCATGCAACAATGGGAAAAACTGAAATACACCATAAATATACCAAAACCATAGTTCCTAAAAATACTGCAATTCTGTCTTAAAGACAGTAACTATTTCAATTATGAAAATAAAACTTACAACTAGACTAGAAATTTTGTAAGAATTTTTACAAAATGATTCTTTTAGAATCAAAATTAAACTTTTTAATATTCGTTTAAAAACGACGAAAAAAGAACGAGAGGAAAAAATAGCGAAATAAAAAAGAAAAAACACCGTGCGGTTTCAATAGTTCGAATCGAATGCTTTTTATTTTCTTCTTCTTCATTCTCTTCTTCTTTGTTAAATGAGAATTCAAATAAAATATGGCCGGAAGGGCGCGAAATTCAAAAATTATACCATTAAAGTCAGTTCAATTGCACTGACAAAACACCGGCCACGTTGAATGGCTGTAAGACATCCATTATTCATCGGGAAGAACCGCCAGCTTGACGATTGGACGTGTCAGGATTCCGGTTGACGTTTTGACGTCGGCGACCCTGACCTTTCCGTCCCGCCCTTCGACGACTGCCACGACTCGTCCCATTTTCCACTGCTGTGGAGGAGTGTTGTCTTCGTGAATGATGACGAGCTTGCCCACGACGAGATTGGGTTGTTCCTGTACCCACTTGGACCGAGCTTGAAGGCCAAGCAGATACTCCTTGGACCACTTCTGCCAGAACTGCTGCTTGAGCCAGCATAGAAGCTGCCATCTTCTCAAGCAAGCCATTTGCTGTTCCGGCACTTTTTCTGGTGGGAGCGATCGTAAACTGCTGCCGATCAGTAGATGTGCTGACGTTAGTGCTTCTCCATCGTTGGGATCGGCGCTTAGAGGGGCGATCGGCCTTGAATTGAGGATTGCCTCGACCTCGATCAGCACGGTAAGCAGCTCTTCCGTTGTGAGTAGAGCGTTGCCCACGGTACGCTGTAATAGCGTTTTCGCCGCCTTCACTGCTGCCTCCCATAGGCCTCCGAAGTGTGGCGCTCTCGTTGGTATGAAGACGAAGCTGAATCCCTCCTCTGCCGCGTATCGGTGAAGATCTTCCTTTCCTCGCTCGAACTCCTCTTGGACTTCCTTCAAGATCCTCTGAGCTCCCACGAAGTTCGACCCGTTGTCGCAATGTATCGTCTTGGGTACTCCTCGGCGACAGATAAACCTTCTAAGGACGAGAATGAAACATTCAGAAGACAGATTAGAAGCTAGTTCAAAATGCACAGCTTTCGAAGTGAAACAAACAAACACAACAATATACGTTTTGTTCGGCGGTCGGCCACGAATTTTAAGAGTGGTATAAACCGGACCACAGAAATCTACACCGCATATCAAAAACGGTCGTTGCGCTCGCAATCGATCCGCTGGGAGATTACCCATTATTTGTGTTTGTAACTTAGGCTTGTATTTAAAACAATTGATGCATTTTCGCACTTCCTTTTGGCATGCTTCTTTGGCGTTTATTAGCCAAATTTTTTCTCGAAGCAATGCTACCATAGCTTGTGGACCAGCGTGGTAGTTTTTCCTATGTAAGTACGATAAGTACGTTGTTACAAATGGTGAATTTTTAGTGAATAAAAGTGGGAATTTAGCATCGTATTCAATCGGTGCGTTTAAGAGACGACCACCTACACGAATTAGCGAAAATGAAAAACCGATCTCTGTAAAATCTTGAATAAATGGATTTAGCCTTTGAAAAGTGTTTTGCAAAGTGACTTTCTTTTTAAGTTTTTGAATCTCATCTGGAAATTCTTGTTTTTGGACTATTTCAACTATTTTAAGAAACGATAAATTCAACTCTTTTGCCGTTGGGGACTTGAACGTTTCTGCTTTATTTTTTGACCCTTTAAAAAATCGCATTATATATGCGAATGTAGTCGCTAGATCGATATATGAAGTTTCTTCTTCAATATATTCTAAAAGCTTGCTTCGAGGTTTTTCAACTGCTATTAGAGCCATGTTTGTTTTCCTTTTTTCTAAGGCTTCATCCTCTGGAGACAACTCAAAATCCGAATTGACCGGCCACGATGATGGTTCTTCTAATAAGAACTGTGGACCATTGAACCAAATTGACGCATTGAGTTCATCAACATTGCAGCCTCTTGACACAATATCGGCTGGATTTAGTTTTGTTGGCACATGTTTCCAAGAAACTTTTTGTGTCCACTCTTGGATGTCTGATACTCTATTTGCAACGAATGTTGCAAGCGCAGTTGGATGTGTTTGTATCCAATGCAAAGTTATTTCAGAGTCGGTCCAAAAAACAACTCGTTCAACGTCGAGATTCAACATTGCCTCTACTCTTGTCCATAGTTCAGCAAGAGTATGCGCTGCGCAAAGTTCTAATCGCGGAAGCGATTTCGTTTTCAAAGGGGCCACCTTAGACTTTGCTGTTAGTAGCGTCGACTTGATACCGGCCGTGCTTTGGCTTCGGATGTAAATACAACAACCGTAAGCCCTAATTGAAGCATCGGCAAACCCATGAACTTGTACTTTTGCGTTCGAATGAGTTTCGACAAACCTTGGAATTTTTATCTCGCCAAGTTGAGATAAATTGGTTTTAAAGTTTTGCCAACTTGTATCAAGGCGCAACGGAATCGACTCATCCCAATCAATTTTTGCAATCCAAAGCTCTTGTAGTAAGATTTTTGCTTTGGTTACTATGGGGCATAACAATCCAAAAGGATCGAAAAGACGAGCGGAAACTGAAAGTATGTTTCGCTTAGTAGCTCGTAGATCATGAAACTGATTTTCTAAACTGAAGCTAAATGTGTCTTCTTTTGGATGCCAACAAATTCCAAGAGTTTTTGTTGAGTCTGAATCATTGAATTCAATAGATTTTTCAGTACTCTCTGTGTTGTATAACTCTGGATGATTTGAAAACCATTTAGCCAACTGAAATCCAAGAACTTCTTGTACTTCATTTTTTATAATTTTGAGGGTTTCAAGTTCGTTGGCGCCGGTTAAAAGATCATCAACGTAAAAATCTCTCCGAATTATGTCTGACCCCGTGGGGTATAAGCTTTCATTAGCATCTTCTAACATCTTTAAACACCGTATCGCTAGAAATGGTGCTGGTGACGTACCATACGTAACAGTGTTTAGGCGGAAATGTTGTAATGGCTGGGATGGATGCTGCCTCCACACTATGAGCTGGTAAATCGAATGCTCTTCAGCAACGAGAACTTACCGATACATTTTCTTTATATCAGCCGTAATGGCATACTTGTGAGTTCGAAAACGGAGCAATGTCGAAAACAGCTCCTCTTGAATGGTTGGCCCAACCATCAAGATGTCATTCAGTGACAATTGAGAAGACGTTCGACTTGAAGCGTCAAACACAACTCTCAGTTTTGTACTTGTGCTTTGCGGTCGCAAAACACACTGATGTGGAATGAAATAGTGCGGGCTATTTGGGATTTCGTTATTTGTTGGTGACATGTCCCAACGAAATGTACTCCTTCATGAAATCCATGTACATGGCTCTTAAATCGCTATCTTTGGATAATTTTCGCTCAAGTGCGAGAAACCGACGTTTGGCAGTTTCAAACGATGATCCTAGCGATTTTGAAGATGTCTTAAACGGTAATTTAACCTCAAAACGACCTGAAGGTAAGAGTTGAGTATTTGCAACGAAGTGTTTTTCACATAATTGTTGCCCTGGTGTTAGAAACTTTTTCGTTTCTCCAGGAATTTCTTCCAGTAACCAAAATCTTTGTACAATTTCGTCTAAGTCTGGTAACTCGTCAGACTGACATACAAAATTGCACTGCTTGGTATTTGAGTTTGTACCTCTAGGATATTTTCCAGATATTATCCAACCAAGAAGCGTTTTTTGAATAGTTGGATATTCGGGACCTTGTTTAATTTGACCAACTGACAATAATTCGAAAAATGTTTCTGCTCCTATAAGTAAGTCAATTTTTTGTGGCTTATGGAAACACGGATCAGCTAATTGAAAATTGGAATGAATGGTCCAATTCGAAGTATTTATTGCATGATCCGGTTGATACGACGATATTGAATTCATAACCCAGTAATCAGCAGAAAACGAATGATCATTGTATCTTGATTTTACGACTGCATGTACTTTCTTATTGACAGTAGTACTTGCCTTTCCTATTCCAAGTAAATTCAAGGATATTTCTTCTTTGCGAAGCTTCAATCTTTGAGCGAGCTCTTCAGTAATAAAGTTTACTTGAGAGCCAGAGTCAAGTAATGCTCGAGCAAGTGAGTATTCACCAGTAATGCTTCTTATTTGCACAATTGCTGTTGCAAGAATGACTTGGTCAGTTGAAACTGAGGCGTGCATAGCTTGAGAGCTCGTAGATGCTTGAACTGGTGAACTATTAAAAGTTGTGTGGTACTGGTGCAGCAATGTATGATGTGATCGATTACAGACACTGCACCGACTAAGCATACATTTCGAAACTGTGTGTCCTTTACGAAGGCAGTTAATGCAAACAGGCACACTCTTTGCGAACTCAAATCTTTGCATTACTGGTATTGAAGCAAACGTTTGACATGTTGTAATGTAGTGATCATTTGATTGGCAATATATGCATTTCGATTTATTTGGCTGTGGGTTAGAACAAGTGAATGAAGCTCGTTGACTTTTACTATGACTCGATTCATGTTTCGATTTTGAATGCCTATCAGACTGCCTTAATTTGGAAGATGAGGCTTCTTCAGCAGAAAGGTGCTGATATCTTTTGTTGAGAGCCGATTCACAGTCACTCCACAAAGGCAGTGTACTGAAATCTAATTGCTCTTCCCACTTAGACTTAGTAATCGCATCTACCTTTGACATTACCAAATGTATGATGATCGCGTTTGTGATATTCTTTTCATCACCTAATGAAAGAAGCGAATCATAGATTGCAGAAACAGTGTCTATCATGCTGCGCAAAGCAGAAGCTGATGGCTTGGTTATTTCTTTTAATTCAAAAAGTGTAGACACATTGTCGAAAAATATTAAACAATTATTGTCGTAAGCTTTCTTTAGACTTGCAAGTGCTTTCGGATAGTTCTGTTCAGTAATTTGAAAGGCTTTTACCGTTCCTAAAGCTTCACCTGAGAGACATGAAATGAGATGGTTGAACTTTTCTATGTCCGGAAGTGTCGGATCATTGTCAAGCAAATTCTCAAAAAGGCTTATAAAATTTTTATATTCCGAGTACTTTCCGCTGAATTTCGGTAAAGACATTTTTGGAAGTCGAGAATGGTGAGGGTTGTTGAAGGAATAATCAACAACACTTGATTTGCGTCTCTTATTAACCATTGAAATAAGAAGTGCCTTTGCACTTACGCAAGTGTCTTCCAATTCACCGCCGGAACTATCAGTTCGATCAGCAGATTCGATTTCCGACTGACAAGTCATAAGTTGGTCAATGTATGAATTTAAAATGTCTAACCTACATTCTAATTCAATTGGATTAAGAGACAAAGTTTTTTCTTCTAAGTCCGTTTTAATTCGTATAATATTATTCTTTATAACTTGTCGTTGATGCTTTAAATGCTCAAGATCTGCGTCCTCTTTTGGTGATGCCTGCCGTTTTTCTTTTTTTAAACCCGCAATTTTATTTTATTTAATATTGTTACAAACTTTCGCTAACAGTTAAATAGTTTCTCTAGAATTAGTTTATCTGAAAAACTATCCAATCTACACTTCAGTTTTTTATTTAAAATTGTCGGAAAGTCGTTGAAAAATTAATTTATTCTCATACGAAAATTCCACGAAAACGAAAGAAATAATTTAAATAAAACTGTGTGTAAACTGCGAAGTTGTCAAATATTTGAAATCGAAATTATTTCAAACGAAAATGTAAAAACGATTATTAAAATTATTTGCCGAACACACTCTTTGTTAAAACAATTTCAGAATTTTTTTTTGTGTCACTGAACACGCTCACTCGTGAGAAGAATAGAACTCAACGAAACTTTCGTTCAATAATGACAAACGTCAAAACAGCTGAATTGTCAAATTAAAATGAAAACAACAGCTGAAATTTTTTCACGAGTTTCGGAATTTTGTTGTATTGTATTTGTCATCTCGCCAAATTTGTCACATATCAATCTCTAGTTACTCTTCGAAATCATCTCTTAATTCATAAAATTGTCACATGTAATTCCTAATTATCATCAACAAATTAATTATGCAGTTTCTCGTATTGTCCCTTTGGTGGCAGTCAGTGTTAAAGGAAAAAGCATGCCAACTATTTTCGCCCGCCATTTTCCTGCTCATTGAAGAAAGACCATCCAAAGGAGAAAGTTGACTAAGGTTGAATATATTATATTTTTTTTATATAAATACCTATGTAAGTTGCTATTGACACTAATTTTAAATACTGCTTAAATTGTTACTAATGAATTTCAATTCAACAGCAAATAAAATCACTCCCTATATTTTGCAACGAATGCATTGATTTTTATTTGGGAATTTAAACCAAAGGCCCTAGGTCAACATAATTTTATTTGATAGGTATTTTGGAATTTGGATTGTCTTTCTTCTTGGTTAAGCTTTTATGATGGACAAAGTGGAGCACAGTTGTAAGAATCCGACATGTGAGTTGCCAGATGATGATGAGATGGTCTCATGCGACACATGCTTGCGATGGTGGCATTACAAATGTGCTAATTTCAACCCTTCGTTATTCGACACCGCAACACCTTGGTTCTGTCGCTCCGAAGATTGCGATAAGGTTGCTGGTAGTCGAAATGGGGAAAAGTCCGATAAGGAGGAGGATGCTCCCGTTCAAAGTGAGCTTACGCTCTGATAAAGGCTGCAAAGGTAGCGCAATCGACAGTAGATCAGAGAGATAGTGAGATCCTTTCACTTAGGGCTGAGATGGAACAGCTTAAGTCGAAACTGGTTGCAGCGGCTTCAGCTCCCGTTCAAAGTGAGGTTAAGTCCAAAGCGACTTTGAAGCTTGGGTTAGTAGGGGACAGGCTAGCGGAGATTCGCCAGATTGATGAACGACACAAGGAAATAGTGAGTAAATCACCTGTTGTTTCTCATTCAACGCCATTGAATAACAAAGTTGGAAATTCCGAAACCGTTCACGTTGAAGAGAAAGCTAGTCGTCAGGATAGTTCTGTGCATCAGTCAGACATGGCAAATTTGCTGACAATTTTGAACCGTAACCAGGTTCAGGAACTTCCATCTTTCTCAGGCCACGATAGAAACGAATGGCCTTATTTTGAGTCCGTTTATCGATCTACGACATCTGAGGGGAGGTATAGTGAAAGAGAGAACGTCGCTCGCTTGCACAAGGCACTCACTGGTGAAGCCTTTCAGCTTGTGAGTGATCGGCTGAGATATTCTTCGGATGCAGAAGCGATCATGGGGTCTTTGCGAGCTATTTATGGTAGGGAAGATGTTTTGGTTCATAGTCTAACGTCGAATCTACTTAAACTACCATCGTTGACTTCTGGCAGTGACATGAAACTGCGTCTGTGGGCCGTATCGTTGAATGGATTTGTGGCAGACATCCACTCTATGAATTTAGACAAGGAACTTGATAACAACTACGTTTTGACAGATTTATGAGCAAATTATCTACTGGTTTGTATCGTGAGTGGCAAAGCTACAAGTTTAACAAACCTCAGGTGAACCTAGAAGACTTCGCTGCTTTCCTGACCGAAAAGTTGTATAATCTACCACCGGATCTAATGAAGACCACGAAGACGTCTGCCAATGAAAAGGTAAGTGGTTCGAGTTCAACGCGCAGAGTGCAAACACATCGATCTGGTATCAACGCTGTGAATCATAGTTGTTTGAAGTGTGGTAGTGACGATCATCCATTATATGAGTGTAGTGTTTTCAAAAATTTGTCTGTCGAAGAAAGACAGACTTTTGCTAAATCTAAACAGATCTGTTTTAAGTGTTTGGACCCAGTGCCACACAGATGGAGAAACTGTGCCCAAGGTAAAAGGTGCAATGTTAATGGGTGTTCGAAACAACACCATTGTTTGCTTCATCCATCTACGTCGACGTCAACACTGAGTTCAGTAGCTCCGCCATTTGTTCCAACCCCTCAAGTTCACTCTTCGCACTTGGAAGCTAACGCCCCAATATTATTCAAGGTGGTTCCTATACGCCTTTATGGGAATAATGATAAAACGTTAGACACGTTCGCGTTTTTGGATGACGGTTCTGCGATAACAATGATTGAGAAAGATGTTTCTGATTATTTGGAGTTGGAAGGCGAACCGGAGAAGCTGTCACTCCAATGGACGAAAGGAGTTTGTAGAGTTGAGGATTCACTGCGCACTAGTTTATGTGTCTCAGGTATAAATAAACGTAAAAGACATACTTTGAAGGGCATTTATTCAGTGAAGGGCTTAGAACTTCCCAGTCAGGATATAAGCGTTGAAGCTCTTAAGAAGAAGTATGAACATCTCAAAGATTTACCTCTGCCCCAACTCAACAAAGTTAAACCAACAATTCTGCTCGGCTTGGATCAGGCAAAGCTTCTGGTAGGTAGTAAACAGCGATCAGGCAAGGACAACGAGCCACACGCAGTGAAGACGCTCCTCGGATGGACTGTTTTTGGGATGACGAATTCGGAAGACATTGTATCCTGCACCCGTGCACCGAGTGTTGCTTCTGTTTCATATTTTCATGGCGTTGGAAAGCAGGATGAGGAACTTCATGACCTTGTCAAGAAGCATTTTTCCACCGAGGAATTTGGCGTTCGTCCTCCAAGTGGCAATTTTGTGAGTAAGAACGATAGCCGTGCTTTAGAAGTCCTCGAACGAACGATATGCCGCGTCGAGAATCAGTATGAGATTGGCCTACTCTGGGATCGAGATGAAGTTACGTTGCCTGACAGTTATCCTTTGGCGGAGAAACGCCTGATAAGTTTGGAGAAGTCCTTGCTGAAACAACCCAAACTTCTTGAATGGATGAATGAGCACATGCGCGATCAGTTAGCAAAGGGGTATGTAAGAATTGCTACGGACGAAGAGCTGGAACGTCATTGGGATAGAGTTTGGTACGCGCCCATATTCGTAGTTGTCAACAAAAATAAATTCCCACCAAAACCAAGAGTCGTTGCTAACGTTGCCGCCAAGGTTGGGGGAGTTTTTCTCAACTCCCATTTATTGAAAGGTCCGGACAACCTAGTACCCTTGCATGCTGGGCTTTTCAAATTCCGCGAGAGATTAATCGCAGTCAACGCAGATGTTCGAGAGATGTTTCATAGGATCAAGATAAATGAAGCTGATCAACAATGCCAGAGAATTCTTTGGCGAAATGGAGACCCATCTCGCAAGCCAACCGTCTTTATTATGCAGGTAATGATGTTCGGTCCTCGTTGTTCCCCGGTTTCAGCCCAGTTTGTTAAGAACTATCATGCGAACATTTATAAGAAAAAGTTTCCTGAGGCTGTCGATGGTCTTGTCAATCGCACGTACGTAGATGATTATTTTAATAGCCACGATACAATAGAGGAAGCCGTCGCCGTGAGTAGAGATGCCATAAAAATTTGTAAAGAAATGAATTTCGATCTAGTGGGATTTCAATCCAATAGCAAGCTATTTTTGAGCCAGATCCCAGAAGACAACGTCAAGCCAAGTTTAGTCAGCATGGATCCAAATGAGTGCGAGAACTATGTCACCAAGATTCTGGGAATGTTTTGGCAGCCCTCGTCGGATATGTTAATTTACCAGCTAAATGATGACGAGAACTTCAAAAAAGTGTCTGATCCTATGGCTGATATCTCCAAAAGAGATGTTTTGAGAACGATTATGAGGATTTTTGATCCCATCGGCCTCATTTCTTGTCTGATTATCAGAGGTCGAGCAATTTTACAAGAAATTTGGCGGGAAGGTCTTGAATGGGACGAACCTATATCTGGAAGTCTGAAACGGCAGTGGCTGGATTTCGTGCGTATTCTGAGACATCAAGGTCCCTCGGTCGTACACATCCTCCTCTCCTGACAGCGCAAAGAAAAAATTGGTAGTTTTCGTCGACGCCGCTGTTTCTTATTGGCGTTTCGAGCAGAATGGAAGGGTGGAGATTGCGATTGCGATGGCAAAGGCAAAGGTAGCACCCGTGAAGAAGCTTTCGGTGCCTCGTTTAGAGCTTCAGGCAGCTGTCCTTGGTGTGCGAGTTGCAGAGACAGTGATGAAGTTGCATTCGATTCAAGCTGAAGATTTAATGTTTTTGTCCGACTCCAGAACCGTTCTTGCGTGGATCAGCTCTTCCACGTACAAGTTTCCCAGTTTTGTTGCAGTCCGCGTTGGTGAAATCAGATCTGCAGACAACGTTGCCGACGATGGAACTAGGGGGGCTGATGACTTAGACAGTTCTTACAGTGCAAGATGGTTTGAAGGACCCGAATTTTTGAAGCTTCCTCAGAACGATTGGCCTATTTCACCAGGAAAGTCTTCCATTGTTTGTGCGGTAAGTGAAATTTTACCTAAATTACAAATTCACTTGCATGCGAAAAGATTATCATTTAACATTTATGACGAGTTTAAGCCAAGGTTCCTTGGAAGGTGGTTTTCTGGAGTAAGGGTTTTGGCATTTCTTTTGCGTTTTAAAGACCGTTTAAGAAAAAGACCTATTGAGCGAACATCATTTGTTACACCATCAGAGATTCTTCGAGCTCAAGATTGGCTTTTCAGGAAGATTCAACAAGATGCCTTCTCAGAAGAGATTGAGTGTTTGAGATCGAAGGGAGTTCTTGGACCGAGTAATTCCTTATCAGGTTTGTCACCATTTATTGATGATGAAGGAACATTGCGTATAAGCTCCAGGGCGCAAAATGCAAAGCTATCATACGCAGCCCGCAATCCAGCGATTTTGCCCAAACATCACCCTCTGGTTGACTTACTCATAAAACATTATCACGAAGCTAATTTACATATGGGTACGGAGACAACAATCTCAGATATCCGAGAGACGGCGTGGATTATAAGCATCCGTGTAGCAGTTTTACGAGTCCAGTCCAGATGTTACATGTGCAAGAGGCTCAAAGCAAAAGCTGCTATGCCCCTGATGGGTCAGCTTCCCGAAGGACGTTTAGCGTTTGACATGAGACCCTTCACTCATGTGGGTGTTGATTGTTTTGGTCCCATGCACGTGAAATTTGGAAGAGGAACGACCAAACGTTATGGCATGATATTCACGTGTTTAAGTTTCCGTGCTGTTCATATTGAGGTTCTCAATGATTTGAGTATGCAAAAATGTATCATGGGAGTTCGTCGTTTTCTGATTCATCGCGTGGTCATCAAGTTCATTTACAGTGACAATGGACTGAACTTTGTTGGAACAAGCAACCGTTTAGAGAAAGATGCAAGAGATATGGAGAATTCGTTAAGCGAGTACTGCGCAAAGTATGAGGGCATTGTCTGGCGTTTTATACCCGCGTACTCTCCCTGGATGGGAGGAGCATGGGAACGGCTGATAAGATCTATCAAGAATAGTATTGATTTTACTTTAAGAGGAGTTGTACCTCGAGATGATGTTCTTGTCAATGCTTTACTGGAGGCACAAGCGCAAATCAATCGAAGACCGTTAACACATCTACCAGTCAACCCAGAGGATCCCCGGCCACTAACTCCAAATTCTATTCTTTTCGGCGACAGCGATAGAGACATCACTGCACCAGACGTATTTTCTGCCAATGATCAATGGAGCAGATTGTATAGCAGACGAGCACAACATCTAATGAAAGAATTCACGAGGCGATGGTACACAGAGTACCTGCCAGAGATAACAAGGCGTTCGAAATGGCATAAGGTTACAAGCCCATTGAAAGTTGACAGCATTGTCTTAGTAATCGATCCGGGAGAGGTTAGAGCGGCCTGGAGGATGGGAAGAGTAACGAGCGTTTACCCTGGACCGGACGGAGTCGTTAGAGTAGCAGATGTGCGACTTGCAAACGGAACGATTTTGCCAAAGAGGTCAGTTGGAAGGCTCGCTGTTTTGGATATTGAGTCTTCGCATACAGCTTTCGACGAGGTCCGGGATGTCATCTCGCCAAATTTGTCACATATCAATCTCTAGTTACTCTTCGAAATCATCTCTTAATTCATAAAATTGTCACATGTAATTCCTAATTATCATCAACAAATTAATTATGCAGTTTCTCGTATTGTCCGTTTGGTGGCAGTCAGTGTTAAAGGAAAAAGCATGCCAACTATTTTCGCCCGCCATTTTCCTGCTCATTGAAGAAAGACCATCCAAAGGAGAAAGTTGACTAAGGTTGAATATATTATATTTTTTTTGATATAAATACCTATGTAAGTTGCTATTGAAACTAATTTTAAATACTGCTTAAATTGTTACTTATGAATTTCAATTCAACAGCAAATAAAATCACTCCCTATATTTTGCAACGAATGCATTGATTTTTATTTGGGAATTTAAACCAAAGGCCGAAGGTCAACAGTATTTATTTAAATTTAATCAATATAATAATAAATAATCGGAAATTACTTTATTAAATGTATATCACTCGCGAATACTAAAGTGAAATTCCGATACAAATACACGGGTGTTCAATACAAATAACTTCTGAAGTGTGTTTAGGGGCGACGACGGTGACGGCGGCTACACGGCAGATCGAAGAATTTTAATTTGATTGGAATTAATTTATTGAAATGAATGAATTTATCAATGTATTTAATCAAAATGACTTATTTTAAGTGACGAAAATAAAGAAAATGAAAGAAACCACGCAATTGTTATTTTGTTTGTTTCACCAATAGTACATAAGTAATAAATGCAATGTCAATTGAATCAATGTGACAAAAACTGAAAGTTCTGGTATACAAGTATAATTGACTTGATAATTTAATTTCAACACAAATGTTGCACAATTGTAACAATTAAAACACTTTCAGTTTTTGTTTAATACCTCTTCCTCAAGACTGTCAACTTCCCTTGGTGAACTCATCGGGTGCTTTTTGGGGATAGTATTGTTGTTGTTGACGGCTGCTGCTTGCTGCTGGCTCGGGAGGCTGCTGCTGCGGCTGCGGTGGTTCTTGGTGGTGGTTTTGTTTTGGGTGTTGTTTTGGCTTTTTAGTTAAAAGCATTATGATTCGGATTCGAATTATAAACCGCGCTCGATAATTACACCGAATGATAACATATATTTATATGATATATTTATGCACTAAAGCACACTTCTTTATTGTTTTTGTTTTTGAAACAAATTAATTTTACTTATTAATAATTTGACCCTGCTCGGGCGCCATGAAATTTTGTAAGAATTTTTACAAAATGATTCTTTTAGAATCAAAATTAAACTTTTTAATATTCGTTTAAAAACGACGAAAAAAGAACGAGAGGAAAAAATAGCGAAATAAAAAAGAAAAAACACCGTGCGGTTTCAATAGTTCGAATCGAATGCTTTTTATTTTCTTCTTCTTCATTCTCTTCTTCTTTGTTAAATGAGAATTCAAATAAAATATGGCCGGGAGGGCGCGAAATTCAAAAATTATACCATTAAAGTCAGTTCAATTGCACTGACAAAACATTCGGGATAAATAAATAGAGTGGCGCGACAGCTCTTGAGGAGCCAAGGCCTAAGTGGCTTACTCTCATCAACAATTCTCTGAGTGCGTGTGAAGAATTGAGGGGACCTCCAATTTAACGCCGATTCCCAACGGCAAAGTTGAGAAGCACTTTTTCATGACAGATAGATACTCTTGGAAGATTTGCCAGGTCTTCGCAAGAGGCAGTACCCATGAAAGATGAAATAAAAACTTGGCCTGAGTAGGACTCGAACCAACGACGTTCTGCTTAGCAGCCAACGCACTTATCAACTAAGTTCGGGATGCTAATGGAAAATCCCCTTTCACGCAACAATAAACCAACATAACAATAAAATTCATTGCGAAATATGTGGATGATATTTTTGCTATATTTAAAAAACAACATAAAGACATAATTCTTAACAACCTAAATCAATATCACGAAAAACTTCAATTTACAATAGAGACAGAAAATAAAAAGTGTATACCGTATTTGGACACTATAATTCATAGAATAGATGATAAACTAATTTTTAACTGGTACCAAAAACTCATAGCGTCAGGCAGAATGATCAATTTTCTTCTATCACTCAACCACAAAATAAACACCGCTAAAAACTTTAAATAAAGTTTTAGATATCTCAAACGAAAAAATCCACAGAGAAAACATCAACAAAATAAGAAAAATACTCCTAATGAAAAATTTTCCACATAAAATAATAAAGAATTTAATAAATGACAAGAATAATCAAATTCAATACAAAAACAATGAACAAAACGAAAAAAGTGACAACACGGACAACACATTCCATAGCATAACTTTCATTCCTAAGTTAACAAATAACAAATACCTACACGAAATAATAAAAATCAACAAAGAGAGAACTTCAATCGCTCACAAATCTACTCACACTCTCAACAAAACGAACAAAGACACCATTGCAAAGGGAACAACATGACGTGGTCTACGAAATAAAATGCAAAGGCAAGACGAATGAAGTGTGTGATCTGGTATACATTGGCACAACTAAACGCTCGCTTGCTACAAGAATAGCAGAACACAAAGCTTACGTCAGAAAAAAGAGATCATCAACTGGACCCTCACAACATATGACAGAAACAGAACATGGACACACAGCGGATTTTGATGACATAAAGATTCTTGACAAGGAAAAAATATGAATAAGAGATAAGATAAGATAAGAGACTGGAGAGCCTACGAGCTAAGAATACAACAAAACATTAAGAGAACGATGAACTTCCAAGAAGACAAAGACAATTGGAGTGCAAGCTACAGTGCGGTCATAAAGTAAACAAAGTCTGTGATAACTACTTGATATTTTCTGTTTTGTCTTGTGTCTTAATTTATCATTTTGTTTTAGTAATTTCTGTTAAGTTAATTTTAAAATCAGTGCAATACCGTAATTAACAATTGAAAACTTTTTATATTAAAATGAATGTAAATGAAATTGACCATAGTAAGTAACACTAAAATATAAAAAAAATATGAATAAGAAATCCAAGAAATTGTAATTATAAGTCCAATAAAAATATCCCTGAAGAAGTTGGAAAATAACCAACTAAACGTCGGGAATAATTTTTTAAAAATGGATTAATTTATAAGATCAAAAAGCCCAATTAACACACTCAAAAATTAATTTTAAAATACGATTGATCATTTCTTCATACTTAAACTATTTTATTTTAAAATAAAACGGAGAAGAACGGAACAAAGCAACAAAACAGAAGTAAACTTCCTTATAATTCATGAGCAAAAAAGAAACCTTAACCCATTTAACCTGCTCCACAGTTGGAAAATTTTTAACCCATTTCATTCATTACGTGTCAAGTATTAATAAACATTTTAACGCAATTCAACATTTATTTCTAACCTGGAATGAGCACATTAAAGAGTCGTCTACAGTCATCATTCCACCAGCATTGTCAAATTCCCCACAATAGTTTGGCGCAGAAAAGAGAGTGACTAACTGGCGCCTAGCAAAAAATTCATAGCCATCTTCAACGACCTAATAAAAAGAAAAGAAAAAACGTTTCAATTCTTCACTTAGCAATTTTTTTTTTTACCTGATGTGCACGACAGATCAAATCAAGGTCATGTTTTCGAAGGAATTTAGATACAACTGTCGATCCAAAAGTAAAACTAACGCCTCGGTCATTTTCACCCCAACCCTCAACATCTTTATCTGGATCACTCCAAAGTAAGTCGCATAACAGGCCTGTGTCAGGTACATCTGTTGGACGCATCAAACGTCTTATCTGTTCCATACTTTGTAGATCAGGACTTAGTCCACCATGACAACAAAATATTTTTTCATCTATAATTGCTGCAATCGGCAGGCAGTTGAAACAGTCAGTGAAAGTTTTCCAAAGTTTAACATTGTACCTGCGTTTACATTCGTCATAAAATCCTAAAAAAAAAAAGAATTAGCAAAGATGCTTGTTTGATAACATTTGTTTAACACACCATAAATTCTATTAATACTCGCACATTCATGGTTTCCACGCAAAAGGAAAAAATTTTCGGGATACTTGATTTTATAAGCCAAAAGCAAACATATAGTTTCCAATGATTGTTTGCCCCGGTCGACGTAATCGCCCAAAAACAAATAGTTAGCTGCCGGCGGAAAACCACCATATTCGAATAAACGAAGCAAATCGGTGTACTGTCCATGAATGTCACCACATATTATGAGTGGTGCTTCAAGGTCAAGCAATATAGGTTGCTGCAGGAATATCTCGCGCGATTTAAGACAAAGACCGCGAACTTCTGATTCCGACATCTGTACAGCCTTTCCTTGACGGCATCCTCGCACTGTTATACACGGGAGGAGAAAAATATAAATACTTATGCTTATTTTGTGTTCAAATTTGTGTTCAATTTTGTATAATGAAACCATGTATGATTGGATTGGATGATTGGAGTGTTAATAGTTTGACAATTACAAGTTACAGTTTATGTGCAAATGAATATGTTAAAACCAGAGATGTTGCGGATACGGCTTTTAGAATTTGTTATAAATACTATTTTTAATCCATAAATAAATGAAAATTTATTGTTTTTCTTTGCCTATTGAAAAAGAAGTAAATTTAATTTAAAAAAATATAATAAATAGAGTGACGCGACAGCTCTTGAATAGCCAAAGCCTATGTGGCTTACTCTCATCAACAATTTAAAGCCGATTCCGAACGGCAAAGTTCAGAAGCACTTTTTCATGACAGATTGATACTCTGGGAAGTTTTGTCAGTTCTTCGCAAGAGGCAGTGCCCGTAAAAGATGAAATAAAAACTATGGGCACGAGTAGGACTCGAATCCACGACGTTCTGCAGCAGCCAACGCACCTAACCACTAAAGGTAGGCATACACGGTGAACATGTTGGTGTGATTTGTTTGGCTGAAAATTATTCGTGTATGGGCATGTTGGCCAACAATTCCACGGTTTATGAAATATTTTATAAACCGTGAACTTGCGGCTTACATGTTGGCTGTATATGGGCAAGTTTACAACAAATTTTGAAGTTTATCCACATGTTCGTCGTGTATAACGTTGTGTGACAACAATTCGTCATTTGTGTAGTTATTGTATCGCACATCTTGCCTTCACAACACTCACACAAAAAATTAAGTTTATAAACATGTTGGTCCGTGTATGGCGCTGCGCCATACATGTTCACCGTGTATGCCTACCTTAAGCTTAAGTTAATTTAATAATTAATTTAAAAAATGGGCGAGTTATATTCCATAAAAAGTAAGATTGCAGCCTTCTCCAGACTCCAATCTGTTACTTAGTGGATCATATATTAATCAAGCTCTTTTTATTGCGATAAGTTACGAACCCCCTTTGAAGAAGCGCTTCGGGACTAGCGTTGTTAGATTCTCCTTCACCTCCATCTTCACTCGAAGATACCATATCGATACGATGGTGATTTCGCCACGTAGGACGTAGGAAAACCATTTATCATCTTTTATTTGTTTGCCTTTACATTGTGTGCAGGCAGTAAATTAACTTAAAAAAAAAAGAGTTGATGCAGATGTTGGAATCGATGCGAATATTCGCATCACCCCTAGTCAAATCAATGTAACACATACCATAAACTATTGCTTTTCTAATTTGTTTGCTTATATTGCTTGTGAATAAACACACATGGACAAAAAGGCTCGCAAACACTTCCCTTTTCATACGGATACTAAAAAGCCTTCGAACACAACGAGTCATGCGATTTAGCTAGCAAGCGGGATAATTAATTCGCTTTTTCGAAGGGGTTCGGTTTTTGTTTTTTTGCTACATTTGTAATTGTTGGAGAGCATATATGAAGAGATACAAATATTTGTTGTTGACGTATAGTAAACTAGCCGACCCCGCGAACTCCATCTCGCCACCCTTCAGAACAACTCCAGAATAGTAATTAAATTATGACTAACACAGATATTGTTAAAATGCAATGTGATTTGCTTGAATCCAATTGAAAGAGAGAACTACATATCTGAATTTTTCTTTGAAAAATTCTCTGTTTTGACTATTTCACAAAAAACAGAATTCCATACAGCTTACGATTATCCCCCTTATTTGCAGACTTTCCCGTAAGATTGTCCCAAAAATTTATTTTTTACTGACGCTATATCTACAATGAATTTTTTTTTTAAATGCATTGAGGACTGAGCGGATTAAGATTCCAAACCGGATATACAAACAAACCAATGCACCTTAAATTCCATGAAAAAACTTGATTTAAGGTGTTGAAGTCCTTCGTGCTCTCGCAGAGTTTTCCGAGTTCCCAATCTAAAAATTTCCATTGTTCTATTTGAGAATCAGTGCACTTTTTATTGTCCATTGGAAAACCCATTCTCAAATTTTCCAGTTTTCCTTTTGAAAATCAACGCACCTGCAATAATAGGAAATTTTCCCTTTGAAAACCAATGAGTTTTCCGAGTTTTTCAACAAGAACTTTCATTTTTCCATTTAAAAACCCATGTGGAAAAAAAAATCCAAGCAATAAAGATCTTATTCCCAATCTTTGTTTGGTTTTTCCAGTTCCCAATCTTCCATGCGGTTTATTGGTTTCCGAGTTTTTCATCAAGAACTTTCATTTTTCCATTTGAAAACCAATTTGGAAAAAAAAAATCCAAGCAAAAAAAAACCTTATTCCTGACCTTTGTTTGGTTTTTCCAGTTTTCCCACTCTTCCATGAGGTTTTTCCAATTTTTTATAAACCATGAAAATTTCACAAATATCTGTTGAGCCATTTCGGGGTCTATAAGAGACATACAAACAAACAAACAAACACACATCCATTTTTTTAGATATAGAAGAAGAAGAAGAAGAAGAAGATGATGATGATGATGATGATGATGCTTTATTTTCAAAATGACCGAATGACCCTTCCATTGCATTCCATTTTCTAAACGAGACCGTCAAAGATTTGCTCTACGTAACTCAATCTCCATGACCTCGTTCATCGTGTTTACTGAGATTTTTATTATTTACAAAAATCAAAAAGCATGGCTTGATTGCCGTCTGCCTAGTTGACAAAACATAAATCAAATACTTATTTGGAAATAAAAATTACCGTCACAATAATTAATTAAACAAAAAAGGAACATAGTACAATAAGTTAATTTAAATAGCAAACATTTTAATTAGCCTCAGAAACTCTCATTAATAATTCTCTCCCTATAATTTAAAGCCAGTTTACAGTACTTATACAATTTTTTAACGTCGACTTCGTTCAGCAATGATACAATTTCATTTTCCGTCAAAAAGCCAGTTCCAAATAATTTTTTCTGATGACCTTAAGAATTAGACATTTACCCATGAAAAGACATCTTCTCTCTCTTGTAGATTACATAAGGAGCATATTATAGGTAAATTGTCTCTGTGTGGTTTTATATATTAAGTTTCTTATGGACCGTTCGGCAGTGAAACACACAAAGCTCAGATTACGACTAAACTTCATTTCAATAGAGTAAGCTTATTACTAATAAAGTAAGCTTATAACTTAAAGAGCATAATAACAGAATGAGACTGAGAGTAACAGATTATGTTTAAAGTATTCATACATATCACTCCTCTCCACTTAGATTAAAATTATACAAACATAAGTTATAATTGTTTTATAACAAATGTTTTAAAACAAAACATAAATATCTATTCAAGAAGATTAGTTCAGTTATATGAGTTACCTATTTCAAAATTCAGTAATTATATTTATAATTCAGTACCTAATAATTATATTTGTTTTATGATTATTTCAACACTTAAATAATAATTCAGTTATACA
This sequence comes from Sphaerophoria taeniata, assembly GCA_943590905.1. Lineage (NCBI taxonomy): Eukaryota > Metazoa > Arthropoda > Insecta > Diptera > Syrphidae > Sphaerophoria > Sphaerophoria taeniata. The sequence goes on along the minus strand of OX016541.1, from coordinate 89,524,309 downwards.
AAACATGTTTCTCAGGATTTGAAAGAATTATTGTTTATAATTTACAATATAATTTTTTAATCTCTTAGACATTCGTAAAGAATCTTTATCATTACCAAAAACATGTCTCTTACGCTTTATATTTTTTTGTCTGTTTGGTGGATTTGGTGGCTTGTTATGATGCCCTAAAACGTTTGTAGCAAAACATACTGTTTTTAAAGAACTCTTTTTCAACTGCGAAATATGTGCAGTACGACGTAATCCATCTACGCCAATGAGATACATAACATTACCCACTTTATCCTCTATGATTCCAGGAATCCATTTATAGTCATATTTATTTTTATATTTATACAATATTCTATCACCTTTTTTTAAATTAAAATTTAATTGGTTCGCAGTCTGAAGTGAAAGTTTCTGACGTCCTTGGGATTTAATTTTTACAACTTTCCGACCAGTATTTTCTACAATATTGTTTCTGTCGCGATTTGGATTTATATAATCAATTAATGTCTTTGGCCTACATTTGAATATTATTTCATTGGGAGATTTCTGCAAACCTGATGTAGGTGTTGAACGGTATTTTAACAAAAACTTATCTAAAAGAGTTTGAATTGAAATGGTTTCGTTTTCAGAATCTGATAACATCTTTTTTAAACCTGTCTTAACTGTCTGAACAGCCCTTTCTGCTGCTCCATTCGACTGGGGATGATAAGGAGGACTTTTCATGCACTTTACGTGATTAGAGCTGGAAAATGTTTGAAACTCCTCCGAATTAAAAGGAGGCCCGTTATCCGAGACTATGACTTTCGGTAACCCAAAATAAGAAAAAATCAACCTGAGTGTAGTAACGTTTTCAACCTTAGTGCTTTTCATATGCTTTACATCCAACCATTTGCTGAAACTGTCTACTAATACCAAATAGTTATTATTTTTAAAATAAAAAAAAAAATGAGAAGCCATTGGCCATGGTTTATGAAAATTCGAAACAGGATGGTTGTGTGAGGTAACAAAAACTTCGCACTCTCGGACATAATTTTCTACATCAGTATCTATTCCTGGCCACCAAAAATAGGATCGTGCAAGGATTTTCATGCGGACAATCCCAATATGTCCATCATGAAGAATTTTTAAAACCCTTTTTTTGCAATACTTCGGGAATAACTAAACGGTTACCATAAAAAATGCAATTATCTTCCAAGTCTAAATCGCTCCTTTTATGATAATATTTAAGGAATTGTTCATTTTGAACTAGGCCATCCACTTTTCACCATGTTAAGAACGTTTCTAAGCACCTAATCTTGGCTTGTTTCAAACTCTACATCTTCAATATCGATATCCGGGTATGTATTTTCTTTTAAAGACCTAGTTGCATCATTCTCAAAACCAGTGGATGCCGGTAAAAGGACTCTCGACAAAGCATCGGCGTTTGTCATCTGTGATGCTTTCTTGTACACAATATTGTATTGATACATTCCTAACAAAACTTCCCACCTATGTATCCTACCAGCAGCAACAGCGGGTGACGATTTTTTAGAATTAAAAATATCTCTTAGGGGTTGATGGTCCGAATAAATAGTAAATGGCTTACCATAAATATATTTATGGAATTTCTTCACTGAAAAAATTATTGCCAAGGCTTCCCTATGAAGTTGAGAATAATTTTTCTCTGCCTTGCTCAACGAACTTGAAGCGAATAACACTGGGCGCTCTACGCCGTCTACGATATGCGAAAGTACACCTGCCACACCGTATGGGCTCGCATCGCAATGCAACGCAATTTCTTTATTCGGATCATAAAAGGCTAAGACGTTATGTGACATAATAAGTTGCTTGCTTCTACTTAAAACTTTTTCACAAACCTCTGTCAATTCAAAACGAACATCTTTCTTTGTGAGCCTATAAAGCTCATGTAGCTCCGCTGATAAATTCGGTATAAACCTCGAATAGTAATTTAAGAGCCCTAAATAGGCTTTTAACTGTGTAACATCTTTTGGAGCTGGGGCATTCTGTATAGCTTCCATATTCTTATTGCTTGGCTTAATGCCATCTGCACAAATTTTGTGACCTAAGTAGTCAATTTCGTTTTCGAAAAACTTACATTTTTCTTATTTTACCCTGACTCTGTATTTGTTGAGCCTTTCTAAAACATGTAAAAGGTTTGTTTGACATTCCTCTCTAGTCGAACCACCTACAAGAATGTCATCTATGTAGTACTCAACTTTTGGGATATCATTCAAAATTTTATCCATTGTGCATTTAAATTCAGCCGGAGCGCACTTTACACCAAAAATAAGCCTGCGAAAACGATATAAACCTTTGTGTGTGTTAATCGTTAGTAGTTTCTGCCAATCCTCACCAACTTCTAACTGCTCAAAGGCACCCTCAAGATCCAACACACAAAACACCTTAGAACCTGCTAAACCTGCAAAAATGTCTTCTGCACTAGGCAATGGATAGTGGTTTGTTCGAATGTGCTTATTGATCGTCACTTTGCAATCAACACAAATTCTAATCTGACCATTAGGCTTGTCCACGACCACAATCGGTGAAGCCCAATCGCTATACTTCACTGGATAGAGAACTCCTGCGCCAACCAACCTATCTAACTCTTCTTCAACCTGCTTTCGTTTCCCAAATGGCACATTATAGGGCTTGCAAAAAATTGGCGTGACCCCCGTTTCACAAACAATATGCGCTTTATATTCCGCAATGGGTTTGCTTTTATCACCATTAAACACATTTGGATAACATTCAATTAGAGTTGATGAAAAATTATTATATTTTATAGCATTCGCCAAACTTTCTTCAAAACGAAAAGTTTGTTTCCATTCTGGAAACAATTTATCCAATTCTGATCTGCCTAGTAAAGGAATAAAAGCTTTTGGACAGTCCACAACAACCAATTCAACTTCAAAAACTTCAACCATACCAGCCACTTTCATTGAAACTTTTATGCAACCAACAACCCTAACAGTTTCTCCCGAAATAACACGACGCACGTACGCATTTCCAGATTTTTAAAGAATTCGTTATATGTTTTTACATGTATAATTGAAGTACAAGCGCCAGTGTCAACTTCCACTTTTAACAGCTTACCATTACACTCTAAAAGAATATATAGGGGTTTATTTCCTGCTTTTACATTATTTAAATAGCCTATATTTAAATTGGACATATCTTCAACTACATCATCAGTTTCAAATTTATTTATATTTTTGTAATTCTTATTATAATTAGTTATTATTGAATTTACTTCTACTATCATTACAATATTTTCTACTACGTCTACTTCTACTTTTCGACCTACTGTATGCAGACCACGCTTCATAGCATTGTGATTTTATATGGCCCCACTTCTTACAAAAATGGCACTGAATATTAGGCTTTGGTGATTGTTGTTTTGTTGGACTCCGACCCCTCTGTTGTTGCCTTGAATAATGCTTAAATTGTTCGCCTCGTTTCTCGCCTTCTGTTTCTTTCCGTTTCACTAAATTTACGGATGAACTCACTGCCGCACTCGTTCCACTCAATACCATCATCTCAGCTTGAATAAGCTCCATATTTAGGGCAGTCCCACAAGCTTTCTCAAATGTCAAATCGCCTGTGTCGATCAATTTGCTTTGAATCTTCTTGTCTCTAACGCCCATCAATAACCGGTCTTTCAAAGCTTCTGCCAAGAATTCGCCGTAGTTGCAATTATCTGCTGAGCTTTTGATTGCAACGATAAAATCAGATATGGTCTCTTCTACTCCCTGATTTCTTTTAAGAAACTTAAATCTCTCAGCCGTAATACTTTTGTTTGGATTAAAATGAGCTTTTAATTTTTCAACCAACACATTGAACTGTAATTTTTCGGGCTTTGCTGGCGCCACTAAAGTCTTTGCAATTTTATATAAATCTGCGCCACCCACACCAATCAAAAAGGAAACTTTGTCCTCATCGGTTGTCACTTTATTTAGCTTTAATAAATGGGACATTCTTTCAACATATGATGTAAAATCATCTCCAATGTTGAAGAATTTGATTCTGCCAATGAAACTTGTCATTTTATTTGTTCCGTAGTCCCGATCTTTTTCTTCGTTCTGTGCTTTTTCTTCGATTTTAAATTTATTATCCTCTTCCACTTTTTCAGAAGAGCTCATTACTCTATGAAGGTACTTTTAATTTTAAGTTTTAGATGCACAGGTAGGTACACTTCTACGTTAAGGTTAGTTTATAATAGGGTATGCACTTTGGGAAATCACGTGGTGTACAAATTTTTTCCAAATAGGTTAAATCATAGATATATGTAATTTCATAGTTTTTCAGTTAAATCTCACTAATAGCACACATTAATTTTTACTTGTACATACTTATTTTATTTCTTTTCTTTTTTTTCAACACTTTTAATGAATTCTTTTTTCTTTTTTTTTTCTTTTTTCTTTTTTTTTCTTTTTCCTTTTTTTTTTTTTGTTGAAATCTTCTGGCAGAATTTTATTTCAAAGAGATTTATTTTTTTCTTTCTTTAACTAATTTTTTTTTTTTTTGTTTAAATTTAATTATACGAAGCCAAATTTTCTTTTTTTTTCTTTTCTCGTCGCCAATTATATATATTAAGTTTCTTATTTACCGTTCGGTAGTGAAACACACAAAGCTCAGATTACGACTAAACTTTATTTCAATAGAGTAAGCTTATTACTGAAGTATAACTATCAAGTAAATGCTCGTAATTAATATTATATTAACACATTATATATGACTCTCTCGACAATTCAGTTCGCTTCGTCAACGATGACAGTTAGCATTAAGAGATCTTTAAAATAAAGTTGTACTTATTAAACATACAAGAGAGAACGAGTTTCAATGCGTTACAGTAATAGCGAACATCACAGTGGCGACGAGGTACACACAGAAAACGAATTTAACGAAAACGTGTGCGAAGTTTATTAAAATTAAAATTAAATTATTAAATTAAATTTATAAAAAAAGTCGAAAAATGTCTTTCGGAACTATTCCAACGTTCGATTGCGCAGTTAATTCCTGGGATATATTTCGCATAAAAATCGAACAATTTTTCTTGGCAAACGATATCGACGACACCAACGGCAAGCAGAAAGCCATTCTTCTCAATTCGTTGCAAGAGAATTCCTACAAATTGCTGAAAAACCTGCTACATCCGACTAAGCCAGATGCGTCGACAGTGACAAACATAAAAGCTGCTTTCAACCAACACTTCAAGTCGTCAACTTCTGGATTTGCAGAACGGCATAAATTTTATGAAGCCACAAAATCGAAGCAGGAAACAATTCAGCAGTGGGCAGCACGTGTCCGAGAACTTGCCATTGATTGTGATTTCGACAACTTCCTCACAACTGCCGTGCGAGATAAATTCATCATGGGTCTCGAAAAGGGTCCGGAGAAGGACAAGCTTTTCCTCGAAAATGTTAAAACCTTAAATCTGGAGAAGGCGATTGAGATTACTCAGACAGTGGAGTGCATACGGAACCAATACGTTTTGCCAGCAGCGGTAAAATCTGAACCAGCAGATTCTGAACTGTACCGTATGGGGTCCCGTAAGCCAGCGAAAAGTCAATCCGTTAACAAGCCTCCTGATAAAACGGTACAGTGTACAGTGTGTGGGTACAAAAATCACGTGGAAAGTCAATGTAAATTCCGCAACTATCGATGTAAAAAATGCAAAAGACGAGGACACCTTCAAAAGATGTGCAAAGCTGATTCCAGGTCGCAGCATTATAATTTAAGTTCTAATTTAACTAGTAGTGTTTGTGATAATATTGATGATTCTTTGCCTTTATTTCATTTTAGAACCAATTCAAATTTAAAGCCTTTGACCGTAGATGTGGAAATGAATGGTGTTTCGTTATGCATGGAAATAGACAGCGGCGCGTCAAAATCGGTGATATCAAAAAATTGCTACGATTCACAATTCTCCGGTTGTCCATTGCTTGCTACAAAGCTGGTGTTGAATAGCTACAACGGTGGAAGTATAAAACCGGTTGGATACTGTAGAATGAACGTCAGGTATGAGAATCAAGTCCGATTGCTTGATATATATGTAGTTTCAAATGGTGGTCCACCACTTTTAGGGAGAGATTGGATGCATGAATTTAGTATAGGGTTAGTAGAATAAATTTTTTAGAAAATGTAGATTCCGATTTAAAAAATGTTTTAAATAAACATCATTCTTTGTTTGATGGAAACCTAGGCACTTGTAATAAAATGGTGGTGTCACTACAATTAAAAGAAAACGCGGTTCCAAAATTTTTTAAGCCACGTCAAGTGCCCCTACCGATTAAAAGCAAAGTAGAAGACCAGCTTTCCAAGCTTATAAGCTTAGGTGTTTTAGAGCATGTAGATTACTCGGAATGGGGAACGCCAATAGTTCCTATTCTAAAAAAGAATGGCGAAGTAAGGATCTGCGGTGACTATAAGGTCACCCTGAACCCTCAACTTAAAATACTGCAGCATCCATTTCCTAAGGTTGAGGAATTATTTGCACAATTACATGGCGGTGAAAGGTTCACCAAGCTGGACCTGTCGATGGCTTACCAGCAGATTTTGTTGGATGAAAAATCCAAGGATTTAACAACCATTTCCACCCATTTAGGTCTGTTGAGGTATACGCGACTGGTCTATGGCATTGCATCTGCACCCGCGATTTTTCAATCGACAATGGAAAAACTTTTACTTGGTATAGATGGTGTAGTTATTTTTATGGACGATCTTTTAGTCACAGGTTGTAATAAGGAGGAACATCTTAAAAGATTAAACTCTGTTTTGAGTGTTTTAGGAAGTTCCGGATTGAAGGTGGCTAAAGATAAATGTGAGTTTTTCTCAAAGTCAGTAACCTATTTAGGTCATGTAATTGACAACAAAGGTTTACAGCCATGTCCAGATAAGATTGAGGCCATAGCTAGAATTGAAAAACCTTCAAATGTGGTTGAACTGCAATCATTTTTAGGAGTATTTAATTACTACAGGAAGTTTTATCCTAATGTAGCAACAGTATGCGCACCTCTTTACAATCTTTTAAAAAAAGACAGCAAGTTTGTGTGGGGGTTGAAAGAGGACGAAGCCTTTGAGGAGGTTAAAAGTCTGTTGACATCAAATAAAATGCTCGCACATTATGATCCATCCGTCCCAATAAAAATCACAGTGGATGCAAGTCCGGTTGGTCTCGGAGGAGTTCTTGCTCATGTATATGAGAATGGTGTTGAGCGTCCAATTTGTTATATTTCTAGAAAACTGTCTAGCTCTGAACAAAACTATTCGCAAATTGAACGCGAAGCACTTGCTATAGTCTTTTCGGTTAAAAAATTTCACCATTATATTTTTGGCAGAAAATTCACATTGGTTTCTGATAACAAACCACTTATATCCATATTTGGTCCCAAAAAAGGAATACCAACCATGACTGCCAATAGGCTTCAGCGATATGCATTATACTATGAATTTCAAATACAGTATATTAATACCAAACTAAATATAGCGGATTACCTTTCACGTAATCCAGTTGGCAATTCGGAAGACAAGATATTTGAATCTGAAAATATTAACGTGAATTATATTAATGAATCAGGTGCTTTGCCTGTAACCTTGGATGTTGTCAAAAAAGAGACGGAGCAAGACACTGTTTTGAAAAAAGTCTCCCAGTACACTTTAAGTAGATGGCCATCAAGAGTTACAAACAAAGAACTTAGACCATATTTTTTAAGAAAGTCCGAATTGTCGCTGGAAAACGATTGTCTGTTTTGGGGTTATCGTATAGTTATACCCTCTACATTAAGATCAGATGTTTTAAGCGAAATTCACAAATCGCATATTGGAATTGTGAAAATGAAGTTAATGGCTCGCTCTTATGTTTGGTGGCCAAGCTTGAACGCTGATATTGAGAAGGTTTCCAATTCATGTGAACAATGTCTGCCATATAAAGCTACTCAGCCGAAAACTAATTTAATTAATTGGGACTGGCCAAAACAGTCTTGGTCAAGAATTCACTTAGACTTTATGGGTCCTTTATTTAATCAACAGTTTTTAGTCATTGTAGACGCGCATACAAAATGGTTAGAGTGTATAGCCATGGGGAACAGTATCTCTAGTAGTCGGACGATAGACGCTCTTCGCAGCTTGTTTGCTCGTTTTGGGTTACCTTCGCAGGTTGTTACTGATAATGGAACTTCTTTTGTTTCAAAAGAGTTCGAGTTTTTCTTACAGAGTAATGGTATTAAACATCTAACATCACCGGTTGGTCACCCTGCAAGCAATGGACAGGCGGAGAATGCCGCGAAGACGATTAAACTCGCACTCAAACGGGCATTGCGGCATTGCACGATACAAGCAACGCAAATTTAAATAAAGCAATGTCGAACTTTTTACTGGATTACCGAAACACTATTCACTGCACTACGGGTTATTCGCCCGCTCAGTTGATGCTCAATAGAAATTTAAGAGTAAGATTAGATTTACTTAATCCGATGCGTGCACATAATGATTTGCCTGATATAAAACTAGCAAAAAACAATGTTGATAAAAGTCAAGCAAAGCAACGAAAATATCATCGCGGTAGGGCAAAATATGTGTACGTTGACGATTATGTACTTGCAAAAAATTACAGCGTGGCGGGTAAAGTAAGTTGGTTAAAAGCAAAAGTTATAAAAGTAATTGGTAAAAAGAATTACTTAGTTAAATGTTGTAAAAGCAATATTATTTGGAAAAGGCATATTAATCAGTTGCATATAGAAAACGAAAAAAATGAAAATAAATATGTATCAAAGCACTTGGTAGATTCAAGTGAAAGAGTAGTTCTTCCAACTGCTCAAAATGAAAAACCTAAAGAAAATATAAAAATAACTAAAAGTTCACCTTCTGTGAATTCAGTTGAAAATTCTATTTCTCCTTATAGAGACAAATTAAGACAGAGAAACTGTAAAATCAATTACAAGTATTAATGTATTATTATTTTATTTGTATAAGTTATAAATACAATTCAAGAGAAAAAAATGAATTGTTTAATGAATTGTTTTTATAATTATCATTGAAATATTATTTTTATTAAAATGTATTCTTAATCTTTGACAAAGCGAACTAAGGGGGATATTGAAGTATAACTATCAAGTAAATGCTCGTAATTAATATTATATAAACACATTATATATGACTCTCTCGACAGTTCAGTTCGCTTCGTCAACGATGACAGTTAGCATTAAGAGTTCTTTAAAATAAAGTTGTACTTATTAAACATACAAGAGAGAACGAGTTTCAATGCGTTACAGTAATAGCGAACATCACAATTACTAATAGAGTAAGCTTATAACTTAAAGAGCATAATAACAGAATGAGACTGAGAGTAACAGATTATGTTTAAAGTATTCATACATATCATGTGGTATGAAATTAAGAGGGATGAGTTCACCACGCAGCTTCAATATCAACGAAATCCCTTCAACGCTGTACACATCCCGAAAATAATTCTTCGCCTCCAGATTATGATTGAGTTGGCTGTACACTACTCTGTGCAGCGATCCAGATGCTTCATTAAGGCATCTTTCCCTGAGCATATTATCTACTTTTGCAATAAGCTGATAAAGTGGTTCCTCCCAGTGAATATACTCAAGGTTATTTATGCTTAGGTTTCACTCACAATCCTTAGCAAGATCCATCCATTCCGCATACCAGCTTGACCTCCCTCGAATGGTTTGAAGCGCAACTATCTTCGGTAACCGGTGGTTTTCCATTATCATGACTTTCAGCACATAATCAATCTGCATTCGAAGTGTTCGTACAAAGAGCGGCTGCAGCCCTGTTTCCAACATGACCATGTAGTTCGGCGTATTAGGTGGCAATCGGAATACTCTTTTTACATAAAAGCGCAACAGTTTTTCAACCTCATCATATTGCTTCGCTCCCCAAACTTGAGCAGCATAGAACAAAATTGATTCCGATATTTCGTGTTTACTGAATGTTTCAAACTGTAGATTTAAAATGTATTGTAATATTCGGCTTGGTCCGACAGTTAAAACATTCACTTTTTAAATAAAACACAAATTCACTTTATTCAAATCACTCACAAACTTATTTATTCAACACTTTCAATTATAACTTTGCAAACACAGTGTTACTTTATCGCAGTTCACAATTAACTATCCCCGCTTCGCTTCCAAATGGGGTATTTATAGAATTTCAAGAAGTTCTCCTCTTAACCATTAGATATTCAAATACAAAAAATACTGGGATTTTTTTTTGTAGCAGCTAACGTTCTTAATGCTAAACAAAAAGTTTCTCTTAATCACTAGGTATTGCCCCACATTTTAACTGTCCTACACAAGTGTTTACTACTACAATTAAACTTATTGCTACATACTTATTTCACTATAAAACGATATTAGAGTAATAGAGATAAAGAGTAAGAAAAGAGAGTAAGAGTAGTATGTACATTAAATATAAAAGGAGATACAGAGTAAGTAAATAGAGTAAGAGTAGTATGTATTTTAAATATAAAAAGAGATACAGAGCGATAGAGATAAATAAAGTATATACACATTACATTGCCCCCTCCTTAGGATTGATCGTCCCGAACAAATCCATCATTCTCATCACCACTGTAGCGATGTAGTCGGTCGCGATGTACAACTTTAAGTTTTCCTCTGACTCCTTTTTGTATCCGGTACACGACGTCGTTGATTTTTCTAATGACTGTGTAGTCATCCTCCGCTTGCGGTTCCCACGTCGGACATCTAAATTTTATTTCGCTCGGCAGTCTGATGTTCCTTCCCATCAAAATCTCAGACCAGTTGAGCCAGTTGAGCTATGTCTTGCACTTCGATACGCCATCAAAAACAGTGGAATGTGTCGATCCCAATGTCGCTGGTTGTCGTCCACAACTTTGCAAAGATGTTCCTTAAGGGTTCGGTTGAACCGTTCGACCATGCCATCAGATTGTCGGTGGAGTGGTGTTGTTCTTGTCTTCTTGATGTGAAGAAGCCCACAAACTTCCTGGAATATGTTTGATTCAAAGTTCCTTCCCTGGTCGGAATGCAGTTCTAATGGAACACCGAATCTGATCACCCAGTTGAACACAATTTGGTCTGCGACAAAACATGGCTTCTTGATTCGGAATGGCTTATGCTTCAGGCCACTTGCTGAAGTAATCCTTGACGACCAGAATATAACGATTTCCATTATTTATTTCCGGAAATGGACCCGCCACATCTACTGCAATCCTTTCAAAGGGTGATCCGACATTATACTGCTGCATTTGGCTGTGATTCTTTTTGTTTAGGCCTTTGGTGGCAGCACTGGTATCACATTTTCGGCACCACTTCTCGACATCTTCCCTTTCCATCTGCTGATTCCCACTTACGTCGCACTATGTCGCAAAATCCCGATTTCGTGCGATTAAGTCAATTTTGAAAATTTTAGATTTTCATAAAAACTTTTATGCAGTTTTAAATTAGACATTATTTCCAACCTAGCTTTAAAATTTCATAAGATTATGTTGCTCCCTTACGAAGATAGAAGGCGTCAAAGATTGGTAATTTGTGTGAAAACTGATATTAATTTTTTTCTCAAGAAAAAAAAATGACTTTGGTTTGAATTTTTTTTGTTATATTCTAATGATAATTCTTATTATTTTTTTTCTATTTTTCTTATGTATTCTTAAAGCTGTGGAACTTTTTTCCAGATTCAAAAAAGTAACCAGTTTTATATTAGGGGTAATTTTCGAAATAAGGCCCAAATTTGTTTATGAATATTTTCAAGTGGCTGGGAATCATATCAGGGGCTGAATGATCAAATTGATCTTTTGCATACATATTAATGAGATATTCCTCAAGCAGAATCCAAAGAGTTTTGTTGAATCATTCTGCCCCGAAGGTACTAAAATTTCAAAAAACTATAAAAATCGACGAGTCGAAAAATTTTAAAAAATCATTTATTTTTAATTTCTTTTTTTCTAAGATTCAAATAAAAGAATTAAATACAAAATGTTATCATCGTATTATTAAAGATTTTTCAGAAAAAAAATCATTCAAATTGATCTATTATTTTTCGAGAAAATTGAATTAAAAAAAATGTATGATATCAATTTTTTTTTTTCGTTCATTAAGCACAAAATAAAAATAACTACAAAATATTACTAGCATATTATCAAAGATATTCCAGAAAAAAAATTATGAAAATCAGTAGCTTACTTTTCGAGAAAATTGAATTTATTTTTTTTAATCTTTCGAAAACTCGTACAAAAACATCTTTGAGTGACTGTAGTTCTTATATAGGTAGAGTAAAGAGCATTATTTCTTGTACACTTATTAACAATTGCATTTATAAGCAAGAGCTAAAGAGTTTTTTGCTGTCAAGTGATTAAAAAAAATAAATATTTATATATGAATAATAATATATAATATAATATATAAATTATTAAATATATAAATATATCAAAGGATGCTCTTACTATCCGACCCCAATAGTTTTTCTTAATCGTAAACTGACAAGTTCCAACAGAAAACAATATAATCCTGACGTAATTCAAATGTTTGAACCTGAAGAGTTATTAGATTGATGATTGGTAATACCAAAATATTTGGTTTTTATTAAAAAAAAAAGTGATTTTTATAAGCTTATACTTTCTATTAATTAAAATAAACACATAATTTATCTATTTCTAACATCAACTTACTTTTGTTTTGAAAAAAAAAAAACAATGATTAACAACCGTTTTTAATTAATCGCACGAAATCGGGAATTTGCGACAAAGTGCGTCGAGGGACACCTTCTTGGACATGCAACGAGTCCCACTGTGCCCAATAGGCGTTCAGAGCCGGACTTCTGTCATAGATATCGGCCCATTCTGGATTTTCCTGGTGTTCCTTGCATGCGAGGATGGGTTCAATATCTGGGTCCTCTTGTTGAGCCTTCCTCAACTCGTCGTTGCTCCAGCCATAAATGGGATCCGTTCTGGTTCGTCGGACAGTAACCACTTCTTTTTCTTCCTGGCGTCTGCAATGCTTACAGTCTTGCCTACATGGTCTCCGAGACAGTGCATCAGCATTTGAGTGAAGCTTCCCCTTCCGATGTTGAATTTCATAATCGTACGTCTGCAGCCTCTCAATCCATCTCGCCACTTGACCCTCTGGATTCTTGAAATTCAAAAGCCAGTTTAGTGCTCCATGGTCGGTTCGGAGAAGAAACTTCTGTCCATAGAGATACTCATGGAAGTGCTTTGTTGCCATAATCAGTGCAAAAAGTTCTCTTCTGGTCACACAATAGTTTCTTTCCGACTTCGACAACCACCTTTTCTTCGCCATCATGTACCTGTGACAATACAGCACCAATCCCGACATTGCTGGCATCAGCATCAATGATGAATGGTTTTCCTGGAGTCGGGTAGGTCAGCACTGGTGCATTACACAAGCGTGAGCTCTTGAAAGCTGCGCTCGCACTCACCTGACCATTTAAACTGCTTTCCCTTTTCCGTTAGCTGATGTAGACTCTTGGCGATCTCAGCAAAGTTCTTGACAAAGCGCCTATAGTAGGTGGCTAGACCCAGAAAGCTTCGGAGTTGATGTTTGTCCTGTGGTGTTGGCCAATTCTTCACAGTGTCAACCTTATCAGGATCCGTCTTAACTCCTTGGGATGAGGTGATATGTCCCAGGTATTTCACTTCGGTTTTGAAGAGTGAACACTTTTCTGGATTGAGCTTGAGGTGGGCTTCTCGAAGTCTTTGAAACACGGCTCTCAGATTTGTACAATGTTCGTTAAATGTTTTCCCGTATACGATGACGTCATCCAAATAGACCAGGCAAGATTTCCATGTGAGTCCTTGCAGGACACATGCCATAAGGCGCTCAAAAGTCGCTGGAGCATTGCACAGTCCAAAAGGCATCACCTTGAACTGCCACAATCCGTTGTGCTCCTTCCATTGCGTCCAGAGTATCACTGATCCTAGGCAGAGGGTAGCTATCCTTCTTGGTCAAATCATTCAACCTTCGATAGTCTGTCTACGCAAAAGCGGGTTGATCCGTCTTTCTTCCTTACCAGGACCACTGGAGACGCCCAAGGGCTTTTAGAGTTTTCGATCAGACCCTCTTCTTTCATGGTGGTTATCAGTTCTTCAACCTCACCTTGTTTGGCTAGTGGAAGGCGTATTGCTGGTTGACGGATCGGCTTTGCATCCCCGGTGTTGATTCGATGTTGAACCAGTTGTGTTCTGCCATATTTCATTTGCGATGACGAAAATATGTCTGCAAATTCTTCGAGGAGACCTTCTGCAGTTCTTCGTTGTTGGTGACCAAGATTAGATGACTTGAGAATGTTGGTCTTTATGGAGCTCAGCCCTTCGGACTTCAAGGTTTCAATTCAATTCAATTCGTATTCGTACGGGAACCATGTTCTTTACAGGTCTCACAAGATTCTTCCCAATGGTGACGTTTTGGGAGGACTTTACAGATGCTGGTTCGACCATGAGGTATCGATGGCTTCCAGGCTTACCCTTCAATTTCGTCCACACGAATACTTCTGAAGAAGCAGGCAAAGTCAGATCTTCTTTGATGACGGTTTTCACAGATAGCGAGGTCTCATACGTTTGGATCCCATAGATCATCGGAATCTCAATGTTTCGATATTTCAGGAGTAGGTTCCCGATGTAAAATATTACTCCGTGATCTTTCATGAAATCGACGCCGACAATGCACTCGTCGCATATATCTGCTACCAGGAACAGGTGAGAGAATTCCAGCTCTGCCATCCGGATCGTAGACGAACCTTATCATAGACTTTTGCGGCTACTCCAGTTGCAGTCCTTAGACGACAGCTATTGGTGTTGTGGAGCCATGTCTTCTTAATGAGGTCCTGCCGTACAATGGACGCCGTGGCACCGGTGTCGATGGTAGCCACACATTTGTTGCCGTTTATACTTGCTTCCACGGTCAGCTTCTTGTTGTCACGTTTCGTTTGAGAAACCTGGATGGTGTTTCTGTAGCTATCGGTACTAGAAACCAGCTTCTGTCTCTCGAAGTTGGTGGGGTGGGAAACAGCTTCGGAAGCAACGTTGTTGGTGTTACTTTGACTTGTTGAGTAAGTTCTGTTTCCACAGTGTTGACATGAGGTTCGTCTTCGCGGTAATCTGCACTGTCGTTGAAGATGCCCAGTCTTGTTGCAGTTCCAGCATCGTGCTGGTCCGTCTCGCTGACTCCTTTCCAGAGTAGCCTTCTGACAAGAGCATTCTTGGACTTCCAATTCTCTCTCGCGATGCACCTTTGGGAAGCTTGTTCTGCGGCTTCCATTGTTAGAGCGAAAGCCAAAGCTTCTGGTAGTGTTTGCTTTCCGGCAGTGCGAATAGCCCTTTGGAGATTTATATCGCCCACAGCTCTCACAAAGGCTTCAACAGCAAGTTGATTTATTATCTCGTTGCGAGCTGTTGGGTATGCCAGGTGAACCTGGCACTTTTCATTGGTGATGGTTTCGATTTGTTCGTGCATTTTCTCTAAACGTGCATAAGTCGTTGAATTTTGTTTTTCGACGCGCTCATCGAGAGTATTGATTTTGTCTGTTTGTATGTAGTTTATAAGTTTTGTTAACGTTAGTTCTTAACGACTTTGATAAATAAATTGTCTTCAAAGTCCGCAAACTTGCCTTCTAATAGGTTTCTTTGAGCTTCAAGTTGTTTGAGAACATTCTGTTGTTCGTTCTTTTGCTCGTTTCTTTGAGTTTGTAGTTGCTCCCGAACATCATTTCTTTGAGCTTGTAGTTGTTCGACAACATCATTCTTTTGTGTTTGTAGTTGCTCCAGAACATTCTTTTGGTTCTCTTCAAATTTGGCTAGAAGAAGTGTCATCATGTTAGATAAGTCGGCTGTTGCATTTACCTCTTCCGATTTTGCTTCCACTTCGAAAGCAAACGTATCTGGGTTTTCATTTTGTTGTTCCAGATATTCCTGTAGCCGTTTAACGAGTTCGTTTTTAACTCCTGCCCCACTTAAGCCACGTTTGCTTAGTTCGGCCTTTAGCTCAAGGACAGTTAAGTCTTTGACAACTTTACTCATTTTTTTTAACTTCACTATTTCACACAATATAATTTAATCACTGTCCACTGTTTTATTCTCAATAAGTTTTAATCCCACTTCTGACACCAATGTAATATTCGGCTTGGTCCGACAATTAAAACTTATTCACTTTTTAAGTAAAACACATCATCTCCAGGTCCAGATCAAATCATACCAGCTGAGTTACTATATACCATCGATATAACTTTGCCCATCATTGAGATGATCTTCGAAAGTTGTCTAGATCTGGTCTATATACCTCAGCGATGGAGAGAAGTAAAGGTAGTATTCATTCCCAAGGCGGGCAAATGCTCGCATGTCAACCCTAAAGATCTTAGACCTATTAGCCTATCATCATTCATTCTTAAAACGCTGGAAAGACTGATTGATATCCATATACGTAATAGCATTGATAAGAGACTATCGATGTCTCAGCATGCTTACTGCAAAGGGAAATCGGTAGAAACAGCCTTGCATACTCTGGTAAGAACTATCGAATACTCCCTAGAGAAAAAGGAATATACTATGGTTGCCTTCCTGGATATTGAAGGTGCTTTCAACAACGTTGACACATCTGCTATCACTTCTGCTATGACGACCCTAGACGTCGAATACTCACTCTGTGAGTTGATTAATCTTATGCTAAAAAGCAGGATCATCAACTCTAAGATGGGGGATTTTTGTACGAAAAGGTCTGTCAGTAGAGGCACTCCACAAGGTGGTGTTCTGTCCCCTCTCCTGTGGAACATAGTAGTCAACGAACTGCTAATATTCCTTGAGAGGGAAGGCTACAGAGTGATTGCGTATGCCGATGATGTTGCTATCGCCGTCACAGGAAAACATCCTAATACACTGAGAGACCTTCTCCAAAACGCACTTAATATGCTCACTAGATGGGCTGATCACTGCGGACTTAGTATTAATCCTAAAAAAAATGACCTCGTCCTTTTTACAAGGAAATACAAGATCCCAGTAATTGCACCCCCTTCAATAAAAGGTGTACCACTAATTTTTACCAATGAAGCAAAATATCTTGGTCTGATATTAGACAAAAAAATTAAGTTGGAAACCTAATATTCAGGAAAGAGTTAGGAAGGCTACAGTAGCTCTTTTCTCTTGCAAGAAAGCCATAGGTAGCAAATGGGGTTTTCAACCTCGCATAACCTATTGGTTATACACATCGGTCATCCGACCGATTCTCATGTACGGGGTTGCTGTATGGTGGACTGCACTGGAGAAAGTCACCTACTGCGACAAACTGAGCAGAGTCCAACGCACTGCAGGTCTCTGCATAAGCGGGGCATTGAGAACCACACCCTCAGCAGCGTTAGACACTCTCCTCCATCTAACACCCCTCGACATTTTTAGCAAACAAGTGGCAGCGAGTACAGCTATAAGACTCAACGCCTCATCTCAATGGACCAACAATAATGTGGGACACTCCATCATTTTGAACTTCTTCGGTTCTATACCAAAGTACATAGACTAGACCATTCCAAAACCCCAATTTGGCAAAAACTTCCAGATATCCATTCCATCCAGAGATGAATGGGAAGACAAAAAACTTCTGGATGACAAAAGCATTCATTTTACAGATGGATCCAAGACAAGTGATGGAGTTGGTAGTGGTGTGTACTCAGAAAAGCTTAATCTAAGCATCTCATTCCGCCTCCCTAATCATTGTAGCGTCTTCCAAGCGGAAATTTTAGCGATCAAAGAGGTTCTCTCCTGGCTAAGAGAAAACGTGATATCAACTTCTGATATCCGCATCTTCTCTGACAGTCAGGCTGCTATCAAATCTCTCGACGGTGTCTCAACCAAATCTCAAACGGCCCTCGATTGCCGATCGTCTCTGATGGAGATGGCGCAGCAATTTAACATTCACCTCTGTTGGGTGCCGGGTCACAGAGACATCAAAGGAAATTGTAGAGCCGATGAGCTCGCTAAAAATGGAACCGTAATGCCTATTTCACCTGAAAGGGAGAAGATAGGTATACCGATAGCTACATGTAAACTTTTGCTAAAAGAAACAGCCTTAACGATAACTCTACTACAAAACTCATATGGCCCTCACTGGACCTAAAGCGCTCTAAAGACTTGTTATCTCAAAGCAGACTTCATATTAGCTCCCTAGTAGGTGTCCTTACGGGACACTGTCTTATAGGCAGACACGCAATACGACTTGGTGTAGCCTCAAATGACTTCTGCAGGAGCTGTATGGACGAGGAAGAAGAGGAAACAGTCTCTCACCTTCTCTGCACTTGCCCTGCTCTTTCACTAAGACGCAAACTTCATCTGGGAGAGTACTTTTATGATAATCCCAGTGAACTAGCTAATAAGGATATCAAATATCTTCTTCGCTTTATAAAAAGCTCAAAATGGTTCGACTATTAAGAAGTAATTCTCTAGATTCATGTGGTATCACAATGGGCCTTTTCTTTTGGCCTAAGTGTGTGGATCCCGTATCCGCAGCCACTGTTAGCTAACCTAACCTAAGTAAAACACAAATTCACTTTATTCAAATCACTCACAAACTTATTTATTCAACACTTTCAATTATAACTTTGCAAACACAGTGTTCTTTACTTTATCGCAGTTCACAATTAACTATCCCCGCTTCGCTTCCAAATGGGGTATTTATAGCACTGAAAGGTTCTAGAAACTACTAGGTTCTTGGTGAAGCTGAATTTCAAGAAGTTCTCCTCTTAACCATTAGATATTCAAATGCTAAAAATACTGGGATTTTTTTTGTAGGAGCTAACGTTCTTAATTCTAAACAAAAAGTTTTTCTTAATCACTAGGTATTGCCCCTCATTTTAACTGTCCTAACAAGTGTTTACTGCTACAATTAAACTTATTGCTACATACTTATTTCACTATAAAACGATATTAGAGTAATAGAGATAAAGAGTAAGTAAAGAGAGTAAGATTAGTATGTACATTTAATATAAAAAGAGATACAAAGTAAGTAAAGAGAGTAAGAGTAGTATGTACATTAAATATAAAAAGAGATACAGAGCGATAGAGATAAATAAAGTGTATACAAATTACAGTATTATTATCAGCTATTATTTCGTTTGTGTGCACTTTACCCGCTCGAAGCATTTGGCAAAAATATATAGAGAACCAAATTGTATAGATGTCATTTCTCGCTTTTAAGCTGATGGTTGTGTAATACACTTTAATAAAAACTTTATCAAAACAATTTTATACTCATATAGATCTCCTGATCAATCAACCGTCAACCAGATTGATCACATTGCGATCGACGAAAGGCACTTGTCCAGCATTCTAGATGTTCGAACTTTCCGAGGAGCCAACATCGACTCGGACCACTACCTCGCCGTGTCGAGGTAGTGCTACGAATATCCCGACAATGGCCAAAACAAGGAAATGCTGCAAGAAAATTCGACGTCGGACGGCTACAATCGCCAGATCCTTCTCTGATCGAGTGTCAAGTAACCTCTATGCCGCCAACATAAAGTATCGAAGACCAGTGGCAACATTGCCAGAATGCACTTAGAGATGCCGCCTCTAATGTGCTGGGTTTCACACTGCCACTGCTTCTCAGGAGAAAAAAGAGAGAGCATGAGAAGCGTCAGATCGAAGATGTTGAGAGAGCCAACAGCAGGAATGAAGTTCGGAGGTTTTATCGGAAGGTAAAACAACTGGCTCAAGGTCATCGACCAAGAACCGATGCTTGCAGAGATAAACAAGGGAACATCATAGTAGAATCGCAGTCAACGCTGGGGATTTGGAAAGACCACTTCTGTCTGTAGACTGTATAACGACGACGACGAACAAAACCCCTGAGCCTTTTATAGTACACGATGACAGCCAACGTGAACCCGACGTAGAAGAAGTGAAAACAGCAATATCACGGCTGAATTCCAACAAAGCCACTGGAGCTGATGGTCTAGCTGCCGAGCTGTTCAAAGCAGCATGCGACGAGTTAGATAGGAGCATGCATCAAATCATATGTAAGATATGGTCGGAAGAATGCATGCCCGATGAATGGAACCTCAGCATTGTTTGCCCGATCCTGAAAAAGGGAGATCCTCTAAACATTGGCAACCCTGTCGATACTTGGCCTGCCCGTGCTTTCAACAAGCTCCCTAGTTTTTTTGTAATTCACAAGTCTTATTCATACTTTGAAAAACCAAGTTCTATTCATTGAAACCATTATTGACCTTTGTATTATTTCACTTTATTTCATAAAAGCGCATTTGACCTAATCTTTTTAAATTTAACAATTTTGTTTTGACTTCGTTTTGATATGAATTCATCATAAATCGAGTGTTTGAGTGATTTGTATTCTGGTGTTCTCAATTCTCGCCGTTTGCCGTTAAACATTTTTCTATTTTTCTCCCTGGGTGAGTTGCAACTTTCTTGTATATGTTCTGCCAATGAAGCAAAATTGGATGCTACTCAAATGTGTATCGGTTTCTTTTCATGCCGCAACAAGTTACATTTTACATTTCCTGGCCTCGACTTCCAACGATCAACACGAACACTGATTGGTAACTGATAACTTACATCTAGTTTACGCTTGGATACAATTTTGAACCTCACCATTTGATAAATTATCGTTTACTTCATCCATCGAACATTGACATAACAACGCATACAAATATTGCTATCCGACTCCCTCTCGCTTTCATCAACATCTGGCTGTCATCTTTACCTTTGCTTCGTCTTGCTTAAACACGCGCAAGTATATTGCATTACCACTCAAACTGAATTTTCCCCACACATTGGAGCTTTCACACACTTTCTATTATTTGTTTTCCTTATACAAGAAAGCTTTTCTTCTAACAACACGATCACTTGGTTCGTGTACACGCTTCTTTCATTGGAGACATCAACCTACTTTGAGAAGTACACTTCTAACCAACGCAAGCAAATACACAAACCTTTAACTACAATATCACCATACTGTACTGTAGCAAACATTATTTTTAAATTTGGCCAAAAATCAAAATCCCAAAATATTTTTAAATTGGTGAAAAAAAAGCCACTAAGATTTATAATTTATTTTGAATCGTTTACAACATGGCAAATTGTTCTTTATGTAACGAAATTGCTGATTATGGAATTGATTCTATTATATGCAATGGCATATGTCGGAAAATTTTTCACGTGAAATGCATTGATGCTCCACATAGCTCTATAAAATTATTTACCAAAAATAGATCTTTCTATTATTTCTGTGACGAGTGCGATCCTTTCGCATACACTAATATTGCTCGAAATGTCATTGAAAACACCAACCGTTTAGAAAACATGCACAAACAACTACTGTACCTTTCAGAAAAAATTGAAAACCTAGCATCGCAACCTCCACATCAAGGCCGACTTACAAGAAGTAAGTTAAAAAATTCTAATGCTAACTCTGAGCAAAGTTCTTCCTCATCTACAAAACGGAAAAGTGACGAAATGGACAAGGACACAGATATTGGTCAACTGAATCCTTTCACTAAGAAACAAAGTTTATCTGTTTTTGAATCATATGTTCCAACTAATCCGGTCTCCATAACAACACAAGAATTAAGAACAATTTCTTCCACTGAAACTATTACTGCAAGTTCTCCTTCTGCATCAGTTCAAACTTCCTTACCAAACTCCTCGAGTCAACCATTTGAATTACCTGTAGTAGAGCGACCTGCAATAGAGCGACCTGCAATAGAGCGACCTGCAGTAGTAGTTAACAACTATTCAAACTATCTTTACAATGAATTCCTAACCAAAACTGGAAATGATTTTAAAATAAATCCTAAAAAATTCTGGAATTTTGTTGATATTAAAAGAAAAACTGATGGCTACCCAATATGTATGGAGTTTGATAAATTTTCTAGCCAAGATCCTAAAGTTATATCCAACATGTTTGCGGAGTTTTTTATGAAGTCCTTTGAGGAAACTCTCCCATCTGACCCTCGATCCCCACTGACATCTCAACAATATGCCCACTTAGGACTAATAAATTTTTCGATTACTGAATCTACAATTCGTGAACAAATTTTAAAACTTGACGACAATCTAAGTTCTGGCCCTGACGGTTTACCGTCATTCATGTTAAAAAAATCTGCAAATCATTTATCTTACCCACTATTTATTCTTTTTAACCACTCAATTAAGTACTCTACATTTCCTGATCTATGGAAATATGCTTTTCTTAAACCTATTCATAAAAAAGGTCCTAGTCACTTAGTTACTAACTACCGCCCCATAGCCAAACTCTCTGTTATACCTAAATTGTTCGAATTGTTAGTTTGTGATGTCTTATCTTTTAATTGTTCTTCTATCATTAGTGAAAATCAGCACGGGTTTGTTAAAAAGAAATCAACTGTCACTAATTTATTAGAATTCACAACGTTCTGTTTTGACGCTTTTGAAAAAAATCTGCAAGTTGATTGCATTTTTACCGATTTTAGCAAGGCATTTGACAAGCTTAATCATAGTATTCTTCTAAATAAACTGTCAAGATTTAGACTAAATGATTCTTTTATCAATTGGTTGTCTTCTTACCTCAGTGATAGACATTATAGTGTAATTTTCAGACATAATCACTCAAATAAGTTTGTAGTTAACTCCGGTGTACCTCAAGGTAGTCATTTGGGACCACTATTATTTGTCTTATTCATAAATGACCTTCCATCTTTTTTAAAAAACTCTTCTTCATTAATGTACGCTGACGATGTTAAAATATTTCGGAAAATAAATTCATTGAATGATTGTAATCTTCTTCAAAATGACCTACTATGTTTTTGGGAATGGTGCAATAACAATCGTTTATTTTTAAATGTTGACAAATGCAAGACAATGCGTTTCACACGCAAGCATGATTTCATTGTTTTTGATTATTTGTTAAACTCCTCTAGTTTACACGTCCAATCCAGCTTTTCTGATCTGGGTATAATTCTAGATTCAAAGTTATCATTTACTGATCACTACGATTCAATAATCAAAAAAGCTAATAGATCACTCGGTTTTATTAAACGTTTTGGAAGTGAGCTCCGTGATCCTTTCGTAATTAAATGTCTATTTTTTTCGTTTGCCAGATCTGTTTTAGAATATGGCTGTGTTATATGGGCCCCTTATTACAATGTTCACACAAATAGAATTGAAAGTGTCCAAAAGAAATTCATAAAGTTTTACCTTCGATTTCTCCCTCGGTCAAATTTAATTGAATGGCCTTCCTACCCTCAGAACCTAATTCTCTTGAATATCCCATCTCTTTCTGCTCATAGAGAGTTTTTACAGCTTTGCTTCATCGTTGGATTAATGAATGGATCTATTTCCTCCTTCTCAGTTTTGGGTCGTTTGAACTCTAACGCGGCCTGTGTTGGGTTAAGAACTAGATTTCCAATACGTCCCAGTTTTAGCAGATCGAACTATGGGTCTAACAGTCCGATTAATCAGTTAATTAATATTTTTAATAAACATTATAACTTAATTGACTCTGTCAACGTAAATATTAAATCAAAACAGTTTAAAATTAGATTTTTCGTTTATTTTGTAAATTAGAAATTTTTATTATTATAGTTATTTATATTTATAATTACCTGTAACGTTAGGATTTTAACGTGCTCAATAAATCAAATCAAATCAAATCAAACTGCGCCAACTACAGAGGAATCAGTCTACTTAACATCACCTACAAGATCCTCTCTGCGGGATATGTGAACGTCTGAAGCCTTTCGTCAACAATCTGATTGGTCCTTATCAATGTGTCTTCAGGCCAGGAAAGTCAACCATCGACCAAATTTTCACGTTGCGGCAGATCCTGGAAAAACCTATGAACTCCAAATCGATACCCACCACCTCTTCATCGATTTTAAGGCCGCGTATGACAGCATCTACAAAAGACGAACTGTATAAAGCTATGTCTAGTTTTGGCATCCCTGCCAAGCTCGTTCGCCTGTGCAAAATGACGATGGAGAACTCACGCTGCTCTATCAAGGTTGGCAATGAACTTACGGAATCTTTCGACGTCAAAAGAGGATTCAGACAAGGCGATGCGCTGTCGTGCGATTTCTTTAACATCGTTCTTGAGAAGATAGTGCAAAACTCCAACCGTCAACACCAGAGACACTATCTTCCACAAAGCCTGTTCAACTTCTCGCGTACGCCGACGATATTGATATAATGGGAAGAACACAGCGTGATATCAATAGCGCCTTTGTGAGAATTGCGACAGAAGCGGCAAAAATGGGTTTAGCGGAAAATGACAAAAACGAAGTATATGCGACAACAGTGAACTTTACGGGTTGTACAACGACGTTGACCTAGCCAGAAGGGGCAAGGTCCTGAGACTCAGATGGCTCGGTCATTTAGAGCGCATGGACACCAATGCTCCGGCCCGGAAAGCCTTCGGCACTATTCCCGAGGGACGCAGAAGGAGAGGAAGACCGCGACTCAGGTGGCGCATACAAGTGGAAGAGGACCTCAATCAACTTGGAGTGCAAAACTGGAGACAGCTAGCTAGGGACTGATCTGGCTGGCGGAGACTGTTGATTGAGGCCCAAGTCCACACCGGACTGTAGCGCCACCTTAAGTAAGTAAGTAAAAAGAGTGTCTCCTATTTTCATTTACTCTCTTTCACTTCAAAGAAGATTCGAACAATCAATTCCCTGAGAAAAATCTAACCAAAGAACTCTGTTTGAAGCCAAGAGAACATTTTATTTTTGAACTTAGCGGCGGCGCCAATTCGAAAAGAAACCTGTTATTCATTTCGGCAGCTTCTCTTAGACTGGCTCTGAGTGAAACCCACCTAGGTGGGGATTCCGATCCTACTGAATTTCTCATTCATGGGTATAGCTTAGTGCCATTATTCTTCCTCCACCATGGTCTCGCAGTCTACATTAGGAATGATGTTGCTTATCAATTTCTTCCACAATATGGACGCTGCTCCAACCCTTTTTTTCAATTTTATGTGGTTCAGGTTCATCGTAAATAAGCCTTCAACATCGGACATTAATGGCCAAGCGGAAAATACTCTTGACTTGTTCCTTATGTCTGACCATGATAAATACACAATCATTGTATTAACGCCTCTAGGCAAATCAGACCATAGTATCATATCTGCAAATTTCTCGTGTCAAACTAATCTAGTTAAAGAAAAAACTCCGAAGAGAACCGTATGCCAATACGAGAAAGCCAACTGGGACGGTCTCAATAACTTCTTCCGGATCTTTAACTGGTCACTATGTTTCCTCGATAGCGTTGACGTAGACTCCAGTGCAGTTATGATTACTAATATGATTATTTTAGGAATGAAAGCCTTTAACACGCCTCTCTTCGCTGCCAGAGAGTGTCATGACTCCTCCAGCTTTTGGGCGCCTCAATGATTCCATGGGAAAAATCTTCTTCCGCACTCGTGCTGTGGCGAGTTCTGAAAGATCTATCATGTTGGCAAAACCTTTGCGTAAGCTTTTCCATCTATCCTATTCTTCTGGGCTCGTTCCGACTTGAAACCGTCCTCTACAACTTGTATTGAACGGTTCGAAAGAAAGTTTCTAATCCAACGAAGAAGGGATTCATCGATACCGAAAGCACGCATTTTCGATAAGAGAGCAAGATGCCAGACTTTATCAAATGCCTTTGAAATATCAAGTGCAACAATCTTACTTTCTCCAAAACGATGTAAAGATTTGTTCCACTGTTCGGTGAGATAAACCATCAGATCACCAGTGGACCTGTTGCTGCGGAAGCCGTATTGCTGGTCATTAAGAAGCTTTCGGTCTTCGAGATATTTCTTGAGCTGATAGTTTATCAGCGTTTTCATGATTTTAGAAAGAAGGGACGTAAGTGCAATCGGACGATAATTGGAGGGAGAAGAAGATTCGCCTTTTTTAGGAATTGGCTGGACAAATGCTGTTTTCCAACTGATCGGAACGAGCCCAGAAGAATAGGGTAGATGGAAAAGCTTACGCAAGGGTTTTGCCAGCGTGGAAGAACACCTCTTCAGAATAACAGCGGCGATACCATCCGGACCAGCGGATTTATGTATGTTGAGATCTTTTAGGACTCTCGCCACAGCACGAGTGCGGAAGAAGATTTGTCCCATGGAATCATTGACGCGCTCAAGAACTGGAGGAGTCATGACACTCTCTGGCAGTGTAGAGTTGGCGGCGAACTGCCTAGCAAAAAGGTTAGCTTTCGCGAGAAAACTAACAACTGGAGTGTCATTGTCACCGAGCGTAGGGACCGAGGTAGAAGAAGAATTCTTCATATCTTTTTACAAATTGCCAAAAATTCTAACTGCCTTTGGGACATTGCAGTATTTTTTGCCTTAATTTTTGATCATGTAAAAATTTGGTTCGACAAATATGGGCATTGCAGGCCTTCCTGGTTTTGCTCACTTGGGTTGGCTCTAAAACACCGGAACTTTACTTCTTTTTCCCTGATAACCTCCTTACAGCTTGAATCAAACGATGACTTTTCCTTGGGTTTGATGCTTTTACCCTATTCGGGATAAAAGTTTTCATTCCCAAGATAATCATATTAGTAATCATATCTGCGCTTGAGTCTACGTCACTATCGAGGAAGCATAGTGACCAGATCCGGAAGCAATTATTGAAACCGTCCCAGCTTCTCTTCTCTTATTGCCATACGGTTCTCTTCGGAGGTTTTTCTTTAACTGGATTAGTTTAGCACGAGAAATTTGCAGTTATTATACTAGAGGCGTAAATACATTGATAGTGTATTTTCCGCTTGGCCATTAATGTCTGATATTCGAGTGGACTCGGTGACAAGCTGAGTAAGGTGGGTAAACTCAGCAAAGATTTCGGCACACATTCCTTCGGGTGTTGTCGGGCCCGAATGGAGAAGCCACGAAGAATTGTGTACATTGAAATCGCCCGTAATAACGATTTCAGAATATAAGGATACACTTCTTTGGATGGAGTCTGACAGAGCGTCAAATTCGCGAGAATTTGAAGTTCTGTCCAAATTTGGGCTTCGATAAAGAAAACAATAGTGAATGATGTGCTTATTTACGGTGAACTTGAACCACATAAGATTGAAAAAAGGGTCGGATGTAAACGGCGAGACCATGGTGGAGGAAGAATAACGGCACTAAGCTATACCCATGAGTGAGAAATTCAGTATGATCGGAATTCTCACCTACTTGGGTTTCACTCAGCGCAAAAACACACTGGTTAGGCAGTGTGGATGTACGTAGCAAGAAAATTCGTACGTAGCCCATAAACATTACAGTAATCTACACTGAAATTGCCCATCCATTGCAAGTAAAAAAAAATAAAAAAATCAAAACAGACGAGATCTAAAAGGGTTACTGTATTAAATTTAATGAATTCTGGTGCGCCCCAAGGATCCGATTTGTCTCCGACCCTCTTTCTTATTTGATTTAATCTCTTGTCTGTAACTTCTAATCCAATCAATTGTATCGCTGACAATAGTACACTTATTCGTTTCCAGACTCACATCTCTTCTCTTCGGATGTGGAACTGCAACGGCAAAATATGATAATCATTATACATTTGTACAATGGGGAATACAAAATCGCGTAGATTTTAATGCTTCGACAACTCAATGCTGTCTTGTACCGTTAAAGCGAGATATACGATATACCCTTCCTGCCACTGTTCATGAGTGGCACTTGCATCAATGAGATCGAATATCTCGAGATTCTCGGTATGTGCATCAGTGACCACCTCTTGTGGAACGAGCACATATATGCGATGTCGCCAAAATTGCCGTAAGATGTTTGGGTTTCCTAAGAAGGTACAAGAAATTTATATCCCCGTCTGATCTGGCTATTATCTATAAACTATAAGACTTATATTCGTTCCAAAGCTTGAGTGCAATTCTCATCTCTGGGCTGGTGCTCCAGCTACATACTTAAGCCTCTTGGGCGGTATACTAAAAAGAGCCCTTAGAATGATTGGTGACAGAGACAAAACCAACTCATTCACCTCGTTAAACCACCGACGCACAGTTGGTCCAAAATGCCTTTTGCGTCTCAAAAATGATTTTAACAAAAGAGTATTACAGCCTGAATTTCTATGAACAATGTTAAAGAAAATGGCAAATTTTGTGGAACAATAAACATTTTATGAAAAAATGGCAAGTGCTCAGAAGGCATAATCCTAAATAGGATGCGAAATGGAGACTGATTTATAATTGATTTTTTAAAAATTCTTTTTTGAAGTGGACCTACAAGTATTATATATCGTTGAAAAGCTAATAGTGTTAAACTTCTAAAAAAATTAAAATTATATATGAAAAATTTGTTTTTTTTAATAAATTTAATGATTTTTATCAACCTATTTTTTTTCACTTTTTTTTACACTTTCAGATTTGGTCGAAGAGAGCTTATAGCAAACTCTGTCAACGACTAATTGTTTGCCAAAAGTTTTAAATAGTTGCGCTGTCTTGCGCTTTTTTTTTCATATTGTACTTTATTCCTTAGTATATTGACACTTAAAATAAATAAAAAGAGTGGCGCGACAGCTGTTGAACAGCCAAGGCCTAAGTGACTTACTCTCATCAACAATTGTCTGGGTGCATGTGAAGAATTGAGGGACCTACAATTTAACGTCGCGTCGATTCCGAACGGCAAAGTTTAGAAGCACTTTTTCATGACAGATTGGAAGTTTTGTCAGTTCTTCGCAAGAGGTAGAAGTGTGTTTTTGCGCTGAGGATAGTTGACTATAGTTTTTATTAAACAAAAAAATGGTTGATGTGTCATAGTTGAAATAGTTAGAAATAGTTGAAATCATCCAAAACGCTTTTTAATTAGGTTTGGTTGATCTGTCAAACAAGAAAAAAAATTTGCACGACTCGGTCGTACGAACTTGGTCCTGTATTCCTAATTATAAATCATAAAAAAAACATAAAAAAACATAAAAAAAAACATAAAAAAAACATAAAAAAAAACATAAAAAAAAACAAACATAAAAAAAAAACTTAAATAAAAATTTAAATTGAAATATGAACCTCAAGAATGGATTCAATTGTAAAAAATTGATGTCATATGATTTCTTAAGAAACTGTTGGCTTTTCAAATTTTTTTTAATTTATTAAAAAAATTAAAAATTGAAAATGTACCTCGTAAATACAATTTATTCCACAAATTTAAATGCCAAAAAAATTCAAATTTTATTTTTGATTTATTGATTTTTTTTTTTTTGAAAATCGTCGGAGCCGTTTTTTTTTAAATTAATTTTTTATATATAATTTTTTTCAAAAATGTCTTAAAATTAATTTGGGTATGCAGTATTCAAGAATATATAAATATACATTTTATAAGTAAATTTCGATTTGTAATATTGATCCGTTTTCAAGATACACAATTTTGAAAAAAAGTTTAAAATATTTTTTTAAAAATCCAAAAAAAAAATTATTTGAACAATATATACGTACTTTCAAAAAAAAAATTACGCTGATCGAACTTTTATTTTTCGACAAAATCTAATAACAAAAAATCAGTTCTATGGGAGGTGCCGTTTTGGAGCAATACAAATTTTTTTTTTTTAATAAAATACATGGGTGTTTAAAAAAATTAAATTCGAGGAAGTTTAAAAAAAAATTTAGGAGCCGTTTTGGAGAAAATTGAAAGTTTTGGTTTTTGCCATAAAAATCGTATGGTGGCTACGCTAAATTTTGATCTTTTAAAAAAATGAAAAAACTGGGATATGAGTTTTTGCTCAAACCTCTAATTTTCAAGTTTGAAGTCAATCGGTCCAGTGGTTAAGGCAGTAGGTGCCTGTAAACTTCCCGACAGACAGACGGACGGAATCGCCGGACCCACTTTTTTCGACTTCTCTATCATCGTAATGTCATCGAATTCAATACTTGCCATATATTCTATATGTCGCAAGTAAAAAAATCTTTTGAGGTTACACTTTTCTTTTCTTTTGATGATAATAAATGAAATGGATAAAGAGACAACAACTTATGTTGCTCTAAATTAATTGCAAAATTTCAAAAATGATCTTGGTAATTTTTTAAAGACAATTGAAAAAAGGACATATTTATTTATTTTTAAACAACCCACAGCAAGAAAGGCAAATGGAATATTCGAACTAAGGAACACCCTCCTGCAATCCAGGAAATACGATGGATAGGATCAGGGACAATGAAAAGGAAAAATTGCGACATTTATTACAGCTGTCATCAAAGAATGCACATATTAGATCGAAAGTCATGGATTTCAAACCAATTAGTGATCGCCTGGCTGTAATCCGCGTCAGGGCAACACTACAAAACATCAGTATAATATGTGCACACGCCACTACAGATGATGCTGAGGAATCTAGCGAGGAGGATTTTTACGACCTCCTGTATAGAGCCTACGGAGCCTGTCCAGAGTACGACGTCAAAACCGTGCTCGGAGATTTCAATGCAAAAATCGGGAAGAAAGACATCTTTGGCGGATTAGTTGGAAAGCACAGCCTCCACGAAGTTACAACAGATAACGGCTTTCGACTAATCGACAGTGATAAGTAGCACCGATGATTTCTGCAGAAGCAGCATGGATGAGGAGGAGGAGGAAAGAGTGCTTCACCTCCTCTGCACATGTCCTGTTCTAGCTCATAAACATATGATTCACTTAGGAGAATACTTTTACAATGATCTAAACGATCTCGAACACATTAATATAATTAATCTACTACGTTTCGTAAGGAACTCTAATTGGTTTCAATGAGCTTTCGAAGAAAGCCTATTTAGATTCATGTGATATCACAATGAGCCTTCAATTGGCCTAAGTGTGTCTTTTACCATCCATGACAGCCACTTTAACCTAACCTAACCTAACCTAGCATCAGGTTTCCAAGACGAAAGATCTACACAGCAATCTGGCGATCTCCGGATGGTCCAACCACCAACCAAATCGACCATGTGCTAATCGGGGCAAGGCACGCATCCAAATGTCGACTCTGACCACTTTCTGGTAGTGGCTAAGTTTAGAGCTCGACTATCAAATGACAAAAAAACACGTGCGGTCCAAAGAAAGAAGTTCAACATTGGTTGCCTTAGCACTCCGGATAATGCCAGAGACTACAGTGAGCGCCTGGATGAGCGACTCTCCGCCATCCTCCAAAATACCACAGATCTCAACACCTTGTTTTTTTTTCTTTTTTTACACACTATCAGAATTGGTCGTATTGGCTTATAGCAAGCACCATTTTAACCAATGGTTTGCCAGGAACTGTGTTATACCACCGGCTCATCACTTAGTGTGGTGTTAGTTGTTAGTAGGCAAATGACGAAACCTTAACAAATAATACAGCACACATAAATAATTAATATGAATAAACAAAAAACATGACAAAAGTAACATAAAACATTTAAGAAAGTGGAACACTGATTTTTTAAATTATTTTAAGTTGAGTTTTACTTAAATTAAAATCAAAAGTTTTGAGTTCCAGTTCATAAGTTTACCCATACGTGTCAAAGGCTCATGCATTCCACAATTTGTTCGGTGCATAGGGATCCTAATCAAATTGTGACTACGGAGATTATAACCTCCCCCTCGATAACAAAACAGAATTTTACAGAGAAGGTCAGGACCAGGATCATCCGTGACTCCAGTAATAATTTGATGGAAAAAGACAATGTCATTATTATTTCTTCTCTGTTGAAGTGAAACCCTTTTAACAAAAAACAAGTGAAATTCCGTTGTACAGATTCCAATCTTTCAATATATATATTATAGAGAGGAGACCACACCTGCGATGCATACTCTAGATGGGGAGGAACCAAGCTGTTGTATAAAACACTGGTGACATTGGGATCGCGGAATTCTTTTGACCACCGTTTGATAAAACCCAACATGAAATTAGCTTTATTAACGATGCCGTTAAAGTGCTTGGAAAAATCTAAATTAGGTGTAAAGAGAACTCCAAGGTCCTTAACAGTTAAAACACGCGTTAAAATGTGGTGTGAAATGACATAGTCCTGAGATGACGGTAAAAGTTTTTTTGTGAAAGTCATCGTTTGGCACTTTGTCGGGTTTAGATTTAAACTGTTCTTTTCACACCATAATGTGAAACGGTTAATATCATTTTGTAGTAAAATACGATCAATGCAGAAATTATATTTTTATATATCTTCATATCATCCGCGAAGACGAGAATTTCACTATTATTTACACATAACGGTGCATCATTGATAGCTAATATAAAGAGAAGGGGCCCCAGATGGCTACCCTGCGGAACACCTGGTTTAGCCAAGTACGATTTAGAGTAACTATTTCTAAATTTAACCTGATAAGACCTATTTTCAAGGTAAGACACAATCCATGTAATTAAAAAAGGTGGGAAGCCGTAAGAAATTAATTTAGGCCCCTATTACCGTTGGCGAGTCGAACGTTCGATGTGAGATGTTCTCATTGGCGAACTAACACATTCGACGTATTATAGTCGGCGAACTAAACAATTCGAGTTCGAACTGAGTTCGAAATAAAAAAAAAAAGAAAAACAAATAAATAAAACGTCAAATCATAAATGTTCAGAACAAAACTATTTAAAATGTGTTGTCTATTGCCTTGAAATCAAAAAGTAGAACGCTCAACATTCCATGTTAATTTTTGTTTGTTGTTTGCTCCTTTCAGAAACGTAAGTTCTGGTTCAAGACAATTTATACAATAAGCAATACGCTAAAGCCGCAGTTGCCCGTAGCTTAGTGGTAAGGTGCGTTGGCTGCTAAGCAGAGGGTTCGAGTCCTACTCACGCCCAGAGTATTAATCTGTCATGAAAAAGTGCTTCTCAACTCTGCCCTTCGGAATCGGCGTTAAATTGTAGGTCCCCTCAATTCTTCACCCGCACTCAGAGAATTGTTGATGAGAGTAATCCAGTTAGGCCTTGGCTCTTCACGAGCTGTCGCACCACTCTATTTAATACGCTAAAGCCAGAAATATAATAGAAAGGACTTTAGGTGTAATTAAAACTCGTTTTGAATTGCAGATCCTGAGATTGTAAAGAAAGCCATACCATGCCAAGAGCTGAAATACCTACAACACTCCAAGCAATATAAAAGCCCAACGTAGAAAAAACGAAATAATGGAATCTTTGCAGATAATAAAAGCAAACATTGGAGTGCAATTCAAGTCAAGTCCATTCTATTGCACAATTAAGTCTTGACTCTATAAAATCAATAAATCTAATTTGATTTTTCAAATTTAAGGATTTTTCTTTTCCATTCCTAGGTATTCTTTTTGTCGACGGTTTTTGTCAAGATTTTCATTTTCTTTTCTTTTCTTTGCTGCCTTTTATACAGCAAGAAGTTTCTCTTTCTGAATTTCAAAACTTTTTCTCGAAAATCTAGCATTATTGGACAAAATTATTACTTTTATTCAAGGTTCGAGCTCTTCTCACACAATGTGTAACGTTCGACAAATTAAAACACGAACGACGTTCAAATTAACGAACATTCGATTCTCATAATACAGTGAGATCCAACTTCGAAAAACGTGTGACATTAAAGTCAGGTTCTCGATTCGCCGACCGTAATACGAAAATCTTACACTCACATGTTTTTAAGTTCGACTCGCCAGCGGTAATAGGGGCCTTAAACTTGATAATCTCATGAGATAGTTGATCAGAAGCCTTCGAGAAGTCCGTGTAAACACAATCGACTTCGTGGCCACATTCCAAAGCCTGTAAACATTTATTCAAAAAAAAATAACCAGATTTGTGACAGTGGATCGTTTTTGCATAAAGCCATGCTGTTGATTGCATATATAACATTTCTACAGGTAAATGCCAAATTGTCACAAACTACTTGCTCAAACAACTTTGGAATACATGAGAGCTTAGAAATCGGTCTATAATTACAAATATTGTTCTTATCACCTTTTTAATATACGGGAGTTATAAAGGCACTCTTCCATATTGCGGGAAATTTGCCTGATTTCAAAGATAAATTAAAAAATTTTCGCAAGGGATGAACTAAGAATGACCTAAATTTTTTTAGAACTACGGGTGGTATTCCATCAGGTCCAACAGAATAATCTTCTTTAAGAAGTGACAGAAATTGTAAGATTTTATCATATTCTACTGTGATATTATTAAAAAACACTTGCGGACAGTTTTGCAAATAATGAAAGTAGTTTTCGTGAAGGATTGTTTAAAATTGTTTGCAAAACCTTCACAGATATCAGAAGTCGTGGTCGTGGGTAACATTATTGTAAGTGAAGTTAATAGGGTAGCGATCACACTTTTTTTTTAGAGTTAATGAATTTCCAAAAGAAGCCCCCATCGACACTAGACATTCATTATACAGGGTGATTCAGGAGCGTTGTGCCAAAAAGCTAGAGCGTGTAGGTTGAGTTGAGACAAGAAAAAAATCGTATGGGAGGGCGGGGTCTATTCCCCCCCGTTTAGCCGGGAGGGGCAATTTTCTGAAAAATTGACTTATTTCGTTTAAAAAAATATTAAAAATCAACGGCTTCGTTTACAACACCGTGGTATACCTTTCTGAAAAGCCAAAAACTTCTTCTTTCACTTTGTTTTTAAATTAAGTTGTTTTAACGAATAGTTTAAAAAAAATAAATTTTCAAACTTAAAATTTTCAAAAAAAAAGCAAAAAAAACATTTTTGAACTAATTTTTTTCAAAATTTTATGTAATTAAGTAATAATTTTGTTTTAAAAATTCAGTGTGTTTGTTAATTTTTAGTCAAAAACAGAAAACCGGATGCAAAAATGTCTTTTCGTTTTTGAGAAATTAAGAAAAAATCAAAACCATTTTTTTCTAAAAAAAATCTTTGTTTTTATTTTTACCTATCTGGACTTTTAGTTTAATTTATTAGTTTAATTTATTAATTTAATTTTTTGTAATTGGAGTTTTATGAGGACTCAATAAAGTAGAAAAGTATTGGATTTTCCCTGGATTAATCATTTTTTTCATTGATGATTTTGAGTTTGAAAAAAACTACTCGTTAAAACAACTTATTTATTTATTTATTTATAACGGTTTAACTTACACAGTAAGATACAATATCTTTTAAAATAGCGCAAGTTTCAGTATTTAAATACTATTGTAAAAAAGAATGAAAGATTATATAATTTTAAAATGGTAAATAACAATAAAGGAAAATATACAACAATTATTACATTATTAAAAAAAAGAAAGAAATTAAACTTAATTTAAAAACAAAGTGAAAGAAGAAGTTTTTGGCTTTTCAGAAAGGTATACCACGGTGTTGTAAACGAAGCCGTTGATTTTTAATATTTTTTTAAACGAAATAAGTCAATTTTTCAGAAAATTGCCCCTCCCGGCTAAACGGGGGGGAATAGACCCCGCCCTCCCATACGATTTTTTTCTTGTCTCAACTCAACCTACACGCTCTAGCTTTTTGGCACAACGCTCGTGAATCACCCTGTATATACAATTCGTAAGAGAGTTTCTTGAACTCTTCAAACAAAGATATATAAATTTGTTGATTTTCCACCGTCATATACTTAAAGCATTTCTTCCAGGCTTTATTTCTTTTGTTTGCGAAGGTATTTAAGGTCCTTTATATACCAGGGATGCATATAAGTATTGGAGGGAATTATCCTTCTAATTGGTTCTGCTTCTTTGAAGCCATTCGTCAAAACTGAATAAAAACTCAAAATTGTTTCGTCAATATCGTTAGATCGGTAAGTGTTCTATACCGGATTTGTTTAAACAATCCAAAAGCTTTTGAAAATCAGTTCTTCGAAAATCAAATGCATGTGAGCAGTCATGACATGATACTCCTCATGACTGCGTCGGATGAGAATACTAGATCTAGCATTCTATTTCTATAATTTCTTATGAAACTCACTTGGTGCAAATCTGTAGAGATTATGTTATCTAATGACTGTAGCTTTAACCATCATCAGAACGAGTCCAGTCAATGTTGCGAAGATTAAAATCACCCAATTTTAAAATATAACTGTCAAGGCTTGCTAAGCTGATAATAAAATCAATTGCTAGAGAAAGTTCAGAGACATCGGACTTTTTGTTAGGATGTAAACATTTAATACGTATAGGACAAAAGATGGTTTAGATTTTTTGACACATACAAGTTCGATAGTCAGATTTATTGCGAAAATTATTTGGGTTGAACTAAAACTATTTCTAACAGGAATGAGGACTCCCTCACCAACCAAATTTATATCATCGCCATGACGATCTTTACGGAAAACTAAGAACTCATTATCGAAGAGTTCGGTGTCTAAAATTGTGGCATTTAAGCCAAGTTTCGGTAAGGACGAAAGTATTTTGAAAAATTGTTGTAGTTTTACTACGAAGTCCTCTTACATTTTGGTAGTAGAGGGAGAACCTTTGCAGTTTTTTTAATTCGGACTAGAAAGAGAAGTGACGTGACGTTATTTTCTTCTCAGAGGAGCAGAAAACTCTTTAACCAATGTATTGGGAGGCCAAGTGCAACAAATCAAATCATCAAATCAATCAAATGTTCTGTTACGTCCTTAGTCTCAGTTTCGGGTGAAAGACGAGAGATAAAAATAGATTTAGGCCTAGGTACAGAGGTTAGAATATTTGGGGGGGGAATTGCTAGAAGCAGGAATGTGAAGTGGACTCGAATTAACCTTATCGGTCGAAGTGTCAGAGGAATTTTGTTCAGAAGGCCTTACATATATGTATCAACATCCATAATATTGATTTCATTATTGGTAGGAGGTACCGTTTCGGAAGTGTTATCCGTACTACCACCACTTTCATTGCTTCTCGAAGAAGATTTTTTTGGAGCTGGACTTACGTTGGCTGAGGAAGAGTTGTTTTCCCTTCCTTTTTTTTTACTTTTTTTGGGTTGGTAGATACAGATAAATTATTCATTGAGAGATCATCCGTTGAACAGGATTTGTCTGAAAACAGTACTGGAAAAGGAATTTCATTACCAGCGGAGGCTAATTTAATGAAATTGGTATTTAAATCTTCAAACCCCTTGGAAATTTTATCAAGCTCGTTTTATAAATTAGATAATTTAATAGAAAAATGAACCAGGGAAATCTTTTTGCAGTCAGCACAATACCAAAAGGCTAAATTCGATGAATTTATATTATCTAAAAATGAATTATTCGAACCAACGCATTTTGAGTGGAATAATTAAACACACGGACCATAACATTCAAAAAGATAAAAAGATGAAACACAGAGAAAATAAGAAAAAAAAATTGTGCTGCTACCGGAAATTGAACCTGGGGCTGTATTTTATGAGAGAGTCTAATTAAACTAATTAAACCACGGAGTCCTATGAAAAAATGGAATCTAGTTCTTAGTAAGAATGTTTGAATTTTGTAAATTTCGGAAAAAAGCTCAAATTACGTTTGAGTGATTTATAAAGGAACAGTTAAGAGGGAGACATACAAAAGTAATGCAGAGTTTTAACACATAGGTAAACAAGTAAATGAAATCAAAACTTACGTGCAATGCAATCACAATAAAATTTAGCACGAAAAACTGGTTTTGATTATAAAATCTAATAGCATAAGTTTACATGCATGTCATATATAAAGTTTAATATTATAAACACAATTTTAATTCTTAACAAACAAGAAAACTTGACATTAAATAAAAAAATTGCGGAGAAAGAAAACAAGACACTTCTGCTAGTAATCGAACCACTAAACCAATATCGCGAAATAATAAAAAAATGTAGCCGAGACCACCATAGCACAGATAATAAATTTATAGAGATGTCTCACCCTTATGGCGAGAAATGATATACGAAACTGAAAGCTACCAAAAAAACAGCTTTTTCCATAAGCTTTAACACATTCACTAAATGCATTCAAAATCTATTTTCGCTCACCTCATTGCCTAAGCCTATAAATGAATACTTAGGCAAGGAAAAAAGCTTCGGAAAGCTTCCTTGTCTGTTAAAAGCAAAAAAATTTTCATTTTTTTCTGCAGGGATGAGACATCAAGGGGCACGGTAGTGCCCAGCCAAGTTCTCTAGCAACTTTGGCACTACACCCTTATTTACAGGAAACAACTCAGGGCATTTTCCACACCCCTCTAACTTCTATACCAAAGAAGCCAAAAGTTTCAAACTCACATCATTTGTTAAGCTTGTCAAGAAGAAGCACCTCAGTAAATTTCAGATATTTAGCATAAGTAGTTTCTAAGATACAATGTTCCAAAAATCACGAAAACCGTAACTGACTGACTGACTGACTGACTCACTCACTCACTGACAGATCATCAAAATTATGAAGCACTTCCCGTTGCCCTAGAAACTTGAAATTTGGCACAGTAGTAGGTCATGTGGTACATACAAAGGAAAAAATCGAAAATTTGAAAATTTTCAATCAGGGGGCGTGGTATCCGCCTACTTTTACATTATTAGTTTAAATTATATGGAGCACTTTGGAGTACAGTAGAATCAAGAAATTTGGCACAGTGATAGGTCATGAAGTACATACAAAGGAAAAAATCGAAAATTTGAAAATTTTCAATCAGGGGGTGTGGTATCCGCCTACTTTTACATTATTAGTTGAAATTATATGGAGCACTTTGGAGTACAGTAGAACCATGAAATTTGGCATACAAGTACAACGTGCAAAAGAACAAATAAAATATGAAATTTATGATTTTCAACTGAGGGGGCGTGGTACCCACCCATTTAAAAATTAATTTTATAAAATAGGTATATGAGGCACCTCTGATCATCATAGTATATTGTAATTTGGCAAACTAGCAATTCTGCCAATCAATATAAAGAAATAAAATTAATTTTTAGATTTTTTCTGCTAGGGGGGAATGGTACCCGCCCATGTTTTATGAATTAAAAATAATAAAAAAAAAATCTTTGCAAAAAGTAATGATATCACACCAAAAACATAAATGTAAAAAAAGAGCCAAGTTCACCCGTACAAAAATTCTGCCTAACAAATCAGCCACGAAAAGTAATGAGATCTAAAAGAACGCCAAGTTCTAAGATTCAGCAAGTACTCGTAGGTGCATTGCAAATGTTTTAAGTGGACTTACATCGAATCAACTATTAGTTTTGAATGTAACTTGTAAACTAATGTAAATTAGTTAATTTTTTTTACTTGGCAGGTTTTCTCTTAGTAACCTACTATCAAAAAGTTTGGAAAACTTGCTAAGTAAAAAAAATTAACTAATTTACATTAGTTTACAAGTTACATTCAAAACTAATAGTTGATTCGATGTAAGTCCACTTAAAACATTTGCAATGCACCTACGAGTACTTGCTGAATCTTAGAACTTGGCGTTCTTTTAGATCTCATTACTTTTCGTGGCTGATTTGTTAGGCAGAATTTTTGTACGGGTGAACTTGGCTCTTTTTTTACATTTATGTTTTTGGTGTGATCTGTATAAGTTTATTATCTGTGACCATAGGTTACCAGCCACCCCCGAAAAAGAACCCATGGTATGATGATGAATGCGAGTTATTGAAAAGAGAGACGGAAAATGCACGGTTGCACATGCTGCAACAAACCAAAG
The DNA here is from genome assembly GCA_943590905.1 of Sphaerophoria taeniata. Classification (NCBI taxonomy): domain Eukaryota; kingdom Metazoa; phylum Arthropoda; class Insecta; order Diptera; family Syrphidae; genus Sphaerophoria; species Sphaerophoria taeniata. The sequence goes on along the minus strand of OX016541.1, from coordinate 89,484,866 downwards.
CCGCGTTTTATTATCCTCACTAACCCAGATGGGTTAATTTTTTGTACACAAAACAACAACAACAACCTGGGACCCCGATAGCTATCGGGGTTTATTTTGTAACTCTAAAAATAGTTCTTAATATGGCGAATAGATGGCGAGTGTGAGACAAAAAAGAAGTTATTGTAGAAAGATTTATTAATATCAGCCATATTCATAAAAAATAACGCGTATTCCACTCTTAGCCACAGTTTTATGAAGCCATAGGATAAGAGTCATTCCAATTAATTAATAAAAACAAGTTGTTTGTGGAAAATAAAAAGAAAATTTAATTGAGGGTTGCGTCTCAGATAAAAACATAGCTTAAACTTCAAACTTTTTAACCCACATCGTTTTATTATCACGGGGTAACCCATATGGGTTAGTGAGGATAATAAAACGCGGCTAATATGTCCACCGCCTAGGACAAAACGTCACTGTTGGTAGCAGCAAATTCGAGGTAGTTAAGAGTGTTCCGGACTGAAACTGAAAATTCGTACTGCTTGAAGCGCCACCCAACTACAGACGACAAATTTTGAACTAAATGCATCTTGCTAAGAGAGAGAGAATCACCTTCCTATGAGAATCGTGACTTCCGTCAGCCGTTACTGATTTGAATTTTCAAATTTAGGCAGATTTGGCTATCTCTTAATTTTGAAATAAAATGTGTTTGATCAAAGTTTTTTCAAAATGTTTTGATTGCTATGTGTTGAGAACAAATACGTGTAAATAAATGAAGAGATTTTAAAAAAATAAATATCGCATCATAAGAAAAATTGCTTATCAATATGTAATACAAATTTTATTCATAATTTGTTAATTCTTTTTTGGTTAAAAAGTTAATTTTTTCTCCAATAGTTATACAGTTTAAATGTCGTATTTTATGTTCATTTAAAAATGTTAGCGAAAAATGTTTTTATTTTAGTACGATTTTTGGCCATTTTGGCGTTTTTGAGCTTTACTACTGAGTAACGAAGTACTAAATTAAAATTGTGTTTATTAAGTTTTTCAGAAACAGTTTTTGTCTGCACAATGACACCTTAATCATTTCGATACGACATACAGTCGCTTCACAATACCATTTGAAAAAACGCAGTTTTGGTACGGAACACTCTTAAAAGCCTCGATTGTCCTTGTCGATCATTAATCGAATCGAAGAGTTTCGATTGCTTCGATTGGCTTTCATGTTTGTTATTGTATTTTTTTTTTAATTCATTTTTTTATTCATATTCACTTATAACTACTTATTACTAGACAAAGGAATCAAAACTAGCTTATTATCTAAAATCTTATATTTAACTTACTGGCCCCAACCGGGCGCTCTAAGGAATTCATGATCGTCTTAAGATTAATGCCTTTCGGCCTATGAGCTATTTTATTTAAATATTTTTTTTTTCTTGCTAGAAAATTTAAAAAACTAACACAATATTATTTTTATGTTTTCTTACATGGTACTTAAAATTAGGTCCTTAAAAATAAAACTTAATATTAACTAAAACTACCTATTCTACCTAACAACTACTAACAAACTAGAACAACCACAGCAGCAAATCTCTATCTTTTTTTTTCATTTCAAGTTTTTGTATATTTTTTTTTCTTTTCTTGTGTATTTTTTTTTTTTGTATATATTCTTTTAATTTTTTTTTTTTAATTTTTTTTTTTTTATTTTGTATAAGTTGTCCATGTCAATGTATGTGCCACCATGCCTACTCTCCTTAAACCTAAACCCAAAACGCTTAGACTAAAACAAGTATGTAAGCCGGCCAAGGCTCAAACCCCACCCCGACTACTCATTGTCAAGTGCTGACTGAAGCCACCAGAACTGGTGCTCCTGCTTCACCCTATCGATTCGGTCCCGTTCAGACACAGCCCTAAAGAACCGAAGGAGCTCTGCTCCGTCCTGTGCAAGGACGTCTCGATGGTAAAGGAGCCGCCGCCGATCGACGGTTCTTCGCCTGACGTGGTAGATTAGCGGCACCGCCAATCTGTCCTGTATCAGACCGCATTTATCTAAATGGAGGAATGCCTCTGGTGGAATGAAGCCGCTCGAGCGTGCACAAAATATTCGTCGTTCGGATAGAACGCCCCAAAGATCAAATTATTCGTCGAAGTCATAGCTCTCGCAATGTGACCCCGAACAAGTTTTATCACGAAATTGTCAATTCTGTTGATCCGAGCCTCGTTGTACAGAACCTCGTTAGAATAGTAATGTCTATAAGAAGATTCCGGTGTGCGATACAAACCGAGACAGCGCCGAAGACACTGCCTCTCGAACACCCGAATCTTCTCCATCTGAGATGGTGCAACGTTGAACCACACTGGACTGCCATAAACGATCATCGGCCGTATTAGGGCCATGTAGCAAATTACCTTCACTCTGGGGTCAAGCCGACTGCTGCAAAACAGCCGTTTCGTCAGAGCGAAGGCTCCTCTGGCCTTAGTCAGAGCAGCATCTATATGTCTGTCGAAATACAGATACTGGTCCAACCATATACCGAGGTACTTCACTTCACTTTTGCTAGTTAATCGCTGTCCGTGAGGCCCAACGATGACCATCTTGCGCGTATTCTCGTGGCCCCAGCCAACGAGGTCCGGAACAGAATTGTTTCGCATTTCTGGACATTTATTTTCAGTTTCCAGTCATCGCAATATCGCTGAATCTTCTCGAAGTCACGTTGCAAGAGAATTCTAATGTCTTCGACCTTTGGAGCCGTTCTGTACGCAATCAGGTCATCGGCATACGCAATTGCCTGGATAAGGCTACCTATCAGATCACTGGTGTAAATGCTGAAGAGGATCGGCGAATTAACGGCTCCCTGTTGCAGACCATTTTTAATTTCAAAGGTGGTGGTAGAAGTTACATTGCCACTTTTGACAACAAACTTTACTGATGCCTAGTCTGGTGAGTTTAAGGTACAACCCTTCTAACCATACGGTGTCGAAGGCCTTCTCTAAATCAACCAGAACAGCACCCGTGCATTGTTTCTTGGACTTATTCCATTGGATATCAGAAACGAGCTTAGACGCGGCATGAATGGTGTCATGTCCCGCCTTGAACCCGAACTGGTTATCCGGAATTATTTTGTTGTCCGCAGCCCACTCATTCAGAGCCCTATTGATTACCTTTTCGAATACCTTGCTGATGCTTGGAAGAAGACTTATTGACCGGAGAATTGAAGGATTGGAGTTGTCCTTTCCCTTTTTCGGGAGAGGATGAACCACAGCTGTCTTCCAACGCACTGGATAATATGCATTATTCAGAGCGTTATTGAAGAGTGTTGTATAAATGTCGATGGCTTCAATCGGTAAGTGTCTTAGTACAATATTGGATATACCGTCGACACCTGCTGACTTCTTATTCTTTATTGAATCGAAGATAAGCTGGAGTTCTACCTTCGTGATGAGCAAGGGACTTGGGCCCATTCGATCGGCGATTATAGCGTTTGCTAAAAAGTCGTCATCAAACCGTGTAAAACCACGGTTCTCGGATCGCCACTGCGAAATATCATACCTTAGGTAGAAGTGTTGAAGTAAGGCTCTGTTCTCCAGGTCGTGGTTCGGGCGAGTGCAAGCATTCACCTTATACACTTGCTGGAAAGCAGCACCAACTGTCTCCACTTTCTCTTGCGGATCTTCAATATTTGGTATTGTGTAACGTAATCGATGGACCAATGCGCTATTGTGAATTAAGTCACAAAATATTGTCTTTATTGTGAATATTTCAAATTTGACAGTTCTTTATTGTGTTTGCTCTTGAATTCATAATTTTTTTGTTCAGTGTTTTATTAACTCGACGTTAGGTTAGGTTAGGTTACAGTGGCTGCGGATTCAGAATCCACACACTTAGGCCAAAAGGAAAGGCCCATTGTGATACCATGAATCTAGAGAATTACTTCTTACTAGTCGAACCATTTTGAGCTTTTTATAAAGCGAAGAAGATATTTGATATCCTTATTAGCTAGTTCACTGGGGTTATCATAAAAATACTCTCCCAGATGAAGTTTGCGTCTTAGTGAAAGAGCAGGGCAAGTGCAGAGAAGGTGAGAGATTGTTTCCTCTTCTTCCTCATCCATACAGCTCCTGCAGAAGTCATTTGAGGCTACACCAAGTCGTATTGCGTGTCTGCCTATAAGGCAGTGTCCCGTAAGGACACCTATCAGGGAGCTAATATGAAGTCTGCTTTGAGATAACAAGTCTTTAGAGCGCTTTAAGTCCAGTGAAGGCCATATGAGTTTCGTAGCTGCGCACGTTGGTAAATTGTGCCACCTATAGTTTGTTCTCGTTAAAGCTGCTTCTTTTAGCAAAAGTTTACATGTAGCTATCGGTATACCTATCTTCTCCCTTTCAGGTGAAATAGGTATGACGGTTCCATTTTTAGCGAGTTCATCGGCTCTACAATTTCCTTCGATGTCTCTGTGACCCGGCACCCAACAGAGGTGAATGTTAAATTGCTGCGCCATCTCCATCAGAGACGATCGGCAATCGAGGGCCGTTTGAGATTTGGTTGAGACACCATCAAGAGATTTAATAGCAGCCTGACTGTCAGAGAAGATGCGGATATCAGAAGTTGATATCACGTTTTCTCTTAGCCAGGAGAGAACCTCTTTGATCGCTAAGATTTCCGCTTGGAAGACGCTACAATGATTGGGAAGGCGGAATGAGATGCTTAGATTAAGCTTTTCTGAGTACACACCACTACCAACTCCATCACTTGTCTTGGATCCATCTGTAAAATGAATGCTTTTGTCATCCAGAAGTTTTTTGTCTTCCCATTCATCTCTGGATGGAATGGATATCTGGAAGTTTTTGCCAAATTGGGGTTTTGGAATGGTCTAGTCTATGTACTTTGGTATAGAACCGAAGAAGTTCAAAATGATGGAGTGTCCCACATTATTGTTGGTCCATTGAGATGAGGCGTTGAGTCTTATAGCTGTACTCGCTGCCACTTGTTTGCTAAAAATGTCGAGGGGTGTTAGATGGAGGAGAGTGTCTAACGCTGCTGAGGGTGTGGTTCTCAATGCCCCGCTTATGCAGAGACCTGCAGTGCGTTGGACTCTGCTCAGTTTGTCGCAGTAGGTGACTTTCTCCAGTGCAGTCCACCATACAGCAACCCCGTACATGAGAATCGGTCGGATGACCGATGTGTATAACCAATAGGTTATGCGAGGTTGAAAACCCCATTTGCTTCCTATGGCTTTCTTGCAAGAGAAAAGAGCTACTGTGGCTTTCTTAACTCTTTCCTGAATATTAGGTTTCCAACTTAATTTTTTGTCTAATATCAGACCAAGATATTTGACTCGACGTTAATTTGAATAGTTATTTGCTGTTTAAAATGAGAATTATGGTTTAGCGACCAAGAATATGTAGAGATGGCCAGAAAAAGAAGGCATATCAGAGACACCTCTAATCCTCTTGGACTATTAAGCTCGAATATTAAAATTTTCAAAGTTCGCCTCCATATGTTTCACCAAAATTTCCAATTGTTTTTTATTTGTAATTGAAAATAGAATGGTATAGAATGATCACTACATTGCTCTTTTAATTTGCGAAAAATTAATAAATAATTGTAAGATAAAAACACTTTGCTCGCAAGATTCAAATTTCAATCTGCTTCGTCATGACTCGATCATAAAAGGGCGATCGAAGAAAATCGACTGTGTAATCGAAGAGTTTCGATCACAATCGACATTCGCAATACATATTATGAAGTAATGTAATCGACAATCGACGATCGAAAAAAGTCGATTATCGATTAGAAAATCGACACTTACATTCGGGGCCAAGGATTTCACCTACCTTGGAACAAACATCAATCCCACAGACGACACCTCAGTGGAGATCCGAAGAAGAATTACCCTAGCGAACCGCTGCTGCTTCGGTTCGGCCAAATAACTGTGTTCAAAACTCCTCACTCAAAGACAGTGTCTGCTATACAAAACCTTGATTTTACCAGTCCTACTCTACGACACGCGCCGAGTGCTGGACGATAAGTAAAAAAGGGAAATTGATATTGGGCACTTTCGAAAGAAAAATTCTTCGGCAGATTTTCGGTCCCTATTGCGACGATGGCGAATGGAGAAGAAGGTTTAATCGAGAACTGTTCGCGCTGCACCAAGATGTGGATGTAGTCCAGAAGGCCAAGAAAAGACGTCTATATTGGCTCGGCCACATCGAGCAAATGAACGACAACGCTCCCGCCAAGAGAGTCTTCTATCCCAGCCCCCAGGTTCGAGACGACAGGGAAGACAGAACCTACGGTACAAGGACCAAGTGACTGCGGATACCAGAGCGTTTTGTTTCGGCGACTGGAGAGTGCATGCGAGGGACCGTTCACGTTGAAAGGCTGCAGTATCTCTGACTGAGATCCTTCATGGATTGTGAGCCGGATAAAAAAAAAAGCGCCCAGTAAAGTAAAAAGTTTTTTTTTAAGCAGAAAGTGGTTTCGGTTTTTTCTTAATTTCTCGAAAACGATATAACATGTTTGCATCCGTTTTTTTTTTTGTTTGCTAAAAATTTATAACAGCTATACGAAATAGTATGGCACGGCGTTATGGACACAGCAAGTTTTTAAAATTGTCCCTCCCGGCGAGGAATAACCCCTCCCCATACGATTTTTTTTCTTTTTTTGGTACGTTTGTGAATCACTCTTTTAGTTTTTCTTTTCTATTGAGATTTATTAATGTACCTAAATTAAAAATAGACTCTTCCAATTAAATTTTAACAAAATACGAATTTCTAAGTTATATCAAAGAGTACAACTACTAGGTTTTGTATAGATGTACAAAAATACGAGCATTAAGTGTATAAAATAAAACAAATTGCAGCCTAGAATGAGCGTACATATATGGTTTTCGTTTTATCTACCGAATTCAGATATAAAGAAGTCTCTTAGCCGTGTTTTTTTCTTGTCGTCTCTTAGCTGATGATGAATTGTTATTTGGTCACCTTCCGCTGAAATATGCGTCTCACTTGAGGGTTGACATATTAAGTCTTGATTGTCTTCTTGCTGTGCACTAGCTTCCCTGCGTTTTTCCTTTTTAAACGCTTTTGGTATTTTGTTATAAAAAAAATATATAAAAGAAAACGTTTGAAAACAACGAATACAATTTGAAAAAATCTTCGATTTGGTTTGGGAAATATATTTTATCAATCGATTGTTCTTGTATTTGTATTACCTTACCTATCGATTGTTTCATGAGATCAATAATTTTTAATACATTTTTAAAATTTCCAAGCATTAAAATGAAACTATTCAATGATAAAAAACACAAATTAAATAGCATACTTTTTTAATTAGTCACATTTGAACAATCAATGAAATTCTATATCGGTGTGTAACATGAAACGTACATATTTTTTTTTTTTTAATAATTGAGACGAATATAGGTACTCTTAAATAAAAGAAAAAGCCAATCTGAAATGAAGTTAAATAAGCTACAATTAAATTTGATAACAAGAATTGTCACTTGAGTTATTTAATCAGTTCGAATATAATTGAGACGAGCAACAGAACTTTCAAGAAAGCAATTTGCTGCGATTTTAATCACATATCGAGATATCAATTTGAAGAAAACTATAAAATCAAACAACTAAGTATCTGGTTTCCATCATTAAAACTAACTATTGGAGGTTTTCTGATAGCTATAAGAAACCGTTGAAAATTCCTGTCAGTGAAAGATTTTTGTGTTTTGAAATCCAGTCGGATAGCTGTTCAGGAAAACGAATTTTCGTCAGGAAAATAGAAAATCAGTGTTGTTTTTTTTTTCAACAAATAAATGTACATTAAAAATGTTTTGTAAAAAAAATCGTCAAGTGATTTCCAATAGTTTGGTAGAACCCGTGCTATATGCATCTATTGTCAACTCGACTGCTCTCATTTCACTTATTCTCCTTTTTCTTCAATCACCGCTTTAACTAAGTACATACATACACTTCGCTCCAACTTTTCTGTTATCCATTTTTTCCTAACTTTGAACGTTAATGCATCATTTGATGATGCTAACCGATAACTTATGACGTTGAGAAAACAAATCAAAAAGAATAATTTAAAAAGGACCACTATTTTTTCCCTGGCTCTCATGGAAAGCTTTCCAGATTGAAAAACTCAGTTTTTTTTGCGTCAACTGAAGCGACCATTGAAGCAATTTAACATTCTGGTCCTGTATCCCACTTTAAACAGTGCGCGACGTTTGGATGGGGTCGTTGTCATATTGGAAAATCCATTTATAGGGACCAAAAATATCCGAAAATGAAGGAAACTTTCTTTCCAATATTCTTTTGTAGGTAATTAGAGTCGTTTTTGATGTTTAAAACTCAAGCTCAATAGTCCCATAGTAGCTAACTGCTCCCCATATCATTTCATAACTCCACCTTCTCCACTGTAGTGATCGCACTACATACCAACCTCCCAACATATATATATTTTCCCTAATGCCGCGCGTTTTTCCAAACACTTCAATCACCGATATATACACTATACATCGACTCACAAACAAATCGTCACAAGGTCATCATAATACTCACTCGTCATAGCTACGTCAGAACCCATAAACTGCTATGAGTAATTAATATCCAATGTCCAACGGATTGTAAACAATATCCAATGTCCAACGCATTGTAAACAAATCCAATGCACTAATTGCAGGCATTGACGAATACCCATACTAAATAATGCTGAGAATGCATCGTAGCAAGGGTCGACACTCTGAGTGAAGTGGGTATGCGTGAAATATGATGCGGCGGCACTTTTGTGACCAACATTTCGGAATATTATATAATATTATGAAATTCCAACTAGGTCTCAAATTAATTTCAAGTGGGTCAATATTACCAAATAGAACCGATTGTGTAATCATCGATTGGTGGATGATAGTTTGGAAAATGCATGCATATTGAGGAAAATTGGTTAAATAAAAAGTATAAAAAGACAGGAATAGCTTAAGAAAGTTACAGAAAGATTTACTTTATCATCAGACAAGGTCGCAGCCAAGCTAAAGACAGCGGGCCTTTGTTTTGAAAATAAAAGGAAATAAAAAATTAATAAAAAGTCTTTTATTTTTCTGTCCGTATTCTCACTCTTCTCGCGAAAGCGAAAGCACGGTTGAGAACGTATTACATTTTGGTGGCAGCGGTGGGATATACTCAAAATCCCCTACCAAATAACAAGAGTTAATCTTGAGGCGTTCTGGGGCTAAACACCAGAAAGTGAATTCTACCAAATAACAAGAGTTAATCTTGAGGCGTTCTGGGGCTAAACACCAGAAAGTGAATTCTACCAAATAACAAGAGTTAATCTTGAGGCGTTCTGGGGCTAAACACCAGAAAGTGAATTTTTTTTTTTTTTAATCCTATGACCATAAGACCTGGCGAATTCCTTCAAGAGGACGCGGAGGTAGGTAGTGAAAAGACCAGGTTGTAATCTGCAACTTTAAGGCGTGAAGTCTGCCTGGCACAACAGCAACAACATCATCAGCAACAACACCAGCAACAACAACATCATCAGTAGGGCAACCAAAAATATGCTCGAGCATGTTTTTTTTGGAACGTCGAATTTGACAATTGACAAGATAGAAATACGTTTCATGAAAAAACAAGTATTTTGGACCCTATTCGTTACAGCATATTTTAGCATATGTTGTTAAAAATGCATATTTTTGCATATTTTGCTCTAAAATGCATATTTTGGCATATTTCATCATTATTTGTAAATTTTGTTGCTAATGTTGGAGTAAATATTTTTTTTTTTACTTTTTTTCAAAAAATTCCCGATGCTATTCAGATATTTTATCCAAAAGTAACGCATGTCACTTGTGAGGTCCACGGAACTTGTGAAACACTTCGAGGTCAATTTTCAGAAGTTGATATTTTCATCGCAAACGTGAAAAAAGCGTTTACAAGCTCCGTCAAGAATAAGGGTATTCAAGGATATTGCACCTAAAACAGCAATTCCTTCGCAACCGACTACGACTCGTTGCGTATCTTGGAGGGAAGCAGTTAACTGTGTAGAAATGTTTAAAAAAAAAAGTGGAAATCGTTTTTGAAACACTAAATGAAGAGGAATCAGCTGCAATACGAGTTGTTAAAAAATTGTTTTAATAATGAATTGGCACGTGACTTGATATTTCTATCATCCAATTAAACATTTTTATCGAAATGTATTGCACAACTGGAAACAAGCGGCCTTCAGCTAACATAAAATTATTGATCGATGCAAAAGTTAAAATTAATACCGTCAACTCCAATATCGAAATAAAAAAAAAAAAAATCGATATTTCGGAAAAATTAGAGGGCTCAAATTGTTTATTAGGGCAGAATTTATTCTTAGAAAAATACACTGCATCTGAAACATTGGCATTAAAGTTTGCACGTATAACTGGCGGATGATGTGCCTACAAAAATGATTTCAGAGAAAAAAATTTGAGTAAAACTGTTTTCCTTTATTGCAACAAAAATTTTAGAAAATATATTTTTTTTTTATTATTCTGGTTTATATTTTCATTTTTGATTTTTGGAACTTTTGTATCTTTCTATGTTTTTGTTTTAATGTTCTTTTATTTGTCTCTAAGGATATTTTGACCTCTATTTATTTTGTTGACAAGTAAATAAATTAAAAAAACAACAGGAAATTTCATATTTTTTGCTATTTCGAAATTTTTTGGAGCATATTTTTAGACCATATAATTGGCTTTTTAGAGCATATTTAAAGCGCTATAAATGATTTTTATAGAGCATATTTTTGGTTGCACTAATCATCAGCAACAACAACACCAGCAACAACAACATCATCAGCAACAACAACACCAGCAACCAATAACAACAACAATAACCAATTTAAGGTAGATATATTTGAAAACTAACCATATATATATATTTGTGTTTCCACAATAAACATATTTGTATTTCCACAATTGAACAAAACGCAAAGAATATTCCTTCCCCCTATGCTTGACGATAATTTTACGACAATTCCGTCCACGCGAAAACAAATATCGGTGGTAGAGTTCTTTAAGGTACTACCTTACCACGAACATACGACAACACAAAACCTTATCCCTATTTCTGGCCCCACCCCTGTATCCATCTCTTCAAAAATGGAAGTAAGAATCACCTTAAATGATGTTAACAACATTGTTCCGGTGTTCGGTGGAAATCCTGAAGAAATAGATAAATTTGTCGCTTGCGGCAACATCCTTTTTTCTTACATCCAAGAACCCACTCAACATGCTTTATTCCTAAGCATTGTCAAAACAAGACTACAAGGGGTAGCTTTCGAACTAACCCAATACAAAACTTTAACCACATGGGCCGAACTAGTAGCCGAACTAGAAGGACAGTTTAAGGAACGTGTTTCACGGTCAAACTCACAAACTGAGCTAATGTCTGCGCGACAAAACTCGAGGGAAGACGTAAAAGACTTCGGCGAACGAATAACCCGTTTGCTACAAAAATTAGACAGGGCGACATACCAAAGTACGACCGACCAAGCAATACGGGCCTATCTTATTTCGGAGAACAAACAAACAGCTTTACGCTCCTTCGAAGACGGACTTAGGAACTCACAACTACGATTACTGGTTAAAGCATTCAATGCCATGGCCTGAAAGCAGCCATTGATTATGGCATTGCACAATCTCCTCGGTTAGACACTGAACAAAACAGAGCCACAAATACATACAGAAATACTGACACAAGGGTTACCTGCCAGAAATGTGGTAAATTGGGTCACACAGCAGCTTCGTGTTTCGTCAAACTCAACCAAAACCAACCAAAAATTTGTCAGACTTGCAATAAAACAGGTCACACTTCGGCCACATGTTACCGGAATACAAACTTCCAAAACGTAACTAAGACCGAACCATCTCTCAAGTGCAACTATTGCCATAAGTTGTACCATACTGAGAGTGACTGTCGTTTACGGTTATCGCACTCCCGAAACCAAGCAAACATGGTTACAAATAATTCTGCATCCACAGACAAGCAAAATAAAAACCCATTTAAGGGTAATTCGACTCACGAATTACGACACTGTTGTTCACACCAATCGCAATACGATCTCGACAAAATCGAGTCGGAAAACGAATGCGGGGTGGAGCAAATCGGCAACTCCACCCAGGGACAAAAGGTAGTTGCCGAAGTTCATTATACTCAAAACCAAAAAATTTAAAAATGATTTTGAAATTCTGCCCTGAATTTAAAGACCCAGTAATTCGTCTTAAAATGCAAGGGACAACAAAAGAATGTTCTACATTTTTAATAGACACCGGCGCAGACATCTGCTTGGTCAAAAACGACTCACCTTACGCAAATTCTAAAAATTCCTGTGTTATCTCCACCATAGCTGGCGAATCTGTGAGAACTATGGGAGAAATAACGGGATTATTAGAAATTTATGACAAAAAAATACATCGTATTTGGAACACCCATTCCAAATACTTACTAATAAAATACATTTACTTTATGATGGAATACTGGGAAACGATTTTCTCAACAGGTTTGAGTGTAAGATTGATTATGAAAAAAGACAGCTGGAAGTAACCGCAGCTGCAGTCGTGCGTTTATGTGACGGACAAAATTTTTTTAAACCCCAAAAGGTAGAAAAGGTAGCCAAATGTGAGGTTATCGAGAAGAAGGGAGACCGTAAAACACATTTCGAGGTGCAACCTACGGGTAAAAACGGCAATGAAAAAACTAGGTATAAGAAAGAGGAACCAAACCACGTAGGTGCAGCAAATTCTAAAGTCATAGATGTACCCGTACACATGGGCATAGAAGCTGAAACCACACCACGGGAATCTACTGACATTTCAGATTTTAAAGATTCTTTGGAAATCAACCTCAACAAAAACCATACAAAAGCTTTCAACCCAACCTTCTCACAAAACCCACATAGTTACCTTGAAACCAATTCAACAAATTTCTCTAGTAATCACAACGAAAATAAAAATTTTAAAAATAAAAAATATAATACGGAGTTAATAAAAAATTTTGAACCAAACGAACAGACGGGAACAATTATTTTATGACCAAGAACACAACAAATAGTAGAAATTCCGTGTAAAGAGGAAGGTGCAAAATATTTGGTTACAGAAAAACGTGAAATAGCTACAGGAGTCTACTTGGGTGAAACCATTACCCAACAAAGAAACTCCAAGATTAAGGTACTTCTGATGAACATTTTAGACTCAGATCAAGAAATAAACATCAATGCAATTAACATGAAATACAAAAATCTCGATGAATATAACATTATCGAGACAAATAGTTTAAAGGACCCTGTGAAGAATAGGTTAAAGAAATTAGAGTCACTCTTAGAGTTCGAACATTGTAACGCCGATGAAAAAAACCATTCTGGACATTTGTCGCGAATACAATGACCTCTTTTACCTTGAGGGCGATCACCTCACTCATACAAACGCTATAGAACATAGAATTATTACAGGTGAGGACAAGCCCCCTCTATATACAAGACCTTATCGACTCCCAGAAAGTACTAGGCAGGAAATTCATAAACAAGTGAATGAAATTCTAGAAGATGGTGTAGTACAACCAAGCAACAGCCCATGGAACTCCCCTTTACTATTAGTTCCAAAAACAGCAGGTCAAGATGGAACGAAACGATGGAGGGTGGTAGTTGACTTCAGAAAGTTAAACGAAGTCACCGTCGGAGACGCTTACCCCTTACCCAATATAACTGATATCTTAGACCAGTTGGGAAGAGCTAAGTACTTTAGTACACTCGATTTAGCAAAAGGATTTCATCAAATTCTTATGGATAAAAGGGACAAAGCAAAAACAGCTTTCAGTACTCCGTTCGGTCATTATGAATACAATCGTATGCCATTCGGACTAAAAAATGCCCCAGCCACTTTTCAACGGCTTATGAATAATGTACTAATGGGACTGCAGGGAATCGAATGTTTTGTATACGTGGACGACATAGTTATTTATGGCTATGATTTAAAGGACCACAATGCTAGACTTATCAAAGTTTTAAATCGATTAAGAGAGAATAACCTAACTTCTGCCCGAAAAATGTCATTTCATTAGGAAAGAACTCACTTACCTAGGACATGTTATCTCAGAGGAGGGAATTAAACCAAACCCTGAAAAAACAAAAGCAGTGAAAACGTTCCCAGTACCTAAGAAACCAAAAGATATTAAATCTTTTCTTGAATTTGTGGGGTATTATCGAAAGTTCATCCCAAACTTTGCAGAAATAGCAAAACCATTAAACACGTTGCTAAAGAAAAACGTAATTTTTCGTTGGGACAGTTTCTGCGACGAGGCTTTCAGAACTTTAAAAGAGAAAATTATTAATCCTCCCATCTTAACATACCCCGATTTTGATCAGGAATTTCTGGTAACCACTGATGCAAGTGACATCGCATTAGGCGCTGTACTTTCACAAGGTCCCATTGGCAAAGATAAACCAATTTTCTTTGCCAGTCGTACTCTTAACAAGGCGGAAACAAAATACACTACGTCAGAAAAAGAACTTCTTGCGATAATCTACGCCCTGACACAATTTCGACCATATATTTATGGAAGAAAATTTACTATTGTCACCGACCACAGTTCATTACAATGATTAATAGGAAGAAAAGATCCTACGTCTAGGCTCATGCGATGGAGAATCTTATTAGAAGAATACGAATACAAGATTGTACATAAAAAGGGCAAATTCAACACGAATGCCGACGCCTTAAGTCGTATTGAACCCAATGATGAAACCAAAGTATTAGTAACAACGCGAAACCAAAGACGGGCACAAGAAGAAAGAAACGACATGATCGCCGGGACAAGTACAAATACAACAGAACCCAAGTCAAATTTTAATATAATCGAAAAAAAGGATCAATATTCCTAAATAATAAAGTAAACTTTAAAGCTATTATACTGCCTCTTGTAGAAACAACAGAAGAAAAAATTTTGAAAACTCGTTTACCTAATTTCAAAAAACCAGAAATCTGCAAAGTCTTGACCCATAAACTCCAACCTACAAATGTGCTTTACTGCATCGTGACATTCCCTTTACCCTTAAGAAGCCCGACAGACCGAGAAAAAATTTCAAACGGTTTGAAAGACATCGTAAATGAATGCAATAGGACTAAACTATCAAACATTGCTTTATCGTTACCCATAAGTAACCAACCTCAAAACGAACTAAAAACATTAATATTTGAAGTCCTCAAACAAGCTAAATTTAATACATATCTCCACATTGATTCAAGAAGGTTAATAGAAAAACCTGAAGACATATCAAAAATACTACACGAAAACCACGAGTCACCATTTGGCGGACATCAAGGAGTAACAAGAACCTCAAAAAGAATTAAGCAGTATTACTACTGGCCAACCATATCCAAAGACATTAAAAATTACATACGAAAATGCGAGTCATGTCAAAAAAATAAATTATCACGCAATAACAAAATACCCATAAAAGTAACCACTACATAGACATAGACATAGACATAGTAGGTCCACTACCCGTCAGTTACGAGAACAACAAGTACATTCTGACATTTCACGACGACCTCACAAAATTTTCCGAAGCAATAGCCAAGCCAAACGCTGAAGCCCCAACTATAGCACGTATGTTAGTCGAACGGTTGGTATGTCGATTTGGAATACCCGACTCGATCTTAACGGATCAGGGAACAAATTTCCTTAGTAATTTGTTTAAAGAGGTATGCAAAGTCCTCAAGACAAGGAAATTGCAAACCACTCCATACCACCCCAAACTAATGGCGCTTTAGAACGTAGTCACAGGACACTAGCAGAATATTTGCGTCACTACACAGACAAGGATCAACTCGCTTGGGACACGTGGCTCCCATACGCTATGTTCGTATACAATACTACCCCACATAGTAGTACAAATTACACTCCATTTGAGCTATTGTATGGTTATCCTGCACGGATCCCAAATTCACTGAACAGAGAACCGCAGACTTATTATAATTACGAAAACTACGCTACAGAACTCAAAAGCCGTCTACAACATGGTTACAGAATCGCCAGAGAAACAATTTACGAGAAGAAAAAGAAAAACAAAAAGTATTATGACAAAAACGCCAAACAGAAACAATTTAAGGTAGGAGACAAAGTACTAATGAAAAACCAAACGAGAAAAAACAAACTGTCAAACCTTTGGGACGGACCTTACGAAGTCATCAAACTAATATCCGACGAAAATACAGTTATCAAAATTGGAAAGAAATCGAAAATGATACATAACAACAACCTACAAATACTACACCAATGAAAAAATAAAAACACTCTTTTTCCCCTTTAAAACGCTTATTTTTTTCTCTCCTGCAGAAGGGAATCTATCGACTACGTTCCAAACTCATACTGGTTACTATTTAATGTAGTGTCTGACGTAGAAATTCCCCTACGTACGGGAATGACTAAAATCGGGAACGGCTACCCGAATAGAATATCTATCCCCACAGAACTCGTTTCGATTATTCAAGCAATAATACAACCACTACACTACACTATACCTCCCTACATTAAAACAAACATCACCTCCCCCTCCTCCACTTTTACCTAATGTTTTACCAAACCGAACACCACCAACGAAAATCACACCCCACTCTCCAACTTTTACAACGCAACAAAGACATAAAACAAGACATAAAACAAGATAAAAAGGGCATACAATTTGCACTTGATCTTACTAGGAGATTGAGTTCTAGAAAATATTCTTCGCGTTGTTCACACCACACAAAATAAGTATTTAATGAATTACCTAAAATAAAATAAAAATGTAGATATATTTATAATGTATAAATAGATTAAGCAAAATGATACATAACTTTTGTAACCTCTTCAAGGAAGACAACAACTTTAACATACTTCTTTTAGAAAAACAAAATATATTTATATAAACTGATGCCTCTTCAAGGAAAAATGAAAAAGTATATATATAAATAAGATGCATACATTTCTGTAACCTCTTCAAGGAAAACAACAATATTTCTTCTAAACAAAAACATATACAATATATAAACTGATGCCTCTTCAAGGAAAACAACAATATTTTTTCTAAACAAAAACATATACAATATATAAACTGATGCCTCTTCAAGGAAAAATGAAAAAAAGAAATAATAAACTTACTTCCTGTACTTTTTTAAGAAAATTAACCTCTTCAAGGTCAATTTTCTTTTTTGAAGGAGGGAAGGATGTAGTGATCGCACTACATACCAACCTCCCAACATATATATATTTTCCCTAATGCCGCGCGTTTTTCCAAACACTTCAATCACCGATATATACACTATACATCGACTCACAAACAAATCGTCACAAGGTCATCATAATACTCACTCGTCATAGCTACGTCAGAACCCATAAACTGCTATGAGTAATGAATATCCAATGTCCAACGGATTGTAAACAATATCCAATGTCCAACGCATTGTAAACAAATCCAATGCACTAATTGCAGGCATTGACGAATACCCATAATAAATAATGCTGAGAATGCATCGTAGCAAGGGTCGACACTCTGAGTGAAGTGGGTATGCGTGAAATATGATGCGGCGGCACTTTTGTGACCAACATTTCGGAATATTATATAATATTATGAAATTCCAACTAGGTCTCAAATTAATTTCAAGTGGGTCAATATTACCAAATAAAGGGGGTGGGATCATGGATATGTGCAATTTAGAAAGGAAACAATGTTTCCAAGTAAATATGGTGAAAATTTGAAGTGAAAGTGCTGACCTACACCTTCTCGTGGTACCCCTGAGAGGTTCTTGTCAATTTATTGGCATGAACTTGCGAACGTAGGCAGCTTAAGTCATGCAGTCTTCCAGAATTGTTCAACCGCCCTGACAACTGGCAAGAGGCTGCAATGATAAGGACGCCAGCGAATCCTTGTTAATCCATGATAAGAACGAAAGTTGGGAAAACTCCTATTGAAAAAGTGTAACGTAAGAGTACATATAATCAATAGAAAGACTACCATGTCTATTGAATAAACTGGTACTCTGGGGTAGTTGGAGCCCCGTTCATTGTGTCTTAGGACCTTTGAACGCCAACTACAGTAGCGGTAGGCCCCCTAGTGGGAGCTTCAGAGGGGTTGTTGGTTGTCGAGAGATTCGTTCTCGGTAACTGAGTACGTATCTCAAGCTCAGTTATATAGATAAAAAACATTTACCATTATGGTTTCTTCATGGAAGAAATAAACTGGTACTTGAAAACATAATTGAAATTTATTATATTAAATGCGATGAAGGGATAACATCGCGAAAGTTTGATAACGATGAGTTTCAAACTGTGTGATTAAGGGAGAGTATCAACTCTAATAAAACAGATACCAATGTGAATGGTCACACGTCGGATAAGGCATAATAGCTAGGTGCCGACGTAAAACTGCTCACTCCATTACCAAATAGAACCGATTGTGTAATCATCGATTGGTGGATGATAGTTTGGAAAATGCATGCATATTGAGGAAAATTGGTTAAATAAAAAGTATAAAAAGACAGGAATAGTTTAAGAAAGTTACAGAAAGATTTACTTTATCATCAGACAAGGTCGCAGCCAAGCTAAAGACAGCGGGCCTTTGTTTTGAAAATAAAAGGAAATAAAAAATTAATAAAAAGTCTTTTATTTTTCTGTCCGTATTCTCACTCTTCTCGCGAAAGCGAAAGCACGGTTGAGAACGTATTACATTTTGGTGGCAGCGGTGGGATATACTCAAAATCCCCTACCAAATAACAAGAGTTAATCTTGAGGCGTTCTGGGGCTAAACACCAGAAAGTGAATTCTACCAAATAACAAGAGTTAATCTTGAGGCGTTCTGGGGCTAAACACCAGAAAGTGATTTTTTTTTTTATCCTATGACCATAAGACCTGGCGAATTCCTTCAAGAGGACGCGGAGGTAGGTAGTGAAAAGACCAGGTTGTAATCTGCAACTTTAAGGCGTGAAGTCTGCCTGGCACAACAGCAACAACATCATCAGCAACAACACCAGCAACAACAACATCATCAGTAGGGCAACCAAAAATATGCTCGAGCATGTTTGTTTTGGAACGTCGAATTTGACAATTGACAAGATAGAAATACGTTTCATGAAAAAACAAGTATTTTGGACCCTATTCGTTACAGCATATTTTAGCATATGTTGTTAAAAATGCATATTTTTGCATATTTTGCTCTAAAATGCATATTTTGGCATATTTCATCATTATTTGTAAATTTTGTTGCTAATGTTGGAGTAAATATTTTTTTTTTACTTTTTTTTCAAAAAATTCCCGATGCTATTCAGATATTTTATCCAAAAGTAACGCATGTCACTTGTGAGATCCACAGAACTTGTGAAACACTTCGAGGTCAATTTTCAGAAGTTGATATTTTCATCGCAAACGTGAAAAAAAGCGTTTACAAGCTCCGTCAAGAATAAGGGTATTCAAGGATATTGCACCTAAAACAGCAATTCCTTCGCAACCGACTACGACTCGTTGCGTATCTTGGAGGGAAGCAGTTAACTGTGTTGAAATGTTTAAAAAAAAGTGGAAATCGTTTTTGAAACACTAAATGAAGAGGAATCAGCTGCAATACGAGTTGTTAAAAAATTGTTTTAATAATGAATTGGCACGTGACTTGATATTTCTATCATCCAATTAAACATTTTTATCGAAATGTATTGCACAACTGGAAACAAGCGGCCTTCAGCTAACATAAAATTATTGATCGATGCAAAAGTTAAAATTAATACCGTCAACTCCAATATCGAAATAAAAAAAAAAATCGATATTTCGGAAAAATTAGAGGGCTCAAATTGTTTATTAGGGCAGAATTTATTCTTAGAAAAATACACTGCATCTGAAACATTGGCATTAAAGTTTGCACGTATAACTGGCGGATGATGTCCTACAAAAATGATTTCAGAGAAAAAAATTTGAGTAAAACTGTTTTCCTTTATTGCAACAAAAATTTTAGAAAATATATTTTTTTTTTATTATTCTGGTTTATATTTTCATTTTTGATTTTTGGAACTTTTGTATCTTTTTATGTTTTTGTTTTAATGTTCTTTTATTTGTCTCTAAGGATATTTTGACCTCTATTTATTTTGTTGACAAGTAAATAAATTTAAAAAAAACAACAGGAAATTTCATATTTTTTGCTATTTCGAAATTTTTTGGAGCATATTTTTAGACCATATAATTGGCTTTTTAGAGCATATTTAAAGCGCTATAAATGATTTTTATAGAGCATATTTTTGGTTGCACTAATCATCAGCAACAACAACACCAGCAACAACAACATCATCAGCAACAACAACATCATCAGCAACAACAACACCAGCAACCAATAACAACAACAATAACCAATTTAAGGTAGATATATTTGAAAACTAACCATATATATATATTTGTGTTTCCACAATAAACATATTTGTATTTCCACAATTGAAAAAAACGCAAAGAATATTCCTTCCCCCTATGCTTGACGATAATTTTACGACAATTCCGTCCACGCGAAAACAAATATCGGTGGTAGAGTTCTTTAAGGTACTACCTTACCACGAACATACGACAACACAAAACCTTATCCCTATTTCTGGCCCCACCCCTGTATCCATCTCTTCAAAAATGGAAGTAAGAATCACCTTAAATGATGTTAACAACATTGTTCCGGTGTTCGGTGGAAATCCTGAAGAAATAGATAAATTTGTCGCTTGCGGCAACATCCTTTTTTCTTACATCCAAGAACCCACTCAACATGCTTTATTCCTAAGCATTGTCAAAACAAGACTACAAGGGGTAGCTTTCGAACTAACCCAATACAAAACTTTAACCACATGGGCCGAACTAGTAGCCGAACTAGAAGGACAGTTTAAAGAACGTGTTTCACGGTCAAACTCACAAACTGAGCTAATGTCTGCGCGACAAAACTCGAGGGAAGACGTAAAAGACTTCGGCGAACGAATAACCCGTTTGCTACAAAAATTAGACAGGGCGACATACCAAAGTACGACCGACCAAGCAATACGGGCCTATCTTATTTCGGAGAACAAACAAACAGCTTTACGCTCCTTCGAAGACGGACTTAGGAACTCACAACTACGATTACTGGTTAAAGCATTCAATGCCATGGACCTGAAAGCAGCCATTGATTATGGCATTGCACAATCTCCTCGGTTAGACACTGAACAAAACAGAGCCACAAATACATACAGAAATACTGACACAAGGGTTACCTGCCAGAAATGTGGTAAATTGGGTCACACAGCAGCTTCGTGTTTCGTCAAACTCAACCAAAACCAACCAAAAATTTGTCAGACTTGCAATAAAACAGGTCACACTTCGGCCACATGTTACCGGAATACAAACTTCCAAAACGTAACTAAGACCGAACCATCTCTCAAGTGCAACTATTGCCATAAGTTGTACCATACTGAGAGTGACTGTCGTTTACGGTTATCGCACTCCCGAAACCAAGCAAACATGGTTACAAATAATTCTGCATCCACAGACAAGCAAAATAAAAACCCATTTAAGGGTAATTCGACTCACGAATTACGACACTGTTGTTCACACCAATCGCAATACGATCTCGACAAAATCGAGTCGGAAAACGAATGCGGGGTGGAGCAAATCGGCAACTCCACCCAGGGACAAAAGGTAGTTGCCGAAGTTCATTATACTCAAAACCAAAAAATTTAAAAATGATTTTGAAATTCTGCCCTGAATTTAAAGACCCAGTAATTCGTCTTAAAATGCAAGGGACAACAAAAGAATGTTCTACATTTTTAATAGACACCGGCGCAGACATCTGCTTGGTCAAAAACGACTCACCTTACGCAAATTCTAAAAATTCCTGTGTTATCTCCACCATAGCTGGCGAATCTGTGAGAACTATGGGAGAAATAACGGGATTATTAGAAATTTATGACAAAAAAATACATCGTATTTGGAACACCCATTCCAAATACTTACTAATAAAATACATTTACTTTATGATGGAATACTGGGAAACGATTTTCTCAACAGGTTTGAGTGTAAGATTGATTATGAAAAAAGACAGCTGGAAGTAACCGCAGCTGCAGTCGTGCGTTTATGTGACGGACAAAATTTTTTTAAACCCCAAAAGGTAGAAAAGGTAGCCAAATGTGAGGTTATCGAGAAGAAGGGAGACCGTAAAACACCTTTCGAGGTGCAACCTACGGGTAAAAACGGCAATGAAAAAACTAGGTATAAGAAAGAGGAACCAAACCACGTAGGTGCAGCAAATTCTAAAGTCATAGATGTACCCGTACACATGGGCATAGAAGCTGAAACCACACCACGGGAATCTACTGACATTTCAGATTTTAAAGATTCTTTGGAAATCAACCTCAACAAAAACCATACAAAAGCTTTCAACCCAACCTTCTCACAAAACCCACATAGTTACCTTGAAACCAATTCAACAAATTTCTCTAGTAATCACAACGAAAATAAAAATTTTAAAAATAAAAAATATAATACGGAGTTAATAAAAAATTTTGAACCAAACGAACAGACGGGAACAATTATTTTAAGACCAAGAACACAACAAATAGTAGAAATTCCGTGTAAAGAGGAAGGTGCAAAATATTTGGTTACAGAAAAACGTGAAATAGCTACAGGAGTCTACTTGGGTGAAACCATTACCCAACAAAGAAACTCCAAGATTAAGGTACTTCTGATGAACATTTTAGACTCAGATCAAGAAATAAACATCAATGCAATTAACATGAAATACAAAAATCTCGATGAATATAACATTATCGAGACAAATAGTTTAAAGGACCCTGTGAAGAATAGGTTAAAGAAATTAGAGTCACTCTTAGAGTTCGAACATTGTAACGCCGATGAAAAAAACCATTCTGGACATTTGTCGCGAATACAATGACCTCTTTTACCTTGAGGGCGATCACCTCACTCATACAAACGCTATAGAACATAGAATTATTACAGGTGAGGACAAGCCCCCTCTATATACAAGACCTTATCGACTCCCAGAAAGTACTAGGCAGGAAATTCATAAACAAGTGAATGAAATTCTAGAAGATGGTGTAGTACAACCAAGCAACAGCCCATGGAACTCCCCTTTACTATTAGTTCCAAAAACAGCAGGTCAAGATGGAACGAAACGATGGAGGGTGGTAGTTGACTTCAGAAAGTTAAACGAAGTCACCGTCGGAGACGCTTACCCCTTACCCAATATAACTGATATCTTAGACCAGTTGGGAAGAGCTAAGTACTTTAGTACACTCGATTTAGCAAAAGGATTTCATCAAATTCTTATGGATAAAAGGGACAAAGCAAAAACAGCTTTCAGTACTCCGTTCGGTCATTATGAATACAATCGTATGCCATTCGGACTAAAAAATGCCCCAGCCACTTTTCAACGGCTTATGAATAATGTACTAATGGGACTGCAGGGAATCGAATGTTTTGTATACGTGGACGACATAGTTATTTATGGCTATGATTTAAAGGACCACAATGCTAGACTTATCAAAGTTTTAAATCGATTAAGAGAGAATAACCTAACTTCTGCCCGAAAAATGTCATTTCATTAGGAAAGAACTCACTTACCTAGGACATGTTATCTCAGAGGAGGGAATTAAACCAAACCCTGAAAAAACAAAAGCAGTGAAAACGTTCCCAGTACCTAAGAAACCAAAAGATATTAAATCTTTTCTTGAATTTGTGGGGTATTATCGAAAGTTCATCCCAAACTTTGCAGAAATAGCAAAACCATTAAACACGTTGCTAAAGAAAAACGTAATTTTTCGTTGGGACAGTTTCTGCGACGAGGCTTTCAGAACTTTAAAAGAGAAAATTATTAATCCTCCCATCTTAACATACCCCGATTTTGATCAGGAATTTCTGGTAACCACTGATGCAAGTGACATCGCATTAGGCGCTGTACTTTCACAAGGTCCCATTGGCAAAGATAAACCAATTTTCTTTGCCAGTCGTACTCTTAACAAGGCGGAAACAAAATACACTACGTCAGAAAAAGAACTTCTTGCGATAATCTACGCCCTGACACAATTTCGACCATATATTTATGGAAGAAAATTTACTATTGTCACCGACCACAGTTCATTACAATGATTAATAGGAAGAAAAGATCCTACGTCTAGGCTCATGCGATGGAGAATCTTATTAGAAGAATACGAATACAAGATTGTACATAAAAAGGGCAAATTCAACACGAATGCCGACGCCTTAAGTCGTATTGAACCCAATGATGAAACCAAAGTATTAGTAACAACGCGAAACCAAAGACGGGCACAAGAAGAAAGAAACGACATGATCGCCGGGACAAGTACAAATACAACAGAACCCAAGTCAAATTTTAATATAATCGAAAAAAAGGATCAATATTCCTAAATAATAAAGTAAACTTTAAAGCTATTATACTGCCTCTTGTAGAAACAACAGAAGAAAAAATTTTGAAAACTCGTTTACCTAATTTCAAAAAACCAGAAATCTGCAAAGTCTTGACCCATAAACTCCAACCTACAAATGTGCTTTACTGCATCGTGACATTCCCTTTACCCTTAAGAAGCCCGACAGACCGAGAAAAAATTTCAAACGGTTTGAAAGACATCGTAAATGAATGCAATAGGACTAAACTATCAAACATTGCTTTATCGTTACCCATAAGTAACCAACCTCAAAACGAACTAAAAACATTAATATTTGAAGTCCTCAAACAAGCTAAATTTAATACATATCTCCACATTGATTCAAGAAGGTTAATAGAAAAACCTGAAGACATATCAAAAATACTACACGAAAACCACGAGTCACCATTTGGCGGACATCAAGGAGTAACAAGAACCTCAAAAAGAATTAAGCAGTATTACTACTGGCCAACCATATCCAAAGACATTAAAAATTACATACGAAAATGCGAGTCATGTCAAAAAAATAAATTATCACGCAATAACAAAATACCCATAAAAGTAACCACTACATAGACATAGACATAGACATAGTAGGTCCACTACCCGTCAGTTACGAGAACAACAAGTACATTCTGACATTTCACGACGACCTCACAAAATTTTCCGAAGCAATAGCCAAGCCAAACGCTGAAGCCCCAACTATAGCACGTATGTTAGTCGAACGGTTGGTATGTCGATTTGGAATACCCGACTCGATCTTTACGGATCAGGGAACAAATTTCCTTAGTAATTTGTTTAAAGAGGTATGCAAAGTCCTCAAGACAAGGAAATTGCAAACCACTCCAAACCACCCCCAAACTAATGGCGCTTTAGAACGTAGTCACAGGACACTAGCAGAATATTTGCGTCACTACACAGACAAGGATCAACTCGCTTGGGACACGTGGCTCCCATACGCTATGTTCGTATACAATACTACCCCACATAGTAGTACAAATTACACTCCATTTGAGCTATTGTATGGTTATCCTGCACGGATCCCAAATTCACTGAACAGAGAACCGCAGACTTATTATAATTACGAAAACTACGCTACAGAACTCAAAAGCCGTCTACAACATGGTTACAGAATCGCCAGAGAAACAATTTACGAGAAGAAAAAGAAAAACAAAAAGTATTATGACAAAAACGCCAAACAGAAACAATTTAAGGTAGGAGACAAAGTACTAATGAAAAACCAAACGAGAAAAAACAAACTGTCAAACCTTTGGGACGGACCTTACGAAGTCATCAAACTAATATCCGACGAAAATACAGTTATCAAAATTGGAAAGAAATCGAAAATGATACATAACAACAACCTACAACTACTACACCAATGAAAAAATAAAAACACTCTTTTTCCCCTTTAAAACGCTTATTTTTTTCTCTCCTGCAGAAGGGAATCTATCGACTACGTTCCAAACTCATACTGGTTACTATTTAATGTAGTGTCTGACGTAGAAATTCCCCTACGTACGGGAATGACTAAAATCGGGAACGGCTACCCGAATAGAATATCTATCCCCACAGAACTCGTTTCGATTATTCAAGCAATAATACAACCACTACACTACACTATACCTCCCTACATTAAAACAAACATCACCTCCCCCTCCTCCACTTTTACCTAATGTTTTACCAAACCGAACACCACCAACGAAAATCACACCCCACTCTCCAACTTTTACAACGCAACAAAGACATAAAACAAGACATAAAACAAGATAAAAAGGGCATACAATTTGCACTTGATCTTACTAGGAGATTGAGTTCTAGAAAATATTCTTCGCGTTGTTCACACCACACAAAATAAGTATTTAATGAATTACCTAAAATAAAATAAAAATGTAGATATATTTATAATGTATAAATAGATTAAGCAAAATGATACATAACTTTTGTAACCTCTTCAAGGAAGACAACAACTTTAACATACTTCTTTTAGAAAAACAAAATATATTTATATAAACTGATGCCTCTTCAAGGAAAAATGAAAAAGTATATATATAAATAAGATGCATACATTTCTGTAACCTCTTCAAGGAAAACAACAATATTTCTTCTAAACAAAAACATATACAATATATAAACTGATGCCTCTTCAAGGAAAACAACAATATTTTTTCTAAACAAAAACATATACAATATATAAACTGATGCCTCTTCAAGGAAAAATGAAAAAAAGAAATAATAAACTTACTTCCTGTACTTTTTTAAGAAAATTAACCTCTTCAAGGTCAATTTTCTTTTTTGAAGGGGGGAAGGATGTAGTGATCGCACTACATACCAACCTCCCAACATATATATATTTTCCCTAATGCCGCGCGTTTTTCCAAACACTTCAATCACCGATATACACACTATACATCGACTCACAAACAAATCGTCACAAGGTCATCATAATACTCACTCGTCATAGCTACGTCAGAACCCATAAACTGCTATGAGTAATGAATATCCAATGTCCAACGGATTGTAAACAATATCCAATGTCCAACGCATTGTAAACAAATCCAATGCACTAATTGCAGGCATTGACGAATACCCATACTAAATAATGCTGAGAATGCATCGTAGCAAGGGTCGACACTCTGAGTGAAGTGGGTATGCGTGAAATATGATGCGGCGGCACTTTTGTGACCAACATTTCGGAATATTATATAATATTATGAAATTCCAACTAGGTCTCAAATTAATTTCAAGTGGGTCAATATTACCAAATAGAACCGATTGTGTAATCATCGATTGGTGGATGATAGTTTGGAAAATGCATGCATATTGAGGAAAATTGGTTAAAGAAAAAGTATAAAAAGACAGGAATAGTTTAAGAAAGTTACAGAAAGATTTACTATATCATCAGACAAGGTCGCAGCCAAGCTAAAGACAGCGGGCCTTTGTTTTGAAAATAAAAGGAAATAAAAAATTAATAAAAAGTCTTTTATTTTTCTGTCCGTATTCTCACTCTCCTCGCGAAAGCGAAAGCACGGTTGAGAACGTATTACACCACCATGATGCCGCGCTTAAAATCGTTCTTCTTTTCTCAAATCATGAAAGTAATAATTAAAACCATCTGGGACATCAAAATTGAAACCGGGTTGTGCCACACTTTTTTCCAACTCACATGGAGTCTAGAAAATCTTAAACGAATATCCTTTCGTTGCTTGTTTAGTGGTGGTTTCTTTTGGAGTTGCAATCGTTTTAAATGATCTGCTTGGTACTCTGTGGCCTGTTGAAACACCTGCAGTTAAACCCACTTATTGTTTAATTTTTACCGCGGAGGCACATGAACTGGAAGCACATCTCAAAATTGCTCGTCGATCAACTTCGAATGTTGCCGTTTTTTTACCACCTTTCATGTTTTTCTCGTACACACTTTTGTTTCTGAGGTACAAATAGATAACACTAAGACTCCGATCAATGTTGGTAGCTATGGCACGCACAGTCAGTCTTTATTTTTTTAACGAATCAATCTTAACTCGTCCGACACTATTAAAGCTTCTGATCTAACCATATTTTTTTTTTAATTTTAATTTAACGGTTAAATGTCACTAAGAACACTTCAACTTTTGATTTGGTATACCAATTAACTTAAAACTCTAAGAACCAATGAAGATAATGAGAGTGAAAGATCGTGTGCTTATTCAGTTGACGCAAAAAAAAACTCAGTTTTTCAATCTAGAAAGCTTTGCATAAGAGCCAGGGAAAAATTAGTGGTCCTTTTTAAATTATTCTTTTTGATTTGTTTTCTCAACATCATAAGCTATCGGTTAGCATCATCAAACGATGCATTAACGTTCAAAGTTAGGAAAAAATGGACAACAAACTTTTGAAAAAATGTGTGCTTATTCAGTTGAAGCGGTGTATATCAATAAACTTTATCCATTTCCCTTTCTCTCACCCACTTAAACGTTATACCGAAGGTTAAATCCACCACGTGTGTAGGGTTTTTCCATTAAAACCACATGGCCCCAAGGGCCAAAATGAAACTTGGTTGCCGTTATGGCGGACAGTCGATGTCTCTCTATCGGAAACAATTGTTAAAAAAAAAACTAAAATAAATAACTGTGCTACTTGAAGATTACCCCGACCTCCCTAATCCAAAAACCCAAGGTTTATCGTGATTTCCCCTGCGAACGAAAATCAACCACTTACGTAAGTAAAGCCCTCACAAAAGCTATAAACGCGATAAGCACGGAATATGAACAAATCTCCCAATTAATGTATGGAAAAAACTTAATATTGTGCAATAATCAAAAAGTTGCAACTAAATTCATAAGTGTAAAAAATCTTTCTGGGCTATGTCCTGTTTCCATCGCCCTACTTTCGCCCCAAAATAATAGCACGTCTAACGCATCTACAAGCGGGAATTTGCCCAAGGCTTCCCAAAATAAAAACACCTCTAACACTCATAATCCCTCTCCGACAACCACAATTAACACAAATAACAAAACCTCATCCAAAACGGAATCAAAATTAAATCCACCAATTACATCCACAACACCTAGACAGGCAAATTTAAAAGAAAATCATTCTCAACCTAACACAGCGTCTCCACTGAGCATACAGCTGCCCAACATCACAACCGCAATCCAATCCACAAACAGAACATTTTTTTTCCCTGGGCAAATTATGTCATGTCGTCTCATTTTATCTGAAAACGCGGTGTAAGAAAATACAAAATTAAACGTAACACAACAAACGAAACAGAACAAGCGAAAATACTCATACACAAACTCATCACTCGATTTACATCTACATTCAAATGAAAACCTTACACGTACACGAAACGTCAAAATTCATGCCCATGTTTTGAACCACACTCATGCCATGTTCAAAAAACAAGATTCTTCGACAAGATGTCTGTGTGGGCATGGATTTTTCTGCCTCCATTGGATTTTCTCAAGACATGTTCATGAACAGGGCATCGTTCATGCCCAGTGGAGCCGGCCTGTAACGCACATTACACAACGACATAACATGACGACATTAGGTGTGTTTTTGTGGCTATCAAGTAAAGTAAGAAAAACAAAATATCAAGAAAACGAGCCAGATTAAAACTCGATTTTACTGTCAATTTTGATTTAAATTCAAATGTTTTCATAAAACAAACTGACAAATTTTGACATTTGCCATATTAATTTATTCAAAAAATTTACTTCAGCTCCCTCTGAGTTTGAAAAAAAAAGGAATTAACATTCCAAGTAAGTTTTACTCTCGATGAAAAGCTAAAGTATAATCCAGTCAATTTTCATTGTTGTTTTCTTTGTTTAAATTTTACTTTACTTTACTTGGCTGTCACGAAAACACGCCTATTGTTTGAAACACTGACGGCATTGGGGGATAACTTATCTGAAAGCTGGAAAGTTGCAGTTTTATTAAGCAGTCTTCCATTGTCATATGACACTTTAGTGACTGCATTAGAAGCAAGACCTGAATCTGATCCTACACTAGTAATGGTGCAATCAAAATTATTGGAAGAATGCTGTAGAAGAAACAACAACATGGATGTTGAAAATGATTCTGTGCTGAAGGTAAATAATTCTAAAATTGGGCGAAACGCATTGTACTAAAAGTCATTTTTAAATAAAAACAATTTTATATTGTAAAAAGTCCACTTAAACAACAACAAAAATTTCCACCATTTCTCGGAAAATAATATTTTATTAAGTCGAATAAAAAATGTTTCTTTTGCCAGAAAAGTGGTCATATCAAACGAGACTGTCGAAAATGGAAGAAAAACCAACCAAAGGGATCCGTCAACAATTTTACGACGACTTCGAACGAATATTGCTTGAAATCATGTTTCGAGAGTTTAAATGGTTGGATTGTCGACTCTGGAGCAACTTGTCATATCAGTAATAAAGCTAACAATTTCATATCGTTAGATGATCACTCAGAAAAGGAAAAAGTCGCCCTAGCTAATGGTCAAGAAATTACTTCAAGTGGAAAAGGTACGTGTCGCTTATTTATCCCTATTCATTCCTGAGTTTCAAGGAAGTCTACTTTCAGTTAGAGCAATGCTGAAAAAGGGACTTACTGTCAACTTAAATGAAAAACTTTGTACCATCAAGACTCCGAAAGGAGAAATAGTTGCACATGCAGATTTAACTGCAAATCTCTACAGATACAGACTAAGAGAAAGCAAAAGGAAACAAGAAGCGATGATAACTACAACAAACAGAATGAACTGCATACATTTGGCACAGGGTGCTTCGTCATCGAAGTATGGAGTTGTTAAGAAATTGGTGAGTGAATCTAAATTTCTTATAAGTAGTTGTAGTTGTTCTGCTGTTTTGGATTTGGTTCACACATTTGTGGGCCAATGCAAAATACAACACCCGGAGGGAAAAGATATTTCATACAACACCCGGAGGGAAAAGATATTTCATGACTTTTTATAGATGATTTTAGCAAATTTAATACAGTATTTTTCTTAAGAGAAAAGTCAGATGTTTTTCAATGTATTCAAGAATATATTGAAAGCCTTAGGTTATCAGATCGGATAACAGATATCAGCATACTGCCCCTTATTGTCCACAGCAAAACGGTACGACCGAAAGAAAAAATAGTCTATAGAAAAAAAAAATCCTCTAAACTGCGCCAACTACAGAGGAATCAGTCTGCTTAACATCGCCTACAAGATCCTCTCTGCCGTAACATGTGAACGTCTGAAGCCTTTCGTCAACAATCTGATTGGTCCTTATCAATGTGGCTTCAGGCCAGGAAAGTCTACCATCGACCAAATTTTCACGTTGCGGCAGATCCTGGAAAAAACCTATGAACTCCAAATCGATACCCACCACCTCTTCATTGATTTTAAGGCCGCGTATGACAGCATCTACAGAGACGAACTGTATAAAGCCATGTCTAGTTTTGGCATCCCTGCCAAGCTCGTTCGCTTGTGTGGAGAACTCACGCTGCTCTATCAAGGTTGGCAATGAGCTTACGGAATCATTCGACGTCAAAAAAGGATTCAAACAAGGCGATGCACTGTCGTGCGATTTCTTTAACATCGTTCTTGAGAAGATAGTCCAAAACTCCACCGTCAACACCAGAGGCACTATCTTCTATAAATCTGTTCAACTTCTCGCGTACGCCGACGATATTGATATAATGGGAAGAACACAGCGTGATGTCAATGGCGCCTTTGTGAGAATTGAGACAGAAGCGGCAAAAATGGGTTTAGCGGTAAATGAGGGAAGAACGAAGTACATGCTGTCTTCGAGTAAGGACACCCAACATCGACGGCTCGGACAGAACGTCACAATAGACGCATACAACTTCGAGGTAGTTAAGGAGTTTGTCTACCTAGGCTCCGCTATCAACACGGACAATAAAACCAGCGCTGAGATAAGACGAAGAATTACTCTTGCTAATCGCTGTTTCTTTGGGCTAAGAAAGCAACTGAGTGGAAAAGCCCTATCTCGAGCAACTAAGGTAAAACTGTACAACACCCTCATCATCCATGTCCTGCTATATGGTGCAGAAGCATGGACCCTAACAAAATCGGATGAATGTGCCTTAGGCTGTTTCGAGAGGAAAATTCTTCGGGTCATCTTTGGCCCCGTGTGCATTGATGGGGAATGGAGAAGGAGATACAACAGCGAACTTTACGGGTTGTACAACGACGTGAACCTAGCCAGAAGGGTCAAGGTCCAGAGACTCAGATGGCTCGGTCATTTAGAGCGCATAGACACCAATGTTCCGGCCCGGAAAGCCTTCGACTCTATTCCCGAGGGACGCAGAAGGAGAGGAAGACCGCGACTCAGGTGGCGCACACAAGTGGAAGAGGACCTCAATCAACTTGGAGTGCAAAACTGGAGACAGCTAGCTAGGGACCGAGCTGACTGGCGGAGACTGTTGATTGAGGCCCAAGTCCACAACGGACTGTAGCGCCACCTTAAGTAAGTAAGTAAGAATAAATGGCCAGATGTATGCTTTTGGATGCTGAACTAGGTCGAGAGTATTGGGGTGAAGCTATCATGACAGCTAACTACCTTCACCTCTAAGTTGCTATCGTTGTTCAAAATACATAAATGGAATTGACGGACGCAGCCTAACTGCAGTGTCCACAAAAACAAACTATAAAAAATAAACTGACTAGTGTCAAAACGTTCAATAATCTAACCCTTGGTATACACAGCGAATTGTTGTGACACAAAGATAGGATATTAAAAAATGTGCACGACTCGGTCGTACGAACTTGCTCCTGTATTCCCAATTAAAACTCATGAAAAAAAACATAAAAAAATAAAAAAAAGAATTCATAAATAAAAATTTAAATTGAAATATGTACTTCAAAAATGTATTCAATCGGAAAAAATTGATGTCATATGATTTCTTAAGAAACTGTTGGTTTTTAAATTTTTTTTTAATTTATTAAAAAAAATTAAAATTTGAAAATGTACCTCGTAAATACATTTTATTCCAAAAATTTAAATGCCAAACAAATTCAAATCTTATTCTTGATTTATTGAATTTTTGGTTTGAAAATCGTCGGAGCCGTTTTTTTTAAATTATTTTTTTTATAACAATTTTTCAAAAATGTCTTAAAATTAATTTGGGTATGCAGTATTCAAGAATATGTAAATATACATTTTATAATTAAATTTCAATTTTTAATATTGATCCGTTTTTATGATAAACAATTTTGAAAAAAAAAGTTTAAAAATATTTTTTAATAATCCAAAAAAAAATTTTAAATTTTTTTGAACACAATATATTATTTGGGCAATATATACGTACTTTCAAACAAAAAATTAAGCTGATCGGACTTTTATTTTTCGAGAAAATCTAATAACAAAAAAACGGTTCTATGGGAGGTACCGTTTTGGAGCAATACAAACATTTTTTTTACATAAAATACATGAATGTTTAAAAAAACGAAATTCGAGAAAGTTTATAAGAAATCGTAGGAGCCGTTTTGGAGAAAATTGAAAGTTTTGGTTTTTTGCCATAAAAATCGTATGGTGGCTACCCTAAATTTTGATCTTAAAAAATAAATGAAAAAACTGGGATATGAGTTTTTGCTCAAACCTCTAATTTTCAAGTTTTAAATCAATCGGACCAGTGGTTAAGGCTGTAGGTGCCTGTAAACTTTCAGACAGACAGACAGACGGAATCGCCGGACCCACTTTTTTCGACTTCTCTATCATCGTAATGTCATATCTCATCATCACCTCAATTTTTTTTTTTACGAATTCAATACTTGCCATATATTCTATATGTCGCAAGTAAAAAAATGAAAGCGGAACAAGATAGCATACTTTGAGGAGCTTGTAAAAATGCATGTCTATTCATTGCAAATGATAAACAATACAAAGTCTGCAATGGGAAACCAAAAATCAGTGGAGTTGTTAGCGCAATGCGTAGTGCATTGTCTTCCCAAATAGCTGGTCTAGGTTCAAATCCCAAAGTGAACTCAAAAAGTTTTTCGATTAATATGAAAAATAACTAGACAGCACTACTAATAAAGGAGTCTGATGATCGGCTTGGCACCCGTGAAATAGCTATAGCTCCAACCAAACAAAGGAATTCACGGAAAAAGCCACTGGTGGAAGCACCTCTAAGTTGCTATCGTTGTTCAAAATACATAAATACCTTCAAAATATTTTGCTTACTAGCGTTTTATCTACTTCTTCTTTTGAAATTTGGCATAAATTAAAGCCAAGATTTGAGCATCTTCAAATTTTTGGATCTAGTGCATTCGTTCACATCCCAAAAGAAAAACGCAAGAAGTGGGATGACAAAGCTTCTATATTAACATTCGTCGGGTATGATGAGAACTCAATGGGATTTTGTCTACTTGATAAGACATCGAAAAGAATCGTCATTAGTCGAGATGTTAAGTTTGTCAATATGAAATCTCCCAATGCAGTTCAAAATTTAGAACCAAACAAAAACAGTAATATAGACTTTAATATAATCAACTCATCTACAACTCAGTTCAATGATGGTGAAAGTGCAACAAATTCAAAAGAATGCCAATCGAACTTCCCTGATGAAAAGGCTTGGAAATATATACAGTAATCCCCGCTTAGTTGCACCTCGCTTAATTGAACATCCCGCTTAATTGATCGAAAAAATTGGCTTCGAAAATTAGTAGCAAGCCTTTTTAGACGGTTAATTGAACCCCGCTTAGTTGAATTACTCGCTTAATTGATCTTAAAAATATGCAGCAGAAAAATTAAATACATGGAAATTTTTCGGATAATTGGAAGGACATAAAAATTATAATGAAACAAACCTAAAAATGAATTATCTTAGTGGAAGCACTAAAATTGTCAGCACAAATGACAGCTAGCTATTGTTTGTTTTTGTTTTTTGCATTGAATAAGAAGTACAGGAAGCGGTGTTAGGTACAAGTACACTGTACAGTGTACGTAGGTGAAGCAATAAAAATTTCTGATGACGTCAAATTTTGTTCCTGTGCTGTCAAACTTTTAAATGTGCTGTCATTTTGCCGAGCTGTAAACAAGTGATTTTGAGATTTTCGTAGTCAAATTTATAAAACAAATTTAAATAGTGAAGTCATCGCTAATTTCGCTAGAATATTAAGATAATGAAGTGCTGTGTGAAAATGTGTAAAATCGATTCTACTCGGAGTCAAGAAAAACTTCTTTTCACAAGTACGTCCTATCTTCATTATAAATGTTGGTGAAGTGAAGTTATTTAGTTAATTTAAATATCGTAGAACTTTCAAAATGTATTTGTCATAGTATTTAGCAACCCAAACAATAAATTTCTCAAAAATAAAAATCCTTTCTCGATCGAATTTACTTGGTCTTGATCTTTAGTCTTATCTGTCAAAAAAAAACAAAAACTCGAGTTCAGGGGCGCATTTATTTATGTTGGTGATCATAAGGTGCTGCACAATTTCTTGTGCTTTTTAACAATTGATTAAGTTGTTCATAGAATGCGCTTTCATATACAACCCAAAAAGGTTCAAAAAATGTAATGAATTGCGGATGAAAAATTAAGAAAATTTACCTAAGAATTAAAAAAAAAAAAAAAAAAAAAAAAAAAAAAAAAAAAAAAAAAAAAAAAAAAAAAAAAAAAAAAAAAAAAAAAAAAAAAAAAAAAAAAAAAAAAAAAAAAAAAAAAAAAAAAAAAAAAAAAAAAAAAAAAAAAAAAAAAAAAAAAACAATACAAATCGTGCGTGTGCACCTTGAGCTTTTTAACAAAAAAGGGATTGAAATTGAAAAAAAAAATTGAAGCACAATCGATATAATCTCGATGTGATCAAATTTCGCTTGGCGCCCCTGAGATTAACCATTCAACTGCAGGCCAGCCCTGTTGTAATGCATTTGTGCTTTTTAAATTCACGCTACTTTGAAAAATGCTTCACTTCTTTTTCATTAGACCCCTTCCTGTACTTCTTATTAAGTGGTCTTTTGTCATACGAAATAATTTAACAAATTTGCGTGTGTATTATAGTTGACCTACTCGTGCAATTATACGGGTTTCGGTTAATTGAACAGATATGTCAATTAAGCGGGGTTTCGTTAATTGAACCACCCGGATAATTGACCGAAAAATCTGACAAAATGGCCAGTGCAATTAAGCGGGGAATACTGTAAGGACATCATCATGGTCAAATAAAGGGCAACCGCCAGAGAGATTCACTAGTAGCATAAACAACGTTTCACAAGACAGTTTAATTAAAGAGCCAAATAATTACAAAGAAGCAATAACTAGTGAACAAAATACAAGATGGAAACTTGTTATGGAAGAAGAGATGGAATCGCTAAATAAAAATAAGACATGTGCTCTAGTTCGACTTCCTGAAAATGCTAACATCGTCGGTTGCAAGTGGATTTATAAAGTTAAACGTGACGTTAAGGGAAGAGTTGAACGATTTAAAGCAAGATTAGTTGCACAAGGGTTTAGCCAAAAGTTTGGCACCGATTATAACCAAGTATTTGCTCCAGTTGTTAGACAAGCCACTTTTCGAATACTCCTTTCCTTAGCTGGTCAACGAAAAATGAAAGTAAAGCACTTTGATGCGAAGTCAGCATTTTTTAACAGTAACTTAAATGAAGATATATATATGAAGCAGCCTCCTGGATTCCAATCTAGATTGTTTGTAAACTTCAAAAAAGTCTTTATGGATTGAAACAGGCAGCGTTTTCTTGGAATCAAACGATATCAGATATTTTGACTGGAAATGGATTTAATCAAAGCAAATCAGATCGATGTTTGTGCAAGAAAAAAAGGCAATATAGCAATTTACCTTCTTATATATTATGTCGATGACATTATCGTTACAAGTATTTCAGAAGAATGCATTGAAGACACAGAACAGCTATTGAAATCTAATTTTGAAATAAAAAATATCGGAGATGTACATCACTACTTAGGACAAGAGGTATTCAAGGACGATCAAGGGAATTATTATATCCGGCAGAAGCAGTACATCGAGAAATTATCAGATGATTATGGTCTTCAAGATTCAAAGAACTCAAAAATTCCACTTGATCCAGGATACGGAAAAACTGATTACTCGTGTCAGATTATGGATAACGAAAAATATCAAAAACAAGTTGGTTGTTTGCTCTACATAGCCACTAACACACGACCTGATATTTCTGCGGCAATCTCGATTTTAGCTAGCAATTCAAGTGCACCAAGTAATACAGATTGGATAGAGCTAAAACGCGTTCTTAAATATCTTCGTGGAACTTCAAGTTCTATACTCAAACTGAGCAAAATTGAAAACCTAAATGAAAAAGAAAATTTAATTGGTTATGCAGACGCAAATTGGGCAGAAGAACGAGCATCCCGAAAATCAAATTCAGCCTACATATTTTTATTGAATGGAGGACCTGTCAGTTGGACATTCAGAAAGCAAACTTGTGTTTCATTATCCAGTACAGAAGCTGAATTTGTAGCCTTTTCCGAAGCATGTAAAGAAGCAATTTGGCTTAAAGACTTCTTGTATCTTTTGACTGTGAACATACTGCAACTACTTTATTTGAAGACAATCAAAGTTGTTTAAAATTAATTCAGGAGGAGAAGCTAAGTAATAAACCAAAACATATAGATACTAAAACTTATTTTGTTAAAGATTATGTTGATAAAAACTTTATTTAATGTAAGTACTGTCCTTCAGAAAACATGTTGGCTGATATGCTTACCAAACCTCTTGTATCATCTCGACTTGAATTTTTACGAAACAAATGTGGATTGGTAAACAAATAAGGAGGAGTGTTAGAATATTCATTTGTATATGTATGTTATCAACTCAACTTAAAACTACTTGTTAACTTGAAATATTAAGTTTTCTGTTGTATGTTTGTTTTGTGAAAATTTTATTTATATCTCAACCAGCTTAGACCTAATAAATAGTTCTTTTGTCAAGAAGAGTTCTTTTATTTTACAAGGAATCAACCAACACGACGAATGGAACTTCAGCATCGTATGCCCGATCCTCAAGAAAGGAGATCCCCTGAACTGCACCAACTACAGAGGTATAAGTCTCCTTAACATCGCCTATAAGATTTTGTCTGCCGTGTGTGAACGTGATAGGTCCTTACCAGTGTGGCTTCAGACCCGGAAAGTCCACCATCGATCAAATATTTACCCTACGGCAGATCTTGGAGAAGACCCAGGAACTTCAAATCGATACCTACCACCTTTTCATCGATTTCAAGGCCGCGTATGACATGTCTATATAAGTATATATAGCAATGTCTAGTTTTGGCATCCCAGAAAATACTCGTCCGTCTTTGTAAGATGACAATGGAAGACTCACGCTGTTCCATCATTGTCGGAAAAAACCTAACGGACTCATTTGATGTCAAAAAAGGTTTTAGACAAGACGATTTCTTCAACATCATTCTTGAAAGGATTGTGCAAAACTACAACGTCAACACCAGAGGCACAATCTTTCATAAGTCCGTCCAGCTACTAAGATACGCAGACGACATTGACATAATTGGAAGAACACAGCGTGATGTCAGTGGAGCGTTTGTGAGTCTTGAGACGAAAATAATGCTCCGGCTCGTAGAGTTTTCGAATCCAACCCGAAAGGGTTGGAAGGGAAGGAAGACCGCGACTCAAAAATATTTTCAATCAAATACACACACCTATTTTTTTGTTTGGGGATGTAAACTCGTGGAACCTTCTTTGGGACTCCCCTGTTTCTAACCACTGTGGTAATATAATCGTAATTCTTGCCAAATGCCGATTTTATGCTTTTAAACTGCGGATCCCCAACCCACTTATCAACTCACAACACCTTTACCCATGTCGATATATCATGCTGTTCACCAGTGGCGAAGGCACCATATAAGTCTATTCCTATCGACTTACCTTTTGTAAATCTCAATATCAACAAACAAACTTCATGCAACATGTATGTAAGCAAATCATACAACAGCAATGCTTGCGACATTACTTTAAAATTCAATCAACATGTATT
Organism: Sphaerophoria taeniata; assembly: GCA_943590905.1. NCBI lineage: Eukaryota > Metazoa > Arthropoda > Insecta > Diptera > Syrphidae > Sphaerophoria > Sphaerophoria taeniata. The sequence goes on along the minus strand of OX016541.1, from coordinate 89,445,971 downwards.
TTCTTTAAAAGTAAGCCGGGTTATTATTTTTTCGCTGAATAGAACAAATTTGTTTTCTTTCCCGTTTCCGCTTCTACTTCTCGCTACGCGTGTGCCTCTTTATTCAACCAACGCTTTCTTAAGCATAGAAGTAACCCTATGTTCACCGACTTTCATCGATGAATTTGTATGTATCTGAAAATTCACTTGCCTGTGAAAAAAACAAACAAGTGTATTGGAAAAAATGGAGAAATACGCATTGCGCATGTCAGGTCGACGTTGAGTCTAAGCAAAGCAAAGCAGTACGTTGACGCACTACACTTGTTATTCATTTTGTAAACAAAAATTCATTCATTCTGTATAGGAAAAAAGACAAACGTAACCCGTCTCTTATGGACTTATTGGACATTTTCCTTCATTCTCGGCGGATGAAGTTTAAGCAGTAGGGGTTGCCACTTAAAGAAAATTGCGTAGTGGACTAATTTTTTGTCACAAAGTTACTGTAATTGCAAAATGAGCTAGGCAAATGAGATTTTCATTTTGTTCTTAAAAAACAGTTTCCAAGCAGATTGCCGTGCAAGCTGCAAGGTGTATAAATAAAAGTGTGAACAAAAAAATTATTAATTGAAGATAAAAAGTGTCATCCAGAAAGGTTTCTTTCGAAGTGTAGGTCAGTGAAACTTAAATATGGAATGACTTGAGGTATAACAAAATGGGCTTGAATGTTCAAACTTCTAAGGTGTTATTACCAAAAATGCACTTTATTTTATTTTTTTTTTCTCTCGGCTACTTCTAAAAAATTTCGGATATTCTTTTATTTATCTTATTCCAGTCAGTTAAGTATTCATCTGCGGAATAGAAAAAAACAATAGAGCAAATGTTAGTGCGTTCTAGTCCATCTACTACAAAAACGGTTAATTTTAGAGAAATATGACTCAGGCATTGTTTTTAGATAATCTCAAGACGTACAATTTGTCCTTGACTTTTATCGTCCTCCGGGCAATAGGTCGCGAAATATTCACGAAAAACTGAATTTCGCGACCTTTTGACCACCATAACGGCACGATATCTATGTCGATTTTTCTATGTCGATCTTCATAATAGCGCCGTAATAAAGGTGTACGCAAAAATCTAGCCCACTAGGAATTTTTCCGCAGATTCGGGTTTTATATTACTAAAATGACTGAATTATTTCTAGTCGGTCATTTTTCTCCGACTTACCTTTAGAAATTAGTCACGCCTCGCCACTGCTGTTCACCCATTCTATACCCCCCTACATCTTGGAACACTTAGGAATATCTTCATAATAGCGACCACTTTTTTATAATAATGAATATACAAATAAGCCCAGTCAAACTAGAACAGCAACTTTCTGCTTAAAATTCAAAACCGACTTGGCGGACTGGGATCGTTTCAAAATCCTTACTAACAAGTACTAAAATGCTAGCATGTTCCCATTAAAAATTTAAACTCAAACACTCGTACTAAGCCGTGGTTCACAACCACCATGCGCAGATTGATTTCAGAGCTTGATGTTGCAACAACCTTTGGAAGAAATTTCGTTTGAATGAGTTTCAACAATCTAATAGACACTTGCGAAACAAAGTTGTGCTTGAGATTCGGAAAGCTAAGTCACAATTTATTGTATCTCCGTAAATTTCACTGTAATCTCAATAGTAAAATTCTTTGGAACAATGTGAAAAAAATGGGAATTGGTAAAACTAAAATTTCTTCTACGGCACCAGTGGATATTAACTTGTTTAACCAAAAATTTGTTTCTTGTCAACCATCTGTCAATTCTCTTCTTCCCTGTAGTGTGTTAAGTGAAACGGATCGTGAAAACTCTTTCACTTTTAGTTGTGTCTCAGCTGAAGATATTGTGGAAGCCACATTATCTATCAAATCAAATGCCATTGGTCTTGATGAAATACATCCATTTTTCTTAAGAATACTTCTTCCTAATCTTCTCCCACACATAACCCATTTATTTAACACCATTTTAACGACTGGCGTCTTCCCAACGCAATGGAAAAGAGCTAAGGTGATTCCTATACCTAAGACTAGTAAATGCGAGGATTTCAGGCCCATATCTATTCTATTTTTTTTTTATAATATACACCCACTCAAGGGATTTTTTACCCTTATTATGCCAGAGACACAGTGAGTGCATTAGAAAGAAGGGAAGGGGTGAGAAAGGAGGTGTCGGTGTACATTGGTCTTGAATTCCTGAACATTATAATGATTGGGAAAGACAGAGTGTGGAAGAGAGTTAAACATTCGCGTTGTACGGCTAATGAATGATTCTCTATACTTGACAGTACGTCCGAAGTTGGGCTCGAGGGTGAACTGATGGGTATTCCTAGAAGCGCGAGTATTACGGGTGAATTGCTTGAGGGGTGAAATGCAACTGGCTATTTCTCTAGAGCACTTACCGTAGAAGTAACGGTAGAATAAAGAGAGACATGAAACGTTACGACGGTGATCTAATGATTGGAATGACGCAGTGATGTCTCTGTCACCGATCATTCGTAGCGCTCTTTTTTGAATACCATCCAAGAGGCTTAAGCCCAGAGATGAGAGTTGTACTCAAGCTTTGGACGGATAAAAGTCTAATAGATAGTAGCCATATCAAACGGGGAAAAGAATTTCTTGCACCGTCTTAAGAAACCCAAACATCTTGCGGCGTTTTTGGCGACATCGCAAATGTGTTCGTTCCACAAAAGGTGGTCAGTGACGCCCATACGGAGAATCTCGAGATGTTCGGTCTCATTGATGCAAGTGCCACTCATGGATAGTGGCAAGGGGGGAATATCTCGCTTTGACGATACAAGACTGTAACGTAATAATAAATAAAATTTGAAATTTTCCCAAAATTATTGAATTATTTGAAAATTTCAAAAGAAAACCTTAGAAGAAGCCATGCCATATACTATCACCATGAAATATACACGCACTACTCTGCGACTGCCAGTAGGCATCTGAATCTATTTCCCAGACACCCCGTGGATATCTAAGTCTCAACCCTTATGTCTACCAACAACGCAACCCAGAGAGGAAGCAGGGAGAGACAGGTACCCCCACATATCTTTGACTCCTTATCTCAAGGATCTGCAGCTTCATCATCCTTCACCCGTGTATCGGTGTATCCAGCATCCCTATATAAAACATACTCACACTTCGCTAACACGGCCACCTGCTCTCCCTACTCCTCTTCCCATCATCTTCTAAATTTTCCTATCCATCCCTGTCACAGAAGCGTGACACATCTGTCAGCCTACCATGGGTACTGACTACAAAGTCCCGTAGAACAGCCCAGAGGGCACCGGACACCATGTTCACGCCTATCCGCTACAAGCATAGATGTTCTTCTTGTAGCTTGTATAATCTGTAGCCTACACCTAGAAACCAAGGACCTTACTTATATCCCTCGCGAACGTACCTAGACCAGTAATGCAATTTCCTAAAATCTCAAACGAATTCCCAGAGATTCTCCTCCAGATCGTACCTTTGCATCTAGATACTGTTCCCTGATTCTGTGCTTAATGGGATGGAAGCAACCTTATGCCGGCAACGCCCCCTTCCTCACCATCTATTCGTTAAGAATAGATGAAGTGGACGGCATGCGACAACGTAAGGTCGTGGTTGAGATCGACCGTCGCGGTGGCCGGCAGCACCATAGCCACAACCAGCTCAGCCAGGCCATGGGCACTTGCTCCGGGATCTACAAAACCGGTGTTACCTCTTATTATCCTGCCGACCGTTGAACTCAGATGTTTAAGTTCGAAAAATGATTTTTTTAAAGCTTACTGGCCCTCATAACTCTCGAAGAAAAGATGTGGCAAGAACTGACAAATTGATAGTAGAAGATTCAAAAATGCACCTCTCAAAATGCTACGAGTAAACCTAGCCCGTAAGAAAGAAATCCTAATCTCGTCATTATATTAGCCCTGGAGAATGCACATGTAAGTATTAACTGCAAGCAGACCATAGGTCTTCATGGCTGCTGTGGCACGAAACTAATATCTACCCATCCAGCTGCCACGATGATAGGCTGGATAGGTATAGAGAGGTGACTAACCTAATGGGGAGGGAGGATCCAAGGTGTCATCCGATCCTCCTGGTCTCACAACCCACCCGAATTGATTCCGGAAATCATCCCTCCCGGGAACCAAACCTTGGCTGACCTTTGGACCGCTGAGTCCCCATGACTCATTGTTATTAATGGGCAGCCCCTTATCATGATGAGCAAGCATATGAATGCTCGCTTAAACCTTAATCTCACCTAAACCTAGTACTTATCATTGAAAATTACTACTGACTTCTAAGTAGTACCTAAACTAAAATCCAATTGTACATCACCGTTGTTCCGTTTCAAAGACGAGAGAGGGGTACCACCCTCCCTATGTTTAACTTACAAGCTCATCCTGAAAAATTCTAAAACTCCAATAGAAAATGTCATCATCAAAAAAAAAAATGTAAAGAAAGAACAAAAATTTTTTTTTGTTAACGTTATAAATTTTTAACTATTTTATTGAAATTCTATATATATAAATCGGTCTTAAAGTTAATAATCTGTATCCTTATTCTATAATACTTAACTGCCTATCAATTTAGTTTACTTGATTAATTTTTAACTTCAATTAGTTATAACAATTTTTAATGAAATTCAAAGTTGAAAATCTAATTAGTAAAGAGTACATTTGCCTTTATAAGCTCTGTTTAAATATTTATTCGCTATAAAAGAAATGAAACCTTGTTTCATTAAACTTATTTAGCTCAATAACCTATGTCAACTGAGTGTTGATCAACATAAAAAGTGAAATGAATTTTTGATCTCTATGAAATGCTTATCGAGTCGCGGTTAGGAATATGATTCGAGAATAAAATTCGGATAAGTATATAAAAAAAATAATCTTATTACCGCGGCGTTAGAACGGTATCGACGACTTGTAGAAGAGGATTTAGTGTAGAAATCTAACTTGGTTCCTGTCGATATTTAAAGCAGGTGTCTCTGTCTAAACAGAATTCGCGAAAATAACCCGACGAATTAATCTTGTCTGAAAGTGACAAGGACATTTAACAAAAAAAAAAAGATAAATAAAAAGGTAGGACGTAAAAGACAAAAGAGAAACTGTTCAAGATATTACTCCTGAAGCAGTGGCAAAGGTCAACAATCACAAACAAATATACCCTATACGTATGAATACAATTCGTGTTCACACGTATATTCGAAATTATGCAAATTTAAAGCCAATAATAATAAATATTCATGCAAATGTCAATATAATAAAAAAAAATTATGTATTTTGACTGTCTACCAATCGGGTAGGTCAATTTATAAGGATCCACTTTACGACGCTCCGGAAGTGCACTTCAGAATTGCCTGAAAAGGGTTAGTACCAATATATATGACTACTAATGTTGCTAATGAATATTACTATTATACTCCAGCGAGTTGGTTACTGTTAAATTGTAATCGCTGCACAAAAGCGCTTAAAGCTTCGGTATAGGATATATTACTAGTGTCATATCTGTGATGGACACTATCGTGGGTATGAGGACAAAAAAAAAATAACAAATAGTACGCTCAAACGATACGCGAAATCAAAGGAAAGTATGTAAAGTGCAAAAAAAAAAAAAAAACAAGTGATATTAGAATGAACAGAGTCTTGATATTACGAAAAAGGTGTTGACATCTGTCGTACGGGGGAGGTACTTCTTCTTCAGCGTACCTGCTTCGAAGACACGATTTTTCACCGAACGCGAAATGAAAGTTGCGTTTGTACTCTAAACAATTTAACCGAAGGAAAGATAACGCGATCACGAACACGGAAGTAGATAGTTTCCATCGGAATATTGAGGCATTGTTCTTTAACATATAATTCAAATTAAAAGAGAAAGCAAGAGTTACTTTAATTGCACCGAATCATCGGGATGTCTTATCTTGTGCAAAAAAAAAGGACGTATACGGAAATATACTTATAGATACATAACTTATTTAATACTGGTTTAAACATTCGGTGCGGAGGAGGAGGCGTGAAGTCCTACCATCCGGTTATTTGGCAGTAAATAGGATAATTTTCGCTGAGCCACCGTCCGTGGCTACAGGCGTCAGATGATTGCTTCGGACGTTTAGGCTCTGATCGACAGATATCCACCGATAAATTCGCATGGAGTGGGATATGTTTTGCTCGTACCACCCCACACACCAGATTAATATAAAAAATATCTAAGTCTTTACCTGGACAATCCAGTAAAATCATACACATTAGGATATTAAGATACATATATATTTTCCCAGGAACTGATTCGAGTCGTTAATATCTCGAACTGGTGGGGCTTGTACGTTCCTACGATGCTCGGCAAATACTTTTATTTGAGGATGAGTTTTGGGGACTGGCATCTATGTCCAAAACATACGCCAAGCGTCCTGCTGTACTGCAAATGATGTTGTTCCTTAATCCTCCGGTCGTGACGTCAGCCAAATCGTGACTGGGTGTCCTCTTTCTTTCCTTTCTGGTTGCACTTTGTGGTGTCCGGAGGGGAGTTCAAGATGAAATTAACCCCTATACGGATCCTCAAAGTGGTCGGGCACGTGGATGGGGCGGATAGATGGTCTGCCACAAAATTAACGCGTGGTATCACCAAACCACGTTAATATGGTGCAAAAAACGCGCACAAAACAACCCGTTCTCCACACGGATTGCTGCCGATAAGTATAGCGAGTGTTTCCAGGCAAAAGAAAAATGGTGTCTGGCCTTGCAGAATCCTCCATATAGCAAGGAGAAGGTAAAGTTTCTCGGACAGCACGTGTCTGAAGAAAATACGCAGCTTCGTCCGTCCTGGCTAGTGTCTGTAATTCCTCGACCACTAAGATTCTCCGAGAGATGGATTGTCCTGATGAAGGGAAGAAAATGGTTCGTTTAGCCACGTGACGTGATATACGTCGTAGACGAAGAATGTCTTTATACCAATATGGCGTCTTCAAAAAAAAATTTTGCCTCTTCGGTTCTTAATTCCAATATTGCGTACAACTCACCTTTTTCTGTAGTTTAAAATACACACAGGATTGGTTAAATCTTGTCACCGAAGTGTATAAATCACTTTAATAAATTTTATTATCAAAAAAAAATGGACGCGACTTGCTGCGGAATAATGTGCTTGATGATGGAAGTACTTCTTCTTCGGTTGGTGTCTGGCTTCTAACTGAAATGAAATCCACATGGGATTTCTCCTCCTCTTATTTTTGCTTTCCAGGTAGCCGTCGCCATTTTGACATTCATACTTCCTCCTTTCCAATCTATTTCCAAATGTGAACAATTGTTTGGCTGAATGAGATATTGAATCTTAAGGGCTCGTTTTCACTGCACCAATTGTTCAGAGTTGAACTCTTTCTGTCAAATGATATTTAGTGATGATGGAAAAAGGTGGATAATTCCGTGTCACGCGTTAGTCATCTTGACAGGTTTCACTTATATCTCAGCAGAATTACCATCGACATCTAATTTCCTCCGATGCTGAGGTTTCGGCGTTGACGTTTTTTGTGAGTGTAATTACTGGTAATACGAATACCATATTTTTGAATTGGTACCGACAGTTCATGTACCGTATTAGGAATTAGAATATTAAGCCGGCTAAGACAGAGTTCTGGTGACGCAAAAAGGTAGGAAATGAATATCATACCGTATCATCGGTAAGAAAACTTTGATCGCCGTGAAGGTCTGGCATAATTACGTCATGTACGTTTTATAGGAATAGGTGGTAAGGGATATGGAAATAATGTAGTGTCGCTAGTATCACAACAAAAAAATCTGTCCTGACTCGACATCTGTCCGATGCAATTCTTTGTTATGTTTCGAACGGTGCGATTGTAATGCCTGCCTCACTTGGTGCGAACGGGGTGTTATTTTAGATAGTGCGTATTAGCTCTATCGTTCCATCATGTCTTTCCATCAAAAATAATTTGGAACGAACACATGCTGGAAATTTAGGTAGGGTGGGGAATTGTCAGAATCCAATATGGAGGTTGGAATCCATTCGTGGGTGTGGATTCCAATTTAAGGGAACCTTCTTTGGGCGGAATTCATCGAGTGCGTTCAGCACGTTGCGAGTAATGTAGGGGTCTCGCATGTAGATGGAACCGCTGGTGTACACTGATTGTATACTGGCGAGAAAGTTCACCCTACAAAGCTTGGAACTTCGACTAAGTCAGCTTAGTCTAATTTCCAAGAAAAGGAGAACTTCTCGCAAATTGGTTCTCATGTTCGGATCCTCTTCACCCTTCGTATCGTTGAGATACTGCGACTCTTTTACGTCTAGTCGGTCGAAGACAAAAAAAAAATGAAAACGTTTGTTATGAGGTATTATAGTTTAAAAAAAAATTGAACGTCTGGGGTTGTTGAAAAATCAAGATATATGGACCAAGAGTCTCGTGTACAGCTGAGAGCCGGGCATAAGATTGAATCTGAGGCGGAAAATGTATGCGCCTTATGTATTGCAAGATTCCTGTATATAGAATCTGGAGAAAAATTTGCGATCTCAAGGATCACAGTAGAAAAAAATTTTTTTGGTGTCAATCTGGGATTTGGTTGTAATTTTGAAACAGGGGAGTACACATTATGTATATTCGCACGTCATGATCGGTGGATTGGTTACAACCTAAATAAACAAAATTTCAAAAGAAAAGTTAAAGTCCGGGGTGTGGTTGTTTTTCAATTGTCTTATCTTTTTAAGTCTTTTGTATGACAAGTTGACAAGTGGCCTCGCCTATCTTCAACCTCGTATAAGTTATTTCCAATTACTCGATTTACGCGAACTTTAATGAATTTTGGACATAATTTGGCGCTTAGGTGTTTTGTTGCGTCGCTTAGAACTTGGTTTCTCTTGTAAATCTCATCACCTACATTATACATTACTTTTCTGCTCCGAAGGTTATAATTCTTCTCATAGGCTTCGTGAGTTTGAATTAGTGCTTGCTTCAGATATGAATGTATGATGTTCATCTTTACGACTTTGGGAAGCCAATCTATCTCCGAACAGTTCAGTCCACCCAACTCTCTCAACAGACGATAATCTGCCCCGTGCTCTATCATGCGCTGCCCGAATAAGGCTTCGTATGGGGACATCGAAAGAGTTGAATGTACTGTCGTGCGCAAGGCACTACTGATCGAAGACAGATGGGCATCCCAATCCGTCTGACGAGGGTTTACATATGACCGAATGGCCGCAAGGATTGAACGATTGACTCGTTCGCTAGCATTCGACTGGGGAGCATACACTGCCGTACGGTAATGCTTAACTCCGAAAATGTCTAAGAATTTTTGGAACTCCTTACCAACAAATTGTGTGCCATTATCAGAGAGAATGCTCTCTGGCACTCCGTAAATCAAAAATATTTCATCTTTAAGGAATTTGACCACGCTCGCGGCTGTCGCTTTACGCAGTGGTTTGATAAAGACGAATTTGGTCAACTGATCTAATGCGATTACGATATATACATTACCAGATTTCGATCTGGGATACGGTCCGAGAAAATCGACGTATAAATGTTGAAATGGTCTATCGACCTCAAAACTACTTCCCATCTCTGCTCGTAATGTCATATTTGCTGCTTTACTGGTTTTACACGTTTCACACCGGTCTACGTATAGTTTGACCTGAGTGTACATATTGGGCCAATAAAATCTGTCCTTCAACCTGTAAACAGTCTTCACCACACCACCATGCGAAGCGCGCGGCGGATTGTGGGCTAATGAGATAAGAGATTCGGTCATCTCCGAAGGGATCCACAACTTCCAAGTTAGATCGTCTGCCAAGGGATTGCCAACGGTATGTTTGGTGCGTTTATATATATACCCTTCCGACACTTTAAGGTCGGGCAACCGTTCCTGCTCCTTCCTGATATGGTTGATGATATCAAGGTAAGCGTCAGACTTAAAGGACGGATCTTCAAGATCGATGTGGAGTACCTCCGAGGCACCAATCTGTGGTAGACAAGAAAGGAAAGCTGACACTGCCAACTCATCGTCTTCATACGCCCTAGAGAGAGCGTCTGGCACAACATTCAATGTACCCTTCCTATGCTCCACCACAAAATCGAAACCTTGGAGTCGCATACTCCACCTCGCCAATCTTCCGGTTGGATCTTTCATAGTCATCAGCCATTTCAGGCTGGAATGGTCTGTAATAACGCGAAAACGGTATCCCTCAACGTAAGATCTGAACTTTTGGATACCTTCGAAAGCAGCTAAGCACTCGCGCTCTGTCACCGAATAGTTTCTCTGTGCAGCATTTAGTTTCCGGGAGAAGTAGTATATGGGCTGCTCCGCTCCGGATTCGTCCCGCTGACAGAGAACACATCCGATGCCAGTTGCGGATGCGTCGCACAGTGGCCCGTTTAGGCTAAAGTCATTCCAAAATTCATTTTTTTCGTTGTTCCAGAATTCAAAATTTGTTTTTTCGCTGAATTAACAAATATTTGAAGTTCTTGAAACCGAAGTTTTTTTTTGAATTTTCCCAACGGTTTGGTTTTGAGAGGGGGTCAAAGTTGAACTTTTTTTTCAGTTTTAATAACAAACAATTTTTTTTTTCTTTTTCTTGACTTTGAGAAGCTATATTACGAACGTGGTGAAAGAATTTTTGTTTTTTCTTTCTGAAATTAACAAATACGTTAAAATATATGTTTGGAAAAAATATTACAAAACAAAAAAAAATGTCTATACAGGGTGATTCACGAGCGTTGTGCCAAAAAGCTAGAGCGTGTAGGTTGAGTTGAGACAAGAAAAAAATCGTATGGGAGGGGGGGGTCTATTCCCCCCCGTTTAGCCGGGAGGGGCAATTTTCTGAAAAATTGACTTATTTTGTAAAAAAAAAATATTAAAAATCAACGGCTTAGTTTACAACACCGTGCTATACCTCTCTGAAAAGCTAAAAACTTCTTCTTTTACTTTGTTTTTAAAATAAATTGTTTTAACGAATAGTTTTAAAAAAATAAATTTTCAAACTCAAAATTTTCAAAAAAAAAGCCAAAAAAAATTTTTTGAACTAATTTTTTTCAAAATTTTATGTAATTAAGTACTAATTTTGTTTTAATATTTCAATGTCTTTGTTAATTTTTAGTCGAAAACAGAAAACCGAATGCAAACATGTCTTTCCGTTTTTGAGAAATTAAAAAAAAACCAAAACCACTTTTTTCTAAGAAAATCTTTGTTTTTATTTTTACCTATCTGGACTTTTAGTTTAATTTATTAGTTTAATTTACAAATTTAATTTTTTGTAATTGGAGTTTTATGAGGACTCAATAAAGTAGAAAAGTATTGGATTTTCCCTGGATTAATCATTTTGTTCATTGAAAACGTCTGCCATTGACCTTTCACTTCTAGCTCTCCGTTCTCTCGTCGGCGGATTCTTGAAAACATGCTACGACTTGGGCGCCATCTATTGGGATATCTTTCAGCGTAGAGTCTTTCGGCTTCCCGATCTCGACAACAAGTTAAACCGTAGCAGAAGTTCCTGTCCGCTAACTCTTCTCGAACACATGAGTTTGTTATTGTTATGTGTTGATGAATTAATATTTTAATTGTAAATGGTTGTTAAGTAAATATGCGATGCCTTTTATTAACCTTTAGGTTGTTAATTGTTTTTTCATTCAAGAAAATTGCGGTTTCAAGCCCCCAGCAGGTAGAACCCTTCGCCGGCGAGTGGCCGCGGCCGCAGGTATAGCAAGAAAAAATTGCAGGTCAGTTTTCAGACGTTTTCAATGAATAAAATGGTTAATCCATTGAAAATCCAATACTTTTCTACTTCATTGAGTCGTTATAAAACTCCAATTACAAAAAATTAAATTTGTAAATTAAACTAATAAATTAAACTAAAAGTCCAGATAGGTAAAAATAAAAACAAAGATTTTCTTAGAAAAAAGTGGTTTTGGTTTTTTTTTAATTTCTCAAAAACGAAAAGACATTTTTGCATCCGGTTTTCTGTTTTCGACTAAAAATTAACAAAGACATTTAAATTTTAAAACAAAATTAGTACTTAATTACACAAAATTTTGAAAAAAATTAGTTCAAAAAACTTTTTTTGGTTTTTTTTTTTGAAAATTTTGAGTTTGAAAATTTATTTTTTTAAAACTATTCGTTAAAACAATTTATTTTAAAAACAAAGTAAAAGAAGAAGTTTTTAGCTTTTCAGAGAGGTATAGCACGGTGTTGTAAACTAAGCCGTTGATTTTTAATATTTTTTTTTACAAAATAAGTCAATTTTTCAGAAAATTGCCCCTCCCGGCTAAACGGGGGGGAATAGACCCCCCCCTCCCATACGATTTTTTCCTTGTCTTAACTCAACCTACACGCTCTAGCTTTTTGGCACAACGCTCGTGAATCACCCTGTATATGTATTTTTTTTTCTTTTTTTGGACACCACTTTTTGTACCTTTTTCTGACTTTACATTGCATGGAAAAAAAGCTTCAAAAAGCATTAAGCAAAACTCAACGCATAATAAAAGCTGAAGTATTTCTTAATATAATCCTGAAGAAATAATTTGCGCCAACTTGCGCCCAACTGAGCTAGAGCGATTTTATTAATCGATGGAAGGCACTTTTTTCAATTTTCTGGTTTTTCAATGGCAAATTAATAAAATGTTTAATACTGTAACTTTTGAACTAGTTGAGATATCACCACAATTTTTTTTTTTATTTCGAAGAAAATGTTCACGGCTAACAATATGATGAGTTTTAAATTTATTACATTTGCAGGGTGTTCCAGAATTTTCGAACAAAATTTTTTTTTTCAAATTCAAAAAATTATCTGAAATGGGGAATGAATTCACAACAATTTTGTTTTTGATGACGGAAATATTTTAAAATACGATATGTCATAAATATATCATAAATCGGAGGCAATAAAAAAATTAAATTGAAGGGTTTATATTATATCCATAATAAAATATTAGCAGTTACTTTTGACTATGTTTTTTTAACTATGATTGACGGAAAAGTTTTAAATGAAGTTACAGAAACAAAATCAACGCGGTCATGCCCAATATGCAAAAGGACACAAAAGATTTTCAATAGCCAAGATGAATCCAATGCAAACATTGACGAACATAACTACCAATATGGAATATCTCCACTGCATGGTACAATCAGATGCATGGAATTTATATTAAAACTTGCATATACACTTCGACAGGATGGAGAGGATTTCGGTGAATCGATTGGGATCAAAGAAGCACAAAAAAGAAGAAAGGAAAGGATACAAACGTGTTTCCGTGATCAGCTTGGACTCGATGTAGACAAACCAAAGCAGGGATTCGGAAATACTAATGATGGGAACACTTCGAGAAGATTTTTCGAGCAATCGGAGATAACAGCTCAAATAACTGGAGTAAACATAGAGGTTATTTCCAGGCTGAAAATAATACTTGATGTTTTGAACTGCAGGGAAGTTGTGAACGCAGTTAAATTTGGGGAGTATACTAAAGCAACAGCAGCTCTGTTGACTCAAAAAAGTATCCTGAAAAACAACTGACACCTACTCTTCACAAAATTTTGGCTCACAGTCAAGATATTATAGAGTATCAATCACTTCCCCTAGGAGAATTATCTGAAGAAGCCCAGGAGTCCAAAAATAAGGACTACAAAAGGTATAGATATCAAAATACCTGCAAAGTTTCGAGAATAAGGCAGAATGAAGACTTATACAACATGCTTGCAGCCTCATCTGATCCGCTTATTTCTCTCTGAGGCACGTAAGGACCCAAAACGATATGAAAGCACTTTATTCTCCGGAAATGTTGAGTTTATTGAATATTACCACGGACCAAGATGATAGTTTTCAAGAAATCTAATGTTTATACGTACATTTCAACTGTTTTTATTGTATAATTTGTTGTTCAATTTGTTATTTATTATTATTCTAATGTCAATTTACAAAAAAAAAAAAAACTTTTTTCGCCACTGTTCCTCTAAAATCGGTGTTTTACTTTTCGCGCTACTGTTAAACGTCAATTCCTTTTGTTTTACGCCAGAAAATGAATTTTCTTGTTTGTTTAATTCACATTTAATCATTTTTATCTCACTTAATATAACTAAGCTTTTTGACAGCTATTTCCGAAACACCCTGTAATGTTTTTATTTTGAAATTCACCAATTTCATAGCGTTGGGTGTAACCTTCAAAATAAAAAAAAAATTGTGGAAATATCTCAACTCGTTTAGGAGCTATGATTTTTGGAACCAAAAAAGCCGAAACGGGCCACTGTGCGTCGCAGAGAATGATGAATTCTTTCGAGAAGTCTGGATTGACCAATACAGGCGCTGAAGTCAAAGCTTGTTTGATTTGCAGGAAAGCTTCTATAGCTTCTGGACTTAGCTTGAAGGCTTTTCCGTTTTTCAGTGTCTCGGTCAAGGGTGCGGCTAGGGTGCTGAAATCCTTAACAAATCTCCGATACCAAACTGCTATACCGAGGAATCGGCGAACTTGGCGAGTTGTAGTTGGCAAAGGGAAATTAGTAATTGCAGTGATCTTGTCTGGATCAGCTTTTAAGCAACCCTGACCGACCTTATAACCGAGATAGTGGAGTTCATCAAAGCAAAACTTCGACTTCTCGACGTTTATCGTCAGTCCTGCATTCGTCAAGCACTTTCCGACTATCTCCAAAATCTCCAGGTGTTCGTCGAAATCCTTCGACACAACCAATAGATCGTCCAAGTATACGAAAACTTGATCTCGTAATACCGATGGGATTACACGACTCATTAAGTAGCTTAAAGTTTGTGCCGCATTACATAGACCGAAGGGCATGACCTTAAATTGGTACAGTGGTCGGCCAGGTACCGTGAAAGCGGTCTTTTCCCTCGAACTTTCCTCCAGCGGTATCTGCCAGAACGCATCTTTCAGGTCAACGCTAGAAATATAGCGCGTCTCTGTCAGACGTGCCAGCAGCCCCTCTATATGCGCAATTGGACGAGCGTCTTTCTTGGTTACGGAGTTCACCTTCCGAAAGTCCAGACACAATCGGTTCTTACCAGGTTTGCGAACAAGCACCACTGGGGAACTCCATGCGCTGGAACTTTCCTCGATGACTCCCAACGAAAGCATGCGGTCCAATTCCGCGTACATGAGAGTTTGTATCGCCGGAGAAATGGGATAGTACCTTTGCTTTATTGGTACGGCATCACCGGTATCTATGTAATGCTGCACTAGGTTCGTTTTCCCGAGTCCACTGACTGCGAAAGAAGGAAACCTACGAACAACAGCTTCTAGTCGTTTAGACTCTTCATTATTCAACTTTATCTGGTTGGTGGGTTTCTCATCTGGCTCACCGGTCGTAATTCTTGAAAGTCCTGCAATTACTTGAGGTGCGATCTGGAATTTCTGCCAAAAGTCGACGCCTAAGTATAAGCGTTGGCTTAAAGTTGGCACAATATACAGATCTAGGTCTTTCGTCACTCCCTTATATTGGATTGGGGTAGTAATTACTCCCACTATGGATTGCTTGTGTCCATCGGCTGTGGACACGGTAGTCTCTACCTTCCTTACCGCAACATTTTTGTCTCTCAAATAGGGAAGTATGTCTGTGCCTAAGCAACTAATGCTTGCTCCTGAGTCGAGAAGACCTAAGAAGTTATCTTCCAACAACCTAACTGACACATAGGGACGCGGGTCATTAGATTCTCGGCCTAAGGTTGCTGACGCGATGTTACGGTAAGTAGTCCGCTTCCGATGGAAGCGCTCCCTTGTCCGGCGTATTTTTTTGGACAATTCCGGAAACGTGACAATTCGTTTACGCACTTCTTCGTAATTACGTAGCCTTTCATGGAAAGATTTACGATAAAATGGTTCTGGTAAATTATTCTTAAAATTCAATTCTGTTTTTGGTTTGGGTTCATTGTTCAATGTAGGGATTGTTCTACAATCATTCTCATCATTATTCGGTAATTCATTAATAATTCTATTTGGTTTCAAAATTGTAATCTTTGGAGGTTCAAGAGGCGTAGTCGGCTTAGACACTCGAACTCCGGGTAAATCTAGTCGGAGCGAACCCCCCCGGTTGATGGGTTGTTCCTCCTCTCGTTTCCCGCTGTGCACTTTGGACATGTCGGACTATATGCGTCCGCTAAACCACAGCGGTAACAAAATACATTCTTTGCTTTGCTACTACAGTCGCGGAAATGATGTCCAACTACTTGGCATTTCCAACACTTGTACTGCTTTGGATCTTTTTGTATAGCATCTATGCCACAAGGTTCAACAACAGTTAAATCGGAATGAGGCTCTTCCTTCAATTCATTGACAAATCGCTTCATCGGTGGACGTTGTGCTGATGGCACAAAATTCGAACGCGTTGTCTCGTACTGGGATTGCGACTTCTCAATGGCGCGGCAAAAATATGCCAATTCCCTGAGACTTTATGTATTATAGGTAATGAGCAGTTCGCTCATCCTCCTCCTAACATTTGTTTTGATAATCTCTATCAATTCCCTCTCCGGACGAGGAGTTCGCATTTTGGAATTTATACTGAGGATTGCATCGTAAAAATCGTTGAACGACTCACCATTCTGCATTTTGCGATCTGACAACTTACGGAAAAGTTCCGTGTCGGTTTCTAGGCTGCGGTACTGTTCTACCAAAGCAGTCTTTAATGAAACCCATGAAGTGTGTTTATTGCTTTTCAAATACATCCAAAACCATGCTTCAGCTGAACCGGAAACGAAGTGATAAAAGTTCATCACTATCTCGTCCCATGGCACGTTGTTGCTGAATCGGATACATTCTAGACGGAACAAGAAATCGTCAACTGGCATGTTCTTGCCGTCGAATTTCAGTCCCCACTTGTGAAATTGCGGTACCCTGTTGGAGGATGTTGCGTTTGAAGGCGCTCGTCTCTGAGTAGATGATGTCGGTGGAGAATCATTGAAATTGAACGCGTTCATTCGCGTCAGAAAATCATCCACATTCGCACCTCGAGTCATCTGTGCTGGATTGATATCCAGTGAAACTCGATTGATTGCCGGTGGATATGTGGGTGTTAACTGAGCGGCTAAATCGTCACCTGCGAGCAAAGGGTCCGTAAGATTTCGTCTTGCTCCTTTTTCTCCCGTAGGAACGTTAACAGTAACTACGCGTGCAGCGTCTGTACTATTAACAGGCTTACTGGTAATGTTGTGTGAGGTCGTAGCTTGTGGTTGGCTTGAAGGTTGAGCAGCAGCTGGTGGAGGTGGGTTCGGAAGATTATTTCGAATAATATTGGCGACTTGCTCTAAAAGATAGTTCTGGCTTTGAGCTAATTGCTCTTTAATGAACCTTCTTTCATCGCATCGATGTGCTTCTATGGAAGCTGAAACAATGTCTTGGATATATGCTGAATGATCAGCGGCGTCCTTACGACGTTGTCTTTCCTCTGCACTCAAATCTTCATTGCTGGCAGGGGCTCTCCCTGAGTCATTCCCTGTTCTATCGGAACCACCCTCAAATTGGTCATCATCTTCTTGACCATCCAGAGTTTGATCTCCGTCATGATTTGGTTTTAGCGGCATGATAATGACGTCACGTAAATTTGGGTTGTATAGACTCTGAGTTATCGTCTTCTGATTTGTACTACTCATTTATTAGTGAGAACAAATAGGCGGACTATTTTCGTAAATCCGATAAAATAAAAAAAAAACAAGTAGACCGTGAGAAATTCCTCGAACGGGTGCTACTCAAGTATAGTGGAATAAATTGCAAGTCAAAAGGATAGGTGTGAAAAAAAAACTTCAAATACGCCGTGAGCAAGACCTCTAACGGATATTTTTCACTAACGTAATTCAAAATGAAAAGATAATATAAATCCAACAAATGCTTAACAATAAAAGTACTATATACTCATAGGCTGCTAAAGAAAATACTTCAAAATTTCTTCTAAGCAACTATATTCCTAAAATGTATGCTTAATTTTATTCCTAAAATTCCAAAAACTGGATTTCAATACTTAACTAATATTTGAAAACTTAATTCGATACTCAATAATCTAACTTCTGAATTCTACTCAATATTCAATAATGGTGGGCTCTATCCCAAAGAAAAACTAAATGATGGGCTCTATCCCAAAGAAAAACTAAAAGCGGGCACTATCCCAAAGAATACTAAATGGTGGGCTCTATCCCAAAGAAAAACTAAAAACGGGCACTATCCCAAAAGTACTAAATGGTGGGCTCTATCCCAAACTACACATCAATCAAGAAGTTACGTCTCGACTTGATCGACGGAAACTCAAAATCCTTAGATACCTTGGATACTAAACGTCCTCCAATTATCCAAAAAAAAACCAAAAAAAAATAATACTAAACTGAATTAAATCTCAAAGCAAAATCAAATCTATAGGTTTATATTTCATAAAGAATTCAGGAGGTGGTAACCCTCCCATCTTCTCTGGAACAAGGTGTGTACACTTCTCGGTGCAGTAACTTAACTGACTCGAAAGAAAATATTTAATTAAGAAAAATTAGTGTGTGTAGTCTTATCAAAACTTACGGCATTCGGGATTGCTAGGAGAAAAACCATTCCCTCTAAGTGAAAGGTTGGTCGGGCATATGACGGAGACATTACGCTACTACAGACGTACATCGGGTATAAAACACCAACTACCGGTTAGCGCTTCATGTCCCGTTGCATACCGTTACTTCCTGACATCTATCAAAAATGCTTATAAACTCCTACAACATCTGGGTAATATAATAACTGACAAAAGAAAGTTGAATCTGTAGTTGAATAAATTGGATCGCGGTTGAGTGGATAACCAGCTTCTGCAGCTGACGTGCGTCGGGTATAATACACCAACCACCGGTCAGAAGACCTGCTCATCCTGCTCTCACACGGTCGGGAATCCTAGCATTCACATTCAAGAATTTATCAACACCTCTGCTACTGACAATTAAGCAAATCTACAGCTCAATCCGGACAGAGATCGAAGATACGTCTAAGTGACCAGAGGTAGAGAAAGTGGGTAGACCTAATGCAACAGCTGACTCAGGAGATGATCACTAAATCACTGGACAAAATAGTGCCTGCACCACTAGTCTCGATGGCATTCCTCCACCTAAGAAACTCCAATAACAAGCAAACAACTTCGATTTGAAAACACAAAAATCAAAAAAAAAATTTTTTTTTTTTGAAATATACCACGATTCCTAACTTCTTCTAAGTCACTCGGAATCGACCTAAATTATGACAATTCTAATCTGAATTTCTCGAGTTAATTCGGGCCCCACGTTGGGCGCCATCTGTAACGTAAAATAAAAAAAATTTGAAATTTTCCCAAAATTATTGAATTATTTGAAAATTTCAAAAGAAAACCTTAGAAGAAGCAATGCCATATATTACTACCCTGTAAAATACACGCACAACACTGCGATCGCCAGCAGGCATCTGAATCTATTTCCCAGACACCCTATGGATATCTAGATCTCAACCCTTATGTCTACCAACAACGCAACCCAGAGAGGAAGCAGGGAGAGACAGGTACCCCCACATATCTTTGACTCCTTATCTCAAGGATCTGCAGCTTCATCATCCTTCACCCGTGTATCGGTGTATCCAGCATCCCTATATAAAACATACTCACACTTCGCTAACACGGCCACCTGCTCTCCCTACTCCTCTTCCCATCCTCTTCTAAATTTTCCTATCCATCCCTGTCACAGAAGCGTGACACATCTGTCAGCCTACCATGGGTACTGACTACAAAGTCCCGTAGAACAGCCCAGAGGGCACCGGACACCATGTTCACGCCTATCCGCTACAAGCATAGATGTTCTTCTTGTAGCTTGTATAATCTGTAGCCTACACCTAGAAACCAAGGACCTTACTTATATCCCTCGCGAACGTACCTAGACCAGTAATGCAATTTCCTAAAATCTCAAACGAATTCCCAGAGATTCTCCTCCAGATCGTACCTTTGCATCTAGATACTGTTCCCTGATTCTGTGCTTAATGGGATGGAAGCAACCTTATGCCGGCAACGCCCCCTTCCTCACCATCTATTCGTTAAGAATAGATGGAGTGGACTGCATGCGACAACGTAAGGTCGTGGTTGAGATCGACCGTCGCGGTGGCCGGCAGCACCATAGCCACAACCAGCTCAGCCAGGCCATGGGCACTTGCTCCGGGATCTACAAAACCGGTGTTACCTCTTATTATCCTGCCGACCGTTGAACTCAGATGTTTAAGTTCGAAAAATGATTTTTTTAAAGCTTACTGGCCCTCATAACTCTCGAAGAAAAGATGTGGCAAGAACTGACAAATTGATAGTAGAAGATTCAAAAATGCACCTCTCAAAATGCTACGAGTAAACCTAGCCCGTAAGAAAGAAATCCTAATCTCGTCATTATATTAGCCCTGGAGAATGCACATGTAAGTATTAACTGCAAGCAGACCATAGGTCTTCATGGCTGCTGTGGCACGAAACTAATATCTACCCATCCAGCTGCCATGATGATAGGCTGGATAGGTATAGAGAGGTGACTAACCTAATGGGGAGGGAGGATCCAAGGTGTCATCCGATCCTCCTGGTCTCACAACCCACCCGAATTGATTCCGGAAATCATCCCTCCCGGGAACCAAACCTTGGCTGACCTTTGGACCGCTGAGTCCCCATGACTCATTGTTATTAATGGGCAGCCCCTTATCATGATGAGCAAGCATATGAATGCTCGCTTAAACCTTAATCTCACCTAAACCTAGTACTTATCATTGAAAATTACTACTGACTTCTAAGTAGTACCTAAACTAAAATCCAATTGTACATCACCGTTGTTCCGTTTCAAAGACGAGAGAGGGGTACCACCCTCCCTATGTTTAACTTACAAGCTCATCCTGAAAAATTCTAAAACTCCAATAGAAAATCTCATCATCAAAAAAAAAAATGTAAAGAAAGAACAAAAATTTTTTTTTGTTAACGTTATAAATTTTTAACTATTTTATTGAAATTCTATATATATAAATCGGTCTTAAAGTTAATAATCTGTATCCTTATTCTATAATACTTAACTGCCTATCAATTTAGTTTACTTGATTAATTTTTAACTTCAATTAGTTATAACAATTTTTAATGAAATTCAAAGTTGAAAATCTAATTAGTAAAGAGTACATTTGCCTTTATAAGCTCTGTTTAAATATTTATTCGCTATAAAAGAAATGAAACCTTGTTTCATTAAACTTATTTAGCTCAATAACCTATGTCAACTGAGTGTTGATCAACATAAAAAGTGAAATGAATTTTTGATCTCTATGAAATGCTTATCGAGTCGCGGTTAGGAATATGATTCGAGAATAAAATTCGGATAAGTATATAAAAAAAATAATCTTATTACCGCGGCGTTAGAACGGTATCGACGACTTGTAGAAGAGGATTTAGTGTAGAAATCTAACTTGGTTCCTGTCGATATTTAAAGCAGGTGTCTCTGTCTAAACAGAATTCGCGAAAATAACCCGACGAATTAATCTTGTCTGAAAGTGACAAGGACATTTAACAAAAAAAAGATAAATAAAAAGGTAGGACGTAAAAGACAAAAGAGAAACTGTTCAAGATATTACTCCTGAAGCAGTGGCAAAGGTCAACAATCACAAACAAATATACCCTATACGTATGAATACAATTCGTGTTCACACGTATATTCGAAATTATGCAAATTTAAAGCCAATAATAATAAATATTCATGCAAATGTCAATATAATAAAAAAAAATTATGTATTTTGACTGTCTACCAATCGGGTAGGTCAATTTATAAGGATCCACTTTACGACGCTCCGGAAGTGCACTTCAGAATTGCCTGAAAAGGGTTAGTACCAATATATATGACTACTAATGTTGCTAATGAATATTACTATTATACTCCAGCGAGTTGGTTACTGTTAAATTGTAATCGCTGCACAAAAGCGCTTAAAGCTTCGGTATAGGATATATTACTAGTGTCATATCTGTGATGGACACTATCGTGGGTATGAGGACAAAAAAAAAAATAACAAATAGTACGCTCAAACGATACGCAAAATCAAAGGAAAGTATGTAAAGTGCAAAAAAAATAAAAATAAAAAGAAAACAAGTGATATTAGAATGAACAGAGTCTTGATATTACGAAAAAGGTGTTGACATCTGTCGTACGGGGGAGGTACTTCTTCTTCAGCGTACCTGCTTCGAAGACACGATTTTTCACCGAACGCGAAATGAAAGTTGCGTTTGTACTCTAAACAATTTAACCGAAGGAAAGATAACGCGATCACGAACACGGAAGTAGATAGTTTCCATCGGAATATTGAGGCATTGTTCTTTAACATATAATTCAAATTAAAAGAGAAAGCAAGAGTTACTTTAATTGCACCGAATCATCGGGATGTCTTATCTTGTGCAAAAAAAAAGGACGTATACGGAAATATACTTATAGATACATAACTTATTTAATACTGGTTTAAACATTCGGTGCGGAGGAGGAGGCGTGAAGTCCTACCATCCGGTTATTTGGCAGTAAATAGGATAATTTTCGCTGAGCCACCGTCCGTGGCTACAGGCGTCAGATGATTGCTTCGGACGTTTAGGCTCTGATCGACAGATATCCACCGATAAATTCGCATGGAGTGGGATATGTTTTGCTCGTACCACCCCACACACCAGATTAATATAAAAAATATCTAAGTCTTTACCTGGACAATCCAGTAAAATCATACACATTAGGATATTAAGATACATATATATTTTCCCAGGAACTGATTCGAGTCGTTAATATCTCGAACTGGTGGGGCTTGTACGTTCCTACGATGCTCGGCAAATACTTTTATTTGAGGATGAGTTTTGGGGACTGGCATCTATGTCCAAAACATACGCCAAGCGTCCTGCTGTACTGCAAATGATGTTGTTCCTTAATCCTCCGGTCGTGACGTCAGCCAAATCGTGACTGGGTGTCCTCTTTCTTTCCTTTCTGGTTGCACTTTGTGGTGTCCGGAGGGGAGTTCAAGATGAAATTAACCCCTATACGGATCCTCAAAGTGGTCGGGCACGTGGATGGGGCGGATAGATGGTCTGCCACAAAATTAACGCGTGGTATCACCAAACCACGTTAATATGGTGCAAAAAACGCGCACAAAACAACCCGTTCTCCACACGGATTGCTGCCGATAAGTATAGCGAGTGTTTCCAGGCAAAAGAAAAATGGTGTCTGGCCTTGCAGAATCCTCCATATAGCAAGGAGAAGGTAAAGTTTCTCGGACAGCACGTGTCTGAAGAAAATACGCAGCTTCGTCCGTCCTGGCTAGTGTCTGTAATTCCTCGACCACTAAGATTCTCCGAGAGATGGATTGTCCTGATGAAGGGAAGAAAATGGTTCGTTTAGCCACGTGACGTGATATACGTCGTAGACGAAGAATGTCTTTATACCAATATGGCGTCTTCAAAAAAAAATTTTTGCCTCTTCGGTTCTTAATTCCAATATTGCGTACAACTCACCTTTTTCTGTAGTTTAAAATACACACAGGATTGGTTAAATCTTGTCACCGAAGTGTATAAATCACTTTAATAAATTTTATTATCAAAAAAAAATGGACGCGACTTGCTGCGGAATAATGTGCTTGATGATGGAAGTACTTCTTCTTCGGTTGGTGTCTGGCTTCTAACTGAAATGAAATCCACATGGGATTTCTCCTCCTCTTATTTTTGCTTTCCAGGTAGCCGTCGCCATTTTGACATTCATACTTCCTCCTTTCCAATCTATTTCCAAATGTGAACAATTGTTTGGCTGAATGAGATATTGAATCTTAAGGGCTCGTTTTCACTGCACCAATTGTTCAGAGTTGAACTCTTTCTGTCAAATGATATTTAGTGATGATGGAAAAAGGTGGATAATTCCGTGTCACGCGTTAGTCATCTTGACAGGTTTCACTTATATCTCAGCAGAATTACCATCGACATCTAATTTCCTCCGATGCTGAGGTTTCGGCGTTGACGTTTTTTGTGAGTGTAATTACTGGTAATACGAATACCATATTTTTGAATTGGTACCGACAGTTCATGTACCGTATTAGGAATTAGAATATTAAGCCGGCTAAGACAGAGTTCTGGTGACGCAAAAAGGTAGGAAATGAATATCATACCGTATCATCGGTAAGAAAACTTTGATCGCCGTGAAGGTCTGGCATAATTACGTCATGTACGTTTTATAGGAATAGGTGGTAAGGGATATGGAAATAATGTAGTGTCGCTAGTATCACAACAAAAAAATCTGTCCTGACTCGACATCTGTCCGATGCAATTCTTTGTTATGTTTCGAACGGTGCGATTGTAATGCCTGCCTCACTTGGTGCGAACGGGGTGTTATTTTAGATAGTGCGTATTAGCTCTATCGTTCCATCATGTCTTTCCATCAAAAATAATTTGGAACGAACACATGCTGGAAATTTAGGTAGGGTGGGGAATTGTCAGAATCCAATATGGAGGTTGGAATCCATTCGTGGGTGTGGATTCCAATTTAAGGGAACCTTCTTTGGGCGGAATTCATCGAGTGCGTTCAGCACGTTGCGAGTAATGTAGGGGTCTCGCATGTAGATGGAACCGCTGGTGTACACTGATTGTATACTGGCGAGAAAGTTCACCCTACAAGACAGCATTGAGTTTTCGAAGCAATGCTGTTAAGGTCAGAGTTTAATGAGCTTATCATATTTTGCCGTTGCAGTTCCACATCCGAAGTGGAGGGATGTGAGTCTGGGAACGAATAAGAAAAGCTAAGGGTACTATCGTCAGCGAAACAATTCATTGGATTAGAAGTTACAGACAAGAGATCCTTTATGAAAATGAGAAAGAGAGTCGGAGACAAAACGGAGCCCTGGGGCACACCAGCATTTATGTTGTGGGTTTCAGACTTGAATCCGTCCAGTACAACTTGTATTGAACGGTACGAAAGAAAATTTCTAATCCAACGAAGGAGGGATTCGTCGATACCGAAGGCACGCATTTTCGATAAAAGAGCAAGATGCCAGACTTTATCAAATGCCTTTGAAATATCAAGTGCAACGATCTTTCTTTCTCCATAACGATGTAAAGATTTGTTCCATTGTTCGGCGAGATAAACCATCAGATCACCAGTTGCTGCGAAAGCCGTCCTGCCGGTCATTAAGAAGCTTTCGGTCTTCGAGATATTTCTTGAGCTGATAACTTATCAACGTTTTCACGACCTTAGAAAGAAGGGACGTAAGTGCAATCGGTCGATAATTGGAGGGAGAAGAAGATTCTGCCTAGCAAAAAGGTTAGCTTTCGCTTTTTGTCGAAGGCTTTCGAGAAAATTATGCAAAAGCAAATTAATCTTTACCTGGAACACCACGACTTACTCACTCCCTCACAATCTGGTTTTCGCAAGAAAAATAACTGCATTACTGCGTTATTGAATGTTTCAGAGAAGATTAGGAAAGGAATCGATGATGACGAAATATCGTTTCTTGTACTGCTTGATTTTTTGAAAGCATTCGACATGTCAACCATCGATTACTTTGCAGTAAGCTCTCGCGAGTTTTGAACTTTTCGTCTACGGCCACAAAACTAATATACTCTTACTTGAAAAACCGGTCGCAAGCTGTCGAGCATAAAGGTATGTTATCCGAATATCTGGCTGTCACAAGTTGTGTCCCTCAAGGGCCAATTCTGGGACCTTTGCTTTTCAGCCTCTACGTTAATGAGCTTCCATCAATTGTCAAGCATTGTTTTTTTGCGCATGTATGCTGATGATGTTCAAATGTACGTAAGTTGTCCTTTAGGTTTAATTGAACACTTTGTATGTTGCATCAACGAAGATCTCGAAATCTGGTCTCAAAATCTAGGCTTAAGCACTATCCACATGAGCACGACCAACGAACGACGAATGAATGAAAAAAGTGATTTTAGACACGTTTCAAGCCCTATTTTCTTACAAATTCTCAACCAAACTATAGAAATATAGTTTATATTTCATTTATGATGCATAAACCTACGTTTGCATCTCAAATGGTAGTAAGTTTGATAACAAATTTATTCGTCGCGAAAAATATTAATTCGCGACGAATAAACTTGTTTTCTCAAGTTTATTAACATTTGAGATGAAAAAGTACATAAATGCATCATAAATCAATCAATAAACTATATTTCTTAATTGGGAAAGACAGAGTGTGGAAGAGAGTTACACATTCGCGTTGTACGGCTAATGAATGATTCTCTATACTTGACAGTACGTCCGAAGTTGGGCTCGAGGGTGAACTGATGGGTATTCCTAGAAGCGCGAGTATTACGGGTGAATTGCTTGAGGGGTGAAATGCAACTGGCTATTTCTCTAGAGCACTTACCGTAGAAGTAACGGTAGAATAAAGAGAGACATGAAACGTTACGACGGTGATCTAATGATTGGAATGACGCAGTGATGTCTCTGTCACCGATCATTCGTAGCGCTCTTTTTTGAATACCATCCAAGAGGCTTAAGCCCAGAGATGAGAGTTGTACTCAAGCTTTGGACGGATAAAAGTCTAATAGATAGTAGCCATATCAAACGGGGAAAAGAATTTCTTGCACCGTCTTAAGAAACCCAAACATCTTGCGGCGTTTTTGGCGACATCGCAAATGTGTTCGTTCCACAAAAGGTGGTCAGTGACGCCCATACGGAGAATCTCGAGATGTTCGGTCTCATTGATGCAAGTGCCACTCATGGATAGTGGCAAGGGGGGAATATCTCGCTTTGACGATACAAGACAGCATTGAGTTTTCGAAGCAATGCTGTTAAGGTCAGAGTTTAATGAGCTTATCATATTTTGCCGTTGCAGTTGCACATCCGAAGTGGAGGGATGTGAGTCTGGGAACGAATAAGAAAAGCTAAGGGTACTATCGTCAGCGAAACAATTTATTGGATTAGAAGTTACAGACAAGAGATCCTTTATGAAAATGAGAAAGAGAGTCGGAGACAAAACGGAGCCCTGGGGCACACCAGCATTTATGTTGTGGGTTTCAGACTTGAATCCGTCCAGTACAACTTGTATTGAACGGTACGAAAGAAAATTTCTAATCCAACGAAGGAGGGATTCGTCGATACCGAAGGCACGCATTTTCGATAAAAGAGCAAGATGCCAGACTTTATCAAATGCCTTTGAAATATCAAGTGCAACGATCTTTCTTTCTCCATAACGATGTAAAGATTTGTTCCATTGTTCGGCGAGATAAACCATCAGATCACCAGTTGCTGCGAAAGCCGTCCTGCCGGTCATTAAGAAGCTTTCGGTCTTCGAGATATTTCTTGAGCTGATAACTTATCAACGTTTTCACGACCTTAGAAAGAAGGGACGTAAGTGCAATCGGTCGATAATTGGAGGGAGAAGAAGATTCTGCCTAGCAAAAAGGTTAGCTTTCGCTTTTTGTCGAAGGCTTTCGAGAAAATTATGCAAAAGCAAATTAATCTTTACCTGGAACACCACGACTTACTCACTCCCTCACAATCTGGTTTTCGCAAGAAAAATAACTGCACTACTGCGTTATTGAATGTTTCAGAGAAGATTAGGAAAGGAATCGATGATGACGAAATATCGTTTCTTGTACTGCTTGATTTTTTGAAAGCATTCGACATGTCAACCATCGATTACTTTGCAGTAAGCTCTCGCGAGTTTTGAACTTTTCGTCTACGGCCACAAAACTAATATACTCTTACTTGAAAAACCGGTCGCAAGCTGTCGAGCATAAAGGTATGTTATCCGAATATCTGGCTGTCACAAGTTGTGTCCCTCAAGGGCCAATTCTGGGACCTTTGCTTTTCAGCCTCTACGTTAATGAGCTTCCATCAATTGTCAAGCATTGTTTTTTTGCGCATGTATGCTGATGATGTTCAAATGTACGTAAGTTGTCCTTTAGGTTTAATTGAACACTTTGTATGTTGCATCAACGAAGATCTCGAAATCTGGTCTCAAAATCTAGGCTTAAGCACTATCCACATGAGCACGACCAACGAACGACGAATGAATGAAAAAAAGTGATTTTAGACACGTTTCAAGCCCTATTTTCTTACAAATTCTCAACCAAACTATAGAAATATAGTTTATATTTCATTTATGATGCATAAACCTACGTTTGCATCTCAAATGGTAGTAAGTTTGATAACAAATTTATTCGTCGCGAAAAATATTAATTCGCGACGAATAAACTTGTTTTCTCAAGTTTATTAACATTTGAGATGAAAAAGTACATAAATGCATCATAAACTATATTTCTTAATTTTTGTTGAGAATTTGTGACAAAAAAGGGCTTGAAACGTGCCTAAAATCACTTTTTTTCATTCATTCGTCGTTCGTTGGTCGTGCTCATGTAGATAGTCCTTTAGTGCTAAACCCTCTTAAATCAAAATTCTTGGTAACCTCAAGGAACAACATTAACCTCTCCTATCTTCATCTGCTGTTCTCAATGGATCCTGTGTGGAGTATGTAAGATCTACTAAAAACCTCGGGGTAATTTTCAATAATAAACAGTCTTGGAGCGATCATGTAATAAACATTGTCGGCAAAACGTACGGTGTTCTTTGAACTTTATGGTCGACTCAATACTTTACACCTCTACACATCTGCACTTTACTTGCTTAAAGCTTAGTGATTCCGATCCTGACTTACGGTTGCGAATCTTGACTCTGATAGCCTAAGGAAAATACAAGTTGGGTACAACTATACTATAAGATATGTCACCGGTTTACGTCGCTTCGATCACGTATCGCACCTATCTACTTCGCTTCTTAATATGCAGTTCGAAAACTACCTTAAATACCGCGCGTTAGTCTTGTTCTCCAATATACTTGTAACTCATCAACCTATCGATCTTTTCAATGAAATACATTCCTTTAGCTCTCAACGAAATTATATTTTAGTTCTTCCTTCGTTTAAGTATTTAATATCATAACGTCAGTTCTTTGTCAACTCAAAACGGTTGTGGAATTCATTGCCTCGTGATATAAGAAGACTTAATAGCACATCTAAAATTAAAAAAGAACTCAAGATTTTCTATTCACAATGATAACATTTGTTAATTATTTTCTCTTATTTTATTTTAGTTTCTTTCGTTTTGTTTTTCAATATTATAATAGCCCTTTGCACTACTTTCACTTATAGCATCATCATAACTCTATTATTATTATTAGCCGTGTTTTATTGGGAACTTAGCTTAGCTCAGTAATAGGAATTCCAATAAAACGCTATAGTCAGTTTTAAACTGAGTTTCGTTCACCAGAATATCAAATATCGAAAGCTTTCAAACGCCATCTTGAGACCTATCTGAAAGCAATTTTTTTTACATGAGTTTCTATGGTGAAAAACTATTTTCAAATATCGAAAGCTTTCAAACTCCATCTTGAGACCTATCTGAAAGCAATTTTTTTTACATGAGTTTCTATGGTGAAAAACTATTTTCTTCCAAAAGGTTTTGACATTTGATTAACGAAAAACACAACGAAAAACTCAAGTGTCGAATTGCTGAAACCTTATCTTCAGGAAATTCCTAACTAAAATTCCTAACTTATTTTTACTCAGTTTTCGGTTGTTGTTCTTTGACATGTAATTCCTATTACTGAGCTGAGCTAAGTTCCCAATGAAACACGGCTATTATTATTATTATTTATTTATTGTTTATTGTTTATTTCTTAAAATTTGCCATTTTTGCATAATTTTCACTAAATTAGCCGTGTTTTATTGGGAACTTAGCTTAGCTTAGCAATAGGAATTCGAATAAAACGCTATAGTCAGTTTTGAACAGAGTTTCGTTCACCAGAATGTCAAATATCGAAACATTCCAAACGCCATCTTTACACCTATCTGAAAGCAATTTTTTTTAATGAGTTTCTATGGTGAAAAACTATTTTCAAATATCGAAAGCTTTCAAACGCCATCTTGAGACTTATCTGAAAGCAATTTTTTTTACATTGAGTGTCTATGGTGAAAAACTATTTTCCTCCAAAAGGTTTTGACATTTGATAAACGAAAAACACAACGAAAAACTCAAGTGTCGAATTGCTGAAACCTTATCTTCAGGAAATTCCTAACTTATTTTTACTTAGCTTTCGGTTGTTGTTGTTTGACATGTAATTCCTATTGCTGAGCTGAGCTAAGTTCCCAATAAAACACGGCTACTATTACTCCCTCCACGAATACAAATAAAGAAGCCGCCATATTACAAAAATCTATTCGTTATGCAGCTAACATTTCCTACTACAATATTTTCTTGTTGGTCTTTAAAGGCTCTCAGTTCGTGCTCGGTAAACTCGAGTCATTCGTTTTACCTCTTGGTAAAACTTCCGAACCTCATTCCTGTTTTTTAGTCTCTCTACATCCTCGATAGATCGCTTTTCATGCTCTCTCTTTTTCTTTCTAAAAAGCGTTTGTTCTTCTCTCCTCTTCTGTCCGTAGAGCTCCCGAGCTGATCTCGTCCTCCTGCTCCTCCTGCGCTGATTTGTATGCTTCTTTCTTGGCTGCATGTACCTGCCTGCATTCATCATCTAACCAGGGGTTTCGTTTTGATGGCCGCGTGGTCATACTGTAGTTCATAATAAAATCTGGTTTGCGCGATACTTTCGGCAGCATGAAAGAACGCAAACCAAGGTATTTATTCATCTAACATAAGGACGCGTGCAATGAAAAAAAACAAAATCCGAATCCGTGATGACGGAGAAATTTCACCGTCATACACCCCATTGAAACAGGTTTGCGCGGCCTTCCCGGCTAAAAATTTTTGGTCGGTCAAAGAACATGATATTTCGCACCGCATTATGGTACTTTGGTTAAGGAAATTCACGCCGACCAAGCGAATCTTATACGTCTTGAGTTTATCTTTTATTTCTTATCAAAAATTTTAGGCTGAAAACAGACCGAAGCCGACAAGACGTCTTTTTGTCTTTCCGACCCACACCGAGGCCGACAAAGACAAAATGTCTTGTCTTTGTATACAACCTATACAACTGACACGTTTTTTTGTCGATTTCTGTTTGTTTGTTTTGTTCACTATGGTGTGTGTTACATCATAAAACAGTGTATAGGTATAGCTTCAAGTGCTGACATTTTGTCTCCGATTTTTTGTTGCCTTCGGTGTGTTTTGCTTCTATACAACCCCATTTACTGCCACCGACGAGCGGACAAAACTTTTTATCGTGTTGTGTCTTTTTCGGTATATGTTGCCTCATAAGATCAATGGACTTTTGTCCGGGGAATACAGAAAAAACATTTTGTCTGATTTGGGGTGTTTTAGCCTTAGTGGGCGCGATGATGGAGCTTTCTTGTATAGGGGCTCCTGGGCTATAAAAAGAAGTCTTTATTGTTCGAAAGTTTAAACAGAAGTGAAAACCAAAAATATTTATTTTGATGAATACTTAAAAGTATTCTAAGTCATTTTTGAACTGAGCTTGAAACTAAATAGTCAAGTAAAATCTTCAAAGCTCAGTAAAATTGGATTATAATTCAGCTTTAAGGCGTTTTTCTTTTTTTTTAATCTGAACAGAGCCTGAACTGCCAAACTCAAAATTGCGTTTCTTTTTTAGTTCAGTGTTCAGAGCATCAAAGTTGTGTTACTTTTTTCGTTCAGAGCACTGATTCTGAATGTTCAGAGTTCGACCGACGAGCTCCGAAAACAGAGACCGAGCATTGTGGGCAAAATGTCTGAACAAACAAATTTCAAGCATTTGAGATGGCGACAAATGAAAGAAATGTTTAAAATAATTAAAATATTAAAAGAAGCAAGTTGATATGGCAGAGAATATTAATTTTGTGATAAAAAATAGTCTAGTATATTATTTATCAATACAATTATACAAATAAAAAGTACCTGAATATTTAGTGGCTCAATTCTATTCCAAAATTAAATCAGAATGTTCGGACTTCAGAGCTCATATGTTCAGCATGCTCTGAAGACTTAAGCTGCGCGTACGGTAATGCGAGAAAGTGATGCGATGCGGAAGCGTTTGTATGCGAGAAAAAAAATGAGCGTGCGTACAGTGAAGCGATATATTGAGCGAGTTTCTCGCATAGCAACCCGCTTCAAAACTCTTCCGACCAGTTTTTCAAGCGATTGGAACGAGTTCAAACGAGGTTGTGAAGTTTGAAAAGTATAAAATTTATTTATTCCAGTTTGTGTAGTGTGTTTACGAAGATATTTGTTTTGGTGATTATTTTCATTATGAAAGAATTAATAAAGAAGATTATAAATTTATTCTTTCTTTTATTGGAAGTAAATATCTTGTTTCATCCTTTTTCTTTCCTTCAACATACAAGAATATTAATTTCGTTTGAAAATTAAAAGAAACCATTTTCTTGACAATTCTAGTCGCAAAAAATCGCTTTTACTATGCGCACTATCTCGCATCTAATAACCAGAGTATTGCCCAATTTCATAAACAAACACTAAAAGCACTTTTAGCAAACATCTTTTTAAATTATACCAAACCTTTAAAACTTTCGAGTTTCCCCAATGGTAAATTTGAGGGAAATTTCATCATGAATATTTTGTGAGAAAAAATGAGAAAGCGTTATATTCACTTTTTATAATATTCAATGACACTTTTAAAATTTAATGAGTCAAAAATTGCCATTTAGTTTTAAAAGGTGTCTAAGCACTTGGTGAAACCAAAAAATCTCATTTTACGGTTTCAAAGCCTGTTTAGTG
Source organism: Sphaerophoria taeniata (assembly GCA_943590905.1). NCBI lineage: Eukaryota > Metazoa > Arthropoda > Insecta > Diptera > Syrphidae > Sphaerophoria > Sphaerophoria taeniata. The sequence continues at coordinate 89,413,338 of OX016541.1, read as the reverse complement.
TTAAAAAGTTGTTCATGACATCGGGCATTAGTTTTAAAAGGTGTTTAAAAGCTTGTTTACGCTTGGTGTAACCAAAAAATCTCATTTTACAGTTTAAAAGCCTGTTAAATGTTTAAAAGTTGTTTATGAAATTGGGCATAATATCTAATAAACCTAAACCTAATGCTTTTGAACTATTCTCTCCTACTGGAAACACTGATACATACACAGACCATTGGCCGCCAGGTTGTTTGTGGTGGAAGAGTGTCCCTACTCATTATTAGATATACTCTGCTAATAACGCTTCTCGCTTCGCTCCTCGCATCGCTTTCTCGCACTACCGTACGCGCAGCCTAAGAGTTAAGAGCTTTGAACTAAAAAAAAAAGAAAAACGGCTATAATTGGGCGGTTGGGCCTAACTATTGAGACCTTTGGCGTCTCCAAATTCAGGATCCCTTAAAGTAGAGGCAAAAAAACTATATATACAGGGTGATTCACGAGCGTTGTGCCAAAAAGCTAGAGCGTGTAGGTTGAGTTAAGACAAGAAAAAAATCGTATGGGAGGGGGGGTCTATTCCCCCCCGTTTAGCCAGGAGGGGCAATTTTCTGAAAAATTGACTTATTTTCTAAAAAAAAATATTAAAAATCAACGGATTCGTTTACAACACCGTGCTATACCTTTCTGAAAAGCCTAAAATTTCTTCTTTCACTTTGTTTTTAAATTTAATTGTTTTAACGAACAGTTTAAAAAAATAAATTTTCAAACTCAAAATTTTCAAAAAAAAAGCAAAAAAAAAACATTTTTAAACTATTTTTTTTCAAAATTTTATGTAATTAAGTACTAATTTTGTTTTAAAAATTCAATGTGTTTGTTAATTTTTAGTCGAAAACAGAAAACTGGATGCAAAAATTACTTTTCGTTTTTGAGAAATTGAGAAAAAACCAAAACCACTTTTTTCTAAAAAAACCTTTGTTTTTATTTTTACCTATCTGGACATTTAGTTTAATTTATTAGTTAAATTTATAAATTTAATTTTTGGTGATTGGAGTTTTATGAGGACTCAATAAAGTAGAAAAGTATTGCATTTTCCCTGGATTAATTATTTTGCTCATTGATAACGTCTGAAAACTGACCTGCAATTTTTTCTTACTATACCGGCCACTCGCCGGCGAAGGGTTGTACCTGCTAGAGGCTTAAGATAGTCAAACCGCAATTTTTCTTGAATACAAAAACAATAAACAACCTAAAGGTAAATAAAAGGCATCGCATATTTACTAAACAACCATTTACAATTAAAATATTAACTCATCAACACATAATAATAACAAACTCATACGCTCGAGAAGAGTTAGCGGACAGGACCTTCTGCTACGGTTTAACTTGTTGTCAAGATCGGGAAGCCGAAAGACTCTACGCTGAAAAATATCCCAATAGATGGCGCCCAAGTCGTAGCATGTTTTCAAGAATCTGCCGACCAGAGCACGAAGAGCTAGAAGTGAAAGGCCAATGGCAGACCTTATCAATAAACAAAATGGTTAATCCAGGGAAAATCCAATACTTTTCTACTTTATTGAGTCCTCATAAAACTCCAATCACAAAAAATTAAATTTATAAATTTAACTAATAAATTATACTAAAAGTCCAGATAGGTGAAAATAAAAACAAAGGTTTTTTTTAGAAAAAAGTGGTTTTGGTTTTTTCTCAATTTCTCAAAAACGAAAAGTAATTTTTGCATCCAGTTTTCTGTTTTCGACTAAAAATTAACAAACACATTGAATTTTTAAAACAAAATTAGTACTTAATTACATAAAATTTTGAAAAAAATTAGTTCAAAAATGTTTTTTTTTGCTTTTTTTTTTTTGAAAATCTTGAGTTTGAAAATTTATTTTTTTTAAACTGTTCGTTAAAACAATTAAATTTAAAAACAAAGTGAAAGAAGAAATGTTTGGCTTTTCAGAAAGGTATAGCACGGTGTTGTAAACGAAGCCGTTGATTTTTAATATTTTTTTTTACAAAATAAGTCAATTTGTCAGAAAATTGCCCCTCCTGGCTAAACGGGGGGGGAATAGACCCCCCCCTCCCATACGATTTTTTTCTTGTCTTAACTCAACCTACACGCTCTAGCTTTTTGGCACAACGCTCGTGAATCACCCTGTATATTGTTGATGAAAGAACGTATGGAATAACAAATAGATAACGAATGTTTGCGTGAACATGGAAGTACTAAGATGAACTAGTCCTAGATTGAATGTACATAATCGCGATAAAAATATACTGAGGCTAGTCTATTTACTTTTATTACATAATTACAAGTGTGCAAATTATACTGTTCTGAAAAGATTTCGTGAAGGAAACTCTTTTATATCACATAATATAGGCATTAAATTACAAACATTACATTAATGAATATTTAATCCGAATTCCTAATGCTCTTGTTGGTACTAATGTTTGTTTGGTTGTAAAACTTCCTCCAGTTAAAAAAAAAATGAATGGAACCTTGAAGATGGAATTCCTATCTATAAATATACTATTGGCGTTTTTAATTGGCAATCTAGGAGTTGAAAAAAGCCTTCTGAATGCGTTCAATTGGGCAAAAATGACAGTTCTGCATCTGAAAAGAGGAGAATTTCCCTTTTGATTTTAAAAACAGAATGCTTTTTTTAGATTCCGGATTGCCAATTAAAAACGCCATATGTGTATGTAGGTATTATTATTGCGTATACAATTGATTTAGACTTCATTAAACTTCAAATAAAACAAAAAGAAAAGAAAAAACAAAAACTTACTTTCCAGCAAACGTTGAATAAGACTGTCCACATTGAGATCGAACTCAGCCATCTGGTATAGTTAAAAACATAAACTTTTCTTTGGATATTTTAGTGACTGAAAAGTTTAGAACTCAGGGTACTCTGAGTTTTTCACTCACTGCTGGTAAGTGTTATTCAAACAAAAATCAATCCCAATTTAATTACTTTTGACTGTAACGAGGCGTAAACGGTTTAAATCAATTATGAGTTCTCTTATATATGGTGACACATATCTTTTTTTTATAGTTTTTTAGTTAAAAATTTATTTTTCAGGCTTGAAGCACAAAAATAATTTTACTGAAAAGTTGCCTGGACCACGCGCACAATTGTCTTTTATTCTTTATAACGGTTCGAGACCACAGATTAGTTTAAAAGGGAGATGGGAAACTGAGCTGTCAAAATGACAATGCCTACAAGCTGCGGTCAACATTTACTGCAAGAGTATGCGTGTTTTTACCAATACAATCTCAGCAAAGTGTGACACCCCACATGGGGAGTAAATTACCCGGAAAATTTGAAAATTTGTAGTTTTAACGTACGAAAGGTGAGTAAACAGCAAATGGCATCAAATGTATCAAGCAGTAGGATTTCCGATATCAAAAATGAATAAAAAAGAAAATAAAAACAAATGTTCAGTCTAATTAAGAATGCTGAACATGTGAAAAGCTTTTGTTTGAAATCTGATTTTGTTATATAAATACCTGGCTTTATCAGTAACGAAATGCAAGCAAATCGGGTTTCAATTTATACTTAATCCATGTTCTATGAAATCGGCAGTAAGACTTATAAAGGTATAAACGTGTTATTTGACCTCTACCTGATATAAAATGTAAAGTTAGTTTAACTATTTGTGTGTGTTATTGCTTCAAACAAATCTTAATGGCCTTATTCCCTTATTCACACGTGAAGGAAATCGAATTTTTTTTTTGATTAGTGATGGCAAACGGGGTTGCTTGCAGAAAACGTAAGGGGAAGAAAAAAATTAAAAATATTGTGTAGAAATTTGAGGCTTTTCTTTGTGTTCTTCTCTTCGGCCCGCATATCCAAAATATTTGTTTGTCGAACACAAGTAAACTGTTTATCAACGGCTTTAATTCATTTTTCTTTTCTTTTTTTTCTGTTTCTGCGTCATATTTAAAGGCGCGTCCATATTATGCCGAATGATGTCGATCGGCCTGGGCCGAGCGGCACATTCTGGTCGGCACATTCGGTTCGGCATGACGTCTACATTAATTTCTAGTGTGGACCATGCCGAACGAAAATATGTTGACGTTTTGTGTCATTGTTTATATGAAGTTTGTGACGCCCTTGTCGAGGCACTTCAGGATTACGTCAAAGTAAGTAATTGTCTTTTCACCTGCAAGAAAGCCATTGATAGCAAATGGGGTTTGCAACCCACAATCACTCATTGGCTATACACATCGGTAATCAGACCGATTCTTCTTTATGGTACTGATTGCTGTGCTGTGGTTAAATGGCAACTGGCAAGCTTTGGGCTCGATTGTGGATGGTATTCCCTATTTCTTGTGCTACGGCTATTATCCGCTGGCAGCGGCTGTCCAGGTTGTGGCTGGCCGTGCCTCCACCGCACAGCGCAGCAAAAACAAATCAATTTCAAAGCCGAACCACCGTCGTAACCACGTATCGAGCGCACAAGGCAAAGGCAACCACCGATAGCCAAAGCAAAAGCAAACTACCAACAAACGCACAAACGTGACACAAACAGAAACACGAAAACACCCGAATCCGAAAAGTACCACTCCACAACACACAGCACACGATAGATATGTTAGGCAATTAGTTTCTTCTCTTTCAAACTACTACGAAGAGGCTATGGCAGCAATCAGAGGCCCAATGATGCCGAATGAATCCGAATCCAATCCAAGCCAAGAAACTACGATTATTTCGATGATGATAAATATTGTATTTACAAAATGTCTGATATTCTGTAATGCGTGCCGAGCTGATTGCTGTTGTTGACTCAAAATGAAATCAAATCAAACTTTACCCGAGGAGTCACCGAGGTTGCCTTGCAATTGCGACGTCGACAGGAATGGCGACAGCAACTAGATTGACGAATGTTATTTTTAAAGGAGTTTTATTTCTATTGAATTATAATTGCAGGGGCTGGTTGCTGGTTGATTATGATAATATCCCTGCCTCATAGGTAGACATGCTCTGAGGCTAGGGGTCTACGCAAACGACTTCTGTAGAAGCTGCATGTTTGTGAAATGACTGAATATTCGCTAGACAAAAATGCAATTCAACGGTAAATATTTATGACAAAAAAAAACCATGACAATCGATTGTAGTGCCATCTTGAGATCTGGCGCAAAATCTATTTTTTCCCAATACCAAACTATGTAAAAAAAATAGCTTTTGCGCCAGATCTCAAGATGGCACTACAATCGATTGTCATCTTGCGGGTACTAGCTAATGAAAAAAAACATACGAGCTTTCATCGAAGGTCGGTTCGGCATCGGCACGTCCACACTTTATAATTCGGTTCGGGTTTCCGTCATCGGATCCATTTGATTCGGTTTGAATTCGGTTCGGTTCGGGCTAGCATTCGGCAAGAACCAAATGCCGATCGGGATGTCCATACTCATTCGGCTTGGCCGAACGGCATAGGCCGATCGGCATAATTCGGCATAATATGGACGCGCCTTAAGAAACTAAAAAAAACATTAAGGAGTAAGCAAAATCTACAGAAGAAAAATATTAACGTATGAACACAATCGTTCTTCACATGGGAACAGGGCCAATGCAAGGCACGAGTAGGTTTTCGGCCAAAAGTTTCGGAACTCATCCGCAATCATGGATTCTAGTATTTTCGTGGTGAGTTTAAGAAAAACGTGTTTGCCAATTTGAAAATTCAATCTAGCAATCTACGCTAAATTTGAAATTGCGAAAAGAAACAAAAGAGAACTGTTAAAATATAAAAATCCCACCTCATCTCTTTGTTTTTGTATTTTTCATGTACAAGGAAGAAAATAAAATGAAAGAAAATGAAAATTGCGGGATCTAGGGAGTGAAACGTAAGTTAGTTTCCGATCTCCTTTTGTCTCTGTTCGAGACATTAAACCTTTGTATTCGTATCTTTGTATATGGAACTACAGTTGATATACAAAGATTCGTATCTTTGTATATGGATTTACCTAGTACTATCAAGAATGGTTTTCAAGCAAGCAAGCAGAGAACACACATTACAAACTAATGTAAAAAACTGTCAAAAAACTGTCAAACCAAGCAGAAAACCATTCTTGATATTACCTGGTAAATCCATATACAAAGATTCGTATATAAAACACTTAGTATAATCAAAAATGGGGTTTTCGATTTTTTGTGCTACATCAAAACCTAAAAAAAAAATCCCAATACCAAACTTATGTAAAAAAAAATAGCACTGTGCTAGAACTGAAGATGGCACTACAATCGATTGTCAGGTCGCGGGTACCTTTGTATATGGATTTACCTAGTACTATCAAGAATGGTTTTCGAGCAAGCAAGCAGAGAACACACATTACAAACTAATGTAAAAAACTGTCAAAAAACTGTCAAACCAAGCAGAAAACCATTCTTGATATTACCTGGTAAATCCATATACAAAGGCGGGTACTAGCTAAATAGAAATACAATGCATTAAACCATAGATCAGAGATAAAAGGAGATCGGAAACTGACTTACGTTTTCCCTCCGGATAATACCGAAAATCACTGATCTCTATAATACACTGGATAGTGGATTCCATACAAATTATAACACTTTTCTTAACTCCTATTGATTTTGACATGGTACTCTTACACCTGTGCATCTCTTTCTATATAAACCGAACAAGTGAGACAGAGTGAAGTGATCATTGACTTACTATATATGGACTGCTAGTCACTGATCTCTATATTACACTGGATAGTGTATTACCTACAAAGTATAACAGTTTTTTTGACTCCATTTGAAGATGACAGTCAGTGCCCCTTTTCGACTTTTTGACGTCTAACGAACTAATCAAAAAAACATTTGACATTTATTTTCTTTTTGACTTTGACATTTAAATATAAAATTTCGCATAAAATAAACAAAAACTGCAATGCTTGCAGCCCATACCACAAGCATTTTTCCTTCAAATTCGAGAAGAATGAAAATCTCATTTATGTGTGTAACGAACACAATAACAAAACAAACATTCTACAGCCCACACACCCAGCAGATGTAACCAAAAATTCCAACTCTTGGTTTAATCTTTATATGCACATATATTCATTTTGTAAAATAAAAAAAATTTATCATCACTTGAATAATTCAACTTGAAATAAATCTTCTTGAGTATTAGCGGCCAATCGCTCCTTTCGCTCTTCAGAAACTAACACCCTTGTCCTTTGGCAGCGAGATTAAAGGCTTGTTGCCATTCCTGTTGATGGAAATGGAAACGTTTGTCAGTCTTGTGGCGAAGACGTGTCCTTGTGTGTCCTTAACGTGCACAATATCGAAAGAACCTAGATCTCTTTCGCGGTTGACAACTGTGCCGACACGACTCAATTGCTTCCAAGTTTCCTGAATAGAAATTGATGAAATCGGTGACTTTGCTGTTGGCGATGTCTACTTGAACGGTGTTGTTGGCCTTTATCAATGAATCAGGGTTACGGTAACGGATGGTCCTGCCGCCGCTTATATCCAATAAAGGAATTCCCTTGCAGAGCCTTGAAAAAGACAAAACAAATTAGCAAAACGATACGAATTTCATTTCATAAAGACTTACCATACAGACCATATATCTTAAATGAAAATTGAAATAAATAAAGTTACATTTATGCAAATTCAAATTACCAATTAATTTTATTTACGAAAATAAATGCTTCCTTCTCGTTGTTCTTTGCACTGATACAGAGATCAGTAATATAGAGATAAGGGGTTCTTTGACTTTTATTTATGTTATACTGTTATACGAATTTTTCCACTGATCTCTATAATACACTGGATAGTGGATTCCATACAAATTATAACACTTTTCTTGACTCCTATTGATTTTGACATGGTACTCTTACACTTGTGCATCTCTTTCTATATAAACCGAAAAAGTGAGACAGAGTGAAGTGATGTTCAACAAAAAAAGTGACTGATCTCCTTTGTCTAATCTCTGATCTCATTGACTTACTATATATGGACTGCTAGTCGTGCGAAATTCCCATACAAAATTTGAAAATAAATGGTTCCACCGATACTAGCCCTCGCTGTTAGCCCTGCGGCCGGTAGACACCCTAAAATTCCTATTTTGTTGTTGTGACGCCATTTTAAGTTGTCATTTTTACATTAGGCCAGTTCCACCTAACAACATCTCAGATCTCAGAGATTTTTTAGGTGGAACAAAAAATCTCATCTGAGAACTGAAATTTTTTTTTCTGAGATTTCTGAGATGAAATTATTTTGGATTCGATTTCTCACTCAGCTATTTTGACGTGACTGACAGATGTGCAACAACAATTTGTAAGGTAACCATTTTATTTCAATGAAAACCGAGAATTATGTTCCACCGAATGATTTTACCTCAGTTAAGATCTCAGTTGAGATCTCATTGAGATATTGTTAGGTGGAACTGGCCTATTTTTTCAGTTGTCAAATGTCAACCTCGTGCAATGTGTTTTGTTTTGTGTTACAGAAAGAAATTTATTTTTCATTTTTGGTTTTTATTGTAAATTTAATTACGTGCGGCTCAAGATTAGCATTCAAAAATCAATTTTGAAAATTTTAAAGTGAATAAATTACTAGCATACCATGTGGTATGAAGTGAATAGACAGGAACGAAAAATCCGTGGTATAATTGTGGATTACAGGAAAAGAGCCAGGCGTAGACAGGATTTTTATGAGAAAACAGTAAATAGTTCTAGTTATTAAAATACTTAATTGAAATAATTAAACATGCTATTTTTGTTATGCAGAAGGCCGACCCAACAAAGGAAATGTAAAATTCATTTAGATCCTGCTGTAGCAGCAGCTGGCGATGGCACCGGTGATGCAAGTGATATTTCGGATATTCTCAAACAGCGAGAATAGCAACACTCAAGATCACACCACCAAGGAGGATATGGAAGACAATGTCACCGAGCAAACACATCATATAATTGTTCCATCCTATTCGGCTTGGTTTGATTATTATTCGATTCATGTAATTGAGAAACGGGCAATGCCCGAATTCTTTAATAGCAAAAATAAATCAAAGACATCAGAAATCTACATGGCCTATAGAATTTTCATGATTGACACAGGTAAGCTGACTTATTGTAAACATAACTATGATAATTCAATTTAAACAAATCTATTCCAGATTGAATCAAACCGAGTACTTGACAAGCAATGCATGCAGACGTAATCTTGCTGGTGACGTTTGTGCTATAATGCGTGTCCACGCATTCCTCGAACAATGGGGCTTGATCAACTATCAAATTGATGCCGAACTACGACCCACACCCATGGGACCGCCACCAACGTCGCATTTTCACATTTTGAGCGATACACCATCCGGTCTGCAGACTGAATCCGCAAAAAAAAAACCACAACCGTCGCCTGCCAAGGCACTTCTAAATTTCTATAAGAAAGGGAAGTAAGACCAGTCATACCGGAATTAGCTTGCTATGAAATTCACATGGCTTATGATAGCATAAGCCCAACTGCCCTGTTACAAAGGATATGGTTACGACAAGCCAAATGTCTTCAGCGACATGTTTTAAGCCCCGCAAGGAATACACCGCCAATGATTTTCCTATTAGCTCGAGAATAACAGTAACACCCATAATGCCAAGTATTGGAACGATTTCTCACAGAAATCAAACGATAAACACAACGGCACCGCAGTAATTAAATGTGGTCAAGCAACAACAAACTTTTACAACAACCAACAAAGTAAAACGAGATCATAGTTTAGTGCAATTAGAAAACCTGTCTAAAGAATCTCTACTAAATCAGTCTCCAGAAGGAAAATACCAAGGTAACGACCAATGTCTAATATTTCCTCTTGGCCGCCTAAGTTTAAACAAATACACATATTTTGTTGGTCATCTTTTCCATTTTATACATTTAAAATTAAAAAAATGTATTTACTTTGCGCTTTTGCCTTTGGAAGCTCTTTCTCGCGAGGAGGACCAACTCAACAACAACAGCAGCAGCAGCAACAACAACAGCAGCAGCAGCAACAACAAATGCAACAGTAGCCAATTAGTCCGGACGAGGCGTTCGCTCAGTTAATTTTCAATGCTTCGATCTACGGCGACGAGCGGGACACTATTATTGCCAAATCGAACTATTTGCAGGTTAATATCGGTTTTAATAAGTTCGAACGCTTAATTTCAATTGAATTTTCAGGCTATGTGGGGAGTGGGTAAATCGTTTTACTCCCAAACTGTCGCTCCTGCCGATATTGGGTTCCATGATTTGAAATGGCGTATCAAGTACTTTGTACTTGAATAAGGTGGACCGTGATTTGGCCGACTTGAAGCAACTCCATGCGAGTACAACGGCTAAGATAATGGAGCATAAGAGGAAGCTAGCGGAACTTAGTCATAAAATTTTGAAGGTACTATCAAGACGTTGAAGAAAAGCAGTGTTTTATTTTCAATGCCCCCCATTTGTGCAGGTTGTGGTGAAACAGGAATGTACAAGAAGTCGGGCTTGCCCGAGGAAGAAGCGCTGCGGAGCAAGCTGGAAAATATGCAGGCATTGGTTTCAGCGCCAACACAATTTAAGGTATTCCATTGGAATTGTTGAGTCTGGTATGTTGTCTAATTGCTTATGCCCTCCAGGGTCGATTGAATGAGCTTTTGTTACAAATGAGGATGCAGAGGAATCAGTATGACCAAGTCGGAGACAGCAAATACACAATAGACAAAGACTGTGAGTGCGAAATGAAGTACGTCCTATGCATGCAGCAGGAGGCAATTGAATTTCTAACGAAAACGGTCAACAAGGATCTCAAAGCACTGCAGATTATAATCGAAGGAATGCCGGAGTTAGTTAGAGGTTAGAGACGCTCGAACAGTAATTAAAATAAAGAGTTCACTCAAAGTTATGGTTTTTTGTTTTCGTTTAATTAAAAGAAGTAAGAGTACACTTTAAAGCTCATATATTATAACCTTCCCCCGCTCGAAACCTCCGTTTCAGTATAGAGAACCTCGTCATCGGAACACCCAACCTCAATCTCGCCTCTCGCCTTGAGCTCTGTGTTGCAAACAAATCCTCAGTCTTGCGATTTCGCCTCGAGTACAGTGGCGCAATATATCCATGCTCGGTATTGTGCTCCTGTGGTACCTCATCAGGCAGCAGGCATCGACTCCGAAGAACGAATCATCGAAGATGATATTGTGTTCGTTGCTGTAACCTTGATGTCTCTGTGGGGCAGTGGCTGTTGTTGGAACTTCTCCGCGATCAGCCTCGGCAATGACCTTAACATTGATTTGCTTGGCTGCGTTTTTGAATTTCTGAACACTTAATTGTCAGACGAAACTTGGCCATTGGCTTGTTCAGGAGTTTAAGTATCCTGGCTTGTTCGGGCGTGAGGACATTTGACTTCGTGCAGACCGTGTAATCACTGTAAAGTATGATGACTCCCTTCTCCAGTTTCGTTGGCATACCGAGGGAGCGCAAATGGCCAGGGGGCCGGCAGGTAACACGACTGTCTCCGTAGCAACAAATCCACTGCGAGCAAATTCATCCGCCGAGTAATTCTTGGCCCTTTCTAAAACTTACTCTTTGGATTTCTCGGTAAATAGAAGACCACTGGCCAAGCAGCTTGCGAGAGACCTAAGCCCTACCTTGTGCAATTCTTGATGGACTTCTTCGGCTTCTGTTCGTCCCAATCCAATTTGCCAAATATAAATCCATTCGTTGCGAAGTTCTTTTAAAATGTTATTTCTCATATTTTGAACGTAGAAAACGAATATATTTGGATATTTCTCAACGCTTCTTCGAATGTCTTCAATAATTTGTTGCTTCCGAGCGAGACCTTTTTTATCGGTTTTTGTGAGGGAAACTGGAAAATAATCAAATTAGTTGCATGTTTTTTTTTAGCTGGGTAAAAACTGGAACTTACTTTTCTTATCTCTTTTGGACTTTTTTTTCTTCTTTTCGCGAGAGTTATTGGAGTGATTGTATTTTTCACATCCAAATCAGAAATTATTAAATTCAATTAAAAAAAAACCGCCAACATCAAACGTCAAACAGATTAGTTCATCTAGTCGACAATAGGCCTAATCCGTAGCGCTACTGTTTCGACCGTTACAAGTGGAATCATCGTGAAGTTGGTTACTGGCAGTCCATGTATAGTATGTCAATGTCTGATCTCTATTATCTTTATCTCTATTATAGATATCAGTGGTGGGGAAGTGTTATATTTTGGTATAACTGTTATACCTGGATGGTACCTTTACAATTATAACAGTCTTCTATGGGAGTCAAACTTTTTGCTCCTATCCACTATCCAGTTATAATAGAGATCAGTGAATTTTTCCCTTTTCGACTTTATAACAATCTTCAAATGGAGTCACTTTTTCTGTATGGATACACTATCCAGTGTATTATAGAGATCAGTGCTGCTAGTCGTCTGAATTGTCCATACAAAATTCGAAAAAAATGGTTCCACTTGAAATTAGCTACACTAGCGTAAACGTACAAAGTGGCAAAAAAAGGGAATAAAATTTTTTAGCGACATCTGTTTCTTTTAGTTGAGATAAGCTTTGATCGCATAGAAAGTACTGACATCTAGTTTAATTTCTTGAAGATAAACGATGCCATCTTTTTTTTTATATGTAATTATAAAAATATTGACAGTTCTTGAAAAGCAAGCAGGCAGTAGCAGTAAGTTTTTTGTTTTTAATAATTTTTTTAATAATTTCTTTCTTTTTTCAGGCAATTCTTTTACTTTTGTAGAACTCCAAACTGAGGTACTCCTCTTTGACATCAATCAATGGTACAAAGAAGAAATGTAAAAGAAATGTCTTATGTTGGTGACTGGCGTGAAGATCCGAGTTGCCTTGCTTCCTTCGTGGTGCCCGGCTTGAATTGTTTGGGCATTATTTGAATTCGAGGACAATTTCGCTCTTTAATTCAATTCAATGCCTGGAAGAGCACTTTTATCCAATCTCTGAGTTTTGGTAAGAAGAAATTAAAAACCCAAAAACTGTAATTTCATTGAATTCATTTCACAGATTCAATTGGCTTTGGGGAAAAGAGCTGCATTTGAATTGGCCCGGCGTTCAACCATAGAGGCTGTATGCTTCCAAGTACCTACAGGATATCCTAGATGCGATGAATAAAGATTGAGGAATTCCTTTGATAAAGTTGAAAGTCGATGATGATTTCTGGAATGGTCAAAGCTATTCATGGCACCTACAAGATAACATACCATCCCGACGGACCGGAAGGTGAAACGCAGGAAATCGATTTCACTCCGCAATTTAGACGGATGTCGATGATCAAGACGCTCGAGGAGAAACTGAATGTCAAATTCCCCAGTCCAACGACTTTCCATACAAAAGAAAAAACAGAATTCCTGAGCAGGTTGTGCGTCAAACATCAAGTCGAATATCCAGCTCTACGGAAAACTGCCCGTTTGCTGGACAAACTGATGGATGATTTCATCGAAGAGACATGCATCAATCCGACTTTCATTTATGATTATCCGCAAGTGATGAGCCCCTTGGCCAGGTATCATTGCAGTGAGCCTGGTCTAACCGAATGCTTCGAACTGTTCGTGATGAAAAAGGAGGTGTGCAATGCCTACACCGAATTGAACGATCCAGCGTTGCAGCGGGAACGCTTCGAACAGCAGGCTAGCGATAAGGCGGCCGGTGACGATGAAGCGCAGTTGGTTGACGAGAATTTCTGAGCTGCGGTGGAGTATGGCCTGCCACCGACCGGAGGCTGGGGCTTGGGAATCGATCAGTTGACGATGTTCTTTACCGATTCAAATAATATCAAGGTAAGTTACGTTTTGGTAGGGTTTTCTCCATTGCTGTTGATGTGATTTCGTCTTGTAGGAGGTTCTGCTGTTCCCTGCCATGAAACCAGATGACCCCAACAAGAATCAAGCTCCTCCAGCTGAAGGTGCAGTGCCAGCAGACAAGAAATAGATACATTTGCTCGGTGAGCAGAGATTGTCAACAAGAATAAAACAATATTTTAAATTATCAATTATTGTCGAGTTATTTTACTTGAGGCAGGGGGCTAACGGAATAAAACAGCAAGACGAATTGTGTTAAAATATTAAACAGTTTAATTCAACGTTTTTGATTGCAAACTAAAAATCTTAGCCCTGCCGTCCATAGAAATTGGCATGGGAGCCAGCGGCCTCCACATATCTATCGTCGGATTGTACTCTTCCACTTGGTTCGTAAGGCCATCCTCCGTCCGTCCGCCGCAAACGATAATTCAATTGTTCAGAACTGTACACTTCATACCACACCGATTCTCGTCGAGATTATCCAAAAAATCCCAATCATCATCCAACGGATTGTACCGCTCAACTGTGTCCGTTGGTTTTTCTCCTATGTAGCCGGCAAACGCAAACAAATATCCATAAGCAGCAGCCAGTCCAAAGAATAGCGACTCATGTTTGAATGTCTTCCGAATCCATTGGTCGAACGAAGGATCATACCAAAAAGTAAGCAAAACCACAGAAAAATAAAGAATCCGACTGTGTAACAGTAGCACTTACATGTAAATTCGCGATTCAATTTGACCAATTTAACAAAAGTTTGTTTTACTTTTGTGTAGCTGTGACAAACAAAATAAGCATGAAAAAAAAAATAAAGAAGCGCCATTTTCAATTGTCAAAAATGTTACACGATTTTTCCGCTCGGTATGTTGTCGTCGTTAAAAGTGGAATCATCGTGAAGTTGGCCACTGGGAGTCCATGTATAACACTGATCTCTATTATAACTGGATAGTGGATAGGAGCAAAAAGTTTGACTCCCATAGAAGACTGTTATAAGTGTAAAGGTACCATCCAGGTATAACAGTTATACCAAAATATAACACTTCCCCAACACTGATATCTATAATAGAGATAGAGATAATATAGATCAGAGATATAGACAAAGGAGATCAGTCACTTTTTTTGTTGAACATCACTTCACTCTGTCTCACTTTTTCGGTTTATATAGAAAGAGATGCACAAGTGTAAGAGTACCATGTCAAAATCAATAGGAGTCAAGAAAAGTGTTATAATTTGTATGGAATCCACTATCTAGTGTATTATAGAGATCAGTGATGGTACCTTTACAATTATAACAGTCTTCTATGGGAGTCAAACTTTTTGCTCCTATCCACTATCCAGTTATAATAGAGATCAGTGCCGAAAATTCATTGACATAACGAGTGTGTTTCTTTATTTTTTCTGGATATGGAATGGAATAGACAAAGAAGACAAAAGAATTTATCCGGAATATCCAGAATGGAAATGAAAAAGAAACGAATTAGAATTGAAAAGAATAACAATCAGCTGTTCATGTTCAATGACATTTGCTTCATTTGCATTTGCAAAATAAACATTCGAAAAAAGAAATAATTTGCGCAAAAGGATTAAAATAAATGGAAGGTGAATTAAATAGCTGCATTAATTATATCGCACCTGTTACGTGGGATCTATTTTTCAATGAAAGCGATGAAGAAAGTGAATTTGAAGATGTTCGGTCGAACATTGAAAAAAATGTGCTATTTTATGAGCGAACCATTCCAAGATCTAATGACCAAACATTCAAAAGTCCTTTTCGCTTAGAAAGAAATATCTTCCAAACATTGTGCTCCTTTTTTCACTAGCTAACTGCGCATGTGTGGGAGAATATTCTTTAAATTCCAGGTCTGATTTGGAATAAAAAGAATGCATTCCAAATATTCCGGAACGGATAAAGAAACAACAAAAAAGTTTATCCGGAATATTCCGGGGAATAAAGAAACGAAATAGGCGTGTTCCACGTTTTTGGAATATTCGGAAAAAATAAAGAAACACACTCAACATAATATATATGGAATTGTGGACTGATAGTCACTTGTCATTTCCATACATTTCATGAGAAGAAAAAAGGTACAAGCTACAGCAGCGCCATTGGTTCGAAGCGGCCAAATTAGTCCCAAAAAATATGTTTGAATTCACAGCGACAGTGTTACCACATGGACTCTATAGATTGAAAATGGACTCGTTGTTTCTTCCTTGGCTCGGGGACTCGTTTTTATAACGTTTTTTTGTTTGCAGAATACAAATAAATATGTTAAAAATTTAAAACAAAATGATTTCTGAAAGTATTTAATTTTTTTTTACGTGGACTCGTTTTTCAAGCATCTTGGACTCGAAAATATTTTTCCCTGCGGTAACACTGCACAGCGACCTCGTTGTTTAAGCGGAAAACACATAGCTGTTTTGCTGTTAGCGCTGACTCCGTTACGTTTCTGTACTTTGGATTGAACTTTGACTGACATCTGCCATTTTATTAAATATATTTTGTTTTCTTCAAACATTTTTTGTCAAAAATTTTTTTTTTTTTTTTTTGGGCCGTGTGCGAATTGGATGAATTGTGGTTAAAAAATAAAAATGGATGAATTTTTAACCACTACTGTCGTTTTTTAACCTGCTCAGCAGCTAGTCAAATAATGCGAAGTGTCAAAATTTAACCAAACGTCAATTTTTAACCCATTTTTAACTGAATTCGCACACGGCCTTGAAAACAAAACCGACAGCTAAGCGAAAAGGAATTAAAATTCAAATAAAATTTTCATACACACGAACAAAAAAGCATGTCGGTGAGCAAATACATATATAAAAGTAGAAAACATTTCTACTTTCGCTACAGCTTTTGCGACGTTACGTTTATGTTACGGGGTTCTCACAGTATGTCAAATCAAAGGTTGAGCAACAAAGCTGCTTTGTGATAGGTTGTTAGCAATTCCTATGCTTGAACTTCATACGTCACTCAACGCTAACATTAAAGCAGCTTTGTGTTTTCCGCTTTATGTTTTTGTTTTTGTTTATTTTTGACAGCTGGAATCGTTCTTTTTTTGGCCACCCTGAACCAATGGCGCTCTTTACGCTGAACACGCATGAAGTTGGCAACTAGTAGTCCATATTATAATAAATGTCAATGCGAAAATTTTATTTCGATTTCCATTGAACCACATAAAATGGACGGCCCGTCGCTACTAAAAATCAATATTTTTGGTTTCAATGGCCTTGTTCACATGTGAAGAACGATTGTGTTCATACGTGAGTATTTTTCTTCTGTAGATTTTGCTTACTCCTTTATGTTTTTTATTTTCTTTAAGCGCAGCAAACAGAAAAAAAGAATAACGAAGTAATATTAACAGTTAACTTCTATTCAACAAACATAAAATGAAAATATTTTGGCATATGCGGGATGATAAGAGAAGAACATAAAGAAAAACGTCAAATTTCTACACTCAATCTTTTTAATTTTTTTGATTTTTTACTTCTCCTTACGTCTTCTGCAAGCAACCCCGCTCGCCTTCACTAATCAAAGAAAAATTTCGATTTTCTTCACGTGTGAAAAACGATTGTGTTCATACGTGAGTATTTTTCTTCTGTAGATTTTGCTTATTCCTTTATGTTTTTTATTTTCTCTAAGTGCAGAAAACAGAAAAAAAGAATAAAATGAAAATATTTTGGTATATGCGGGACGATAAGAGAAGAATACAAAGAAAAACGTCAAATTTCTACACTCAATCTTTTTAAATTTTTTGATTTTTTCCTTCCCCTTACGTCTTATTTTATTTATTTATTACAATACGTTAAATCCTAACGTTAACAGTGCTTATCTATATGATACTTAAAATCTAAAACTTAAACTAGACTGTTAAAAATCATTAATTTACATTTAATGCTTTTTACATTATCATTTGGCGAGTTTATACAAAAATGTAATTTATTGTATATGTCAATTAATTGGTTTAGAGGGCTATGAGCACCATAGTTTGATCTGCTAAATATTCTATTCAATGGTTTCTGAAGTCTAATGTTTGAATGACTAAAACTAAAATTTAAACTACTAAGAACTGATGGTAATGAAATACGTCCATTTATTATTCCAACAATAAAACAAAATTGTAAGTATTTTCTATGATTCGTCAAAGAAGGAATCCTAGATGAATCCTAGAACTTTGTTTGCTTTTTTAGCTATGAAGTTAATATGTTCATTAAAAGTTAGTTTCCAGTCTAATATAACCCCCAGGTCAGAAAATATAGATACTCTACTTAGAGGACAAGAATCAAACTTATAATTAAAAACTAATGGAACATATTTGCGTGTAAAACTCATGGTCTTACACTTGTCAACATTTAGAACAAGACGATTAATATTGCACCATTCCCTAAATAAAACTAAGTCTTCTTGCAGAAGAAGGCAGTCAGAAGGAGTGTTAATTCTTTTAAAAAGTTTGACGTCATCAGCATATATAAGGACAGTCGAATTTCGAATGATCGAGACCAAGTCATTAATAAATAAAATAGAATTGGACCAAGATGGCTATCTTGGGGGACACCAGAGTTCACAACAAATGGAATAGAACACTCATTACGAAATAAAACACTATAACGTCTATTTACTAAATATGTTGAAATCCAATCAACGAAATTATCGTTAAATCCTTGTTGAGCTAGTTTTATAATTAAAATTTTATGACATAACTTGTCAAAAGCCTTACTAAAGTCCGTAAGTCTTCTGCAAGCAATCCCGCTTGCCATCACTAATCAAAGAAAAATTTCGATTTTCTTCACGTGTGAACAAGGCCCATTTCCAGTCCTCGGCTGAAGAATGCTTGTAATGATGTCCATGTTATGTGACCTATTCTTACCCTGAGGCTCCACAAGAGTAAAATCCAATCCAACTTCTCTTCTGCAATCTCATCCGCAATCCAGTGTTTTTTTTTTTTTTTGACTGGGCATATTATGTCTTGCCATCAGCAAGTAAATGTGTCAAAAAGTCTGTGGAAAATGGACGCTCAATACTACATAGAACACAAATGTCAAATTGATGACAAGATTTTAATCCGCTCAAAAAATCCAGACTGCGATGACCGGATCATGGACTGGATGTTGGATTTTTGGTCTCTATTGGATTATCTGATGACAGGCCAATAGTCCTGTCATCGGAAATGTTCAATGGAGACCCCAAGTTAAGAACACAACGATAAACCTTATTTATTATTACTATTATTATTTATTAACAATATAATTGTATACCTACATATAATTACAAGGCTAATATATTAAAGAGCACAAGCTACTAGGACTAACGGCTCTAATTTAAAAAAAGAAAAGGAGATACATTTTAAAGTTAATAATTATATATTATGGAAAAAAAGAATTATTACTTATTGTATATTAAATTGGAGGTGCAGGGAACTAACTTCACTGGGAATTAACTTCACATGGGAATTAACTTCACCTCAAGTGGGAACTATCTTCACTTTTTTTTGGTGAAGTTATATCCCAACTATGGTGGGAAATTACTTCATCAGAAATTTGTGTGAAGTTATTTCCCACCCGTTGTTCATAGATTTTAAGAGAAAAAATAAGCCGAATGAAATAAAAAATTTTGAACATACGAATTCAAAAATGCCATGTTTCTTTTAATAAGTAGCCAGAGCAGACAAAGGCCTCAAGTTCATAATTTGAGCTTCAGCTTTTAATAAACCGAGCGCTTTTTGTATATTATTTGGACTAAGTAAAAGCAGAAACACAATGGCGCTTTGCCGTCGATTTTGACAACTGCGAAAAGTTCAGCTATAGGAAATCTGTGTAACCTCACACAATGACGCTTTTCCTACGTACGCTTTTTTTGACAAACGTAAGAAAACGTAAAGAAGCCACCATCTGTCAAAAAAAAGTTCAACTTGGTTGAACTTTTGCTTTGTCTGACAGCTCAACAGCTGTTTGTTCATTTGTTGTTTGGAGCAGCGTTACCACTTTAAAAAAAATGGAAGCGAAGTAAATTTGGGAATAAAGCGAAGTAGATTGAGAAAAAGCGAAAAAGATTTTAAAATAGTGTATTTTATACTGACCATGAATACAAAGACAGATCTACAATTAGAGCCGTGTGTGAATTGTGTTAAAATGTGTATACAAACTTGACTTTCGATTTAATTTTGACACTACATGGCGGATATGATGTGTTAAAATTTAACTAGCAAGCTAAAATATGACACTAGTGCTTAAATTTAACCAACATTCCAACCCAAGTTGCGCACGGCGTATAATATTAAACACTTTAATACAATCACGTAACTCATACTTTGCGTATATGTATGGGTTGACATTTCGTGTTTGTAAAGTGTGTCCGCTTATTGTTCGTGTATAAGGATAGAAACTTATCGATTATATATTTTCCTGATGAAAATAAGAGAACTGTAGGCATAAAATTACTCAATGAGTTAATCGAAGCAGATTTTGGAAATATCAAGTAAAATCGAGTGAAGTAGATTTCAAAACATTCTTGATGGTGCGAAGTTGGAATAGATATTCAAAGTTTTTCAAAAATCGAAGTAGACTACTTCGAAAGGAGTAAAGTGGCAAATCTGTTTGATGATGATGGAGGGAGAACTGTCATTCAAAGCACACGTGAAGCGGGTGCATCGTAACGCAACGACGCGTCTGCCTAAAGCGCCATTGTGTTTCTGCTTTAATGGTTAGATAAACAAGGAGCTTTATATGGGGATTGGGATTGGTCCTCCGCTTTGGTATATGGCCTTTTTCTTTTTTAGCTCTGAGCAGTGTACGGAGTAGAGCCTGAGCTCATCGAGCTCGGTCTGAGCAGAGTTAGCTCAGACCTTTCCGAGTTAATAAAGAAAAAAACCTGAGCACGGAACTGTCACACATACAAAAAAAATTGAAAAAAAATATTTTCCTTCATTCGGAGAACAACTTACTCCGCCCTCCATTTCTACCGTTTTAATTTTTTTCCCAATCATCTCAGTCATGATAAATGAACAAAATACATGAAGTTGGCCGCGCTCAACTTTTTACTCCATCTACTCCATCAATTTTAACCGAGCTCGTAGATCGCGCTCTGACCATGGTCTGATCTAAAAAATAAACAAAAGTTGAGCGCTCCGATATGTCTGAGCTAAAAAAGAAATACGGGTTTTTTTTGACAGCTCCGTACCCTGCTCGGAGCTAAAAAAGAAAAACGCCTATAGTATCGTGAATCTTGCTGCGGATTGCCCGCGTATAATGGAACCAACATCCTTTGAGGTCTACTTCGGGAAATACAATATACAAAGCGAGTCGAAATTTTTTTTGCCAAACAGAGAAACAATTTGGGGTGTGAAAAGAAAAAAAATTCGCGTGAATTTTTTTTTATTTTCACACCCCAAATTGTTTCTCTGTTTGGCAAAAAAAATTTCGGCTCGCTTCGCTCGCTTTGCAGCGCTACAGTATAAATTAATTTTTCTTGCACAATTTGCACTAGCATGTTTTTTGGTACGATGATAGTTTAAAAAAATATTTGACATCATTTTCAAACAAAATTGGTAATTTATATTTGAATTGATCAGCTTAATTCATATTTTGTTGTTGTAGGAAATTAATCATTTTTGTATATTTGCACCATTTGTGATTTGAAAAGTATACATTTTGTTTATCCTAAATCTACCTACATTATTCTTCTATAGTTAAAAAAAAAATCTAGAAAATCGGTCAACCGGTCTAGCTAATTAGTAAACGTATAGAAAAAAGCTATTCATTTATATAGATTCTTAAAAAATCATGACCAACCTCCAAGGCTAAGCAAATTTTTCAATGCAAACATTAAAACAGAAAAACATTGGGGACCCCACGAAATATTCTTTCACCCCACTACTGGAAATAAATTTGTCATTGATTTTGATGCGACAATACACAACATGATAATAATGTGTAAATCTTATAAAGATAAGTGAAATTAATTCCCACCTTCTGTGGGAAATAGCTTCACATCAAAGTGAAGTTATTACCCACAGAAAAGTGAAGTAATATCCCACCATAGTTGGGATATAACTTCACCAGAAAAAAGTGAAGATATTTCCCACTTGAGGTGAAGTTAATTCCCATGTGAAGTTAATTCCCAGTGAAGTTAGTTCCCTGCACCGTGGGGAAGGCATTTATGCTTCTCCTGGCTGCGTGGTGGTAGATCGGCTTGATGATTTTAATTGTTGTTTTTGGACAGTTTCCATAGATGCATAGTCCATAATCAATTTTGCTAAGAAGGAGGGCTCGAGCTGCATTGCATAAGGTGTTGATGTGTGCACTACTTCTTTTAGATGATAAATAATTAATATTATTTTTAGTCTTTCAGCGAGGCTTTTTTTTAGTTCTAAAATATGATCATTCCATTTGTGCTTATTATTAAAAGTTAGTACTAGAATATTCAGTTTGTCAACAGAGTTAATGGCTATGTTACCAATGTTAAGAGTTATCGATTTGGTACAAGATAATTTGCGACAAAGGTGCAATATTTTACATTTTTCCAGTGAAAGTCTGGCACCAGATGTACCAGACCATACTAAAATTTCATTTATTAACCACATGAAATGGACGGCCCGTCGCTACTAAAAATCAATATTTTTTGGTTTCAATGGAAAGGAAAAACGTAGCAATATCTTTTTGTAAGTGTATTAGTGTTCCAGCTGTTAGCATAAACAAACAAGAGAAACAATTATTCATTCTTCGTCCTATAATTTTGTACAATATTTTCAAAATTTTAAATTGAAAGCCTTTCGTTCTTGGATAGCAATGCATTATTTGCTTCAACAATCGTCGAAATCATCCAATGAAAATTTTCATAATATCTTCGTACCTATTCTTGAGAACACAACAATAAAACTTATTTACATATTTTCATTATTATTCCTTATTCTCATCATAATTATTTATAATATTCACTATTCTATTATTTATCGTAATTATAACACAACAAAAACGCACTCTCTTCTATTTTCTTTTTCCACACATAATAATTCCATTTGCAAAAACTGTCAAGTTTTTAGTATGTGTTAAAATCAGTGTGAAAATCTGTGTAGATTCGTCTCAAAAGACGAATTCAAAACGTATCAATTCGTCGGGAAAAAACATCAATACTTTTCCCATTGGAAAACGTTTAAGAAAAAAATATTGCCGGCCCGTCGACGGCACATCAATATTTTGGTTCAATGGAAAACCACATAAGTTAGTGAAAAGCTGTTTTGTTTTTTGTAAATCGTTTGTTTTGCTAAGCACATAGAGGTCGTCGGCGTAGATGCAATGATCCAGAAGTGGATGTTTGCTCATAATGTTGGATAGTTCTTGGAAAGCAATTAAAAACAGAACCGCAGACAAAGGAGATCCCTGTGGGATTCCATTGAAAAGTGGGTATGTTGTCGAGAAATGGTTGTTTGTTTTGACACAAAAACGTCTGTTAGTTAAGAATGATTTAACATATTGTGTGATTTTTGGACCTAATTTCCATTCATGTAGCTTGTTTAAGACCAGGTGTATGCCAATCCTATCAAAAGCCTTTTCAAAGTCTATTGATAAGATCGAGACGTGGTTACGAGATGATAATGCATTTGATGTATAGTTGTCTATATGAAGAAGAGCTTCAATGCATCCTTTTTCAGGTTGAAAAGCCACTTGATTAGGGCTGATTAGGTGTTTTTTTTTGAGTATACCATTGCAATCGTTTGGCGATGATTTTTTCCATGAGTTTCGAGATGCAAGGGAGAAGTGAAATAGGGCGATATTCACTAACTGATGTTATGTCTTTTTTAGGTTTTGGCAAGGGTATAACACAAGCAACTTTCCAACTAAGGGGTATTACACCTGTTGATAAAACATTGTTATAAAGTTTAAGTAATCTAAGCTTTATTTCCAGAGGGAGATTTTTAAGCATCGGGTAGGATACTCGATCCCTACTTGGGGTCTTACCTTTTAGTTTTGCTAAGCAACTTTCGAGTTCTTGGATTTCGATTGGTTTTTCAATGAGCAAAGCTGAGTTGTCAAGAGAATGGGTCTGAATGGTATTATTGAGACATTGGTTTTTGACAGCAATATAATTTAAAGGGAAGTTAAAATCGTCAGAATCTACGGACCAAGTTTTAGCAAAATAATTACAAATTTCAGGTGGATTTGAAATATTACCTTGTGGTACAACTATACATTTTATAATTTTGGTTGAGTGGTTACCAGTTAGGCAACGAATGTTGTGCCATATTTTTGCTATGGGAGTGTTTCTGTTTATAGATGAAGTTAAAGCGTTGAAGCTTTGAGCTTTACTTATTTTAGTTTGCCGACGGAAAACAGCCTTTGATTTCTTGTAGTTAATTAGATTCACCTGGTTGGGGTGTTTTTTTCCAGGCCGAGACTTTTATAAGTCTAAGTCTGTTTAGTTCAGGTGACCACCAAGGAGCAAAGCGTTTTTGTTTCTTCGGATGGGATTGAGGAATCGATATATTAGCGGACTGTCTAATTGCACTCAGCAGAATTGCTGCTTCTTTGTTAGTATCGAGGGTTTCAGGTTTGTTGGAAAGATATTTAGTAATATTAAAGCCGAACTTTGGCCAATTTGCTTGATCAGTTTTGAATATAGATGAAAGCTTGTGTTGTACACTGTGTGTTCCAAGGTCTAGTATTGTGACCAATGGAAAATGGTCACTATTGTGAAGATCGTCCATGGTCAAGCTTGAGGTTTTGGAAAGTAGTGAGTTCGAACAGCAACTAATATCGATGTGTGTGAATGTATTATGTGTTGAAAAATGCGTGGGTTGACCGTCGTTTAGAACGGAGAGGTTAGAGCCAATGATGAAGTCTTCCAGGATAGAGCCTCTGGTGTTGGTTTTAGGGGATCCCCATAAAACACTCCAGGCGTTAACGTCACCAACTATTAACACCGGGGTATTTATGTGTGCAAAGATATCGGTGAGTTGTCTCTTACTAAAGTTTTGATCGGGCAAAATGTATAGAGAGACTATTGTGAATTTTATCTCGCATTGAATTTCTATAGCAAGTACAAGGAGGTCCGAGTTGATTTGGATTATTCTGTGAGAGATATTGTTTTTTTATAAGGATAGCAATGCCTTGCTTGTTGGTCACATTAGTGATAGAATTATGGAAGTGTCCGGTATAGGTTTTCGGGATGCTATACATCGCAGAGAGCACTGAGCAGTGGGTTTCCTGTAAAGAAATAAAGCAGGGAGAGTGTTCTTTTATGAGTATGTTGAGCTCATCGTAATTATTTGTGTATCCTTTCATGTTCCATTGAAGAACTTTGAAAAGGTTTTTTTGGTAAGAAGAATTTTCAGTTGTTGTAATTGGTTGTTTTGAATGGGTGGTAGGCGGTTGTGTGTTGGTGGTGAAATATTGGCCCCGCTGCTCGCCTGTCGAGGCACCGGAATCATTTAACTGATTCAGGCGTCTCGACAAACGGTCAGCTGGGTTAACTTTGGTAGGAGGTAAATTTTTATATTGATTCATCTTCATGATTGTTGTTAGTAGTGGATTTGGTTACAAAATATGCGTTTTGTTGAAGGAGAGATTGTGTGATCGAAGAAATTGGAGATGTGACAGCAGCGTTTTCTGTTTCTGCATCAGAGATGTTCATTTGTTCGATATCGTTTTGTTCTGGGTTTGGATTGGAAAAAGAAGTAGAGTTGATTTTATCATTGTTGTGAAGTTTGGGAAGCTTTTCAGCATGCGGTTGTTTATTTATTGTTTTTGTTGGCGATTTTGGGTTTAAGTTTGAAAGTGTCGATTGAGAGTTTGTTAGAGATGAAGAAGAGGATGGCATGCTAGTATTAGTGACTATTGTTTTTGGTTTTTCTTTTGATATGTCATTATCAGAAGAACTGTTACGTGCGCTTGCAGTGTAATTGTGTGGAGCTTTATTTAGTGTTGAATGAGAGCTAGGTAGAGTTGAAGAAGAGGAAGGCATGCTACCAATGGTGACTGTTGTTTTCGGTTTTTCTTTTGAGATGCCAATATCAGAAGAATTGTTGCCTGCCTTTGCTGTTTCATTGTATGGGGTTTTATTTAAATTGTTTTGGGATGGTTTGTTGAGGTTATATATGTGTTTGGCTTCAGCCATTGTACATTTATTTCTTGTTTTAATTGTCAAGATTTCTTTATTTTTAATATATTTGGGACATTTAGTTGATGATGATGGATGTGGTTCTTCTGCATGGGGGCAGTTAGCACACATAATGCGTGTGCAGCTGACTGGGGCGTTGGGATGTGGTTGAAGATTGCACGTTGAACAAACTTCATCTCTAGTACACCGTTTAAAAGTGTGACCGAGAATTGGCACTTGCGACAGCGCATGGGGTTAGGGATATATTCCTTAACCTTTTCTTTATAAAAGCCGATTTCGACAGTTGCTGGTGGTTTGAAAAGGTCAAAGGTGACGAGCATGAGTCCAGTTGGACGCTGCTTGCCATCGACATTTTTGGTGAACTTGTATACTTCTGTAACACCTTGGGGGACATTTCAGTAACAATTTCAGCTTCTGATGTATTAAAGAGGAAGGGAGCAAAAACGATACCTTTACACGAGTTGAGCCGATCGTGATATTTCACTGTAACTGGGCACTGGTTCGCTATGTTGGTGACCGCTATAAACTTTTCCGCTATTCTCTTGCTCTTAGTGAGGATAAGAATGCTACCGTCACGAAGTTGAGAAATGCTTTCATATTCTTTACTTATCGAATCAATTGTTTTTTTCAGAACAAAAACACTTACACTTGTGAGTGGAATATTAGCATCACTGTAAGAGATCTGTACGAATTTAGGATTTTTAGCATTGGTTTGTGTCGGAAGAAGGGGGAATTCTTCAAGAATTGAAGTTTGTTTCGATCGTTTAGATGGTGGAGATGTTAATGGGGGAGAGAAAAGGGGGGTATCCGGGGATAACCCCTTAAATCTGTTCCCATTCATTTTAGCCCGCGGGAAGGGCTTTATAGGATAGAGGTTATCACTTTACTATTAAATGGGATGTGAACTTTGCGCGGAAAAGGGATAGAAAGAAAGTTGAAGAGAAAGAGCAGGTTTAAATAAAACGGTGATAATGTACTTAAGAGAAAAAGCCGCAAACTAGAGGAACGATGTTAACGCAACGAGTGCTAGAAGGAGACTGAAACCTTATTTATTTTCATTATTATTTGGGGCTATTCGGCGAAATCTTTTATTCTGTTATTCTGTTATTCTGTTATGAATTCCCATACAAAAGTTTTATTTGTCAAAAAATCTTTTTTGAATAACAGATTTGGTATTCGGCAAGCCAAATCTGTTATAAAATCTGTTAAGAAATCTGTTATGAACTGTCAAAAAATTCGAACATACTGAAAATCTTTTATAAATCGCCTATTTGGTATTCAGCAAGCCAAAATCTTTAAAGAAATCTGTTAAAAATCATAACAGAATAACAGACAACTTTTCGGGCCTTTTATGATAAAAGATTTCAATAAGAACTACGATTTCAGTTAAAAACAAATTTTTTAAATACTTAAATTTCAAGCGTGGAAGACACAGCTCGTTCATAAGTACATGAAATGGTTATATTTTATGTTTAATCCTATTGTTTTATGTTTTAAGTGGTTTTGCGTATTTGCAGTGAAGTGAAAGTGGTACCTTTTGATAACAAATTTGTACGTATCGACAGTTGAGAAGGTCCTGCTAGATGTCGGTGTTTATTCAGATGGTCGTTTCAAAATGTTTCGATAGCCAGTGATGATGAGCATTTGTGGGTAAGTTACTACTGCCGTCTTAAGTCCAACGTGTCTTTTAAGTTTAATTCATTATACAGGAATATCACTTTTACCTTTCAGAGGTAATGGAGTGTGTGGAAAACTACCAGGCTGCACTAAAAGTATACTCGGATGCAATTACACTATGCCCCGATTCGGCCGCCTACTAAGGAAATCGTGCTGCATGCTGCAGAGTCCTCGGTAATATCATCGGCACCGTATAGGTTAAACAGATTGAAAGATGAGACAGTCGATCCAGGGTCAAGATGAACAATACCACATCAGCTGATGCTATTTATGCTCGTTTATGTTGCCTGCACTATAGTCACAATCTAGAGAAGGGTATTTTGCACTTTGAATATGCTCTGCAACTCGATCCGGACCATACAAAGGCTACGCTATTGCGGAGAAGTGTATCGTGTCAAGGCTACCACCAAAAACAGTATCAAAATGAAATCATAAATAAAACATTTTATTTTATTTTGGTATTTTATTTCCAACGTTATTTTAATAAAATAATCTTTAAAAAACAAGAAGGAGCGACGCATTTCTTGATGTTGGCCATGTCGATTCGTTTGAAGTCTCCATCGGTGAAAATTCGTGTCAGGGCGAGTTCTTGGGCGGCTTGTTTTTCATTTAGAAGTCTTACTTCCTTCGGAAGCTTTTGTTTCTTTTGTTTGGTTTCGACTGTTGTCATTTCAGATTTCACTTCTTCATCCGCCGATTCTTCTTCATCTTCTCCAGAATCCACTTCGTCATCCTGATAGTCTTCATCATCATCATCTTCCTCGTCTTCATCCAAATTGTACTTTTTTTCATGGTAGAAATCGAAGAATTGAACGACTTCGTTCAGCAGATGGAAAGTGGCAATAATTTGGGGTTCGCATTCAATTTTGTTTCCTAAAGATAAATGTAGGAATGTGAAAAGCGTGCAAGAAACAAAAAGATTCAGTCCGGTCTTACCTCGCAGTCCGTCACTGAAATCACTAGCCAGAACCAGGGATGGAAATCGAGGTTTTTCAATTGTATTGAATTTGTTTTTCAAATTGTACCAAAAACTATTTTCCGATGAAAATAGACAAATTTAAAAATTTTATTCAAAAACAAAAAAAAAAAAAACAAAAAAAAACAGAATAAGAAAGGTTTCCACGGATTTTTCAGTGAAGAACACTTTTTACTTACCACACATGGGCTGTCCGTCGCCGTGTGAAAAATACAAAATTTGAAAATAAATGGTTCGACCGGAGAGTAGAATCCGTAATAACTCATTTCACTTATTTATTTCTCGCCGATCTTCCTTTTTTGGTCGAGTGAGTTCATATTGTTAAGGAAATAAGCGTGTGGTTATTGTATTTTTATTTTCAAAGTAAGTCTGAACTCTGAAGCAACAATTTACGACATAAGCTTCAAGTTGCTTAGTAGAAAAGATTCATTTATTAATGCTGTTGAGGTAATTTTCGGTTTTATGAGCAGAAAACGGCAGAAATATTGATTTGTCTATTCAAGTCGATTACCTCAATCAAAAATGGAACAATGCCAATGTGAAGGCAAATGAGGGTACGCAAGCTTTCAACGAATCAGTTTATCTAGTCGAAGCTTGCAATTTCAAGGTCTAGTATTTTGTCCGTTACAAGTGGAATCTTCATGAGGAGTTGGCTTCTGACAGTCCATGTATAATATGTCAATGAGTGTATTTATTATTTCTTCTGTCCATACATTCTTCTACAAAATTTAACTTATATTCTTTGGCAACGCTTCTGCTATCTGGTTTTGAAAAAGATGAAAGATTTTTAAGGGCTTACACCCGTGACTTTTAATATTTTAATGAATTCATACAGAGTTAACAGAAAAACCTATACAAGGCTGTAAATGTTACAGAAAAAAAGTAATTTTTATTACACAAATCTTTTTTTGAAAAAACGATTCAAATTTCACATTAGCAAATTGTACCAAATAGAGACAAATTGTACTTTTGTACTTCAACAAACTCAATTGTATCGAATTTGGTACAATTGTACCCACTTTTCCAAGGGTGGCCAGAACTTGTAGTCTCTCCCTGAGGGATCCCTTTTTTGTACTTTGGTGCACCACTTGGGAGAGAAGAATAGAAATGTATCGCAGAGCTTGACCTTGCATCTATTTAAACAGAAAATTGTTAGAAAAAAGGAACACCCACACATTCTGGGTTGCTTCGACTTACCCATGCAATGTCGAACATTTTAATGGCATCCTCAAACATTCCCTTCTTTACTAGATCTTCGGCAACCATTCCAGCTGCGGTACGAGTGTCGAAATCAACACAATGGAATTGTTGGAAAAGCCCTCTGGAATATTTTATAGTTTAATCAAGTTGGAAAGTTTGTTTTGTTTAGTGCCTACCAGACAAAAATACCATTCTGTTGCATTTTACCAAAGATAAGATCATAGTTCCGACATTCAATTGCCAGATCGCTAACGCACACAAGGAACGAATTGCGTCCCTCGTGGTCTTTGAGATTCCGCAAGAAGAAGAAGTACTGTAGGGCTTCTGCGGGATCGGTTATCTCGAACTTCTTCACATACAACATCACCAATCCAGCGATATTTAATCTTCTCATCGGAACCGGGTACTCAATGTCAACGGATACTGCAACAAGAATATTGTGTTTATTTTTCATCCCGATTCGAACTGGATTCTACTCACTGGCTCCTGGACATTTCTGGTGCCTCCAAGCAGAAACAGCTCATTCAAGGCGAGAGCAATATGAACGGCATGTGTTCGGTATTTCTCAGTTCGAGATAGGAATTCAATTGCAGCTTCAAATTGTCCTGTAAGCGCAAGAACCTGGAAGTACAGATGATGTGTTTCGCCGGCATTGAAATGTTTCTCGCCATATTTCTCCAAAATCATTGTTTGCAGACCGGACTATGTTGAGATTTCGGAGTTGTCGGGAGAATCCGATCGTAGAATCGAAAGTTGAATCCACAAGAAACCGTCAGTGGTTTTGGCAACTTCGTGATGTTCTTCGTTTATGTCGTATAGCGACTTACAGCTTTTTTAAACGGATAAGTGGAGTTCTTGATTTTATTACGGTTATGCAGCTTGAGTTGACCTTCCATCCTGAATTTAATTTTCTGTTCGGGTTTGTTGATTTTCTCTTCATGTACTTGAATGATGACCGGCCCTGCAAGATATAAGCTTGTTTTAAGAAAAAGAAAATTAATTCCCATCTGCACGCACCGCAAGGCCGATTGCAAGTCTTCACACCGCATGCAATAATAAACCATCGGCCAGAACGGTTTGCCTTCGATTGCAATATCCTGCAAGCCAAAACAAGAACCTTGTGCTTCACGCAAATTCTCACTGATTATTGTGATTTTTCTCGAGATAGTTTTTTGCCTGTTCGATAAACTGATTTGACAATTTGACATCGACTCTGAATTGGATCGCGACTTCGAGAGACCGGAGTCACGTTTACCATGTACTTCATGACCTCCCAAATTTCACAGATTTTCTGGTCTTCGAACCACTCAGCGACTTGCTGAATTTCTGTACGAGATGTGGTCGCAAAGCTCCCTTGTTAACAAGGGTATTGTACTCGCATACCTCACGGGCATATGCCATTTCCTAATAAAGCAAAAAAATATGTATTTTTTGTGAAATTCCATAAAAACCTACTTACAATGTGATTCAAGCAGGAACGACTTCCGCAAGTTCCATTAAGAATTGTTTGGAATCTTTTGAATGTCTACCCAGTTCTGCGATGGTCAAATGAGGGCGTTAAACAAATTCAATTTTTCCTGTCTCCAGTCGGCCTTTATGTGTTTCCATTTCTGCTTCTGTGCCGATTAGTAGGACTGTGAAGGGCAGTATTTTTTTTTGTGCAATTTCATCGATTGCTTCACCATTTTTCGGGTGTTGAACATGCAATCATTACACAATGCTGCGGAATTCTTTTGCACGGTAAGAGAATGCAATAAATAATCTAAATCGGGCAGACAAAGGTGAAATCCAATAAATAGAAGAACAAACATACATACATACTTGTCCTTGTAATCCGCCAAGGCGATTTCAGGAAACTGGAACTCCTGTTTTGTTCCGGAAAATGCAGGGGCTGGTTTCTGAAAAGATGACATCTTCATATAAAATAGATAAATTAAAACTGAATTGAATAGAAATTAAACTTACCATCAGTTTTGGATATCCATATTCTTCAGAAATTCATTTAACAATTCCATTCAGGTTGACAAATCACAAAATTTATTTAGGTGACAGCTGATAAATGATAGATGTCTCATAACAGATTTCTTTTTCGAAAAATTCATAACAGAATTTTATAAAAGTTCGAAGTTCTGAATACGAATTATAAAAGATCTTTTATTTCTAAATCTTTTATGATTCATAACAGAAAATTCATAACAGAATAACAGAAATGGCAGAATAGCCCCAATTATTTTAAATATTCACTATTCTATTATTTATAGTTGTCATGGACAAATTTGTAGACGAACAGAACTCAACAGATCCGACATCGAATTATTGAACAAACGGAGCTAAAAGTTCACGAGAAGAAGATAGGCGGCTCTGCAATCATTTAACTGCGTAATTTGATTCAAAGAAGACATTTTTCTCCACTTAAAAGTAAATTTAATTTGTGTTTTTGCTTAAAATAAACTTGACAATCAACAATTTTGAAAAGTGTTTTGTTTCATTTCACAATATATTTAACTCAGTGGAAGATTTCCGTATTATATACGACATTTTTACTTTTAATGAGTTACATACATTTATGTACGTATGCACGAGTCATTGACTTATTATACATGGACTTCCAGTGGCCAACTTCACGATGATTCCACTTTTTAACGTACGCTGCCAGGGCGAAGCGGAAAAATCGTGTAACATTTTCGACACTTTATTATTATGCCAGCTTGTGTCATATCTGTCGAAAAAATTTCATTATTCTTTCCGTACCTGCTTGAAATTTTAATTAACTAATAATTTCTATAAATAATTTTAATAAAAGCAATCAAAAATATTTAATCCAAATGAAAATGGCCAACATTGAATCAATTATTGTAGAAGAAAAGTCCCTTCCTGCCAAACAACTCGACAGAGAAAAGGTAAACAAACGCCGCGAATAAACAACTTTCTTAACCTATTTCTTCTTTTCAGACCTGCCCACTACTCCGAGTATTCTGTTCCACAGGGCGGCATCATTCAATTTCCGAGTACATGTACGGGAATGTTCCATCAAATGAACTCCAAATCTACACCTGTTAGGACGTCACTTTCCACCTTTTTCCAAGAGATTCAGCTGGATATTTGAATCATATAAAACGTTGTCTTAAAGAAGAAATCGTCAAGAGCTCGCTACAAAAGATTTGGGCCCATGAAGGAGATGTGTGTCTTGTTGGCTGCACAAATGTTGGCTAAAGTTCTTTGTTCAACATTCTATTGAATTCTGATTATTGCAAGGTAAGCCTCTGACTGCTTCGAGAACACGTTTGCATTTACATTTTCTCCCTAAGCTTGATGCTCTATAGACCTTGTTAAGGAAGCAACAACATGTCCATGGCCGAGAAAGGCATTGCCAAAGCTCAAATTCCTAATACAACGTCCCTCGGACTTCAGAGTCTATCATAGATTTCGCAGACTCTTCTCCGAGCGCGTTCAACGTGCCCACCAGTGGTAAACAACTCCTTCATTCTGTCGCAACGCAAGGGAACCGGCAAATTTGATGAAATCAACATCGACGTCCATGGAATCTCAGAGCTACAGGGATCAATTCCACCAACAAATGATTCCTTCAAATACCAATACTCGGCCACGTAATGAAGGATGTTATGCGGAATCTCTTAAAGACCCTAGATGACGAGAAACGCGCTGAAGGCTAACGAGTGGGTCCAGCATATCTCTGCGACTCTGGGTGGCAAAGTGGTAAAGCTTCTGGACCCAAACACGACAGAGTCGATGGAGTGTTCCAATTGGCATCGGTATCGCTAAAGCTAAATTGGGCACTTAATTCATACATGTAAAAAATTACAATTTATGTGGCATTTTATTTTTTTCAAAATGTATACATTTTCCGGTTTAAAGCAAGCTGCAATGAATAAAGATCATTAAGGCTTTTTCTATTTATATTCTAATTCT
This sequence comes from Sphaerophoria taeniata, assembly GCA_943590905.1. NCBI lineage: Eukaryota > Metazoa > Arthropoda > Insecta > Diptera > Syrphidae > Sphaerophoria > Sphaerophoria taeniata. Next base: position 89,379,682 of record OX016541.1, on the reverse strand, counting down.
GGGTTTTATTGGTTTTATTTGGTTTCAAACTTCTCGAGTTGGGTTTTGTTTTGCCTGCGATGTTTGTTTGTTGCTTGCATTGTTGTCTGGACTTCGGTTACATCACTGATCGCCTTTTCGTGATTTTGTTTGAGTCGGTCGGCGTGGTATCATGGTCTCTCCGCTCAGTCAAAATGCCCTCATGCTCTTTTGTGTATTCCTCAAGTTTTTTGTTCTTCTCGCTCAAGTACTTTTGGATTTGCAAGTTTATTGGTCTTGTGAGTTGGTTTTTCAATTTCAAATACTCTACAGCCTCGTTGTAGGGTTGTTCGAGGTCCTTCATCTCTCTTTCAGCTAATTTGCAACGATTGTGTTTTTCGGTATGCTCTTCAGTGAGCTGCTCAACCCGCGAGTTGATTTTAACTAGTGGCTCCTTATAGTGAGTGGTCCCAACAATGTCCTCCAAGTACTCCAACATCCCGCACTCGATTTTGCTCTGACCATTGGGCTTCATCATTGCAATTGACTCTACTTCGCCCTATGGAAACCAATGAATTCTTAAGAACTAATGGACTTTAAATGGATTTAAGAAAACGTGCAAACCTGCAGAATCCAAATCGATATTGTTCTGCTTCAATAGCTTCGCAACTTCTTTGAACTTTACTCGATGTCCGTTGATCGTAAAGTACGACGTATTGTCCCGAAAAGCAGTTCGTTCGACAACAATTTCGGTGTTTGGGATTTCCTCCTAACTGCCATCTTCCTTATCCAAAATATGTGTTGAGTATTGTAAATCTTCTCAGTTTGCTCTCAGCTCTCACCGAGTAAGGTTTAAAATAAATATATTAAAATAGTGAAGTTAAACCTTTGTTTCATTTAATTATTTTAACATGGTAGCAGAACATGGTTGATTAGTTGGTTTAATAGCTTAGTTAAAGTTAAATAAAATTAAAGTATTGGTTCAATAATATGAAAATAAAAAAATAATTATAGAGATGAAATATAACATAAAGTAAGCTACCACGTGTTCAAATTTGTGCTAGTGTTATACTATGAGTAAAATAAAAATTCATTTAAATGAAGAGCTGAAAAGAATAAGAAAACTGTTTGCAGACGAGTTTGTGAAAGTGCAATTAATTAAAAACATTATTGAAAACTCTGAAATACTTAAAGTTGAACAAGAAGAAATGGCATCGTATGTTAAGGTAGACGATGTCGTGATCCCCATTTTCGATGGGTCCGAATATATAAGCTGGAAAAGGAGAATATTTAAATTGTTGGAGTTCAAAGAATGTAAGGAGCGAGCAATCAGAGCGAGATTAGAGACAGACGATGTGGCGGCATGGAGTAAGAAAGACATAAAGGCTACGAATTATATATATAGCTCGATATCAAATCGTCAATTAGAATACATCAGCAGCCTAAACACAAGCTATGAAATTATGCAAAAATTCGACCAAATGTATTCTAAAGAATCTACGGCTTTACAAATAGTTTGTTGTAGCAAATTAGAAAATGTTAAATTGAACAATTATGATAATATAACATTATTTTTCGATGACTTTGAAAAAGCCGCCAACGCATTAATGACAAGTGGAGGTAAATTAGATGAGCAAGAGAAGCTGCGCTATATGTTGAAAGCACTTCCTCAGGAGTATTCATATATCGGAGATTTGATTGATGTGCTACAAGAAAAGAAAGAACTTGTGACTATGTTAAATCGAAAATAATGATGAAAAGCATAGAAAAAGAAAGTCAAAAGACAACAAAATTAGACAGAGATAACTCAAATGTATTCAATGCTGAAATGAGAAACAAATGTTACAAATGCGGTTTAACTGGACACCTACAACGATATTGTAAGCAACAAGGAGGTACGCAATTCAGTCGAGGCAGAGGTTATTCCAATTCAAAATCGGGACATCGTGGAGCATACAGCAGAGGGTATCAGCGGGGGAGTTACGGCAGAGGCTTTCATCGAGGTGGCTACGGTAGGAACAACAATCAAGGTTCTGTTACGTGGCAAAACATGTAGAGATTCATTGATAAAATAAGATACCTAAGCATAAGGAATAATAATAGAACAAAGATCTTGAGGATACCTGTTGGACACCAGTTTTCAGTGTCGTCGTCGTTGACGTCGTTGACGTCGTCGTCATCGTCACTTCAACACCAACAAATCCCTCGGTCACTTGAAAATTCCCACGATGGTCACTAAATAGTGGAAAGGGTTTGTCCATTTAGATAATGTCCCGATGAACTGATGTACCTAGAAAGAAAAGAAATAAACAATTAACGATGTTTTGGGAAAAAAGAATGCAAATGAAAGAACCAGCTTTGCAAAGTACAAATTGAGAATCTCAATTTGGATTTCGCAAACCCGATTCACCAAAACACTTTCCCTATATTTTGATAAGGATTATCCTACTACGGTAAGGATTTTACGATTGTATAGCCGGAATCGTCAAAATCTCTGGAAAAAAGAAAAGAAAACACAAAATATTAGAAAAGAACTTAAACCTTTGATACGACTTCGGAGTTTGTTTACAAAATGCAAGTGCATTTTACACTTGTTTGTTTTGCAGACAAAACTCCGAGATATACATAATTTAGACTTACCTGGTAAAGTAATAGAACGAATCCTCGATAGATATCCATTTTTTATTGACGATTACACAAATTTATCGACAAATATAGAAATTTAAATTAAAGACACAAATCTTCGCACATGCGACATATTTGATTTTTGATAGAAAGTATAAAATATTTGACATTTCAATTTTTGTTGAGTGATGTGCGCATACAAGCTATCTCACTCTACCCACAGGGAAAGGGGTGAGAAAGTTATGTATGTGCAAATCAAGTTTGGGACAACCAGTGCTGTCGGGTTAGAAATAGTATTGAGTATTTCTTGGTGGCTGGATAAAAATTTGAATTAAGTAAGATTAATTAGGATTCATTAGGGTTGATTAGGATAAATTTGGATTAATTTGATAAGGGTTAATAATATTGTATTAGAAGTAGACTAGGCATAAATGTTAAAGTAGGAATGAGGGGAAGGTGTATGGATGTGTGGGTGGAATCAATTGATAGACGAGAGGGTTTCTAGATAGTGATAAGGATGGCAAATCCTACTAACATTTAACATTACAAGAATGGTTACATCTCACTCAGGATAGTGGTTGTTATTTACTTTTGGAACAAAAAGACTTGAACAAAGAACCCTAGCCAAGTAGATAGTATTAAAGAAGTAGAAAAGCATTGAAGAATTGTGAGTCACATAGAGAAGAACATCGCGAATTTGAATTTGAATTCAATTTTCTTAAAATTAAAAGCAGCATTCGCTGGTGATAGAATTTTTTTTTTGTTTAAATACAAGAAATATCAAAGTTAGAGAGCTAGTTAGAAAAAGGGTAAGAAACAAGAAATCTTTTGATTAAATGAAAAATTAATAGGAAAAATAGTCCTGATATAGGAAGAGCCAAATAAAAGGAGAAGTAACTTCACACAAGAAGTAAACCCAATAAAAGGAAATCCTTTTTTTTGCTGGGAATTACAACAGAGCAGAGGTAACTCATGAAATTGTGTTCCTAGAGTCTAATTCTAACATATTTTGTTGCAAAGGTTGGAAAACAACCTCTGCTTAGGATTTTTTTCCCACCCCCTTGGATAAAGGCCAAAATTATATGAAATCGGCTGAAGGACGAAGAGGTCAAAACCACATATCGTCGCCTGAAAAGCAAAGTGACATAAGTCAAAATTTGGCGATTTTGAGTTAAGTATACAGAAAAAATCGCAAAAAAAAATATTATTTTTCTATCAAACCGTCGTAAGTATAGTTTTATTAAACTGCCAGAACGAGGGCGTAAGTGACGTTTTGAACTTAAGGTAACATCTCTGGTCTTTTTTCCGGCAAAATGTCTTTAAACACAAAAATGTCAGACTGCTGGTACATTTTGCTTGATAAAAATATTAAATCGTGATAAAATTTATCTGGAAAAGTGACACTTTTTGTTTTGCGTCTTTTGCAAAACGACACTTTTTCATACATTTTCGGATTTTCTTTTCAATTTTATAAGATATTTTGATGCGAAACGACACAAGTCTGACACTTTTTTTTTTAAAACGGTTTTTTTGAAAAACTTCAATATACAACTCGAAAGAAGAAAAAAATATAATACCTTTTTACTCTACATTTTTTTTGTTTTCACTGAAATTCATAACTAAATTGAATTTTTTAAGTAACAAAAAATTTCAAATTGCTTTTCTGAAAATTTAAGAATTTTGACTTATGTCACTTTGCTTTTCGGGCGACGATATATCTAAAGAAGTGAACTAATAACAAACATATATACATAAAGAAGTGAATTCCGAAACTAAAGAAACTTGAAGTCAAAAGACAAAAGTGAAATATTTTGAAAGAATTTAGCAATTTTTAAACTGAATTGAATATTTAAGTTTAAGCACATATTTATTTTTGTAAATCTAACTTCTAAACTGTGTAAGATTACTTTTTGTGTGTGTGCCTTTGAACGCGCTTCAATTAAAAAAACACATTTTAAAGGAGAGATACGGTAAACCGTTGCTACGAGGTGCTGCCGGCAGAACATCGAAGGATCGAAGAAACCGCAAGTAAGTCTCTATATATTCCATTTGTTTTTGGCACAAAAGGCCTAGATAAGAATTGAAAACCGTCGAGGCAAAGAAAAAAGAGAAGAAGTAATTACATAGTTTCTGATTTGATTTTAATAACAATTTGAAATTTCATTGAATTAGTATACATATAGATTATAAGCATTGAATTACATATTTTTGTTTTCTTTTAATAAAATTTAAAATCCATAATGTATGGACACTGAATTTAAGAGTCTATTAAATTAAACATGGATTGCTAAATTTTAAACGGTAGGTGTGTGGAGGCTGTGCAAAGCCGTCCACTGTAAGTGGTGGGTTCCGATCTGTGCAACAGACGATGACGTCACTATAGACTAATGTTGCGGCTGGTTGATCATTTTAGGGGCTACCTTCGACAACATTGGCCACGAAGGTAGCATTTGGTTGTATCGGACTGATACAAGGGTGGGTCGGCCAGATCATCATCGCCAACATCTGATGAGCGTTCCGGGATTTCAGCAGAGTGTCATCTGGGGACAAAGAAGTTAAGTGCTTTAGTCAGGTGAAACAAAATTTTGATTGGTGTAGGGATTTAGTTAGTAGGTTAGCATAGGGTATTTTGGTGTTGGGTTAGGTAGGTTAGTTAGGTTAGAATTAGGTTAGTTTTTTTTGTTTTCAAAACGAAGCACTGATCTTACCTGTCCTTGGATGATACTCACGTACCTTGGTTTGTGTCTTTTCTTCTTACCCTCTCTGATCCTTTTAACGTAGATTTCCGCATCCTTCTCCCAATCCTTTTCCACTTTTTTTTTTTCTCCTGGCACGGTTTTTTTGTTTAGTCGAGCGGGAGATACCTTTGGAAGTGGCAAGAACCTACCCCATCCGACGAGCTAGTCCGTGCGACCGCAAGCGTGCTGCTGCCTTCTTCCAAGGTATCAAAGAACTCCCCCGTGGAATCCTGGCTCCTAACAATGGCGCCCAACGAGACCCAGCGATAAGTCAAGCTTGGCATATCGCAAATTGTTTTTCAATTTTCATTTTTTTTCTTTTCTCCCAATTTTTTTTTTACTTTTCTGTCTTCCACAAACCCAGGTACAGCGGGAACTCTTGAGGTCGTTACGGGTTGGAGCTGCTATCCAATCTTAAGACAAGATGTCTGAGATCTTGTGAGGTAGTGTTCGGTCCGTGACGTCATCAAGAGTAGAATGATGTTGACGACGTCCAACCTTCGGCTATCCGCCAAGTTGGGTTAACCCGACTTGTTGTGAGGTAGAGGATTTGGCGTCGGAAACTTCATTCGGGTGGAAGTTTATCAGCACTTCTCAGCCATCCATTACTCTGACTAATAGTTAAGGGTCATGTAGTGGTTGTGAGGTGTTGATGGACAGAAACTCCGGCTGAATTCCGAGCGCACCAGCTGCAACTAAAATAACAAAATCTATAGTGTCATATATCGAAGCCTATTTACAGTCGGAAAGGAAACTTGGTACAGTCTCACACACCTAGCAAATTTATGAAAATTTTACAAACAAATAAATAAACATTCATTTTTTTTAATTAATACATTGAAATAACAAATTTTTATCTAATTTTTTTTTCTTTACATTTTTTTTTCTTTTTATGCTAAGAAGTTCACTTTTTTATATATATATTTTTCTTGCAATTTTTTTTTTGGTCAATTAGGATTTTAAGTTTTTTTTGAATTTTGGTATACTTGAATTTGAATTTAGTTTTAACTAGTTTTTTAATACGTTATTTAGTTTTGAATTGCTTAGTTCTGAGTCTGATTTCTATATAGAATTCATTCTAATTTTTTTTTGAATTGGAAAATTTTCTTTTTTGAACTATTTGGTTCAGTTTTTTATTCTTGTGGTTGGATTGTTTGCGAAACATATTCCCCCCTCTTTTATTAGAGAGATTTTTGCATTACAATGGCGGATAAGGGCAAGAAGGCTGATAAGGGAGCTTTCCCTAAAGGTGGCAGGGTTCAGACTAGGAGTTCCAAGCAGTATGGGGACCAGAATATAGAGGAAGAGCCAGGTCTGTCAGTACCTAGTGGAAGCCAAGGACTCAAAAACGTTACGAACGAGGACCGAACAGACAGGGACATAGTACAGGTTATTAGAGATATGGCGCTACAGGTACAGGACGAGGAACAAACAGACAACGAACAACAGAACGAAGGACAGGAACAAGATCCCCAAGAAGAAGAAGGTGACGGCGAAGACGAAGAAATTTCGCGAGGATCTCCCATTCCGAAAACACGAGACGAACTTCTAGAAGAGACAAGACGAATACAAGAAGAAAATCAGAGACTAAAACAAGAACAACGAAACCTAGAACAGATGTCAAAAGATATGGAAGACCACAACAGAGAAAAGACAGTCGGAAGAGCACTACCAACGGAACGAGACATGTTCGAAAGAATGCAAGCAGTCGCGACGCTGACTGCCAGAGAGAGTCAGACGAAAACGCTAGGGTTTTTAGCTGAAGGCCTAAGTAATATAATGAAACTGATGGACAAAAACATGAAGACAATGAACGATAAACTGAATACACTAGAGCACTCAATGAAGGAACAAAGAATAACAAAGAAGACAAGAACAGAACTAGACCAAACATTTTCACACGACAGGACGAGCCACTCAAGGAATGATCAATCTCGACACGGACCATCAAATGATCACAGCTCATTTAGGGACAGCAATCCTAGGGTTGATGTTCATAAGTGGGGGGTGAAGTTTGATGGGACTTCAAAGACGATGTCGGTCGAGAGCTTCATTTTTAGAGTGGAGACATTACAAAAAAAGACTGGACTATCTGACGACCAATTATTTGCAAACTTCCACCACTTAGTTTCAGGGTCGGCGGAACAATGGTACTGGCAGTACCTTGAAGAAAATCAGGATGACGAAATGCTTAACTACTTTGATTTGAAAACCGAACTCATTCGACAGTTTAAGCAAAATAAACGCGATTTCGAAATCCTGAGACATATAATGGATCGTAAACAACAGCCTCACGAGACATTTGACGAATTTTATGGTGATATCAGAGGGCTGACATTACAAATGCAAGTTCGACCAAGTGAAAACGATTTAGTTTCTATGATCAGGAAAAACATAAAAGAAAGAGTGGCAACACTGATATTTGGATGTGACATACATAGTGTAAGAAAGCTAAGAGACGAATGCCGAAGAGCAGAAGAGCACCTGACAGCAAGAGACGCTAGAAGGAAATTTGTTAACGAAATAGACGAAGATATAAAAACAAGACTTAGAAATTATGACGACTCTGAAGACGAAGAATTGGAAGTCGCTGCTTTCCAACCAAATAGAGGTGAGAAAAGACCAATGGATAAATACAACAAGTCTCAAAATTATAACGACAAAGAAAAACGAAATGACAATTTTAAGAACAGACAACAGACAGGAGTATGCAACTCAACGTTTCATACTTTGACTTGCTTCGGTTGTGGACAAGGCAACATACCGTTCAAGTGTGCTACTTGCCAGGAAAACTGCAGGGTCGGCAGTGTTCCCGGGAGTCAGCCGCCGACAAAACCGACAATCCCGGAGAACCGGAAAAAGGACGACAACCTGAGGGAATAAAGCTTTTAGTGAGAGAGGTGAAAAAGACTGATGAACCAAAAACTTACTTGACACAGAACTTCGATTCTAAGCTGAGTCTTCACGAGCGAAAGAGACGGTATGACGAAGCCAGAAAGCGGATTTTTGGTGAAGAATTAGACGCTGTGAAGAAGAAGAGTAGGAATTATTTGAAGATAGCTAGGCTTAGGGAAATTAGTGCAATTAAAAGACGGACGAAAAATAGAATAGAAGCTTCAATTTTGACTGTTAGTGACGACAACAGACCTTATACGAAAGTGCAAATAGAAGGAGAGGAAATACTAGGACTGTTAGACAGCGGAGCTTCAGTGACATGTTTAGGGAAAGGTGCAATACAATTAATACTTAAGAAAAACATACAAATGACGAACATGAAACATGCGATCAGGACTGCTGACGGAAACCAACAAAATATCGAAGGTAGTTTCAACGCAAATGTCTCGTGGGGTGGAAAATCAAAAGTTTTAGAGATATTCGTGGTCCCTAGTTTACAACAACCTCTATACCTGGGTGTAGATTTTTGGAGTTCTTTCAATGTCGCTCCAAATATTGTTAGTGAAATCAAGGTGACGACAGTGCCTAGCACCGAGCAACAACAAAGTGTCGAACTAACCCCGGAACAGGTAAAGCGACTGGAGGGTGTCAAGGTACTGTTTCCCTCTTTCGCGGTGTTGGGATTGGGTAAAACCAATCTCGAAGAACACATTATAGAGGTAGATGACGAAAACATTCCTATCAAACAGCGACACTACCCCATTTCACCAGCCGTTCAAAAGCTGCTCTATGCAGAGATGCTTGAAATGGGTGTGATAGAAGAGAGCAACAGTGCTTGGAGCTCTCCAGTCGTCTTGGTTAGGAAAAATGGTAAAAATAGGCTATGTTTGGACTCGCGCAAAGTAAACGCAAGGACCAAGAAGTTTGCATATCCACTTCCACATATTGAAGGAATAATAAGTAGACTGCAAGATACTAGATTCATTTCTAGTATAGATTTAAAAGATGCGTTTTGGCAGATTCCTCTGGAGATCAAATCGAGAGAGAAGACAGCTTTTACAGTCCCTGGTCGACCGTTATATCAATACACGGTGATGCCGTTCGGATTGTGTAACGCCGCCCAGAGAATGTCTAAGCTAATGGACAAAGTCATACCTGGTCGTTTACGCCAGAATGTCTTTGTCTATCTCGATGACCTTTTGATTTGTTCTCCAGATTTCGAATCACACATTAAGTCACTGGAGGAAGTTGCGTTTGCTTTGCGTCAGGCAGGACTTACTATTAATGTAGAGAAAAGTAAATTTTGTTTTAAAGAGATCAAGTACTTGGGATATGTGATAGGAGACGGACACATACGTACAGACCGAGACAAAGTGTCGGCGATTGACGAATTTCCAATTCCAAAGTCTCCAAAACAGCTCCGCAGATTTCTAGGCATGACGGGCTGGTACAGACGCTTCATTCCGAACTACGCGACAATAGCAGCCCCAATGACTGATTGCCTGAAGAAGGGTAAACATTTTGAGATGTCGGATGAAGCAATAAAGTCCTTTGAAACACTTAAGACGAGACTGGTAGAAGCACCAATTCTAAACAATCCGGACTTTACGAAACACTTTTACATACAATGCGACGCTTCAACCACGGGTGTAGGGAGTGTGATCTTCCAGCTGGACGACGAGAAAAACGAATTACCGTTGGCATTCATGTCCCAGAAGCTAAATTCAGCTCAAATGAATTATAGTGTGACGGAACTTGAATGCTATGCGGCAATTCTGTCGGTATCATCACCGATCACGCCAGTCTGAAGTGGCTAATGACACAGAAAGACTTGTCAGGGCGATTGGCAAGATGGAGCCTTAAGCTACAGGCGTTCGATTTCACCATCGAACATAGGAAAGGCGTCCAAAACGTAGTCCCTGATACTCTGTCTCGCGTTCATATGGAGGAGATCACAACCGAACCAGTTCCTGGACTTGACTTTAGCTCCCCACACTTTTCTTCGGAAGAGTATGTTGAGCTAAAGAAAATCATAGAACAACAACAGGACCGACTTCCGGATGTTTGCATATCAGACGGTTACGTATACAAACGAACTGACGTACGAACAGGTGACGCAGTACAAGAAGACAGGGCCTGGAAACTGTGGATCCCTGAAGGATTGAGAGAAAATTTATTGCAAGCGGCGCATGACTCACCAGCGTCTGGACACGGTGGTATCAACAAGACGTTGGCGAAATTGCGTCAATTCTATTATTGGCCTGGGTTGGCTACCGATGTTCAACGTTGGGTGGGTTCATGTGACACTTGCAAGTGCAATAAATCGATAAACTCGACGACTCGACCGCCGATGGGACAACAAACGATCACGGAACGACCATTCCAACGTTTGTACATTGACTTTTTAGGGCCATACCCAAGGACTTCAAATGGTAACACACATATCTTCATAGTACTTGATCACTTTAGTAAATTTGTATTTCTTAAAGCTATTAGGAAAGCAACATCATCTGAGGTAGTAAAGTTCTTAGAAGAAAATGTCTTTCATGTTTTTGGTGTTCCCGAATTTATACATTCAGACAACGGTAAACAGTTCGTTTCAGAATTGTTTACCAGCTTTCTAAAACGATACGGTGTCAAACACACCCGCACCGCAATCCACTCCCCGCAAGCGAATGCTTCGGAAAGAGTCAACCAATCGGTACTAGCAAAAATTCGATCGTACCTCGGTACAAACCAAAAACAATGGGACCTCCACGTGAGCAATGTTGCATTTTCACTCCGAAGTGTGGTGCATGATGCGATCGCGGTGGAACCTTATTATGCCGTTTTTGGTTCCCATATGATCCAAAATGCGAGATCATATGAACTACTTAGGAAACTTGACGCGGTGAAAGAATCCAATATTGAGATTATAAACCGAGAAGACCGATTAGAACTTATTCGTTCAAAAATTTTCGAAAATCTTAAACTGGCACACCAAAAGAGTATGAAAGTATATAACACTAGGTGTAAAGATGTTGTTTACACACCTGGCCAAATTGTTTACCGTAGGAACTTTAAGCAGAGTAATGCCAGTGAGAATTATAATGCTAAACTAGCATCAAAATTTATTAAGTCCATTATTTTGAAAAGAATGGGAAATTCATTGTATGAAGTAGGCAATTAAAGAGGTGAAAAAGTCGGTGTTTATCATGCCAAAGACCTTCACACTTAAATTGTCTACTCCAATGACGCACTCAGATGGTGTTGTGACATTGCTGTAGTACCTGATTTTTTTTTTTTGTGTATACATATCCATATTTATTTTATTAGTTTTTTTTTATTTATTCGATAGCTTATTTATTCATTTTCTTTTATCTGTGATATTTACACTATTTATTTTAGGATTAGGCCCCACTGTGATAACCAACTTGACGATACAACTTCATCAAGTTGAATGTCTGTGATATTTACTTTTGGTTTATTTAACCACGATATGAGTTTCATTTACTCATCCTAGCTGTGATATTTTTTTTTTAATTTAGTTTCAAATCGGTGCAATATTTTTTTTACATTTAACCAGTAGCTTATTTATCTATTTATTTATTTATTTATTTATTTATTTATTTATTTATTTATCTATAAACGATACAGACGAACGATCTATAAACCCCTGAAAATCCACATCCATACAACCTACCAGGTAGTAATGTAAAGTAGGTAGACTAAGTGTAGAAAATTTATCGGAAACAGGACATAATTGTAGGGAGCAAAACAGTTCTTAGAATCAAGCAAGAAAGAAGTAAAATAAAAGTTAAATGAGAGCATGGGACTCAATGTAGTTCTCAGGTAGTAGGCCCAGCCACACACTACGAGACCCCTTTAGAAACATCGCATAACAATGTTTTGCAACGCTTAAATCTCTTTTACGATGTAAGTGTCCTCACGACCACTCAGGCACTTCCATCGAGCCTGTTACGTGGCAAAACATGTAGAGATTCATTGATAAAATAAGATACCTAAGCATAAGAAATAATAATAGAACAAAGATCTTGAGGATACCTGTTGGACACCAGTTTTCAGTGTCGTCGTCGTTGACGTCGTTGACGTCGTCGTCATCGTCACTTCAACACCAACAAATCCCTCGGTCACTTGAAAATTCCCACGATGGTCACTAAATAGTGGAAAGGGTTTGTCCATTTAGATAATGTCCCGATGAACTGATGTACCTAGAAAGAAAAGAAATAAACAATTAACGATGTTTTGGGAAAAAAGAATGCAAATGAAAGAACCAGCTTTGCAAAGTACAAATTGAGAATCTCAATTTGGATTTCGCAAACCCGATTCACCAAAACACTTTCCCTATATTTTGATAAGGATTATCCTACTACGGTAAGGATTTTACGATTGTATAGCCGGAATCGTCAAAATCTCTGGAAAAAAGAAAAGAAAACACAAAATATTAGAAAAGAACTTAAACCTTTGATACGACTTCGGAGTTTGTTTACAAAATGCAAGTGCATTTTACACTTGTTTGTTTTGCAGACAAAACTCCGAGATATACATAATTTAGACTTACCTGGTAAAGTAATAGAACGAATCCTCGATAGATATCCATTTTTTATTGACGATTACACAAATTTATCGACAAATATAGAAATTTAAATTAAAGACACAAATCTTCGCACATGCGACATATTTGATTTTTGATAGAAAGTATAAAATATTTGACATTTCAATTTTTGTTGAGTGATGTGCGCATACAAGCTATCTCACTCTACCCACAGGGAAAGGGGTGAGAAAGTTATGTATGTGCAAATCAAGTTTGGGACAACCAGTGCTGTCGGGTTAGAAATAGTATTGAGTATTTCTTGGTGGCTGGATAAAAATTTGAATTAAGTAAGATTAATTAGGATTCATTAGGGTTGATTAGGATAAATTTGGATTAATTTGATAAGGGTTAATAATATTGTATTAGAAGTAGACTAGGCATAAATGTTAAAGTAGGAATGAGGGGAAGGTGTATGGATGTGTGGGTGGAATCAATTGATAGACGAGAGGGTTTCTAGATAGTGATAAGGATGGCAAATCCTACTAACATTTAACATTACAAGAATGGTTACATCTCACTCAGGATAGTGGTTGTTATTTACTTTTGGAACAAAAAGACTTGAACAAAGAACCCTAGCCAAGTAGATAGTATTAAAGAAGTAGAAAAGCATTGAAGAATTGTGAGTCACATAGAGAAGAACATCGCGAATTTGAATTTGAATTCAATTTTCTTAAAATTAAAAGCAGCATTCGCTGGTGATAGAATTTTTTTTTTGTTTAAATACAAGAAATATCAAAGTTAGAGAGCTAGTTAGAAAAAGGGTAAGAAACAAGAAATCTTTTGATTAAATGAAAAATTAATAGGAAAAATAGTCCTGATATAGGAAGAGCCAAATAAAAGGAGAAGTAACTTCACACAAGAAGTAAACCCAATAAAAGGAAATCCTTTTTTTTTGCTGGGAATTACAACAGAGCAGAGGTAACTCATGAAATTGTGTTCCTAGAGTCTAATTCTAACATATTTTGTTGCAAAGGTTGGAAAACAACCTCTGCTTAGGATTTTTTTCCCACCCCCTTGGATAAAGGCCAAAATTATATGAAATCGGCTGAAGGACGAAGAGGTCAAAACCACATATATCTAAAGAAGTGAACTAATAACAAACATATATACATAAAGAAGTGAATTCCGAAACTAAAGAAACTTGAAGTCAAAAGACAAAAGTGAAATATTTTGAAAGAATTTAGCAATTTTTAAACTGAATTGAATATTTAAGTTTAAGCACATATTTATTTTTGTAAATCTAACTTCTAAACTGTGTAAGATTACTTTTTGTGTGTGTGCCTTTGAACGCGCTTCAATTGAAAAAACACATTTTAAAGGAGAGATACGGTAAACCGTTGCTACGAGGTGCTGCCGGCAGAACATCGAAGGATCGAAGAAACCGCAAGTAAGTCTCTATATATTCCATTTGTTTTTGGCACAAAAGGCCTAGATAAGAATTGAAAACCGTCGAGGCAAAGAAAAAAGAGAAGAAGTAATTACATAGTTTCTGATTTGATTTTAATAACAATTTGAAATTTCATTGAATTAGTATACATATAGATTATAAGCATTGAATTACATATTTTTGTTTTCTTTTAATAAAATTTAAAATCCATAATGTATGGACACTGAATTTAAGAGTCTATTAAATTAAACATGGATTGCTAAATTTTAAACGGTAGGTGTGTGGAGGCTGTGCAAAGCCGTCCACTGTAAGTGGTGGGTTCCGATCTGTGCAACAGACGATGACGTCACTATAGACTAATGTTGCGGCTGGTTGATCATTTTAGGGGCTACCTTCGACAACATTGGCCACGAAGGTAGCATTTGGTTGTATCGGACTGATACAAGGGTGGGTCGGCCAGATCATCATCGCCAACATCTGATGAGCGTTCCGGGATTTCAGCAGAGTGTCATCTGGGGACAAAGAAGTGAAGTGCTTTAGTCAGGTGAAACAAAATTTTGATTGGTGTAGGGATTTAGTTAGTAGGTTAGCATAGGGTATTTTGGTGTTGGGTTAGGTAGGTTAGTTAGGTTAGAATTAGGTTAGTTTTTTTTGTTTTCAAAACGAAGCACTGATCTTACCTGTCCTTGGATGATACTCACGTACCTTGGTTTGTGTCTTTTCTTCTTACCCTCTCTGATCCTTTTAACGTAGATTTCCGCATCCTTCTCCCAATCCTTTTCCACTTTTTTTTTCTCCTGGCACGGTTTTTTTGTTTAGTCGAGCGGGAGATACCTTTGGAAGTGGCAAGAACCTACCCCATCCGACGAGCTAGTCCGTGCGACCGCAAGCGTGCCGCTGCCTTCTTCCAAGGTATCAAAGAACTCCCCCGTGGAATCCTGGCTCCTAACAGTTCACAAGCGTCAACACACAGCGGAGGTTATGGTCAAGAAAATGTGTTTACAGCAGAAGTAAGCGAAGTAAATACAAGTATTTATTGTAATAATAATGATGTGATGAAAAAAAATAATGAAATTATTTGGATACTTGATAGCGGTTGCACAGACCATATTGTAAATAGTGATGAGTTTTTTGACGAATATATTGTTTTAAAAGAACCGGTTAGTGCCAAGTTAGGCGATGGCAATATTTTAATGGCTACAAAAATTGGTAATATAAGAACTGTATTTAGACAACATGCATACGATTCCGAAATAATCTTAAAAAATGTTTACTTTGTAAAAAATATGAAAAAGAATTTAATTAGCTACGCTAAAGTAACAGAAAAACACAAAATAGTGTCAACATTTTGTAGTGGACACCACTGATGTTTCGTAGGGTTGTATGACATGGCGGTCAGGAGCATGTCTATGTACCTTTGCAACGAAAGAATAATAAATAAAAGTCACTTAAAAAGCAAAGAATTCTGCTACCTTTATTTTTTTTTTTTTTTGTCTTCCCATCGATGGAGTCATGGCCGGACGAAACAGTCGTCGGGGATGGCTTTCGCATGGTGCATTTCCCTCAAGGAAAATGATGGAAGCTCCCCGACGACAATTTTTTTTTTGATTTCGTCATCCTCGGTGGGCTGCTATCTGCACACTGCCCAATGGAATATGCACCGAAATAGCATTCTGTCACTTGTTTTTGTTCTCGAGGTTCTATGTCAGACGACATTTGGGTTTCCAACCATATATATTACCCATGTGTCTTACTTACTTACTTACTTAAGGTGGCGCTACAGTCCGTTGTGGACTTGGGCCTCAATCAACAGTCTCCGCCAGTCAGCTCGGTCCCTAGCTAGCTGTCTCCAGTTTTGCACTCCAAGTTGATTGAGGTCCTCTTCCACTTGTGTGCGCCACCTGAGTCGCGGTCTTCCTCTCCTTCTGCGTCCCTCGGGAATAGTGTCGGAGACTTTCCGGGCCGGAGCATTGGTGTCCATGCGCTCTAAATGACCGAGCCATCTGAGTCTCTGGACCTTGACCCTTCTGGCTAAGTTCACGTCGTTGTACAACCCGTAAAGTTCGCTGTTGTATCTCCTTCTCCATTCCCCATCAATGCACACGGGGCCAAAGATGACCCGAAGAATTTTCCTCTCGAAACAGCCTAAGGCACATTCATCCGATTTTGTTAGGGTCCATGCTTCTGCACCATACAGCAGGACAGGGATGATGAGGGTGTTGTACAGTTTAACCTTAGTTGCTCGAGAGAGGGCTTTTCCACTCAGTTGCTTTCTTAGCCCAAAGAAACAGCGATTAGCAAGAGTAATTCTTCGTCTTATCTCAGCGCTGGTGTTATTGTCCGTGTTGATAGCGGAGCCTAGGTAGACAAACTCCTTAACTACCTCGAAGTTGTATGCGTCTATTGTGACGTTCTGTCCGAGCCGTCGATGTTGGGTGTCCTTACTCGAAGACAGCATGTACTTCGTTTTCCCCTCATTTACCGCTAAACCCATTTTAGCCGCTTCTGTCTCAATCCTCACAAAGGCGCCATTGACATCACGCTGTGTTCTTCCCATTATATCAATATCGTCGGCGTACGCGAGAAGTTGAACAGATTTATAGAAGATAGTGCCTCTGGTGTTGACGGTGGAGTTTTGGACTATCTTCTCAAGAACGATGTTAAAGAAATCGCACGACAGTGCATCGCCTTGTCTGAATCCTTTTTTGACGTCGAATGATTCCGTAAGCTCATTGCCAACCTTGATAGAGCAGCGTGAGTTCTCCATCGTCATTTTGCACAAGCGAACGAGCTTGGCAGGGATGCCAAAGCTAGACATAGCTTTATACAGTTCGTCTCTGTAGATGCTGTCATACGCGGCCTTAAAATCAATGAAGAGGTGGTGGGTATCGATTTGCATTTCATAGGTTTTTTCCAGGATCTGCCGCAACGTGAAAATTTGGTCGATGGTAGACTTTCCTGGCCTGAAGCCACATTGATAAGGACCAATCAGATTGTTGACGAAAGGCTTCAGACGTTCACATAATACGGCAGAGAGGATCTTGTAGGCGATGTTAAGCAGGCTGATTCCTCTGTAGTTGGCGCAGTTTAGAGGATCTCCCTTTTTCAGGATCGGGCAAACAATGCTGAGGTTCCATTCATCGGGCATGCATTCCTCCGACCATATCTTACAGATGATTTGGTGCATGCTCCTATCTAGCTCGTCGCCTGCGGCTTTGAACAGCTCGGCAGCTAGACCATCTGCTCCAGCGGCTTTGTTGGATTTCAGCCGTGATATTGCTGTTTTCACTTCTTCTAGGTCGGGTTCACGGAATTGTTGGCTGTCATCGCGTATGATAAAAGGCTCCTGTCTGACGGCGGGATTTTGTTCGTCGTCGCCGTTATACAGTCTACAGAAGTGGTCTTTCCAAATCCCCAGCACTGACTGCGGCTCTACTATGATGTTCCCTTGATGATCTCTGCAGGCTTCGGTTCTTGCTCGATGACCTTGAGCCAGCTGTTTTACCTTCCGATAAAACCTCCGAACTTCATTCCTGCTGTTAGCTCTCTCAACATCTTCCATCTACCCATGTGTCACCAAAGAATAATCTACAGGTAGCATCTGAACCCATAATTCACATCATAGGAAAGTCAACAAATTGAAAGCATCGACGTGATATAGGTAGTGTTTCGGTGACCACACAACAAAATCGACCATCACCAGCAATAAATACATAATGTATTCCAGTGGTGTTTACAATCGTCGCCAGAAGGCATAGTAAGGGCACCGTGAAAACTATCATTCCCTGCCGGGGGTTTCCAAAGAAAATCGATGTCTTTTCATTGGAACCTAACTTGGTGTCCACAGGGTTCGCCGTTTCGGCACTTCCATGATGACTGTTTAGTTGTAGAACTGAATACTCAACAAAATTGGAAATTTTATTTGCGCAATCACTGATATACAATTTTTTGGCTACCATTTTGGTTGGTAAAATATCAGGGCGCACTTCTTTTGAAATGTATTTCGGACTCTAATCCGAACACTGGTTCATGGAGCGACGGATTTGCTTTGCACGTTCTCATAAATGATGTGCAGTGGGTGTGAAGACTGTCGACGATCACAGCCACGACCGAGTATGCAGGCATCCATTCTCGCCTGGAGGAAACATGCGACTCATAGTTGCTTGACGATGAATTCCACTGGATGCTGCGTATCGACTTTACGTCCACGATATTCGGACTTTTGAGAGTTTCCATCTGGAATTATCATCTGTGGATGAACAAAATTGAAATTGTTTTGTTTCTTTAATGACCAAAAAGAAATACTTACCAGGGAAAAATGTGTATTCGCAAATCGCAGTCTTTTCTGTGCAGTGTGCATTACATTGTGTGCATGCCGGAAGCCATATTGTCTTCAATTTCTATTTTGTTTTTTTTTGTGTGTTGTCACCCTCGCATTAGTTCCACTACGCACAAATCTAGTACCTTTTTTGGTTGAATTTATACAGCGGTTCACGTCGTCGTTTACACGCTACGATTTTGCTTCAATTTGTCCTTTCATTGTCTAAAACTATAAAATTCTCATAATTTTCTGTTCTGTTACTCCTGATTTTGGTGAGTTCTGTCTGAATTTCGTTGACATTTGATATAAGTTTGTGCAGTCGTGAGATTGTGTGTTTAAGTGTTTTTGCTTTTGGGAGATTCACAAAATTTTGTCTTCACTATTCGATTTTTGATAAATTTTACAAAAAAAGTGTCCTTGAAAACTTGTCATAGGTGAATAGGTATAATGCTTTCACACTTATTTTTCTTACAATTTTGGCGAGGACTTTAATTTTGGCATAAAACTCCTTGATATCTTTTTTTTTAAGATGGCGAAACTCAAAAGTCTCAAAACAATCGAATGTTAGCATAAAGCTAATTTTTAATGGTAGAGCCAGACCGATCCTCGGGAATGTTGACTCGTATGTGAGTGAACATGTCCATCAAGAATAGTGGAGTGCGAGGACAAGATTCAATGTTCACCAATAGATGTCGTTTAACCAATTCAAAAATTTATTTGGCGCCCATCTTTTCTTTAAAAAAAAAGATGGACGAATTTTCTGATTGGTTGATGGGATGTTTCGATATTCTGATGATAGGCAACAAAAATTCCAATGTCAAAGGGAAACAAAAAAAGAAGAGAGTGAAAAAGTATGTTGAACGGCGTATCCGCATCACTGTCATCGGCAAAGTTAAAACTTAACGTTTTTTTTGTGTTCTGTCAAAATTTATTAACTGAAATACCAAGTATTAAACCAAATTCTTATAAATAGAAAAACTTTAATATAATATAAAAACAAAAAAACTGTAAGTGATCTCTAAGTGAAAATAGTAAAAGTGCCAAAAATGATAACCAATTTTCTAGTTGGCTGATTTCCTTGTGTGTTTTTGGTTCTTCGTAAAGCAGCGTACAACGACGACTTCAAACATTTGTATCGGCATGCAAGCACAATTTTCTGGATCAAAATTGCTGCCCCACTTTTTGTTCGGTGAGTGATTGGTTCCATTGATTCTTCTGAAATAAGATGAATTAAACGTTTATATAGTTTAATTTCTGTAGGCTTACTTACATCTCAGTATCGGCGATCACCCACGTCAATCACCAGAACCCTCGTGAAGGTGATCGCCGCCGCAATATATTTGTCCGAAGAAAAATTACTTGAAACAAGATTGTTTCCGACGTACGAAGATTGGTACTGAACCAGAAGTATAGTCAAGCCGACGATCTTTAAGAAAGCTGGATGAATTGCAAATCCTCTACTAGCGAAGAATCTTCTAATCCCATTCAAGATTTCATCATTTTTGCAATCAGCCATTCAATAAAATTTTCATTTTTTTTTATGTATGTACAAACTCAAAATTTTCTATCATTAGTAACTTTTTTTAAATATTGTCACCTCTTTTTGACAAGCAAAGAGGATTGCTTTTGTTTAAGGTGTTTTCATTTTTTGTTTTGCCTAAAGCTGCAAATTTACGGTTTTTTAGAACGAGATTTAGTTCAGAGATTTTCAAAGTCAGGTTCTTTTCTCTTGCGCGAAGGTAGCCTACCAAAAAAGAAGAAAAACTCGGAACAAGCGAATACTTACCTTCCAAATTGAGCTCATTTTAGGTAAGGGTATTGTTAGTGTTCCTTTGAGGAGAAGAGAAGGCGCGACAAAGAGGGAAGAAAGTTGATTCGAATAAATTCTTCGAATTAAAAATCATTCTTTTTATTTTTCTTATGGTAATGAAATTTCTATGCTACATAATCCTAATTGCTTGTTACAAGGTTAAATCTTATGTACAAATCAAATTCAGTTGTCCTTAAATTATCTGTTTAATGGTATTCAAATAAAATAATGTATGTTCAAACCGTTAAGGTGAAATTTAGTTCTTTTCTTGTCGAGTGAGAACTCGATGGATCTCTAAGCATCTATTTTCAGGGGATGTGGATGGCGACAATATGATTTGGTGACGACAGAAGAGAAGCTGAAACGGTGAGTCATTTGGTTTAGGGGAAGTCGGAAATTTATAGGCCACCGGACTTCTATGGTTGGGTGGGATATGGCCATGCCGATTAACACCACGGCACCCTCTAGTGGCAACGTCCGTCTGCTGCTTTAGTTTTCTTTGGTGTGTTCTTTTTTTTGTTAACTAGGATCAATTCTATGGCATGTTAAAAATGTAATAGGTTGGTTTCCTAGGTTTGCGGACAAGATCCCACGACTCCGGCGAGCTCGAGCCGAGCACTCGCAAGCATGCCAGTCCGCAGACCTAGGGAAAACAGTGCTTCACGCACCAACACCACCAACACAAGCCTATTACAAATGGCGCCCACAACGTTTGTCTTTGTCTTTCGTCCTCTACACTCCAAATTTTAAATTTTCCCTAATTGTTTCTGTTTTCATCCTTGGTAACTCGTATGTCGTGCAACGGAAAGCCATTGGGCATACCGATTGCATTTGCGACGAGATAACAAGGGGATGAAAACAGCAACAATTAACCTATGTCTTTTTTCGTCTCTACCCTTTCGTTTTTCTGTTTACATTTTACTTTACTATCTTTCTAATTTTTAATTTTCTTTTCAATTGTCTTGTTTTCTTTCAAGTTTTGGCGTCCTGTAGTTGACGTTAAGTCGCACAGCTGCCCAAATACTTTTTTTTCTTCTTTTTGTGTTGTTTTCTATTGCATTATGTCTTTTCGCTAAGTTTTTGAACTGGTGAAAATTGCGAATGCAGTAGTAAACAACAACCTATCTTGTCCTACGTCAACTTTTGTGTGCATATTTGCCCTAGAGGGATATATTTCAAAAATTAGTCCGTCTGTCAGTAATTGAGATCAGTTAAGAGAAGGAGTCACCGTTTCAGCCAATCGAATCGTCAACAAAGTGTCACCACCAAATCGTTGCCTGAAGCATCCCCGAACATTACATGATAAACAAATACAATTCATTTCTTTTTGAAAAATTACAAGATTTCTCTAAAGGCATAGCCATTATAAAGGTAATATTTACATTTTTTGTTTTTTGTTTTTTTGTTGTTTTGATTTCGTTTTCGCAAGTTCGAAACAATACAAATTGCTTATTTTTGAATTGAAAATAGGGTTAATTTTTACGAGTTTTCGAATTTTTTTTGTTCTTAATTTTTCAAACAAGATTTCAATTTATTATATAATTGGTTCTTAGTTTTGAAAAATTCATTTTTTGTTGTTACTTACATTATTTTTTTTGTAATTATTATTTTCGTTATTTATTTATTTTTCTTTCTTTACATTTTGTTTTTTTTTGTTTTTGTATATCTTTTTGGTTTTTGGTCATTTACTTTTTTTTACCATTTACTTTAATTTTTATTTACCTTAATTTTGGTAAATTCATTTTTTTTACATTCTTTATACTTTTTCGTTCATTTTTTCATTTCTTACATTATACTTCATATTTTTTTTTACAATTTTTTTTGTTTTGTTTTTTTTTCATTTATTTTACATTTTTCGTGTCAATTTATTGATTTCCTTTTTGTAAGTTTACATTTTGTAAGTTTACATTTTTCTTGTTAAATTATTTTGTTTTTTCTATTCTAATTCTAAGTTTTTTTTTCTTTTTTTTTTGTGTTCATTTTACATTTTTGGTTTTTTTGGTTACAATTACTTATTCATTTTTTTTACGTTCGCATATATATATATATATATTTATTTTTGTTAACTTATTATTTTTTTTGTCACATTTTTTTTTGTTAATTTATTATAATTCTTTGTACATTCATTTTTTTTTGTCTAAATACTTATAATACACTTTTTTTTTGTTTTTTTTTTGTTAACTTATAATTTTTGTTTTTTTACATTTTTGCGTTAATTTATTCCTTTTTTGTTACAATAATTTCGTTTAACTTATTTATTTACTTTGTCTTTTACAGTTTTTCTGTTAATTTATTATAATTTTTTTTTTGATTCTTTTGTTTGTTTCATTTTTTTTGCTTAACTTATTTATTTATTTATTTATTTATTTTTCCTTTTTTGTTACATTTTTTTTTGGTTCTTTTGTTTACTTATTCGATAGTTTTTTTTGTTAATTTATTAATTTTTTTTGTTTGTTTTTGTTCATTTCAAAAACAGAATATATATATATATACATTAAATCTAATAACTTAAAAGTAAAAACATATACATATATATAACAAATCAAAACCAAAAAAGATACGAAAGCTAACGAAATCAAAATGAAGAAAACCCAGGAAAGCGGGGCTATAAGAAAGAATTTACGTTCTCAAGGTCCAATAGCAGAAAACGACCAAGAACGTCTATTAAACAGCATTAGCCCCATGCTTTTTAATCACCCTCCTCCAAGCAACAATCAGCAAATCAATAATGTTAATGATTCAGGAGCCAATCAGAATTTCGACACCGACACTTTGGTTGAGCAGAGGCCGCGAGTTCTTCGTACCCCAGTGGGCATGATGGGCTCACATCGAGGTGACATTTCCGAAGTGCCAGTCAACGATCAAAGCCAACATTTGGTAGTTAGGGATCAAGGGAATGAGTCATTGGCTCAAAATCTACTAAACGTCTCCAATGAGTCCAACTCCATTACTGCCCCAAGCTTTAGTAGCTTGAGTCATCTAGGAGCAGCGGGCGGTGAAACGGATGTCATTGGTAGGATCCGTGACGAGCCCATCTTAGAAAACCTAACAAGCAATAATTCACAAAAACCTACAAACAACATGTCAGATCCATCAGATCATGTGCCTGATAGTATGAAGGCATATATTAATCTAACACTTGTCAATGCCTTCGCTTCATACGCTGAGTCGATGAAGTCGGAGATTTCCGATAGCATTAAAAAGATTATGAAGGATAACTTCATAGAGTTTTTAGGAGACATGAATACGGCCACTATACCTCTGAGAAGAGAAGAGCCGAAACCGAAATCTTCCTCTAAAACAAGTTCTGTTGACAGGCCAATACCCGTAGGTAATGGCCCACCACAAAACGCCCAATCATCTTTGATACATCGACCACCAACATCTAATAATCAGCGGAATCAAAACGATTTCAATAGTAACTTTAATGTTAATAATCAGCACAGTAACTTGAACCAATTTCAACGCCCTCAACCGCAGTTGAAACATCCCACTTCTTCACAGCATGGTAAGAATCAGTCTGGTCAACCAACTCATCAGGTTCAACAGTTTGTTCAGACCCAGGGTAGGGCAAATCAACAGCCGACCTTTAATCAGGCACCCTACAACTATGAACCTTCTTTTCCATCTGCCTTTTCACACACCAGCAACGTTTTTAAACCCATTAATCAGCCTTTGAACAACGAGTTTAGATATCAAGCTAATTATTCACGTTATCAGACTGACGTTAACAATTTTAACGTCCAACATCAAAATGGTTCAAACCCCAATCGGGATCCACAATCTAGTCCACATAGGAACCACCACGAGCCCGTTAAGTTGGACCGATGGGGCCTAAAATTTGATGGTCGGCCAGAAAACTTGTCGGTCGAGGATTTTCTTCATCGGTTGGAATTCCTCCAACACCAATACCAATGTTCTTGGGCAGAAATCCTCCGACAATTCCACCTTGTCCTCTCCGGAGATGCCGAACGATGGTATTGGGAGTTTGTGAGATACAACACGAGACCCGACTGGCCGATGTTGCGACAAGCAATTATGCTTCATTTCCGCAACTGTAAGTCGGATTATGAAATAATGCGAGAGATATCAGACCGGAAGCAAGGACCGTCAGAATCTTGCGATAGCTACTTTTCGGCCATAGCGATGATTCGGTCCCAGTTGACTACTCCTATGCCCGAGTTTGAATTGGTCAAAATGCTAAAGCGGAACTTGAACGACCGAATAGGTAAACTTGTGTATCCGATGTCCATCTTTAGCCTCGACCAATTACGCTTTGCCTGTAAGGAAGCAGAAAATGCTTTTCCAGCAAGAGAGCAACATGCGCCTAGGTATTATCGCCCACCACCGAAAATGCATGTCCATGAAATGCATGGTGTTGAGGACGATGATACTGTGGACGACTATGTCGCTGCTATGCAGTATGCAGAAAAGCATAGACCCAGGCCACCAAACAGGGTACTCTCTTGCTGGAACTGCAAGGCAAGCGGACACATGTATTGGGAGTGTCCTTCACCAAGGTTGAACGTATTCTGCTTCAAGTGTGGTGAAGCAGACGTTGTCGTTGCAACTTGTCCGAAGTGCCGACAGAAAAACCTTCAGAAGAGCACGGTTTCGACGGGGGAATCGTGTTCGAAGAACAACCCCGAACCATCGAACCCCCAATAAGAAGTCCTCCAGAACGAATTGTTAGTAAATTAGATAACGGTCAAATTACTATTTTAAAACGTGATCCTAATGATCTACCCATTGTAAATTGTCCGTCTAGTGTTAATGTTCATTGTATTAAACCGTTACATGTTAGGATTAAGGAATACAATGAAGCAAAAACTAGAATTTTCAAAGGTGTAGTTAAAAATAAGATTTTAAATACGCGAAAACGCTATCGAGCAAGAAAGCAATCGAGAGCAAATTTGCTTTCTACTATTATAGATGTTTCCGGCGACCCCAGGCCGTACGCAAAGGTCGCATTTGAAAACATCGAAGTTTTCGGCTTGCTCGATAGCGGCGCAAGCGTCAGTGTCCTCGGTAAAGGATGCCGAGCTTTTGTTGAAAGTTTGAATAAACCATTCACACCTTTTGCATCTAATGTCAAAACGGCGGATGGCAAATGCCAATCAATAATAGGCAAAATAGACTTAAACGTAACTTATAACTACGCTACTCATAAGCTTACTTTTTATTTGGTTCCAAATTTGGACCAACCGTTGTATCTCGGCGTCGATTTCTGGGAAGCATTCAACCTTGCACCTGGAATCGTAAGCGAAATTAAAGTAACAGACGCCGTCAATAATTCAGATATTCACCAACTGTCTCTAGAGCAACAGTCCCGATTGGATGTTGTCAGGCGAAAGTTCCGGTGCTATACCAGGTACGGTCTTGGAAAGACGGCCCTTGTCGAGCACGTCATCGACACCGGAGATGCGGTTCCGGTGAAGCAGCGTCATTATCCTGTTTCTCCAGCGATACAAGCCCTGATGTATGCCGAGATAGACAGAATGTTAGATCTTGGAGTGATTGAGGAGAGTGAGAGTCCTTGGAGTTCGCCAGTGGTCTTGATACAGAAGCCCGGCAAAAATCGCCTGTGTCTGGACTCACGTAAGCTGAACGCCGTGACTAAGAAAAACGCATATCCTCTCCCCAATCTCGAAGGGATCTTCAGTCGTCTTAAAGATACTATTTTCATCAGTAGTATCGATCTCAAAGACACATTTTGGCAGATACCGTTGGAGGAGCAGAGTAGGGAAAAGACTGCCTTCACAATACCGGGAAGGCACTTGTATCATTTTACTGTCATGCCCTTT
This sequence comes from Sphaerophoria taeniata, assembly GCA_943590905.1. Classification (NCBI taxonomy): domain Eukaryota; kingdom Metazoa; phylum Arthropoda; class Insecta; order Diptera; family Syrphidae; genus Sphaerophoria; species Sphaerophoria taeniata. The sequence goes on along the minus strand of OX016541.1, from coordinate 89,353,550 downwards.
GGACTGTGTAATGCTGCCCAAAGGTTATGCCAGTTGATGGACAAGGTCATTCCATCCAGGTTACGGGATCGTGTCTTTGTGTATCTCGATGACTTGCTCGTCATAGCTCCTAATTTCGAAGATCATATCGCTCTGTTGGACGAGATAGCGACGTGTCTCAACAAAGCTGGCCTCACCATCAACGTGACAAAATCCAAATTTTGCTTCCGCGAATTGAAGTATCTCGGATTCATAGTTGGTGGTGGGAACATCAAGACAGATCCGGCTAAGGTTGAGGCGATCGAGAATTTTCCGATCCCTAAATCGGCAAAACAGGTACGCCGACTACTTGGTTTAGTAGGGTGGTACCGTAGGTTTATACGGGAATTTTCGACCCTGACGGCTCCAATTACGGACACCCTAAAAAAGGGAAATAAAAAGTTTACAATGACTGCTGAAGCTCTAGAGGCATTTGGTGAGTTGAAGAAAGCGTTGGCTAATGCTCCGGTATTAACGCATCCCAATTTCGATAAGCGCTTCTACATACAGTGCGATGCTTCCGATTCAGGTGTAGGGGCGGTGTTGTTCCAGAAAAACGACGCCGAAGAAGAAACCCCAATATCGTTCTTTTCCCAGAAGCTTAATAAAGCCCAAAAAAATTACAGCGTGACGGAAAAGGAATGCCTCGCCGCCGTTTTGGCAATACAAAAGTTTCGTCCCTACGTGGAAGGTATGACCTTTACGGTCATAACCGACCACTCCAGCCTTAAAAGGCTGATGAGTCTTTAAGACCTTAGCGGTAGACTTGCGCGTTGGAGTTTACAACTCCAAGCTTTTTCGTTCACCATTGAACACCGCAAAGGTAGCTTAAATGTTGTCCCTGATGTTTTGTCCCGTATGTTTATCGAAATAGAAAGTATAGATTTTGAAAGTGTAGCCCCAATTATTAATCTTGAAGCCGACGATTTTAAGTCCGAAGAGTACTTGACTTTAATCAAAACTGTGCAGGAGAACAAGGAACGCTTGCCTGATTTGAAAGTCGACGATAACTTCGTCTATAAGAAAGCCCTTCCATCAACGGACAATCCGATAAGAGAGCATAACTGGCAACTGTGGGTACCGTCGGGTCTCACAAATGGAGTGATTGAACGCGCGCATAACCCTCCGAATTCCGCTCATGGAGGAATGGCCAAAACGCTCCATAGAATTCGCGAGTTCTTTTACTGGCCTAACATGACAGTACAAATCCGCGAATTCGTTGCCAATTGTGACGTCTGTACTCAATGTAAACCGTCCAATCATGTTCTCCGTCCTCCTATGTCTAGTGAGTTCAATGTCGATCGTCCGTTCCAGAAGTTATATGTTGATTTTTTAGGTCCGTATCCTCGTTCTAAGTCCGGTAACAGTTTTATTTTCGTCGTCCTAGATCATATGTCCAAGTTTGTCTTTTTAAAATCTTTGAAAAATGCCACTTCTTCCAATATTATAAAATTTATGCGGGAAACCATTTTCCACACATTTGGTGTACCGCAGATTATCCATTCGGACAATGGAAAACAATTTGTGTCCAAAGAGTTTCAGCAGTTCCTAAACTCTTATGGCATCAGGCACTTCAAAACGGCCAACTATTCTCCTCAGTCGAATGCGTCAGAGAGAGTGAATCGCACTCTCTTAGCTGCCATTCGATCTTATCTCAAGGACGACCAACGAGACTGGGATCAAAACCTGAGTGAGATAGCCTGTGCCTTAAGAACTGCTGTTCACTCTTCAACTGGAGTGACTCCGTACTTCGCTCTATTTGGAGTCAATATGATGACCCATGCTAGCTGTTACGAGCTAGCAGACAAATTGAATGCGGTCGAAGATGGTGAAGTTTTGACTATGTCTAGACAAACGAAATTGCAGAATGTGCGCGACAAAATAAAAGCGTCTATTTCTAGAGCCGGAGAAAAGAACGCTCAAAATTATAATATCCGAACCCGCAATATTCGATTCGTCCCAGGTCAGGAAGTTTTCCGACGGAATTTTGTGCTCAGCGACAGTTCGAAATACCTGAGTGCAAAACTCTGCCCAAAATTCGTCAAGTGCCGAATCGTCAAACCAGTAGGCAAAAACTTGTACGAATTAGAAAATCTGTCGGGCAAATCCATAGGAATCTTCCACGCTAAAGACATTAAACAATGACCTATGTAGTTCTCTAAAATCTTTAATTTGTTTTCGTTGTCCCTTTCAATGTTCTTATTAAATGTTTATTAATGTTATTTATGTTAATTTATTGAACATCCCATTTATTAATTTATTATCTAGTATTAAGTTTCTGTTAATTTATTATTGACCCTTTTAAAACCTGTGATACTTAATTTTAGATTTTTTTTTTATTTATTTTAACCAATTGACTGATTTCCCTACTGTGATATTTATTAATAGTTTAAGCTTTTAACTAATTGACCATATTCCAAACTGCGATATTTACTAACCCTACAAACTGTGATAATTACTAACACTGCCTCTATGGCGATAAACCACCCACTGTGATATTTACCTTCGTTCACTTTCGAACTATCGTGCAATATTTAAGTATTTTATTTATTTATCCTTTAGTTACTAGTCCTATTTGTTAATTTATTACACTTCTTTAATTCATTAATTTCCGTCTCAATTGTTTATGTTCTTAAAAGCAGGGGAAAATTCTTATGCCCGGCTTTAGTGGGTTTCTTCACCACGTTTGCATTCTCATACTTCATTCAAAATCATACAAAAAAATATCAAATAATAAGCAAATGAGTTATTGGGTTGTTAGTTTTATTTAGTTAGTTTTTTTTGTTTCATTAAAAACATAAGCTTATACTAAAAGCTAACAATCATTAGTACTTAACTCTAGGATTCGTTCTTTTAGTCTTAAAATAACTCCCTCACTCACCCCGCTGAATAACGTATGATATTAGGCCGCAGGAACGATTTTTCAACTGTCCTTTTTCACTTGACCCGTCTTCGTCAGTGTTTTGTAGTGGACACCACTGATGTTTCGTAGGGTTGTATGACATGGCGGTCAGGAGCATGCCTATGTACCTTTGCAACGAAAGAATAATAAATAAAAGTCACTTAAAAAGCAAAGAATTCTGCTACCTTTTTTTTTTTTTTTTTGTCTTCCCATCGATGGAGTCATGGCCGGACGAAACAGTCGTCGGGGATGGCTTTCGCATGGTGCATTTCCCTCAAGGAAAATGATGGAAGCTCCCCGACGACAATTTTTTTTTTTGATTTCGTCATCCTCGGTGGGCTGCTATCTGCACACTGCCCAATGGAATATGCACCGAAATAGCATTCTGTCACTTGTTTTTGTTCTCGAGGTTCTATGTCAGACGACATTTGGGTTTCCAACCATATATATTACCCATGTGTCACCAAAGAATAATCTACAGGTAGCATCTGAACCCATAATTCACATCATAGGAAAGTCAACAAATTGAAAGCATCGACGTGATATAGGTAGTGTTTCGGTGACCACACAACAAAATCGACCATCACCAGCAATAAATACATAATGTATTCCAGTGTAGTGTTTACAATCGTCGCCAGAAGGCATAGTAAGGGCACCGTGAAAACTATCATTCCCTGCCGGGGGTTTCCAAAGAAATTCGATGTCTTTTCATTGGAACCTAACTTGGTGTCCACAGGGTTCGCCGTTTCGGCACTTCCATGATGACTGTTTAGTTGTAGAACTGAATACTCAACAAAATTGGAAATTTTATTTGCGCAATCACTGATATACAATTTTTTGGCTACCATTTTGGTTGGTAAAATATCAGGGCGCACTTCTTTTGAAATGTATTTCGGACTCTAATCCGAACACTGGTTCATGGAGCGACGGATTTGCTTTGCACGTTCTCATAAATGATGTGCAGTGGGTGTGAAGACTGTCGACGATCACAGCCACGACCGAGTATGCAGGCATCCATTCTCGCCTGGAGGAAACATGCGACTCATAGTTGCTTGACGATGAATTCCACTGGATGCTGCGTATCGACTTTACGTCCACGATATTCGGACTTTTGAGAGTTTCCATCTGGAATTATCATCTGTGGATGAACAAAATTGAAATTGTTTTGTTTCTTTAATGACCAAAAAGAAATACTTACCAGGGAAAAATGTGTATTCGCAAATCGCAGTCTTTTCTGTGCAGTGTGCATTACATTGTGTGCATGCCGGAAGCCATATTGTCTTCAATTTCTATTTTTTTTTGTGTGTTGTCACCCTCGCATTAGTTCCACTACGCACAAATCTAGTACCTTTTTTGGTTGAATTTATACAGCGGTTCACGTCGTCGTTTACACGCTACGATTTTGCTTCAATTTGTCCTTTCATTGTCTAAAACTATAAAATTCTCATAATTTTCTGTTCTGTTACTCCTGATTTTGGTGAGTTCTGTCTGAATTTCGTTGACATTTGATATAAGTTTGTGCAGTCGTGAGATTGTGTGTTTAAGTGTTTTTTCTTTTGGGAGATTCACAAAATTTTGTCTTCACTATTCGATTTTTGATAAATTTTACAAAAAAAGTGTCCTTGAAAACTTGTCATAGGTGAATAGGTATAATGCTTTCACACTTATTTTTCTTACAATTTTGGCGAGGACTTTAATTTTGGCATAAAACTCCTTGATATCTTTTTTTTTAAGATGGCGAAACTCAAAAGTCTCAAAACAATCGAATGTTAGCATAAAGCTAATTTTTAATGGTAGAGTCAGACCGATCCTCGGGAATGTTGACTCGTATGTGAGTGAACATGTCCATCAAGAATAGTGGAGTGCGAGGACAAGATTCAATGTTCACCAATAGATGTCGTTTAACCAATTCAAAAATTTATTTGGCGCCCATCTTTTCTTTAAAAAAAAAGATGGACGAATTTTCTGATTGGTTGATGGGATGTTTCGATATTCTGATGATAGGCAACAAAAATTCCAATGTCAAAGGGAAACAAAAAAAGAAGAGAGTGAAAAAGTATGTTGAACGGCGTATCCGCATCACTGTCATCGGCAAAGTTAAAACTTAACGTTTTTTTTGTGTTCTGTCAAAATTTATTAACTGAAATACCAAGTATTAAACCAAATTCTTATAAATAGAAAAACTTTAATATAATATAAAAACAAAAAAACTGTAAGTGATCTCTAAGTGAAAATAGTAAAAGTGCCAAAAATGATAACCAATTTTCTAGTTGGCTGATTTCCTTGTGTGTTTTTGGTTCTTCGTAAAGCAGCGTACAACGACGACTTCAAACATTTGTATCGGCATGCAAGCACAATTTTCTGGATCAAAATTGCTGCCCCACTTTTTGTTCGGTGAGTGATTGGTTCCATTGATTCTTCTGAAATAAGATGAATTAAACGTTTATATAGTTTAATTTCTGTAGGCTTACTTACATCTCAGTATCGGCGATCACCCACGTCAATCACCAGAACCCTCGTGAAGGTGATCGCCGCCGCAATATATTTGTCCGAAGAAAAATTACTTGAAACAAGATTGTTTCCGACGTACGAAGATTGGTACTGAACCAGAAGTATAGTCAAGCCGACGATCTTTAAGAAAGCTGGATGAATTGCAAATCCTCTACTAGCGAAGAATCTTCTAATCCCATTCAAGATTTCATCATTTTTGCAATCAGCCATTCAATAAAATTTTCATTTTTTTTTATGTATGTACAAACTCAAAATTTTCTATCATTAGTAACTTTTTTTAAATATTGTCACCTCTTTTTGACAAGCAAAGAGGATTGCTTTTGTTTAAGGTGTTTTCATTTTTTGTTTTGCCTAAAGCTGCAAATTTACGGTTTTTTAGGACGATATTTAGTTCAGAGATTTTCAAAGTCAGGTTCTTTTCTCTTGCGCGAAGGTAGCCTACCAAAAAAGAAGAAAAACTCGGAACAAGCGAATACTTACCTTCCAAATTGAGCTCATTTTAGGTAAGGGTATTGTTAGTGTTCCTTTGGGGAGAAGAGTAGGCGCGACAAAGAGGGAAGAAAGTTGATTCGAATAAATTCTTCGAATTAAAAATCATTCTTTTTATTTTTCTTATGGTAATGAAATTTCTATGCTACATAATCCTAATTGCTTGTTACAAGGTTAAATCTTATGTACAAATCAAATTCAGTTGTCCTTAAATTATCTGTTTAATGGTATTCAAATAAAATAATGTATGTTCAAACCGTTAAGGTGAAATTTAGTTCTTTTCTTGTCGAGTGAGAACTCGATGGATCTCTAAGCATCTATTTTCAGGGGATGTGGATGGCGACAATATGATTTGGTGACGACAGAAGAGAAGCTGAAACGGTGAGTCATTTGGTTTAGGGGAAGTCGGAAATTTATAGGCCACCGGACTTCTATGGTTGGGTGGGATATGGCCATGCCGATTAACACCACGGCACCCTCTAGTGGCAACGTCCGTCTGCTGCTTTAGTTTTCTTTGGTGTGTTCTTTTTTTTGTTAACTAGGATCAATTCTATGGCATGTTAAAAATGTAATAGGTTGGTTTCCTAGGTTTGCGGACAAGATCCCACGACTCCGGCGAGCTCGAGCCGAGCACTCGCAAGCATGCCAGTCCGCAGACCTAGGGAAAACAGTGCTTCACGCACCAACACCACCAACACAAGCCTATTACAATTTAACAAATCAAATATTTTTAACAAGCATGGAAATTTAATTGCAACGGCGAAAAAGGAAAATAATTTATATTTTATGAAAATTTATGTAGGTAAATAAAGCAAGAAATGAAGAAATAAATGTTAATATTGTAAGAAATACTCAAATGTCAGAAAAAGAAAAATGGCACAGAACATTAGGACATGTAAATTTTCAATATTTAAATCAACTTTGCAAAAATGAACAATTATTAATTGGTTTACCAAAAACTTTAGACAAAGAATATATTAAGTGTGCTACTTGTATCGAAAGCAAAATGACAAATTTACCATTTCATAATAATAGAACAAAAGCTAATAGACTCTTAGAAATTATTCATACAGATTTGAATGGACCGCATCGAACTACAGGGTGTTGCGGTGAAAAATATTTCCTTACATTTATTGATGAATATAGCAAATGTGCAAAAGTTTATTGTATAAAATCTAAATCTGAAACATGCAAATACTTTATAGAATACGTAAATTTAGTAGAAAACCTAGTAGGACAAAATGTAAAAATATTACAGTGTGACAACGGAAAAGAATATTTAAACCGAGATATTTTTGAATTTGCTAGAAATAAGGGTATCAAGATAAATCCTTGTCCTCCATATGTACACGAATTAAACGGTATTGCTGAACGTTACAATAGATCAATTATGGATACCGCGAGATGTTTGTTAAAAGAAGCTAATATAAATCGATCCTTTTGGCCTGAAGTAATATTGGCCTCAGCTTACTTGAAAAATCGGACAATTGCTAATACCTATGAGTTGAAATCTCCATTTGAAATAATGTTTAATAAAAGGCCCAGTGTAGAACATTTGAAAATTTACGGAAGTAGAGTTTTTGTAAGAACACCAGAACAATTGAGAAGTAGTAAATGGGATGATAAATCAAAATTAGGAATTCTTGTAGGTTATAATGAGAATAGTTATAGAGTATTGATAAATAATAAAATTGTAAATGCACGACACGTTGATGTTATAGAAGAAGGTATAAAAATTATATGTTTAGATGAAAAGAAAGATAAAGTGAATAGAATAGATATTGAAGAAAATAGTGAATTAGAAAATGAAGCAAATGATGAAATAAATAGTAATGAGGAAAACAATAACAATGTAAGTAATAAATTTGAGAATGAAAGTTGGAAGTAAGGAGATCAAATAGAAAGAAGAGTCCAATAGTTAGATATGGTAATGATGAGCATGCAACAAATTATATATATGTTAATTATTGTGATGTCCCCAATAGTTTTGATGAAGCGATTTGTAGTAAAGAATCAGAAAAGTGGAAAAGTGCTATGGATTCAGAGTATCAAAGTTTAATTAAGAATCAAACCTGGAAATTAGTTGACAAACCGATAGATAAAGATGTTATTGATGTTAAATGGGTTTATAAGAAAAAGAATGAGAATATGTATAAGGCAAGATTAGTTGTACGTGGATTTCAACAAAAAGAATATGCTATTGAAAATATGTATTCACCCGTAGTAAAGATGCAAACCTTAAAATTATTATTGTCATATTGTTGCCAAAATGAATTTAAAATAGAGCAAATGGACGTTGAGACAGCATTTTTAAATGGCAAAGTAAATTCGGAAGTATACATTAAACAGCCTGAAGGTTATGAACAGGACAAACATAAGGTTTGTAAATTGTTAAAATCGCTATATGGCTTGAGAGAGAGTCCAAGGTCATGGTACAATTGCTTCAATGAATTCATAACAAAATTAGGGTTTATCCGAAGTAATTATGATTATTGTTTCTACGTTTATCGAATGACGTATATACTTTTGTTTGTTGATGATCTATTAATTTGTAGTAAAAATCAAAGGGATATTAATGATGTAAAACAAAAATTAATAAATACATTTAAAATGAAAGATATGTGCAAAGTAAAGATTTATATTGGCATCGAAATAAATAATAATTTGGATGAAAATGAATTAACGTTAAGTCAAGAAAAATACATTGAAGCTCTTGCAGAAAAATACAATTTAAAAAATTCAAAATTATATGATACCCCTATGGAAACAAACTTAAAAATAGATCCTTCAATCGAAATAGATACAAGAGTTAAATATAGATATTTAATTGGTGAAATATTATACATAAGTTCTGGTACAAGACCCGATATAGCGTAAAGCGTTAATTATTTAAGTAGATTTCAAAACTGTTATAATGAAACCCATTACAAATACGCTTTAAGAATTCTAAAATATCTATATAAAACTAAAATTTTGAAATTAACATATAAGAATAAAGTGAATTCAGAAGACAATATTGCAGATATTTTGACGAAAAGTCTATGTAAAATTAAGTTTATAACTATAAGAGATTTATTGCATTTAATTTAAGAAAACAAAAATGTAAAAGTCGCAAACTCTAGATTTAAGGAGGAGTGTTGAGTATTGTAAATCTTCTCAGTTTGCTCTCAGCTCTCACCGAGTAAGGTTTAAAATAAATATATTAAAATAATGAAGTTAAGCCTTTGTTTCATTTAATTATTTTAACAACATGTATAAAATGCACAGCAACCGAACAGTTTTGCATGTTGGGATAGCGTGCCGAATTATGTAACAGCCCTGAGAGTTCCTCGTTTTGCTTTCTGTAAAGACTCAAGTTAAAAATGAATCATTTACCGAAAGAGAACACACTCACCAGTGAAAAAGTTGCTCTGTAATTTAGGCCAGAAATTTGCGGCAGCAGGCGTGCATTTAAGACTTCGATGAAAATTGCATTTGGATCCAATAAGGACAAGGATTCTTGCCATCTCAGGGCATTGAAATTGATAACTCCGTTCTGAACGCTTCCGGGCCAATTCAAATGGAAACAGCTCTTTTCTCCAAGGCCAAACCTCAGTTTAGAGTTTTTGTTCTTGCTTCCAGCTAGGGACAGTATATAGTTTCTTCATTGCCATGTGAACGTGGCTTCGAAATGCCTTGGCAGGCAATTGCTACACTCTTGGGGCAGTTCAGTGGAAGTTGAAATCTCACACTTGATACTTGAAAATTCTATAAAAGGAAAATTGGCTGAAAAAATAAAAAATTATTTAAAAAAATATTCATTACAAAACACTTACTGCTACTGCCTGCTTGCTTTTCACGAACTGTCAAAATTACAAAAAATAAAGGTGGCATCGTTTATCTTCAACAAATCAAATTAAACTAGATGTCAGTACTTTCAACGCGATCAAATGCCATCAAAGCTTATCACAACTAAAAGAAAACAGATGTCGCTAAAATTTTCACTTACTTTTTTTGCCACTCTGCCTGGCCATGCTAGTGTAGCTTATTTCAAGTGGAACCATTTTTATTCGAATTTTGTATGGACAATTCAGACGACTAGCAGTCCATATATAGTAAGTCGATGGCACGAGTATTTATCGTAATTAAAGAAGTTTTCCCTCTGCGTGCTTCTCTAAGTAAATAATTTATGATTATAAACGAATGAAAAGAAGGAGTTCGCTCACCACAAAATCAACACTTCCAAGTCGACTGAGAGACTACATCGTATATTCAAACAAGATGACCGATTCAGGAACAGAAGACATCAACCTCGATGAAACGATAAAACCCGACGACCGACGAAGTGAATCTGGCCACGATGACGATTTGGCAAAGCGATTGGCGGTGTTGGAAAAAGCATACAGCGACACCCAGATCAGATTGACACAAAGTGAACAAAAGTGTAGAAATTTAGAACGTCAACTTGAGTCGTGCCATGACATCAAGGATCAGACGAAGAAAATTGCCTCTGTCACTCAAACTACACCTGAAACAGCCTCAAGTGTATCGATTCCGAACAATACGTCATATATTTCACACCATCAGCTCAAGTACACTTTGCCAATGCAGTCGGTTGCAACGCCATCTACCTTTTTGCCCAACAATGATGCCATAGACTCTTAGATGATATTTTCTACGGCACAGGGGACTTTTGCCAATCCACCTGTTTCGCACTTTGCTACGTTCCCACAACAGTTCCCGATGACGTCGCCTGCAGTTGTTTCACAAGGAGCATATGCCTTGTCCTCTACCGCTCCGTGGACAATGACGCTTAATAACACTTCGCAAAATGTGTATGGTTACATGCCTGTAACTTCAGTAAGTCAAGCACCAATGTCTTCAAGGAGTTCACAACCATTAAATGTATATGCCAACAATATCTGCCAAGGCAACCAAAGGAAACTCTACGACCTGCCAGAGTTCAATGGACAACCTGAGGAGTGGCCTCTCTTCATTTCGACGTTCAATGAATCAACAGTTGCGTATGGATATACCAACTTAGAAAATACAATCCGTCTTCAAAAATGTCTCAAGGGAGCAGCCAGAGATGTTGTAGAATCTCTCTTAACACACTCCGCTACCGTTCCGCATGTTATTGAACAATTAACGTTTATGTTCGGGCGACCCGAATACTTAGTACGAAGCCAAATAATCAAAATAAAATCTTTGCCAATTATAACTGAATCAGAAATTCAACAACTAATCCCATTTGCTATAAAGGTTCAAAATTTGATTGCTTTCCTCAAGTCAGCAGGGGCACAACCACACCTTAACAATCCGACTCTTTTGAAAGAGTTGGTGCAGAAACTCCCTCTTAGCAAAAGACTAGAGTCAGCAAGATATTCCTCTGTCGCTGGACCGTATCCGACTGTTGAATTCTTTGGACAGTGGGCAAATGAAAATGCCAGGCTCATTGCTAGAATCCTACCCGTGACAACAAACATAGACATTGCAGATTCATTCATTGTTTTCAAGAGCGGAAAGAATAAGTCACTACTACACATTGCTCCTGCCGATAACTGTCAAAAATGCAAAAACAACCACCGTCTATCGGAATGCTCGCAATTCAAAAGCATGTCAACTGAAGAAAAATCGGAATTTTTAAAACAAAATAGATTGTGTTTCTCATGTCTCCGCCTCGGGCACACGACAATTCAATGCCGAAGCAGGAAGAAATGCGGAATTAACGACTGTCAACGCTTACATCACCGCATGTTACACGATGGAGTGCAAGAAGAAGTAGGTGCAGTAAACAACTCATCAATTGCGATGTTACCAACGACTTCGAAAAAACCTATTCAAGAAATTAAAGAGTTTGTTAGTTGCTGTAAGTCCGATGAATCATTTTGCCTCTTTAGAATTGTGCCAATACGACTTCATGGTCCAAAGGGTGAGATCGAAACATATGCCTTTCTAGATGAGGGTTCATCGGTTACATTGTTGGAGGAACAATTAGCGATGGAATTGGGGGCTGTTCCTGTTGGTTCTGAGGACACACTGACCTTACATTGGATCGGTGAACAAACTACCAATGAGCGATCCTTTCTTGTCAATATTAATATCAGTGCGTTGAACAACAAGAATCGAAAATTTAAGTTGAAACATGCTCGAACATTAAAGACTTTACCTTTGCCGACTCAGACACTTCAACTGAAGGAAGTGCAAGCCAAATACAAACACCTGCGTAATCTACCAGTCTTCGACTACGTCAGAGCGACACCAAGAGTACTGATTGGAATCAATAACTGTCATTTGGGAGTTCCACACCGAACTGTAAGCCGTCAAAATGGACCAGTTGCTTCTAAGACCAAGATGGGATGGGTCGTCTACGGACCGACAGGACATAACTTCACATATGGAAAAAGAATATTTCATATTACTCATAGTAGTCTTCAGACCTTACACGACCTTGTTGAAGAACACTTTAAGATAGACGATTATGGTACAAAACGTCCAGGAAATTTAGTTGAGCCAGCTGATATTGTACGGGCTCGTGAGATTCTCGACGCTACTACCCACCAAATTTGTTCCAACAGTTTCGAAACCGGCTTATTGTGGGTTAACGATTCGGTGGTGTTGCCAAGTAGTTATTCAAAGGCTGTTCGACGATTAGAAGGCATTGAACGAAAGATGAAAGATAATGTTCGATTTGCCGAAGAATATGAACGAAATTTGATGAACTATGTTGAGAAGGGCTATGCGAGAAAAATGCAGCCAGACGAAGTAGACAGAGTTGGAGCAAGAACGTGGTATTTACCACACTTAGGAGTGTGTAATCCTTATAAACCAGAAAAACTTAGGATTGTTTTTGATGCCGCTGCTACTGTACAAGGAACATCGTTAAACTCTGTCTTATTAAAAGGACCAGACTTAAATCAGCCATTAACAGTGGTTCTTTTTAAATTTCGTGAAGGTGCGGTAGGGGTCTGTGGTGACAAGTGGCGTAGCTACCGCTGTATCAGCTGTATCCATGTAACAGGGCCCCGAGATATAGGGGCCCCCAAAGATACAGAGCACAAGACGTGTGTAAAAAATTCACTTTAATATTTAATAAAGTTTTATTACAAGAAAATGTTCCGATGATCATTTTTTACATGCGTCAAATATTTTTTTTCCTGTGTATCTTTTTCTCTTTTTCATGTCCTACCAACCAACAATACTACAACTTCAACCTGCCAACACTTTTTTATCCGAGCTTTCAAAATATATCGTCCTGCCTGACACAGCCACCAACTCCAACATCACACAAAAATACAAACCAGGGACCAGCGGTAGATTCAAAAATGCTAAGGTACTTGTATGAACTAACACCTGAAAAATTCAATACTCCATTCCGAACCCTGTATGTATCTGCAACCAAAAAAAAGTCCCGTTAATTGTCTGAGTGAAAACCTTACCATAAATCAATTTGACCACAATAAAAAAAGACGAACGAGACGAATGTAAATATGTTATAAACATTTAAGAGACCTACGACTTTATTGTGTTGATGTCATTTTTTTCTTCGCTGTTTGTTATTATAAGTCCAGTTTCCAAAGCCCTTCAAGATTAGGAAAATGACTTACAAAAAGCAAGTTTTTTGCTTCAAAATCTTTAAGACGGTCTAGAAAAAGAAAGAAATCAAAAGAAATTCACTGATTTACTTAAAAAGTCCAAGGATTAAGCCAACGATTGGGGAGTGTTGCCTGTCTTCAAAAATAAAAGGAGGAAAATAACGAAGCGCTTTTTTGATGAGTTGGCAGAAGATCACTGAATTTCTGATCCGGGAATTTACTTTAAAGTCAATATTTACTATTCCTGCTTGGACATTTTGATTGGACAAACTCAGCAAAGATTTCAAAGCCTTTACAGTCTTTGTAGTATATTTGAAGTGTTGGAACCGTATAAGCCTTTTATCGTTCTCAAATGATGAGATAAATCAAGGATCAAAAGAGCTAGTGGAAAAGTACAAAACAGACATACAGTGCCTTGCATAAGTATAACCGCACCCGAAAAAATGCATTTAAAAGAAAACCTACAATAGGAGTGACTCCTTACTATTTTTTTTATTGAGTTGCATCACTGATCAAGCAAATTGAGAAGAAAATAAAGTACCGTTATTTCCTCTCCTGGTGTTTAAAAATTAAAAACAGATTTTAATGCATTGCAAAAATATAACCGCATTTTTTGTTTTTGTTTTTTTTTCTGTTTTAAGTTAATTTTTAACAAAAAATTAATATGCAATTTTGTTGCCTCTATTTTCCATCAATCTTAGAATTCTTTTTGGCATACTATTAACTAGATTTTTCAATATGGAGTCGTCTAAAGCGTTCCATTCTGTCACAACTGCCTCTCGCAGCTCAGCAACACTAGCAAATTGCTTATTATGGGCATACATTTTGCGAGTTAAAATTCCCCAAAGATTTTCGATGGGGTTGCAATCTGGAGAACGTGACGGCCACTCCATCAAATTAATGTTTTTCGATTCGAACCAATCCAAACTTTGACGACTTACATGAATTGGGGCATTATCTTGCTGGAAGACATGCTCAACTCGGCGAAATCGTCTTAAATAAGGTACCAAATTCTCCTCAAGGACCGAAGTGTAGTCAGAACTGTTCATTCTGGTAGAGGTGAAGGCAAGTGCAACCTTACCACGCTCGCAGACGGCCCCCCAAACCATACAGCTGCCACCACCAAAGTTCCTCTTGGAAAAAAACTTTTTCTCTTTCCTCAAATCGTGCCAATATCCGCTAAAACCATCTGGTCCATCGAGATTAAACTTTTTTTCATCACTAAAAATAACCTAATAAAAAACATTCATTCCAGTATGCCATTTGGAATAACGAGATTTTAGTGTAGAATAATAGAAAGTCACTTACGGTTTTCCAATCCCGATTTATGTTTTGGCGGGCAAATTCCAATCTTTTTTGTTTGTGGGCTGCTGTTAAATTTGGAGCTGGCACCATTTTGCCCCGAACAATCACTCCACTGCTTTTAAAAGCACGAGAAACGGTTGAAACCGAAACTCCTAAACCCAATTCGTTACGAAATTCCGGCAAAGAATGCACCGAATTGGATGCAGCATTGATTAAACGCCTCTTGTCGCGACGTGTCAGCTTCTGCGGACGCCCGGGTCTTATTTTTGTCTCATAATATTCTGGATGTTTTAAAAAATTTCGAACGACACGATCCGATCGTGAAATTCGTCTTGAAATGGCCCTAAGACTTAGGCCGCTTGACCGAAAAGCCAAGATTTTGCCTTTTTCAATTTCGCTTAAATGCGTACCACGTGGCATTGTTGTTTTTTATTTGAAAGCACTTGACTGAATGCAGCTTCAAAGAGATTTGCATTGTGCGGTTATATTTTTGCAATACATCAAAATCTGTTTTTAATTTTTAAACAGCAGGAGAGGAAATAACGGTACTTTATTTTCTTCTCAATTTGCTTGATCAGTGATGCAACTTAATTAAAAAGTAGTAAGGAGTCACTCCTATTGTAGGTTTTCTTTTAAATGCATTTTTTCGGGTGCGGTTATACTTATGCAAGGCACTGTATCTGGTGATTTCTGCAATCAACTAATTGCTCTTAAAACATGCCTTAAATCCGAAATCCTCATAATTCGTTCCATAAAAGAACTTGCTAAATTATTAGTCATCGAATTTAATAGTCTTGCTTCTTGTTTTTCTGAAGTAATAACAGCATGCTTTCTCTTTTTGACTCTTCCGGTAACCACAGCAACAAAAAAAAAAATTATCTCAGAACGTCAATGGGACAGAAGAGGTTGTCAGATTTATCACTTTCATCATTGACATTGACATTTCACAGTAGTTCGCACATGAATGTAACGAACTACAGACATATAGCAGCACTGGCGACTGAGGCCATCGGCTGGGACAGAACAAGACATTAATACAACAGAGAGAGACAGATAGACACATAGAAAGAAAACACACATATCATAAACCTACGTGGCTCAGAGGAGGAGACATAGATATTTACTGTCTCATATTATCGCACAGGTGGCCTCGGATAAGCTGGCGATTTTCGTAGAAAAGAATGCTGCCGAAGCTGGGGCTTGAACCCGTAGTGTTCATCAATAGAAGTAAATAATCTTGAAAAACTGAAATCTTCTTCAGGTATGGAAGATTTAATAAATAAATTAGCAGAAAAAAGGCAAGGAAAGTAGTACCTACTTTGAGAAGAAGTGCAAATATTTTTTTTTTAAGCTTTATAAAACATTAGCGCAAAATTATAGTCCGCTAATGAACGATTTTAGTATGATACTAGCTTAAAATGACGTTTCAGACATGACTCAAACGTCATTTTATACTAGTATCACACTCAAAAATTGTTCATTAGCGGACTATAATTTTGCGCCATTGTATATATATATATGTAGTATGCATTTATTTTAAAGTTCCTATGTCATTTTACATTGAATTAAATTTATCTTATTTATTGACGTTAGTGTTTTAATTTAAAAAAAGGTTATAAGGTTATGGCCCAGTTTTGGTAAGAGGTGGGGGGCCTCCGAAAAAAATTGGATACAGGGCCCCCAACGGTCTAGCTACGCCACGTGACATCAAAGAGATGTTCAGCCAGATACGAATTCGACAAGAGGATCAGGATGCTCAACGCTTCCTCTGGCGACATGGTGACCCACGCAAACCAATTGACACCTACGTTATGCAATCTATGACGTTTGGTGCATCGTGTTCTCCATGCAGCGCCCAGTTTGTAAAAAATCAAAACGCCTTACGCTTTGAAGCAAGCCATCCATTAGCAGTCAAATACATTATCGAACAACATTACGTGGATGATTTTGTTGCCAGCTTTCAAGATGAAGATGAAGCGATTAAAGTGAGCAAGACTGTCAGAGAAATTCATAGAGCGGCTGGGTTTGAACTGCGGTGATTTATTTCCCATTCAAAGTATGTGCAACAAGAACTCAACAACGATGTGACGAGCAACGTAGAAAAATATTTGGAACTAGACAAAAAACCGTCAACGAGCGCCGACAAAATTTTAGGTATGTACTGGGAGACCTCTTGTGATGAATTTGTCTTCATGATTCAACGCCATCGTATCGATCCAGATGTACATTCCTTTAAACGCAAGCCCACAAAAAGAGAAGTCCTTAGTATCGTAATGTCTGTGTTTGATCCTTTTGGTCTATTGGCCGATTTAATCATATATTCAAAGGCAATTATTCAAGAGTTGTGGAAAGAGGGAACGCTATGGGACGAGGAACTCCCAGATCATCTGTTTATTAAATGGAAACAATGGTATGAACAACTAGAAAGCTAAATGTGCTCCAAGAAAGATCTTATGTGTGCCTGATAGGTGTTTTTTGTGGACTGATTGTACAACAGTTGCCAGATGGATTCAATCAGAAGTAAGAAACTACAAACCGTTCCTCGCACACCGTATAACCGACATCTCAGACTCCATTAAAAAAGAAGATTGGCATTGTGTGCCAGCAAGCCAAAACGCTGCCGACGAAGCCACGCGGACGAAATATCCACCCAAGTACTTACCTGATTTTCGGTGGATCACAGGGCCCAGCTTCCTGAGGAACAAAGAAGTCTTTCTCCCTATCTCGAAAGTGAAAAACTTGAATTCAGAAGATGAGACTGAGATTAGCTCATGTTTAAGGGTGCTACATTTAAGAAAGATCGACGAAATTATCGAGTGGGATCGCTTCTCTGACTATCTTCGACTCAAGCGGACTATTGGATGGATTTTCAGATATGTGCTAAATCTGAACCACTTGGTCCTAGGTGAACAACTTTCAATTGGAGAACTATCCGTTCAAGAACTTCTGATGGCCGAACGTATGTTATGTCGAAAGGTGCAACAGATAACATAAATGCTGAAGAGATCATCGCACTGGAAAATGGACATCAATTGAGTAAGTCAAGCTCTATATTTCAATTAACTCCTTTCCGAGATGAAACTTTGATACTACGTGTGGGAGGAAGAATAAATGCCGCGGAGTGTGTTCCAGAGTGTACACGCTGTCCCATAATCCTGCCAGCGGACCATCAATTAACATTTCTCATAGCAGACAGATATCACCGAGATCTTCACCATCAGAACCAAGAAGTCATAGTTAACGAAATGCGTCGATATTGTTGGGTGCCCCATCTCCGAAGCTTGGTGAAGAAAGTCAAAAAGCATTGCCAAGTGTGTAAACCCAAACCAGCCTTTGATGGGACAGCTACCTAGTGATCGTTTGACCCCATTTGTTAGACCGTTCAGCTATGTTGGCCTCGATTATTTTGGACCGATGGAAGTGACGATTGGACGTAGCCATGTGAAGAGAAGGGCCGCACTCTTTACTTGCCTTACTGTACGTGCCGTCCATATTGAACTAGCAGTAAATCTATCCACGGACGCCTGTTTAATAAGCATCAGAAACTTTATCAATCGTAGAGGGGTACCAATTCGCATCCGCAGCGACAACGGCACCAATTTTGTCGGGGCTCACCGAGAATTGCAAAAGAATCAACACCAATTCGATTCAGATGTTGTTAAAGCTGAGATGTCATCCAAAGGTATTGAGTGGTTATTCAATTGCCCCTCCAACCCTAATGCCGGGGGAAGCTGGGAGCGACTGGTCCAGTCCATAAAAAGAATCTTAGGACAAACGCTGAAGCAAGAAGCCCCACGGCCCGAAACTTTGCAAAGTTTACTCATCGAGTCCGAAAACATAATTCCAGACCATTGACACATTTACCAGTATCATCCGAAGAAGAGGAACCTCTGACTCCTAACCACTTCTTGCTTGGCACAACGAACTCTACTCAAACTCCTGCCGATGACCATCGGGTAGGCCTGCAAAAGCAGCACCAAATTGCCGTACAATTGAAAAACAAATTTTGGAAACGGTGGATGATAGAATATTTGCCAACACTGACGCGCCGCACGAAGTGGTGTCGCCGTGAGACACCTCTCAAGCTGGGAGATTTGGTTATTATTTGCGAGACGGACCTACCAAGGAGCAAATGGCGAAGGGGAATTATTTCTGCGACATATCCGGGAAAAGACGGCGAAATTCGAGTAGCGGATGTTCGAACAAATGGCGGCGTACTTCGGAGACCTACATCAAAACTAGCAGTGCTCGATGTCGATAGTGGTGAAATACCCAGGGAATTTCACGGGGGCCGGTATGTCATGGACAAATTTGTAGACGAACAGAACTCAACAGATCCGACATCGAATTATTCAACGAACGGAGCTAAAAGTTCACGAGAAGAAGATAGGCGGCTCTGCAATCATTTAACTGCGTAATTTGATTCAAAGAAGACATTTTTCTCCACTTAAAAGTAAATTTAATTTGTGTTTTTGCTTAAAATAAACTTGACAATCAACAATTTTGAAAAGTGTTTTGTTTCATTTCACAATATATTTAACTCAGTGGAAGATTTCCGTATTATTTACGACAATAGTAATTATAACACAACAAAAACGCAGTCTCTTCTATTCTCTTTTTCAACACATAATTATTCAATTTGCAAAAATTGTAAAGTTGTTAGTATGTGTTAAAATCAGTGTGAAAACCACAGATTTGTTTAATGGCGTTTTTAATTGGCAATCTGGAAGCAAAAAAAAGCAATCTGAATGCGTTCAATTGGGCAAAACTGACAGTTCTGATTCTGAAAATAAGAGAATTTGTCTTCTGGTTTTAAAAACAGAATCAGAAGCAGAATCACTCACACATTCATAAATGTTTGCCGCACAAAAACAAAATGAAATTTGGCGCGAATACACATATATGGGATCGGGGACAGCACGTACCGGGACAAGTCGTACCGAAACTATTTATATCGTTTTTATAGCATTATTTCAAGCTAATTTAACCACCCTAAAAAAGTTTGTGGAATAAAATGTGGATGGAAGCTTTTTTTGGAATTCAAACTTTTATTGTAAAGCTTTTCTTATTTCTTGACGATTTTTGATTGGTTGAGGCACTGCTCTTTTGCTTGTGTGTTTTCAATAGCTAAGCCTTTGGCGCATATTTTTCCTTGTGTTCCTATAGGAACAGGCGTGATTTACTTTTTTTTTTTGTTGAGTTGATGCTGGAAAAGGTACAATTGGTCAATTCATTTAGGTATTTCATTTTTTATTGTGGAATTCATCTGTAATTGGCTTGCTGCCTTGCAGTATGAATATGAAGAAAAAATGTGTGTTTGCTTTTGCTTACAATTGGTGTAAGAGGAAGAATGTTATGTCTTTTTTTCTTTGAACATATGGCAAACAGAATACTTACAACTAATATTGTTGTTTTTATTGGGTTATACTTTTTGAAATAGTTATGTCTATATTTTTATTGAATGAACAAAAGGCTAGATGCTAGAAAAATCAACATTGATAGTAAAATGCATGATAAGTGGAAATCGTCGCTGCCTTGATCGAGTTCATACTGTATTCTTGTTTGTGCTTTTATTGAGCTAATGAATTTGGTTTTTAATTGGTTTGCGTTGAATTTTTTTGCCATCTTTCGTTTAAGGCGTGTTTGATGACTGTGTTAGGAGCCAAAGTGATTCAATCGATAATATACATAATTTACATTTTCGTTTTTTTGATGTATTTTCGGGACATGAAAAATAAAATTGCATTAGGAAAATAAATTAAATTTTGTCGGAAAGTAACATTTATTTTCTTGTTAGTAATGTAAAAAATTTATTTTTATACCGATTGCACTCAATGGACTTTTGAATTGAAAGTGCCCTGGGTCTGTTTGCGTACCTGTTTTAGTAAGATAAAACTATAAACAAAAATTTAATGACATTGATAACATGAAGCAAATCAAGTACCTACAAAGGTATATATGAACATAAGTTAAGGTAAATATTTCTCATATTCTATTTCCTACGTCATTAACAGAAACCAAAACTTTCTCCAAATTTGAAGAAAGATGTGAATAAAAGGAAACAGATTACATTGTTTTTATTTTATTTATTTATTAATGAATTTTGCTCATAACACGTATGTATGTGAATTTTTTAACCCAAAATCAAATACATCAGTACAGCCGTTGCCAAGCTTAACCGAGACTTACGAACAGCAATTAATTTTTATATAAGTATAAACAGGAAATAACTGAGGCTCTTATTTTTTTGTGTTTTTTTTTTAGATCAATATTTAGAGTAGCCACCATACAATTTTTTTGGCCGAAAACCAAAAGTTTCAGTTTTCTCTAAAACGGCTCCTTCGATTTTTTTTTCAAACTTCCTCGAATCTGTTTTTTAAACACTAATGTTTGTTATGTAAGAAAATTATTTTTGTATTGCTCCAAAACGGTACCTTTCATAGAACCATTTTTTTGTTATAAGATTTTCTCGAAAAATTAAAGTGCGATCAGCGTATTTTTTTATGAAAGAACGTATTGCCCAAATAATATTTTGTTTTCCAAAAAATTTCAAACATTTTTTTTGTGTTATTTAAATATTTTTTTAACGTTTTTTTTTCAAAATTCTGTACCTCAAAAAAGGACCAACATTAGAAATCGAAATTTACTCATAATATACATTATATTTACATGTTCTTGAATAATCCATACCCAAATTAATTTGAAGACGTTTTCGAAAAATTTTAAAAGTAAAAAATGTATTTAAAAAAAAACGCTGCTAGGATTTTGTTGTGCCGTTAGTTTTTATATCATCTTTCATGGACACTGCCTCTTGCAAAGAACTAACAAAACTTCCAAGAGTATCAACCTGAGTAACAGCGTATTTTTTTATGAAAGAACGTATATACTGCCCAAATAATATTTTGTTTTCCAAAAAATTTCAAACATTTTTTTTGTGTTATTTAAATATTTTTTTAACGTTTTTTTTTTCAAAATTCTGTATCTCAAAAAAGGACCAACATTAGAAATCGAAATTTGCTCATAATATACATTATATTTACATGTTCTTGAATAATCCATACCCAAATTAATTTGAAGACGTTTTCGAAAAATTTTAAAAGTAAAAAATGTATTTAAAAAAAAACGCTGCTAGGATTTTGTTGTGCCGTTAGTTTTTATATCATCTTTCATGGACACTGCCTCTTGCAAAGAACTAACAAAACTTCCAAGAGTATCAACCTGAGTAACAACGGAATCGGCCGGCGTAAAATTGTAGGTCCCTTCAATTCTTCACACGCACCCAGAAAATTGTTGATGAATGATGAGAGTTATCCACTTAGGCTTTGGCACTTCAAGAACTGTCACGCAACTCTCTTAATTTTTTAATTAATTTGGAATACAGGAGCAAGTTTGTACGACACAGTCGTGCACATTTTTAAATTATATGTTTGTATATTTTTTTGTTAGTTTTGTTATTTTTAAGTTGTTTGTTTGTTTGTTTTTTTTTTTAAGTATTCATGCACTTCGTTATATTTTTCTGATTTTTTTTTTTACTTTTTGAGTTTTAATGTATTTTTTCTTGTTGGTTTTGTTGTGTGTGCAGTGGCAAAAAAATTCAACGCAAACCAATTAAAAACCAAATTCATTAGCTCAATAAAAGCACAAACAAGAATACAGTATGAACTCGATCAAGGCAGCGACGATTCCCACTTATCATGCATTTTACTATCAATATTGATATTTCTAGCCTTTTGTTCATTCAATAAAAATATAGAAATAACTATTTCAAAAAGTATAACCCAATAAAAACAACAATATTAGTTGTAATTACATATTCTGTTTGCCATATGTTCAAAGAAAAAAAGACATAACATTCTTCCTCTTACACCAATTATAAGCAAACCAGTGATCACTTATAGCAAGATTGGAAACCTTGCTGTCAAAGTGACATTTGCCTACAAGCTGAGTGTCCAGGTTAGCTGAAACAGTATGCGTGTAATACAAACTTAAGGGGCCAGGTTAGCTGTAAGAGTATGCGTGCTTTTGTAATAAAGATACAGTTGCCTATATAATAAAAAGCAAGTGAGCTGCAAGAGTATGTGTGCATGAAAAAAATAACTTTTGCGGTATTTGGAGGGTAAAACGTAGGTAGGTTTCCAATCTTGTTATAAAGTGATCACTGAAGCAAACACGCATTTTTTCTTCATATTCATACTGCAAGGCAGCAAGCCAATTACAGATGAATTCCACAATAAAAAATTAAGTGCCTAAATTAATTGACCAAATGTACCTTTTCCAGCATCAACTCAACAAAAAAAAAAAGTAAATCACGCCTGTTTCTATAGGAACACAAGGAAAAATATGCGCCAAAGGCTTAGCTACAGCGTTGTGCAAAAGTGCCCAATTGGGCCATTTGGCCCTAAATATGCTGTTTGGCCCCATGCCCCGGGCCAACGGGAAATGGCCCCAATTTTGTGAAATTCAAGTATTGGGTAAGGTAAAAAAAAATATTAATAATTGATTTTTGTACGATTGATTTTTGATTGATTGACTGAAATTTGAAAATAAATGGTTCCGCCGATGCTAGCCCTCGAAATTGCAAGCGGAGAGTAGAATCCGTACCAACAGAACTCATTTTACTGCCTTCTGGTCGACCTTCATTTTTGATTGGGCGAGTTCATTAAAACGCTAAGCATGTGGTTGTTGTATTTTTCTTTTTAAAGAAACTCTGAAGCAGCTATTTACGACAATAACTCCAAGTAGCTTAGTAGAAAAGCTTCATTTATTAATGCTGTTGAGGTAATTTTCGGTTTTAGGAGCAGATATTTGTTTAAGCCGCTTACCTCAATCAAAAATTGAACATGCCATTAAGATTGTATTTATGTATTTGAACAACGATAACAACTTAGAGTTGCTTCCGCCAATGTCTTTTTTCCGTCAATTCCTTTGAGGAGCTTGTAAAAATGCATGTCTATTCGTAGTAATTGATAAACAATAAAAAGTCTGCAATGGGAAACCAAAAATCAGTGGAGTTGTTAGCGCAATGCGTAGTGCATTGGCTTTCCAACTAGCTGGTCTAGGTTCAAATCCCATGATGTGAACTTAAGAGATTTTCGATTAAAATGAAAAATAACTAGACAAGCACCACTAATAAGGAGTCTAATGATCGGCTTGGCACCCGTGAAATAGCTATAACTCCAGCCAAACAAAGGAATTGACGGAGAAAAGACATTGGTGGAAGTGCCTCTAAGTTGTTATCGTTGTTCAAATACATAAATGGAATTGACGGACGCAGCCTTACTGCAGTGTTAAATAACACAAAAACAAATCATAACATTAAGATTGTAGTGTCCGTGCCTAAGTGGTTAGGTGCGTTGGCTGCTAAGCAGAACGTCGGTGGTTCGAGTCCTACTCGTGCCCATAGTTTTTATTTTATCTTTCACGGGCACTGCTTTTTGCGAAGATCTGACAAAACTTACAAGAGTATCAATCTGTCATGAAAAAGTTCTTATCAACTTTGCCGTTCGTAATCGGCGTTAAATTGTGGGTCTCCTCATTTCTTCACTCGCACCCAGAGAATTGTTGATAAGAGTAAGCCACTTAGGCCTTCAAGACCAGTCGCGTCACTCTATTTATTATTAATATTACAAACTAGGGAAAGATTTGACGAGTTAGGTTATATAGTTTCTAGTCGAAGCTTGCAAATTTCGAGAGCTGGTTTCTTGTCCGTTAAAAGTGGAATCATCGTGATTCCACTACTGAACTGGCTACTGGCAGCAGCAATCCATGAATAGTACCTATATCAATGAGTACCACAAATAACAATAAACGAATAAGTGCTATGGCCTTGGCTATATCTCTTTTTCTGGTTTGAATTCGTTTTCAAGCAACTGTTATGCTTAACCGTTAGCAAACCATCCATTTTTGTTGTCAACAACACAACTAAGCATTGAACATGTTTTAAAAGTAAAAAATAAAATCTTTAATAATGTACAAATCCCAATCTCTCGCAGCCAAGACTGTAGTTTCTTATTGTTTATTAGTAGCAAATTCATTGGCCAAGCTTTTTCAAGAACTTACTTATAAATTTTTCCTACTATGTTTAAGTACCTGTATTTTAGTTTATAATTAAAACTAGATATTTTGATTTTTTTGAATTAGTGAAAAAATTGTTGTTATTTCAAAACAAAAAAAAATTGCACGACTGAGTCATACGAACTTGCTCCTGTATTCCAAAACTGAACTCACAAGAAATATTTAAAAATAAAAACATGAAATTAAAAATTAAAATTCAAATATGTACCTCAAAAACACATTTTATCAAAAAAAAATTTAATGCCATATAATTTCTTTAAAATTTGTTGATTTTTTAAATTTTTTTGAAAAAATTCTGTTGTACGTTTTTTTTTTTAAATTAATATTTTAGGCCGTGTGCGAATTGGATGCATTGTGGTTAAAAATGAATGAATTTTTAACTACTACTGTCATATTAAACCTGATCCGTAGCTTTAGTAATTTTAACACATTTTATTCTATGCGGAGTGTCAAAATTTAACCAAACGTCAAGTTTTAACCACTTTTAAACTGAATTCGCACACGGCCTTCGCCTTATATATAAAATTTTCCAAAGATGTCTTTAAATTAATCTGGGTATGCAGTATTCAAGAACACGTCAATATACATATTTTCTTTGAATTTCTATTTTCAATACCGTTCCATTTTCGAGATACAGAATTTTCAAAAAAAAAATTTAAAAATTAATTTTAAGAATCAAACAAAAATTTTGAAATTTGTTTGAACACAAAATATTACCTATTTGGGCAATATATAAATGTACTTTCAAAAAAAGAATTACGCTGATCGGGCTTTCATTTTTCGAAAAAATCTTATGATAAAAAAAGGGTCCTATGGGAGGTACCGTTTTGGAGCAATACAAAAATATTTTTTGTACATAAAATACATGAATGTTTAAAAAAAATTCGAGGAAGTTTTAAAAAAATCGTAGAAGCCGTTTTAGAAAAAATTGAAACTTTTGGTTTTTGACCAAAAAAATTGTGTCTGTGTTCAAACCTCTAATTTTCAAGTTTGAAGTCAATCGGACCAGTGGTTAAGGCTGTAGGTGCGTTTACAGACAAACAGGCAAGCGGAAGGAATCGCCGCACCCACTTTTTTCGACTTCTCTATCAACGTAATGTTATATATCTAGTTGCAAGTAAAAATAAGTGGCCCCAAAAATGTGTAAATGGCCCAAAAATGGCCCCAAGATTTTTTTTTTTTGAGAACAACGCTGCTTAGCTATTGAAAACAAACAAGCAAAAGAGCAGTGCCTCAACCAATCAAAAATCGTCAAGAAATAAGAAAAGCTTTACAATAAAAATTTGAATTCCAAAAAAGCTTCCATCCACATTTTATAGCAAAAGATAGCAAAAAATGAAACCACTGTGGATTCTAGCAAATATGACAACCATAATTGCCATAATTATATCTGGTACGACTTGTCCCGGTACGGCCTGTCCTGACACCACATATATGTGACACATGTCATACTCAACCAATACATTCTCACCAAACTTAAGATTCTTCGGAATAAAAAAAAAACTGTTCAATTGGGATCTCGAATCGAAGAACTATTCCGGATTGCCAATTAAAAACGCCATAAAAGGGAGATGGGAAACCGAGCTGTCAAAATGACAATGCCTACAAGCGTTTTTACCAATACTGTCCCAGTTTGGACGATTGTTACTGTGAAAGTATTCGTGGTTTTACCAATACTATCACAGTTTGGACGATAGTTACTGTGAAAGTATGCGTGTTTTTACACAGTAAATATGGTCCTACCATATTGTTTTTGTTTTTATATTATTGATAGAAATAACTCGATGGAATTTACCCAAATTATCAGAGAAAATAAGTATTAAAATAAAACACGACTGATCTCCTTGATTGTGTGATAGAGAATAACATTGACATAATATATATGGACTGCTAGTCACTGTCCATACATTTCATGAGAAGAAAAAAGGTACAAGCTACAGCAGCGCCATTGGTTCGAAGCGGCCAAATTAGTCCCAGGAAATATGTTTGAATTCACAGCGACAGTGCTACCACATGGACTCTATAGATTGAAAATGGACTCGTTGTTTCTTCCTTGGCTCGGGGACTCGTTTTTATAACGTTTTTTGTTTGCAGAACACAGATAAGTATGTTAGAAATTTAAAACAAAATGATTTCTGAAAGTATTTAATTTTTTTTTACGTGGACTCGTTTTTCAGTCATCTTGGACTCGAAAATATTTTTCCCTGCGGCTTTGTATATCTATATTATAGTAGTTTCAGCCTAGAGAAACGACGACAGCGACGCGTGTTTTACCAACCAGAACTATTTATGTCGGTACTATAGTTCCCATGAATAACTGCCAGCGCCATCGACGAGTAAAGTTTCCAACTTAAAATTCTCGATGCTGAAAATACTATTAGGTGTATATACAAAGCCTGCGGTAACACTGCACAGCGACCTCGTTGTTTATGTTTTTGTTTTTGTTAATTTTTGACAGCTGGAATCGTTCTTTTTTTGGCCACCCTGAACCAATGGCGCTCTTTACGCTGAACACGCGTGAAGTTGGCATCTAGCAGTCCATATTATAATATGTCAATGGAGAATAAGGTATATATTAGGCGTGTTTTTTTGGCATCGCTATCTGCAGCCAAATTCGATTTCCCAAAAAAACGTATCCGCAGTTGCCCATCCGCAGCTGTTTTATTTTATTTTTAAGTTGGTATTTGGTTTTGCTTTCGGATAAGTTTTTGACATTTTGGGGGTATGTTCGTAGATTGGCTCCGTCGTCGTTCAATAAACAAATAAATAAAACAATAATAAATGTTCAGACAAATGTCAAACAGAGAAGTGTGTTTGAACGTGCGTGTGCTTGTACCTATGTGTGAATTTTGATAAAAATCGAGATTCAGATTTTTGAATCTTGAATCCATTTTTTTGAATCTCAAATAGATCATGAAATCTGAGATTTTTCTACTTTTTCCTCACTTCACCAACTCGTTTAGCTGCCAGATTCACAAATTTTACTCGACTCACTTCTTGTGAAAAGCCAAAAAGTGAAAATTTTCAAACTCATTTTTTGACAGTTTGAAAAAACTAAAAGTAAAGGGGCCGACCCATAGAATCCGTCAATCCCGCAGCGTCGACGTATACGTTGTTGCCAACGTATTTGCCGGAGAGAACCGTCCCATAGAATACGTTGTATACTTTGACAGTTTCATTTGCTTGGTGTAAAACTTATTCACAAAACCTCAAAATTGTGTCAAAATGATACTTTTGCACAAAGTTTTGATCATTCATTGCTTTTCCTTGCTGCTGTGGAAACATATTGAGTTGACTGTTCGTTAAATTTATTTGTCAACGGATCAACGGACGCAAAAAGTAGACAGTTAACCAACTCTATCCGTCGTATCCGTCACATGCGTTGCTTATGGGACGAGTTCCATAAGAACATGTATATTCTATTGTGCTGTCAGTTGAAAACGTCAACGCTAACGGACTGACCGATTCTATGGGTCGGCCCCTTAATGATGCAGAAACATTGTTTTTTGATGTCAAAAACAATTTTTGTAGTTTTTTTTCCAAATTCAAATGGTGTTACAAAGAAACAAAAATTTTACTTTTGTAAATTTCCCACTTTTTGCAAAAAGTGGCCGTTGTAGTCATACCTTAAACATTACAGAAGAAAAATATTGAACACCATAGAGCAACTATGTGTGACTCGTTCCTTGATTTGTGCGTTCCAATATTAATTCAAAATAAACTTAATTAAAAGAACGCACTTAAAGTGCGTTGCACTCTGCGAACACAGCCTTCGAGACTCTTTGAGTTATCCGATTTTCCGAGTTACCAACCTAAGAAATTAAATTTTTCTCCGATCGAGTATCGATACTCGAAAAAATGTCAATTTTTTATCCGCAGCCAGATTTAAGTTTAAGTTTTATCCGCAGCTGCGTGTTGTATGTGTAATACATGGAAGCTCCCACTGCAGATACAGATAGCTATGCCAAAAAAAACACGCCTATTGTAAGTCATTATGTCACAATATTACAAGTACCACTATCTTCATATTAATTAGGCTTGTTCAATTAAATATCAAACACTCTCCCTTAATTGAAATACTTTTCTAATACAAATTTGTTTTAAGCAATAATGTGTACATAATGTAGAAATACCAAAAATGTATATAAAAGAATTCATAATTAACATTTAACAATAATTCAAAAAAATTCATTTGATTTAAGGCAGAAAGCCATTTGTAATAATTTTAATTTAAACCAAAAATACTTGAAAAAGCTTCTAACTTTCGACCAGTTGTGGGTTTGGTGAGAATATCAGCTGGCATCTCATTAGTTGGCAGATGAGACAGTTTAATCAAGCCATTTTTGACGTTTTGATGTACAAATTTTTGTTTCACATCAACATATTTAGTTCGTGCAGAATATGAATTGTTGACTGCCAAGTTGATAGCACTACGGTTATCGCAGAACAACACAATCGATGGAAGAGACTTTACGAAGAGTTCTTGCTCAAACATTTTTAACCAAATACATTCCTGTATTGCCGCAGTCATCGACATAAACTCGGCTTCAGTTGTTGAGATAGCAATAGTTTTCTGTTGCTTGGAGCACCAGGAGATCGCTCCACCTTGCATCGTGAACACATACCCAGTGGTTGATCTCCGTTCATCCTCATCACTTGCCCAATCCGCATCGCAATAACCTCGAAGTTGATTCTCGGCGCTGTTGTAGGTTATCTTCTTGTCAACAGTTCCTTTAAGGTAGCGTAAAACATGTTAAGCAGCACCCCAGTGCGATCTTCCTGGGTTATGATTGTATCGGCTGAGGAAAACATATGTCAGGTCGTGAAACTTGTACACAAAATTGCAGAGCACCAACAAGTTGTCTATACGGTACATCCTGCATTTGCCTTTTCTCTTCATCATTTAACGGACACATCTTCGAAGATATTTTCTGACCAATGTCCATCGGTGCAGATTTGGATTACAGTCGCTCATATTGAAACGAGATAAAATATCTTTGATGTAATGAGTTTGATCGAGAGAAATGTTACCTTTTTTTCTGTCTCTTGTAACCCGAACACCCAGCACAGAAGCACATAGAAAACTGCTTGAATAGAACATCAGTAAGTTTCTGTTCCAATTCTACATCATTGCTGAATAACAAGATGTCATCGACGTAAATTGCAACGATGAATATTCGTGAACCTTCGACCAGATGATATACACATTGGTCCGTCAATGAACGCTTCAGTCCAAAATCTAAAAGCACTTGGTTGAGAGTGCAATTGAATCGGTCATTTCAAAAACGTCTTAAGTCAGTCAATTAGAATTTTTCAGGAATCAATAAAAACTGTTTCATTCACAAACAAATCAGTTTTTATGGACTTTTTTTGTTTAAGTTAGAGTTTGAGTGGTAAAAAATGAAAATAGCAAAAAATGTTTACAGTTTATAAATAAAAATAATGAAAAAAACCTGAAAAACAGTTCTTGACTTAGGTCGTTTTAGCAAGAAATAGGGTTATTGTACACAATCTAATGAAAACAAGCGTAGTAAATATTAGTAAATCCAATATATATATTCCTCGGTTATGATAGGTCCTTTTTGTCCAAAAACAAACAAAAAAAAGCAAAAATTATAACATCCAACTCAGTTATAAACTACTTCTGATATCTAGTAGTTCATGCTAAAACCTCTTAAGTCACTGGAAAATCTTTTTTAATGCAAGGAACGTCCTTCACATGGCATTTATTTGAAATGGAAGGAATGTACTTATTGACGTAGTTTTTACCCAGAATACGCATCTTGCTCTGAGGAACCATTTTCTGTAAAAAAAGCATTTTTGAAAAAAATGTGACTTAAGAGGTTTTTGAAATGACCGATTCAATTCCAAACACGACTCGATTGTTTGAGTCCATAGATTGACTTCTGCAGCTTACAACATCGACCTGTTCTATCAGAAAATCCTTCAGGCTGCGACATAAATATGTCTTCTTCCAACCTACCGTGGAGGAACGCCGTGACGACATCCAACTGGCGAATGTTCAAGTCAAACCTTGCAGCCGTTGCCATTAAGTATCGAATCGTTGTAAAGCGGACCACAGGAGAGAAGGTCTCGTGATAATCTACACATTCGACCTGTGTAAAGCATTTAGCTACCAACCGTACTTTAAACCTCACAACATTCCCTTGAGTGTCACGTTTAGACTTGAAAACCCACTTACATTTGACCGGCAACTTTCCAGGAGGAAGGGGCTCCAACTTCCAAGTTTCGTTTTGTTGAAGCGATTCAAATTCTTCTCGCATTGCACATTTCCAAGAGTCTGCATTCTCATTACATAAAGCTTGTTTATAGGTTGATGGATCACTAACAAAGAACGCAAAAGCAAAATTAACATAATCAGGCTTCAGCTTGCCCTGGTTTCGAGAAGACATCTGGCGAGGTTCGACTTTTTGAATCACGTCTTCATCATCGGAATCGCTCGGCTGCCACACGCCATTGCTTTCATTGGAAAGAGACGTAAATGAATCCTCATTTGGTTCTGGATGCGATGGACCAACAGCTTCAACAACACTCTGGCTTGATGGTGAACTAGACGTTTGCGGATCACTTGTAGGTTGCAGCTCATCAAGGGTTATATCCTCCCCTGATTCGCAAATGTCTTGTTTTTCATCTACGGAATAATCCAACAAAAAATCGTTAGTTTGATTGCATTGGAAATCAATTACCTTTTCTGCGCTGTTTGACTCTAGGAACACTATATCTCTGCTATTCGATTTATGATGTAGGTTGCCGTCATTGCAGCTTCTGCCCAAAAAGATTTTGGTAGTCCGGAATCAATTAGCATGCACCGTACCTTGTCCATAATTGTGCGATTCATTCGCTCAGATAAGCCATTCTGCTGTGGGCTGTATACAGCTGATTTTTGATGCAGGATTCCATTTTTCTCAAAAATTGTGACTTGTTTGTTTTTCAGCCATAGCTTTGAATTTTAGAAAACAATCGTAGACTTCACTTTTGTTTTTAATTACGTAAATCACAACTCTTCTTGAAAAATCGTCAATGAATGATACAAAGTGACGAAAACCACTCATCGACTCCACCGAAGAAGCTTGGCAAACATCTGTATGTACCAATTCCAGCAATTTTGTTGCGCGATTGCCTTCGCTGTTGAAGGGAGAGCGGCATTGCTTCCCTTTCACGCAGGTAGAACAAACGTTGTTTCTCGGAATCGAAACATTTTTTAATTCGGTCTTCAGAAATGTCATGTAGTCAAAACTTGCATGTCCAAAACGGCGGTGCCATAAGACTATATCTTCTTTGGGTTTTTGCACGATCATAGCCCCTTCGTGATCATTCCCCTCGGCAACAAAAGATTTCTCGTCTTGCGCAACATCCAACTTGAATAAATCATTAACTAAACTTGCTGTTGCCAGCACATTCCAGTTCTTGTCAAATATCTTACATCCATCGTTCGTAAACAAAACCGATTTGTTGTTTTTAACCATTTGACTCACTGAGAGCAGGTTGGTGCATATATTTGGCACGTGGTGAACGTTGTTCATAATAATCTCACTGCTCTTTCCATCGTTTAAAATTCGTTGCTTTACACTGCCAACGCAATCAATTGGGATTTTTTCATTATTCGCAACAACAACTTCATTTTGCACATATGTTATTAATGATTGATTTGTGTTTTGTCATATGCACAGTACAACCGCTATCAATGTACCAATCTGATGGTGATTCACAAGACTGGACCATTAAAGATGTAAAAAGCATTGCTTCGGTCTTATCATTTCTTTGTTGTTGCTTTCTTTTATTTTCCCCCTTAGGACAATTTTTGACAAAATGCTGTTTGGAACCGCATCCAAAGCAATGTTTTGCTGTTTTATTTTGATATTTTTTATTTTTAACAAACAACGCTGCTTCGTTCAAATCACATTTTTCATTTTCGAGTAGTAGCCCTTGCATCAACAGATTTTTGACAAAGTCGAATGTGATTTTATTTGAAGAGTTTTCTATAGCGAGGATCATAGGTTTGTACTCAACAGGCAATCCTACCAGCATCAAGGAACCGGCTACTTCATCGTCAATTTTGAAGCCTGCCATTTTCACTTTTGACCACAGCGAACTCATTTTACTCACGTAATCTTCCATTGATGCACATTCTTTTTGCTTAAGAGATACCAATTGTTGCAACAGTGCCACTTTGCGACCGGTGCCGGTGTCATCAAAAGCCTTCGCTATACTATCCCATGCTTTCTTGCATGTGCTAGCTCCTTCTATGTGACTATAGTTACACGGCTCGAGCAATAATGGTAACTCACTTATTGCTCGAATATCAGCTCTCTTCTGTTGTTCATTTGCGTTGTCAGCTAATTCTTCCGCACAATAGTCCCATAATCCTTTGATTATCATGTGCGCTTTAGCTCCGATCTTCCATTCGGAATAATTTTCCCTGCCCTTTAGACGATTGAATGGCAATTGAATGGCCATTTCCTGAGTTGAATTTTCCGCGATATTTCCGACGCCAAAGATATTAAAAAGAACTACTTGAATCTGTGATCTCTTGGTAAGAATCACTCAATTTAATTTCTTCGACCTTAACCATAAACAAGTACATATATGAAATACTTTTGAGCAGGCTCCAGGTCAATAAAAGATTGTTTATATGGTTACAACGTTTCGAGCATGAATACACTCTCATCAGGCCTTTATTGAAAAATTATAAATTAATGTACATTTCCATACATAAGTCAACAAAACTTACAACAACAAATAGTTGATTCGTTTTTACAGCACAAACACACATTACAATTTTATAACCAGCATTAAGTTTACTATAATAAAATTAAAATTTCAACTTTTATAAATAAAATAAAAAATATTAAAAACAATACAAATTTACATTTTACAAAACCTACACGACTTTTTCACACCACTGTTCTCTACGACTGTTTCTTTCTATTTGCTACCAGGACCCATGTTCTGTAACTTATCACTCGCAAGAAAAAAGTGATAAACGCAAGGAATCGAAACAATTTCAATGCAATTTGTTTCGATTCCTTGCGTTTATCACTTTTTTCTTGCGAGTGATAAGTTACAGAACATGGGCCCAGCTGATTATACACAATGCTGAGACTCTCACAATCAGATCGCCTATTAACTGCATTGTCGGTGTTGTTGATATGCAGCATCTCTAGCAACATTCTTTTGTTGTGATGCCTCTCCACCTCCAAAATTGTGACGTCATCAAAGTCCGGTTTGTGGTTGTGCTCTATGCAATGCAATGCAAGTGCAGTTTTTTGAGAGCCACCGTTGTTGATATCAGACCGATGGCCTGAGAGCCGATTACGAAGCTTTTGTTTCGATGTTCCTACATATACGGAAGAACAATCCGTCTCACCCCCACCTAAACATTTAATTTTGTAGACGACATCTGACTTGTCCATTTTTTTCTATTTTTCCTTTGGTGTTGGTGAAAAGCAATGTTTTAAGAGTAAGTGCAGACTTAAACGCTATTCTCGTTTTCTCTTTGTTTCTTAGTGGTGCTGCTTGTATGCGATTTGCAAGAGATGGAATATACAATGCACTACGGTAGCTTATGGGAAGTCTATAATCAGGGGGGGGGGGGTAGGTGTACGTTTGTTCTTGCTGTTTTTTATTAATTTGTTGATGACATGTGCGGGGAATGAGTTGGAACACAGGGTGTTCTCGATGATTTTGATGTTTTTTTGTCGAAAATTGTGGTGACTATAGTCAAGCACTTTATTAATGAAATTTTGAGCAGTATTAAATATAACTTGTTTTGGCTGCTTTGAATGAAAATTTATAAGACGTCCGGATGAAGTAGGTTTCTTGAACCAATCGAAAATAATTTTGCCATTGTCCCTTACTGCTTGGACATCGAGGTAGGCTAATCGTCTTTCTTTTTCTACCTCCACCGTAAACTGAATCTTTCTATGAAAAGAATTCAAAGCTTCAAGCGTTGTAGAAACGCAATTAGATTTTACTATTGCGAACAGATCATCAACATATTTTGTTACTATTTTTGGTTTGGATACTAATTTATCAATTACGTCTTCAAGTAATGTCTCCATGACTATGTCCGCCAATATAGGTGAAATAGGGCTACCCATAGGTACTCCTTGCTTCTGTTGGTATATTTTGTTTTCAAATTCTAAGTAATTGTTGTCGATTATACAGAATCTTAGCGTTTCCATGAACATGGACTTCCTTATTTTAGTGTGTAGTTTTATATTATTCAAATTTTTCTCAACTATCTCCAATATCATATTGATTGGAACATTCGTGAACAGGGAGACGACATCGAATCATACCAGAACTTCATCATCCTGTATACTAAAAGGTGAGATTACCTCAATGAAATGTGTTGCGTTATTAACGTTGAAACGAGAATTCTCCGTCAACTTCTTAAGAGTTCTGGCCATAAATTTACACAATTCATAACAAGGAGAAGAAGTAGATGGAGAGGTCACTACAAAATTCCCATAACATAAACAAGTACGGGGGGGGGGGTAGGTGTACGTTTGTTCTTGCTGTTTTTTATTAATTTGTTGATGACATGTGCGGGGAATGAGTTGGAACACAGGGTGTTCTCGATGATTTTGATGTTTTTTGTCGAAAATTGTGGTGACTATAGTCAAGCACTTTATTAATGAAATTTTGAGCAGTATTAAATATAACTTGTTTTGGCTGCTTTGAATGAAAATTTATAAGACGTCCGGATGAAGTAGGTTTCTTGAACCAATCGAAAATAATTTTGCCATTGTCCCTTACTGCTTGGACATCGAGGTAGGCTAATCGTCTTTCTTTTTCTACCTCCACCGTAAACTGAATCTTTCTATGAAAAGAATTCAAAGCTTTAAGCGTTGTAGAAACGCAATTAGATTTTACTATTGCGAACAGATCATCAACATATTTTGTTACTATTTTTGGTTTGGATACTAATTTATCAATTACGTCTTCAAGTAATGTCTCCATGACTATGTCCGCCAATATAGGTGAAATAGGGCTACCCATAGGTACTCCTTGCTTCTGTTTGTATATTTTGTTTTCAAATTCTAAGTAATTGTTGTCGATTATACAGAATCTTAGCATTTCCATGAACATGGACTTCCTTATTTTAGTGTGTAGTTTTATATTATTCAAATTTTTCTCAACTATCTCCAATATCATATTGATTGATTCCTTATTTTAGTGTGTAGTTTTATATTATTCAAATTTTTCTCAACTATCTCCAATATCATATTGATTGGAACATTCGTGAACAGGGAGACGACATCGAATCATACCAGAACTTCATCATCCTGTATACTAAAAGGTGAGATTACCTCAATGAAATGTGTTGCGTTATTAACGTTGAAACGAGAATTCTCCGTCAACTTCTTAAGAGTTCTGGCCATAAATTTACACAATTCATAACAAGGAGAAGAAGTAGATGGAGAGGTCACTACAAAATTCCCATAACATAAACAAGTACGCTCTTAAGGTTAAGTTTTTTTTGTGAGTAAGAAAATTCGGAAATACGTAAAATATCAAAAAAATAAAACTCAAATTAATTACAACATATATTGCTTATTTCTGATAAAATAGGCTGCGGATGGCCCATAACCTGATAGAAATAACTCTGTGCGAATGTGAAATATTCGCCTGGATTATTATGCAGCCTTAAATTATAGTTCACTAAATTCATTTTTAAATGTCGATTAGTTCATTTATTTTGTAATTTTAATACGTTCCACAAAAATGTCAAACTTAACCTTAGTGCACTTACAATGTCAAATAAGCTAAAAAATTAATGGAATTATTGGTTAAAACGAGTGTACAACTTATATTATAGAAAATTAAAAACTGAATTTGTAATTACAAATCGAGACTACGTCTTTTATTTACCCTGAGCTTTTTCTAATAGTTTCCAAAACTATCTAGTCGATACAAACTCGATGGAATTTACACAAATTATCAGAGAAAATAAGTATTAAAATAAAACACGACTGATCTCCTTGATTGTGTGATAGAGAAGAAGGTATATATTGTAAGTCATTATGTCAATATTACAAGTGCCACTATCTTCATATTAATTAGGCTGGTTCAATTAAATATCAAACAATTATTCATGTACAAGGAAAGAAAATAAAATGAAAGAAAATGAAAATTGCGGGATCTATGGAGTGAAGCGTAAGTCAGTTTCCGATCTCCTTTTGTCTCTGGAGAAAACCTGTGTAGTATCGTCTCAGAAGACGAATTCAAAACCAATAAATTCGTCGCGGAAAAACATCAATACTTTTCCCATTGGAAAACGTTTAAGAGAAAAGTATAGCCGGTCCATCGACGGCACATCAATGTTTTGGTTCAATGGAAAACCAGATTAGTTTACCGTTACCTCGTGTATGTGAATAAATGAGAAAAAACAGCAACAAAAATAAGGTGGTATGCTCAAGTTTACTGAAATAGTATTGGTTAAAACAGGCATACTCTTGCAGTAAACTTGAACCATAGCTTGTAGGCGTTGGACCTTCTGGAGTTGTGATGGTCACAGGTCATAATATTTTGTGATGTTGTTTTTGTGAGGTTTCTTATGAGGTTGTCACAATTTTGTATTCTGCGAAAAACCTCATAAGAAAACTCACAGCAAATTCACCACAGGAAGGTGGGTTTATTGTTGTGACTGCCAGGTTGTTTCTCAAAACAAATCAAGCCAAAAAAATGGAGTTTTATGCAAAAAATAAACATAGTCATAAGAATGAAATTGATTGGTAAGAAATTCTTTGAAATGTTCTACATTGGTATTAACAAAAATATCTTGTAATTATTGTAATGTGTATACACTTTATTTATCTCTATCACTATCTTTATCTCTCTGTATCTCTGTATCTTTGTCTATAGTTAATATACATACATACACTCTTTATCTCTATTACTCTAATATCGTTTTATAGTGAAATAAGTGTGTAGCAATAAGTTTAATTGTATGTAGTAGTAAAGACTTGTGTAGGACAGTTAAAATGAGGGGATCACCTAGTGATTAAGAGGAGAACTTTTTGTTAAGCATTGAGAACATTCAGCTCCTACAAAATCCCAGTATTTTTATTTGTAGTAGTAACATCTAGTGGTTAAGAGGAAAATTCAGCTCCTACAAACATCCCAGTATTAGTAGTTTCTCGAACCTTTTTTGTGTTATATATGAAGCCCGTTTGGCGGCGAAGCAGATAGTTGATTGTGAACTGCGATAAAGTAAGATACTAGGAGTGTTTTTTTGGCATAGCTATCCGTCATTGCATTATTATAAATGAACTGCCAGTGGCCAACTTCACGATGATTCCACTTTTACGGACGACAGCATGGCCGAGCGGAAAAATCGTGTAACATTTTTGACAATTGAAAATGACGCTTCTTTGTTTTTTTTTCTTATTTATTTTGTTTGTCACAGCTACACAAAAGTAAAACAAACTTTTGTTACACAGGCTACGTTCAATCACGTAACCAAAAGGTATCGGATAGCTTTTTGTTATTGTAATTCATAGTAAGAAAAAGCAAATACATGAACCATTTTCTGTCAAAAAAAAATCCAAAGGTATCTGAGAATTTTTGGTATACCTCGGCTATCCGAGTGATCAGCTGATCAACACATGATTTTTTGTCTTGTATTGTTTGGCGCGCTATTTTATCAGCTTCCAATTTAAAAGATAATTGAAAGAAAAATAAACAAAATGACTATGGATGTTATTTTTAACAATATTTTTTATAATTTAGATGACTCTGAAGATGTTTGCCGACGAATTCAAAGCCATAAACAATTCCCTATTCTCAAGCCTTTCATTTGTTATTTTTTTTTGTAGAAGTTTTGACAGCTATCTGGATACAGGGTATCTGTCTCGTCCAAAAAGATATCCCAGATACGGGTATCTCAGATAGCCTATCCGATACGTGATTGAACGTAGCCACAGCCAGCATCTCCACTAAGCATACAGCTGCCCAACATCACAACCGCAATCCAATCCACAAACAGAACATTTTTTTTTTTCGCTGGTCAAATTATGTCATGTCGTCTCATTTTATCTCAAAACGCGGTGGCAGAAAGCACAGAATTAAACGTCACACAACAAACGAAACAGAACAAACGAAAATACGCGATTTACATTTACACATTTAAAATCACTCGATTTACATCTTCATTCAAATGAAAACCTTACACGTACACGAAACGTCAAAATTCATGCCCATGATTTGAACCACACTCATGTCATGTTCAAAACACAAGATTCTTCGACAAGATGTCTGTGTGGACATGGATTTTTCTGCCTCCATTGGATTTTTTCAAGACATGTTCATGAACAGGGCATCGTTCATGCCCAGTGGAGCCGGCCTGTAAAATTGGACTAATTGAATCGCGAATCTACATTATGAGTGTTGTCAGTGTTGTTGAAGGAGACGGTTCTCCGGTGCTGTGTGTCGTCCCCTGTGTCCGTCGTGTCTGTTTCTTACGTCTCGTCGGTCGTCGTCTTCGTTTTGTCGTACCAACCCTACAAAAAAAAAGAACAAAAAAAAAACAGTTACACATGAAAAACAACAAACCACCAAGAACCAAGAAAACCATCATCACAAGTTCACAACCAACAACAATAATGCAAATCCCAAAACAAAAAAATAATAGAAAAGAAAACAAAAAAAAAAGCACCACCACTCAACAAACAAAAAAAACATACAAAAAAGAACTTTATTTCACCGGAGATTTTGTAAAAGGAACTTCATTAGAAAAACGAAAACAAATCATGAGGAAATTTCTCTCGTGCACTTTTTTTTTGGTTTCAAAATGTGTAGTGTAGTGTGTACTCGTAAAAACATTCTGGTTTTAAAATCCGAAGGGAATCCTCTTGTTTTCAAAATCAGAATAAATTCATAATTTTCATAAATTCATGCTCTCCATTGCATGGGCTATGTCCATCGCGTCATCAATCCGGAAAACATTCTAATCGACCGCTATCAAACTGGAAGATACAGAACTGCTCGAGACAATTTCCTATTGCAGATTGACCAAATCCCAGCAGAGCGTAAGTTCTTTCAAACCTCGAGTTTTAAACAAAACATTGATGCTAAAAACTACTTACAGGTCAGCTGTGACTTCTGGTCCATGGGTATTATAGGCTATGAACTCATCTGCGAAGTCACACCATTTCACGAGGACAATGCCACAATGTCCACGATACATACTTGAAAATCCACAGTCACTGCGAGGAGAGTCACGCCAAGGAAATGATCGCCTTTCCAAGTGACTTAAAAGTCAGCACCAATTTCAAGAATCTCAATCTCTCCCTGGTCACAATCCCTTCCAATCGAATTGACTACACTGCGATCCGCAAACATCCCTATTTCGGGAGGACATGGCTGAGAAGTTCAGTGAACGACCGAAGAGCGTCGGCGATATACCTACTCGAGAAGCAGTACCAAAAATTGGAGGACAAGTTGGCCGCTGCCCATGATTGTCGAACGTGAGTCGGCACGTATGGCAAACTGAAACCTGTGGAAGATGGAGAAGCAACTGGAGCACAAAATGTGCGAAAACGCCGAGCAGGAGAGGCTGAAGGAGAAATCTGAGGTAAGGTTTTTCATCTCCAAACAGATCTCATTTAACGTTCATTATGTTCTTTAGGTCGTCGAACAAATTTCACATGCTCATCGTTTGGAGCACAAGAAACTCCTTCGTGAACTAAACGAAGAGCGGGAAAAGTCCTCAAACGTCATCGATGCAGCTTCAGCTATCGAAATCAAGCTCAAAAACCTCGAAGACAATAAAGAACGACTCAAGTATGCATGCACCATCACCGACAACCAGCTATTCGAAGTCGAGCCAATACTGGAACCCAAAGAAGGGCGAAGGAGAAGGACGAAGCCACCAGCTGGGGAAGACAATCAGCAAGAAACATGCGAACAAATTCGGCCTTATTTTTATTATTGCTTTTATGGATGTATATAATTCTGTTGGCAGTAAATTTGTCATTATGATCAGAAAATAAAGACTTTCTCCGTTTATTTATATAAAAGCACGAAATAGATATTGAATTGATTATTGATAGTTTTTCAGCGAATCTGGAAGCAGCAATTAGGAGAATATCAGGAGCTGGTTTACTTGGAACAGCTTGAGGATTTAATCATAGAGGGTGGACTTTAGTTCGAATATTGCATTTGCCTTTCTTGCTGTGGTTTGTTCAAAAATAAATAAATATTTTCTTATTTTAATTTTCTTCAAAAACTTACCATATCAAGATCGTTCTTGAATTTTTGCAAAAAAATTAGAGCAACGAAAATTGTTGTCTCTTTATCCATTTCAATAATATTATGATCAAAAGAAAAGAAAAATGTAACCTCAAAAATTTGTTTTTGTTTTTCTTGTTTGACAGCTCAACCAAACCTAACTAAAAAGCGTTTTTGGATTATTTCAACTATTTCAACTATGACACATCAACCATTTTTTTTTGACACAAATAATAAGTAATAATTTCAACTTTTCTTACACTGCTTTGAAGCTTTTGAGAAATTATCTGTTAAATAGACCTCAAACAATAAAAACAAATCAAGGTGTTTCAAGCTCGTTTAATGTTAACTGCGGTGTGCCACAAGGGTCGATTCTTGGACCACTTCTGTTTTCCCTCTTTATTAATGATCTTCCTTCAGTTGTTCAAAATTGTAACATTCATATGTATGCGGACGATGTGTTGTTGTATATTTTTAGTGATTTGGGTCTAATGGATGATTGCGTTGCTCGTATAAATGAAGACTTAGTTAATATTTTAAGCTGGGCTAACTCAAATAAACTGCAACTTAATCCGACAAAAACACTAAGTATGGTATGTTCAAGACGTGAAGTTAATCTTATGGACCTTCCGAATATCATTTTAAATGCTCAAATTATTGATTATGTTAGTAAAGTTAAGTACCTTGGTTTTCAAATTAATAACAAGTTGAGCTGTTGTGATGCAATTTCCGAAACCATACGTAGAATTTACAGTGGGTTGCGTTCCTTGAGATTCTCCTCCCATTTTCTGAATATCGAAATGAAAAAACAACTAGTAAAAAGTCTGATAATGCCTTATTTCACTTTCAACTGCGCCGTTTACCCTTGTCTTGACTATGATTGTAAAAATAAACTTAATGTTGCATTTAATGATTGCCTTCGCTTTATTCATAATATCAACAGATATGAAAGTGTTTCATTTTTACATGATTCTTTGTTAGGAGTCAACTTAAATAAATATATTTTGTATCGAAACGTTTCACTGCTACATAAAATAATTCATGGAAGATGTCCAGGGTACTTGGAGGAGATGCTCCATTTTGCTAGGTCTCGTAGAGGTCTTATATTAATTTTGCCGCGCTTTACACACACTATTGCTGAACGATCTTTTTTTGTTTCTGTTGTCAGGACATGGAACTCTCTTCCTTTTGATATTCAAAGAACTTCCTCACAAGCTTCCTTCAGAAAGAAGATTTTCTCATATTTTTCCTCTTGTCTTTAATTGTTTTCTTTTTATTTTTATAGTTTTAAAATATTGTAAACTTTTATTTGTTACTGTAATTTAATTAATATACTAATTGAACTTTTTCTTGTATAGTTATATTTTATTTTAACTTGGTAAGCAAACTTAGATACTATTAAAAGATTATATCTTACTGTATCATGTGATTTTTCTGAAATACAAAATACAAATACAAATACAAAAACTATAGTCAACTATCGTCAGCGCAAAAACGCACCTCGGATGAATAGAAGAATTGCTACTTGAATTCCAGGGTCGGATCGACTCACGTCACCGCTAAGGCATAACACTAGCGGCGGCGTTGATTCGAAAAGAATCCTGTCATTCATTTAGGTAATTTTTCTTTGTTTTTTTCTGTTTTGGTTTTATTTTTTTTTGAACATTGCAATGATTGAAAATTTCAGAGTAGACTATAGTAATGTTCGTGGGCTTCGTACGAATTTTCTTGCTTTGTACATCCACACTGTTTCAAACAGGCCAGCTGTTTTGGCGCTAAGTGAAACCCAAGTAGGTGAGAATTCCGATCCTACTGAATTTCTCATTCATGGGTATAGCTTAGTGCCCTTATTCCTCTCCCACCATGGTCTCGCCGCGCCGTCTACATTAGAAATGATGTCGCTTATCAATTTCTTCCACAATATGGGAACTGCTCCGACCCTTTTTTCAATTCAATGTGGTTCAACTTCACCGTAAATAAGCACATCATTCACTATTGTTTCCTTTACCGAAGCCCAAAGTTGGACAGAGCTTCAACTTCTCGCGAATTTGACGCTCTGTCTGACTCCATCCAAAGAATTGTATCCTTATGCCCTCACACTGAAATCGCTATTACGGGCGATTTCAATGTACACAATTCTTCTTGGCTTCTCCATTCGGGCCCGACAACACCCGAAGGAATGTGTGCTGAGATCTTTGCTGAGTTTAACCACCTTACTCAGCTTGTCACCGAGCCCACTCGAATATCGGATATTGATTTCCAAGCGGAAAATACTCTTGACTTGTTCCTTACGTCTGACCCTGATAAATACACTATCAA
Organism: Sphaerophoria taeniata; assembly: GCA_943590905.1. Taxonomy (NCBI): domain Eukaryota; kingdom Metazoa; phylum Arthropoda; class Insecta; order Diptera; family Syrphidae; genus Sphaerophoria; species Sphaerophoria taeniata. The sequence goes on along the minus strand of OX016541.1, from coordinate 89,310,101 downwards.
TGTATTAACGCCTCTAGGCAGATCTGACCATAGTATCATATCTTCAAATTTCTCGTGTCAAACTAATCCAGTTAAAGAAAGAGCTCCGAAGAGAACCGTATGGCAATACGAGAAAGCCAATTGGGACGGTCTCAATAACTTCTTCCGGATCTTTAACTGGTCACTATGCTTTCTCGATAGTGACATAGACTCCAGCGCAGATATGATTACTAATATTATTATCTTGGGAATGAAAACTTTTATCCCGAATAGGGTTAAAAGCATCAAACCTAAGGAAAAGTCATGGTTTGATTCAAGCTGTAAAGAGGCTATCAGGGAAAAAGAAGTAAAGTTCCGGTGTTTTAGAGCCAACCCAACTGGGGAAAACCGGAACAAGTTTAAACAAGCCAGGAAGGCATGCAATGCCCATATTCGACGGACAAAGTTTTTGCATGACCAAAAATTAAGGCAAAAAATACTGCAATGTCCCAAAGGTAGTAAAAATTGTTGGTCATTTGTGAAAAATATGAAGAATTCTTTTTCTTCCTCGGTCCCAACGCTCGTTGACAATGACACTCCAGTTGTAAGCTCTCTCGCGAAAGCTAACCTTTTTGCTAGGCAGTTCGCCGCCAACTCTTCGCTGCCAGAGAGTGCCATGACTCCGCCTGTTCTTGAGCGCGTCAATGATTCCATGGGACAAATCTTCTTCCGCACTCGTGCTGTGGCGAGAGTCCTAAAGGATCTCAACATACATAAATCCGCTGGTCCGGATGGTATCCCCGCTATTATTCTGAAGAGGTGTTCTTCCACGCTGGCAAAACCCTTGCGTAAGCTTTTCCATCTATCCTATTCTTCTGGGCTCGTTCCGAGCAGTTGGAAAACAGCATTTGTCCAGCCAATCCCAAAAAAAGGCGACTCTTCTTCTCCCTCCAATTATCGACCGATTGCACTTACGTCCCTTCTTTCTAAGGTCATGGAAACGCTGATAAACTATCAGCTCAAGAAATATCTCGAAGACCGAAAGCTTCTTAATGACCGGCAGTACGGCTTTCGCAGCAACAGGTCCACTGGTGATCTGATGGTTTATCTCACCGAACAGTGGAACAAATCTTTACATCGTTTTGGAGAAAGTAAGATTGTTGCACTTGATATTTCAAAGGCATTTGATAAAGTCTGGCATCTTGCTCTTTTATCGAAAATGCGTGCTTTCGGTATCGACGAATCCCTCCTTCATTGGATTAGAAATTTTCTCTCGAACCGTTCAATACAAGTTGTATTGGACGGATTCAAGTCTGAAACCCACAACATAAATGCTGGTGTGCCCCAGAGCTCCGTTTTGTCTCCGACCCTCTTCCTCATTTTCATTAATGATCTCTTGTCTGTTACTTCTAATCCAATAAATTGTTTCGCTGACGATAGTACCCCTAGCTTTTCTTATTCCTTTCCAGACTCACATCCTTCCTCTTCGGATGTGGAACTGCAACGGCAAAATATGATAAGCTCATTAAACTCTGACCTAAACAGCATTGTACAATGGGGAACACAAAATCGCGTAGAGTTTAATGCTTCGAAAACACAATGCTGTCTTGTATCGTCAAAGCGAGACATACCCCCCTTGCCACTGTCCATGAGTGGCACTTGCATCAATGAGACCGAACATCTCGAGATTCTCGGTATGTGCATCACTGACCACCTCTTGTGGAACGAGCACATATGCGATGTCGCCAAAAATGCCGCAAGATGTTTAGGTTTCTTAAGGCAATGCAAGAAATTTTTTTCCCCTTCTGATCTGGCTACCATCTACAAAACCTACATACGTCCTAAGCTTGAGTACAATTCTAACGTCTGGGCTGGTGCTCCAGTGACGTACTTAAGTCTTCTGGACAGTATTCAAAGAAGAGCCTTCAAAATGATTGGTGACAATACCATCATTGAGTCATTTACGTCTCTAGAACATCGGCGCAATGTTTCATGCCTCACCCTATTTTACCGATACTTCAACGGTTTATGCTCTAGTGAAATAGCCAGTTGCATTCCTCCCCTTAAACAATTCGCCCGTAATACTCGCGCTTCTAGGAATGCCCATCAGTTTACCCTCGAGCCCAACTTCGGTCGTTCCCTCAAGTATAGAGAATCGTTCTTTAGCCGTACTACGCGAATGTGGAACTCCCTTTCACACTCTGTCTTTCCAAATCATTGCAATGTCCAGGAATTTAAGACCAATGTACACCGGCACCTCCTTTCCAACCCCTTTCCTCCTTCCTAAAGCACTCACTGCGTCTCTGGCATAATAAGGGCATAAAAAACCCCTTGAGTGTGTGCTAATTATAAAAAAAAAAAAATGTAAGTGCTACACAATCGGATTCTATTTAATTTTTTCTGTGGTTTTGCTTACTTTGTGAATTTTTTTTCTTTCAGAGGCGACGCTGTATAAATGGAGCACAAAACCACAGATGAGTTAAAAGGGAGATGGGAAACCAAGCTGTCAAAATGACAATTTCTACAAGCTGCGGTCAAAGTTTACTGCAAGAGGATGCGTGTTTTTACCATTGAATAAGAAGTACAGGAAGCGGTGTAAGCTACACGCACAGTGTACGTGAGTGAAGCAACAAAAATTTCTGATGATGTAATATAGGGGGAACTCATCTGTCAAAATAGGGGGAACTCATCTGTCAAACTGGGCATGTGCTGTCATTTTGCTGAGCTGTGATTGGTCAAATGTTGTTTTGTATTTTCATCTGTCAAAAAAAACAAAAACTCGAGTTCAGGGGCGCATTTATTTTTGTTGGTGATCGTTAGGCGCTACACAATTTCTTGTGCTTTTTAACACTTGATCAGTTTTTTCATAGAATGCGCTCTCTAAAACGACCTGAAGAAGGACAATAAATATGACGAATTAAGAATGAAAAATGAAGAAAATGTAACGAAAAATAAAAAAAGTAATAATAAAACTCGTGCATGTACACCTTGAACGTTAAAACACCATGTAGTCCAAAAAAACGAATTGAAATTGAAAAATAAAATTGATGCACAATCGATATAATCTTGATTCAATCATATTTCGCTTGGCGCCCCTGAGATTAACCATTCAACTGCCAACCAGCCCTGTTGTAATGCGTTTGTGTTTGTGAAACTCACACTACTTAGAAAAATGCTTCACTTCTTTTTGATAAGACCCCTTCCTGTACTTCTTATTCAATGGTTTTTTACCAAAGATTAAATAAGTAACAAGATGGGAAACTGACTTACGTTTCACTCCCTAGATCCCGCAATTTTCATTTTCTTTCATTTTATTTTCTTTCCTTGTACATGAATAATATAAAAACAAAAACAATATGGTAGGACCATATTTACTGTGTAAAAACACGCATACTTTCACATAAACTACGGTCCAAACTGTGATAGTATTGGTAAAAACACGCATACTTTCAAAGAAACTATGGTCCAAACTGTGATAGTATTGGTAAAAACGCTTGTAGGCATCTGTCATTTTGACAGCTTTGTTTCCCATCTCCTTACCTTATATCATCTCTGGTTTTTACCAATACTATCTCAGTAAACTTAGGCATCCCATCTGGGGAGTAAATTAACCGGTAAATTTGAAAATTTGTAGTTTTAACGTACGAAAGGTGAATAAAAGTGAGCAGAAGAGGGATATGTTCAAAAATATAACAAAAAAGTAAAACTGCGTAAAAGCAGTAAATGGCATCAAATGTATCAAGCAGTAGAATTTCCGACATAAAAAATGAACAAAAATGAAAATAAAAAAAGTTTCAATTTATACTTAAGCCATGTTCTATAAAATTGGCAATACAACTTATAAGGGTTAAATGCGTTATTTAACCTCTACCCGATATACAACTTAAAGATGCTAGTTTGAACAGAAGGCACTTAGGGCCAGTTCGTTCACAGTGGGTTAAATCTTCAATTTGATTATCACGGATTCCCCTTAATTGATAATTAAGAACCCGTGATAGTCAAAGAGTGTTTGTTCACTTTTTTTCACCTTGATTAACAAATCATGGGTTTTCTACAAATCCTTCCATTTTCCAGTCTATCAGTCAGTTTCATTGTCAAAACTTAATCAAGAATTAAGTTTTTTAATTCATTTTTTTGTCATATGTTATTTCTGTACGCGTGGGAAACGAAATAGCGTGTCCTTGTGGAGAGGACTAAATTCAATGTCATGTTAAATTTGGCGGAACAACACAACAAAAAGAAACAGAAAGCCTCAGATTGTCGAAATTGTAAAAAATCCACATCATCGTCGTCGGCGGAATTGAAAACACGCCTCACAAGAAGCTTCACAAGAAATTAGTTAGCGAGCCTTTGGCTTCGTCGACACTACAACGTGACTCTCACTTGGATGAACCAAAGACACCATTTAAATCCCCGCAAAACAATAAAACTACACCAGTCGCTGCTGTGGAAAAAACGATACAAACACCAGCAAAGAAGAAACAACAATCCAGCATCTTCAAAATTCGCAGATGTTGCATTAAACTTCCCACAACACAAGTTGTAGCTACAACAGCTCCAGCAGCAAATTCAAAACCATCAAAACGACCATGTTCCATACCAATCAAGCTTATCGTTCACAAACCCAACCGAGGCAGGCCCCGCAAGTTGACCGATAACGACAATTACACCAGGTCTCTCATGGTCATGGAAACAGCAAACACTTCCGCCGCAGCAGGACAGAAGCGCAAAGCCCCCACTGAGAAGACAACCAGTCCGTCATCACCGACTAAGCGGAAAATCAAGAGGAACAATGAGTTCTTCATTAAGATTGGCTCTTTCATACGGACGCCATCACCTCGACACCGAACACAAGCTGTTGCTACAAACAATGACGACAAGCCTCCGCTGAACAGCAAGCAGCGCCGCAAGAATGCCAAAAACCTGAACAAAAAGTATCTCTCATCAGCGAGTCTGGCACAAACCTTCGGCAGCCGGTATTTCAAGTCGTATGCCAAAATCAAGGGATTTGCCGAGAATCCGGAGAAATCCCAGCCGCCAAAGACTGACTCAAGTCCATCATCACCACGATTGCCTACGTCGCTCGAATTTGAGCCACAGGAGCATTATTTCAGTTTTTGTGTGGTTATGCGTTCTAAACAATAAAATATTCTTAAGAATTTATGCTCAAACCATCATCTTTTCATTTTCCTTTTTTTGTCTTAGAAGAAAGTTTAATATAGCATCACTTTGACCTCAAAGAACTAAACAAAGTTCAGGGTGATCTTGAAAAATAAAATATTCCTTCATCTTTTGTAATAAAGTTTACTATACTCTGTCCGATAAAAATTGGCAGTATAGGGAAGATAGAGATATCTGCATCTCGTTCGCACTCTTTTCCTACACATAAGTACTTTTCTCAAAAAAGCTTTTACAGGGTTACCGTAATGCGCATTTTGAATTCGAAAAAGCTAAATGAAATAACTGCAGGGTTGCCATTCTTCTTTTTTACATTGAATTTCATTTCGTTTTTTAGTATATATGAAAATGAAATAAAATTTATCTTTTTCCACACCACCACAACCTGCTTTACAGCCTCGGTTTTACTTTGCAGGTTCTTACAAATTGCTTTTGTCGCCTCAACTATCTCTTTTTTTCGGCACTCAAGTCTTTTGAGCATTTTGATGTTGAAGCCATCTTAAATTTGCACAACCCAACAAAAGCAAAAGCAACAGCAATAAAACACAAACAACACAACAAAATCACAAAGATAATATACAAACAATACAACAAAAGCATAACAAGAAAAAACAAACCACACAACAATAGAACAACAACAGCACAATAATATTATCACAATAATGCACAAAAATAACTCGCAAAATCAACAAAGCTACCGCCCGGTACGAGAATCTACGCACATAATATTCTTCCTCAAATAAAATGGCTTTGATTTTTATAACTGCATTTTAACTGATTTGCAAAACTTTAAAAGAAATGCAAAAGTCAAACACAACTCGTACTCAATAACACTCATCGTTAAGAAAGCTCTCAAAGCAAAAGCTCCTCAACAGAAATCCATTGAAAAGGTAAGAAAAAAATACGAAGTGAGTTACGAAATAGAAAAAGGCAACTCTGAATATGTGTGATTTAATAAGGGTTGAAAAGCATCAGAGAACGATCAGTGCATGCTCAAGTGTGTTCTAGGCAGGTTGTTGTGGGTTCTACGTCGGATGTCATCAAGAATTCATGGGTGTTTTATAAAACTTTTTAAAGGAGTTCCCTTCAATTGGGTATGGTGTAGAGAACAGCGCGCCACTGATTTTTAAAAAGGCCTGTACTGCCAATTTTTATCGGACAGAGTATAGATAAACACAAAAATGTAAGAAGTTTACTTCTGAGAAATTCAGGTTTCAGGACGGTGTGGTTCACTTGAGAGTTTTCAAAAAATTGAAGGAGTTCAAATATCATGTCAATGCGTAAATCAAGTATGAACAAACTGAATTATAGTACATCCTTGATAAAAGGGTCCTAATCGAGCAAAATTCGATGATTAACGAAATATTCAATCAACTGCTCAAATCATGGATTACTTTATTACAACTTTTGTGAACAAACGAATTCTAGGATTATCAACTGGAATAATCCTTGATTAAAGATGATCAAGTGTGAACGAACTGGCCCTTAAAGTGAAAAAAACAATTCGTACTTTTGTGTGGCACTCAGAGACAAAAGGAGATCGGAAACTGACTTACGTTTCACTCCCTAGATCCCGCAATTTTCATTTTCTTTCATTTTATTTTCTTCCTTGTACATGAAAAATACAAAAACAAAGAGATGAGGTGGGATTTTTATATTTTTACAGTTCTCTTTTGTTTGTTTTCGCAATTTCAAATTTAGCGTAGATTGCTAGATTGAATTTTCAAATTGGCAAACACGTTTTTCTTAAACTCACCACGAAAATACTAGAATCCATGATTGGGGATGAGTTCCGAAACTTTTGGCCGAAAACCTACTCGTGCCTTACATTGGCCCTGTTCCCATGTGAAGAACGATTGTGTTAGATTTTTTGTAGATTTTGCTTACTCCTTAATTTTTTTTTTAGTTTCTTTAAGATGACGCAGAAACAGAAAAAAAAAGAAAAGAAGAAAAGAAAAATGAATTAAAGCCGTTGATATAAACAGTTTACTTGTGTTCGACAAACAAATATTTTGGATATGCGGGCCGAAGAGAAGAACACAAGGAAAAGCCTCAAATTTCTACACTCAATATTTTTAATTTTTTCCTTCCCCTTACGTTTTCTGCAAGCAACCCCGTTTGCCATCACTAATCAAAAAAAAATTTCGATTTCCTTCACGTGTGAATAAGGGTATAAGGCCATTAAGATTTGTTTGAAGCAAAAACACACACAAATAGTTAAACTAACTCTTTAAATTTTATATCAGGTAGAGGTCAAATAACACGTTTATACCTTTATAAGTCTTACTGCCGATTTCATAGAACATGGATTAAGTATAAATTGAAACCCGATTTGCTTGCATTTCGTTACTGATAAAGCCAGGTATTTATATAAAAAAATAAGATTTCAAACAAAAGCTTTTCACATGTTCAGCAGTCTTAATTAGACTGAACATTTGTTTTTATTTTCTTTTTTATTCATTTTTGATGTCGGAAATCCTACTGCTTGATACATTTGATGCCATTTCCTGCTTTTATGCAATTTTACTTGTTTGCTATCTTTTTGAACATATCCCTCTTCTGCTCACTTTTACTCACCTTTCGTACGTTAAAACTACAAATTTTCAAATTTTCCGGGTAATTTACTCCCCATGTGGGGTGTCACACTTTGCTGAGATTGTATTGGTAAAAACACGCATACTCTTGCAGTAAATGTTGACCGCAGCTTGTAGGCATTGTCATTTTGACAGCTCAGTTTCCCATCTCCCTTTTAAACTAATCTGTGGTGGCACTTCGAAATTCAATCTTGTAAACTATGAAACTTTATTTTTTTAATCTTTATTTTTTCGACTGTGTTCGGTTGTGTCTAGACCAAGAATGACAAAGAATGTTCTTTTCCAAAATGGCTTCATTTCCTCTGTTCCACGTGTTAATTTAAGTCTTTTAATGAAGGCCGACAGATGGCGCATGAAACTTTAAGGAGACCGAGAGGTGGCGTGCGAGACACAAGAAATAAGCCATTTACATTAAGGGATTACTTACACTAATTGTAACAAGATATATGATTACAGCTCGGCCAATCTGACACTTTTGATTGACCTCAATCAGAACCATAATTCGTTAATTCTACAAGCTCCTCAGAGTCTTCACTTGGTGGGGGTGGCAGGTGGTTAGTGACCCCGGGGTTTGGATTTATCCAGTGCTGGATTCGACTAGCCTCAACTACTCCATCACATGGTAACTGGCTTAGCTGACAGTTTTCAATGTCTCTAATGACGTACCGATCATGTGGCAACTGCTTGTGGATAACATAAGGACCGCGATATTTTTGTATAAATTTCTTATTTGTACCTGGTGTGGTATCAACATGTTTAATAACAACGAAGTCACCCACAGAGAACGTCTTTGCCGAGCGATTGTGACTTAAGAAATATTGCAAATTATACTCTTGTGACTTTTCAATAGATTTTGAGGCCTCTTCTCTAGATTTTTGCAGATCACGATCCCCCTCGTAGCAGAACTTGTCTTCTAAATATTCTGTCAACTCGTCGATAATAACACCCCTTTGGTTAACACCAAATAGTAATTTGCTAGGTGATTGTTTCGTGGTACTATGAACGGTATTATTAAGGGCATATTCTACTTGGGTTAACTTTAATGACCAATCTGAATGTTGGATTGGCTCAGACAACTTACTAAGCATTGTTTTGAGGATTCGATTGACACGCTCAACTTGACCGTTAGCTTGTGGTGAAGCCACAGCTACTTTGACGTGATCGACATTACATTTGGTTAGAAGTTCTTGAAATTCACGAGATGTAAAACAAGTACAACGATCTGAAATTATTCGCCTGGGACGACTGTAGTAATTAAAGTATTTATCTAATGCGTCGATAACTACAAGAACGTGCTTTCGGTTAGATACAATTGACGGTAGTGGACCAAAATGATCAATATGAATTGTGTCGAAGGGGATTGGTTTCTTTGGAATATTATACAAATTATGTTCATTTGAACGAGCTGGTGGAGAATACATAATACACTTAATACAATTTTTTTATGAAAACGTCAATCTTTTGCCTCATGTTCGTAAACCAGTAATGCTCCCTTAATTTGGTGTAGCATTCGTCCGTACTTAAATGACCTATCTTTTCATGGACCAAACGAATTATATTATCTTCCATTTCACTTGGTACGCACAAAAGTAAACGACCTGAACCGTCCCTGCGGAAAACCAACCCATCATGCAACTCAAACTTTTCCACCGTATCGCTTTCCAGTTTTGTTCTCATTTCTTCTATCCACTTATCACGACTCTGTGCCAACTGGATCTGAAAATCTAAGTCGTCACTATCAACAGCTGCCAGCAAATGATACACCGGTGTAACCTCATTTTTTGAATCATTGTTGGAATCATTGTTTGTAAAACATCGGCTCAGTGCATCAGCATGTCCCATAGAGACTCCACTACGATGCTGGATTGCATAGTTAAAATTTTCCAATTCAAGGGCCCATCGAGCAATTCGCGGATTTACATGTCTTTTATTCAGAGTCATTGTAAGTGAGTTGCAATCAGAAATAATTTTAAATGGGATTCCTTCCAGGTACACACGGAAACGCCTAAGTGAGTAAATAATTGCAAGAGTTTCCAACTCAAAGCTATGATACTTCGATTCAGGAGCAGTAGTGATTTTTGAAAAATATGCAACTGGGTGTAACTTTTCATCACTTTGGCGTTGCATCAGTACCGAACCAAAGCCACGAGAACTGGCATCGCAATGAAGTTCCGTATCGCGTGTAGGATTGTAAACAGCCAACACTGGTGCAGCGGTTAGCCTATCACGCAATTCAACGAAAGCACTAACACAATCTCCAGAAAAATCGAAAACACTATCTTTGCGTAAGAGCTTTAGTAGAGGACTAGCAATTCTTGAGAAAAATTGGACAAACTTCCGGAAATAGGAAAATAAACCTAGGCATGAATGTAATTCCTGTTTGGTCTTCGGCATTGGGTAGTTCTTAATGGCGCTAATATGAGCATCAGTAGGTCGAATACCGGTGGAATTTACTACATATCCAAGGTATTCAATTTCATTGAAAGCAAATTTACATTTACCCAATTTAAGTTCTAACCCCATTTCATATATTCTACGCAAAACTTCTTTTAATATCTCTGCATGAGATTCAAAGTCGATCGAAGCAATCAAGATGTCATCTATATAAATTATTATTTTGCCTGAATCAATTAAATCACGAAAAATGTTGTAAACAAATCTCTGAAAATTTGCAGGAGCATTTTTTAATCCAAAAGGCATCTTCAAATATTCAAATTGTCCATGAGGTGTTACAAAAGAAGTAAACATTATTGAATCCTCATGCATCTTAACCTGATTGAATCCATCTTTCAAGTCGAGTAAGGTATACCAACATTTCCCTGCCGTGTACTCAATACAGTCTTCAATTAGTGGCAACGGAAAATTATCACGAATTGTTTTTTTTATTGAGTGCCCTGTAGTCAATGAACATACGTACATCACCGTTCTTCTTTTTAGCTAAAACGATTGCTGAAGCATAAGGGGATTGGCTTGGCCTGATTATTTTCCTAGACAACAGATCGTCGGTGATTCTTCGTACCTCCGCCCGATCTTGAAATGACGAACGACGTGGTGCACAATGGAATGGAGTATCATCAGTTAGCCTGATTCTCATTTGGTAATCACTAGTTCCCTGTGAAAAACCTACTGGTTTCAAATAAAACTTTGTGATAATCGAATCGATTATCTCAAATTTAGCTTTCTCTAGTTGAGAGCAAATGTTAGCTTCTTGAAATGCACTACCTAAATCAATAGAACCCATTTGCAAACAAAGTCTATCGGCACAATCACTAGGCAAGTCGCATTCTTTACGAGTTGATGAAGTACGACTGTCAGCTATTTCAGTTCCATTACAATATGTTTCTCTTAAAATATTTTGGGAAATTATCTGCCCACCGGGATCACCAACCAATTTCCCTTCATTATTCAAACCAGATGCACTACAAGGTAATTTTAAATGTTTATTTAATTCAGTTTTTTCTTTAACAGGTTTAGTTTTTATTAAACGGATATTAAATAACTTCATAAAGTCACGTCCAAGAATTATCGGTGTCATCATTGTTTCATTTGGTGTAACTAAAAAGGAAACAAATTTAATTTCATTGCGGAACAGAACTTTACATGAAATTATACCGTAGGAATATATTCTATGTTTTCCCAAACCGCAGAATTGTGTTGGAACAGAAACATTTGACAATTTGATAAAGTTTGGAACACTTGAACGTTGTATAATGTTAATTGGACTACCGGAGTCAAAAAGAGACAAAAAATTTATGAATCTAGTGCATCTGTTTTGATCACACAAATTAACAAAAGCCACCCTTACCTTTTCCATAAATAAAATTTGGTTATCGTCATCTTCATCTGTTGGATCCAATGATAAGGCAGCAACAGTATGCATCTTCTTCTGTTTCACTGGACAATCTTTATGGAGGTGTCCCATCTTGTGACAAGTGAAGCAAGATCCTGGTGGACGAATTGGTTTTGGATGCGAACAATTGAAGCATCTGATGTCATTTCTATTGGCGGCAGTGGATTTAGGCTTAGGTGTTGTATAATTTTGCTTGATGGTTCTTGAACGGCGTTGTTCATAGCGATCCATACGACGTACGAGGTCATCTATGGAACTAGCACCATATAACATCGAAATCCCATTGCTGATATCAGGGATTCCATCGATGATTATATCTACCAGCTCCTGTTCTTCAATGTCGGATTTTGCTGCGATTTATTGCATGGCAACTACGTAGCTTAAGCATGCCTCGTTGGGCTTCAATGACCGAGCCCTCAATTGCCGATAAATTTCTTGCCTCGTGACCGTTCGTTTGAACATATTAACAAGACCCGCCTTCATTTCGTCGTAGGGAACCATACCCAAGTTGATGATGTATTGTTTCGCAGTCCCTGCCACACACCGACGAACTGCTTGACACTTCTCCTTTGTTGTGTATCCGCAGGTGTTAGTGAAATAATCGAACTGTTCAAACCACTTGGTGATATCGTAGTGGTCATCTCCACTAAACTTTGGGACCGCGGCATCTAACTCTTCGAGATTGAACCGTCGATAGATAGTTGGCTCTTCATTTTTCTCCATTGCTTGGATTTGTTTCTGTAGCTCGATTCGCGGCGCATACGTAACATCTTCAGTTGTTCCTCCAGTTGAGAAACTTCAGGTGAGCCCCTTTGATGTTCAGAGACACCATATAGGCAGCAGGCAGCAGATTCATGACTTATGGAAGTATCAGCAGCGGTGGCAGCAGGAACTGGGTCAGCAACGACAGCAGGCTGGGCAATAACTGATGGGGTTTCAATGGCAGCAACATCAGTGTGTGCTTTGAAAGCAACACCAGCAGGGAAAGTAACAAAGTCTGTGGCAGCAGGTATTTTGGCAGCGGTGACAGCAGCTGAGGCAACGGCAGGAACAGCAGTGATTTTGATTGCAGCAGGTATTTCATCAGCAGGGACGGCAGATTGGACAACAACAGCGGGGACTTCTATGGCAGCAGGGACTCCAGTAGCAGCAGAAACTTCAGTGGCAGCGAAGATTTTATTGGCGGCAGCAGCACTTGTGCTCGGAGTAGCATCGTCAGCTTGCGACTCCACCTCGGATGACTCAGGATCATCTGGATAACCTTCTGGGTCCGATGCGATATGTTTTCTGTACAACGCACGGAGTTGGCTTATGGTGGCACTTGCAGGAAAGTCTATGTTTGCTGCATTAAGTTCCTCCATTAAAGCCTATCGAGTAATCCGTCTCATTTTGTTATTTATTTGTGACCGAATAAATGTATAAACTTTTAAGAAAAGAAATTTTCAAATACCCCACACCTGAGATGTAAAACTATGAAACTTTATTTTTTTTAATCTTTATTTTTTCGACTGTGTTCGGTTGTGTCTAGACCAAGAATGACAAAAAATGTTCTTTCCCAAAATGGCTTCATTTCCTCTGTTCCACGTGTTAATTTAAGTCTTTTAATGAAGGCCGACAGATGGCGCATGAAACGTTAAGGAGACCGAGAGGTGGCGTGCGAGACACAAGAAATAAGCCATTTACATTAAGGGATTACTTACACTAATTGTAACAAGATATATGATTACAATCTCATGATCTGTTTGGTAAAAATTGCACATAGATATATGAGTTATATAAATATTGTAATCATATATCTTGTTACAATTAGTGTAAGTAATCCCTTAATGTAAATGGCTTATTTCTTGTGTCTCGCACGCCACCTCTCGGTCTCCTTAACGTTTCATGTGCCATCTGTCGGCCTTCATTAAAAGACTTAAATTAACACGTGGAACAGAGGAAATGAAGCCATTTTGGGAAAGAACATTTTTTGTCATTCTTGGTCTAGACACAACCGAACACAGTCGAAAAAATAAAGATTAAAAAAAATAAAGTTTCATAGTTTTACATCTCAGGTGTGGGGTATTTGAAAATTTCTTTTCTTAAAAGTTTATACATTTATTCAGTCACAAATAAATAACAAAATGAGACGGATTACTCGACAGGCTTTAATGGAGGAACTTAATGCAGCAAACATAGACTTTCCTGCAAGTGCCACCATAAGCCAACTCCGTGCGTTGTACAGAAAACATATCGCATCGGACCCAGAAGGTTATCCAGATGATCCTGAGTCATCCGAGGTGGAGTCGCAAGCTGACGATGCTACTCCGAGCACAAGTGCTGCTGCCGCCAATAAAATCTTCGCTGCCACTGAAGTTTCTGCTGCTACTGGAGTCCCTGCTGCCATAGAAGTCCCCGCTGTTGTTGTCCAATCTGCCGTCCCTGCTGATGAAATACCTGCTGCAATCAAAATCACTGCTATTCCTGCCGTTGCCTCAGCTGCTGTCACCGCTGCCAAAATACCTGCTGCCACAGACTTTGTTACTTTCCCTGCTGGTGTTGCTTTCAAAGCACACACTGATGTTGCTGCCATTGAAACCCCATCAGTTATTGCCCAACCTGCTGTCGTTGCTGACCCAGTTCCTGCTGCCACCGCTGCTGATACTTCCATAAGTCATGAATCTGCTGCCTGCTGCCTATATGGTGTCTCTGAACATCAAAGGGGCTCACCTGAAGTTTCTCAACTGGAGGAACAACTGAAGATGTTACGTATGCGCCGCGAATCGAGCTACAGAAACAAATCCAAGCAATGGAGAAAAATGAAGAGCCAACTATCTATCGACGGTTCAATCTCGAAGAGTTAGATGCCGCGGTCCCAAAGTTTAGTGGAGATGACCACTACGATATCACCAAGTGGTTTGAACAGTTCGACTATTTCACTAACACCTGCGGATACACAACAAAGGAGAAGTGTCAAGCAGTTCGTCGGTGTGTGGCAGGGACTGCGAAACAATACATCATCAACTTGGGTATGGTTCCCTACGACGAAATGAAGGCGGGTCTTGTTAATATGTTCAAACGAACGGTCACGAGGCAAGAAATTTATCGGCAATTGAGGGCTCGGTCATTGAAGCCCAACGAGACATGCTTAAGCTACGTAGTTGCCATGCAATCAATCGCAGCAAAATCCGACATTGAAGAACAGGAGCTGGTAGATATAATCATCGATGGAATCCCTGATATCAGCAATGGGATTTCGATGTTATATGGTGCTAGTTCCATAGATGACCTCGTACGTCGTATGGATCGCTATGAACAACGCCGTTCAAGAACCATCAAGCAAAATTATACAACATCTAAGCCTAAATCCGCTGCCGCTGACACTGCCGCCAATAGAAATGACATCAGATGCTTCAATTGTTCGCATCCAAAACCAATTCGTCCACCAGGATCTTGCTTCACTTGTCACAAGATGGGACACCTCCATAAAGATTGTCCAGTGAAACAGAAGAAGATGCATACTGTTGCTGCCTTATCATTGGATCCAACAGATGAAGATGACGATAACCAAATTTTATTTATGGAAAAGGTAAGGGTGGCTTTTGTTAATTTGTGTGATCAAAACAGATGCACTAGATTCATAAATTTTTTGTCTCTTTTTGA
This sequence comes from Sphaerophoria taeniata, assembly GCA_943590905.1. Classification (NCBI taxonomy): domain Eukaryota; kingdom Metazoa; phylum Arthropoda; class Insecta; order Diptera; family Syrphidae; genus Sphaerophoria; species Sphaerophoria taeniata. Next base: position 89,294,879 of record OX016541.1, on the reverse strand, counting down.
CTCCGGTAGTCCAATTAACATTATACAACGTTCAAGTGTTCCAAACTTTATCAAATTGTCAAATGTTTCTGTTCCAACACAATTCTGCGGTTTGGGAAAACATAGAATATATTCCTACGGTATAATTTCATGTAAAGTTCTGTTCCGCAATGAAATTAAATTTGTTTCCTTTTTAGTTACACCAAATGAAACAATGATGACACCGATAATTCTTGGACGTGACTTTATGAAGTTATTTAATATCCGTTTAATAAAAACTAAACCTGTTAAAGAAAAAACTGAATTAAATAAACATTTAAAATTACCTTGTAGTGCATCTGGTTTGAATAATGAAGGGAAATTGGTTGGTGATCCCGGTGGGCAGATAATTTCCCAAATATTTTAAGAGAAACATGTAATGGAACTGAAATAGCTGACAGTCGTACTTCATCAACTCGTAAAGAATGCGACTTGCCTAGTGATTGTGCCGATAGACTTTGTTTGCAAATGGGTTCTATTGATTTAGGTAGTGCATTTCAAGAAGCTAACATTTGCTCTCAACTAGAGAAAGCTAAATTTGAGATAATCGATTCGATTATCACAAAGTTTTATTTGAAACCAGTAGGTTTTTCACAGGGAACTAGTGATTACCAAATGAGAATCAGGCTAACTGATGATACTCCATTCCATTGTGCACCACGTCGTTTGTCATTTCAAGATCGGGCGGAGGTACGAAGAATCACCGACGATCTGTTGTCTAGGAAAATAATCAGGCCAAGCCAATCCCCTTATGCTTCAGCAATCGTTTTAGCTAAAAAGAAGAACGGTGATGTACGTATGTTCATTGACTACAGGGCACTCAATAAAAAAAACAATTCGTGATAATTTTCCGTTGCCACTAATTGAAGACTGTATTGAGTACACGGCAGGGAAATGTTGGTATACCTTACTCGACTTGAAAGATGGATTCAATCAGGTTAAGATGCATGAGGATTCAATAATGTTTACTTCTTTTGTAACACCTCATGGACAATTTGAATATTTGAAGATGCCTTTTGGATTAAAAAATGCTCCTGCAAATTTTCAGAGATTTGTTTACAACATTTTTCGTGATTTAATTGATTCAGGCAAAATAATAATTTATATAGATGACATCTTGATTGCTTCGATCGACTTTGAATCTCATGCAGAGATATTAAAAGAAGTTTTGCGTAGAATATATGAAATGGGGTTAGAACTTAAATTGGGTAAATGTAAATTTGCTTTCAATGAAATTGAATACCTTGGATAGATGCAGGGAAATTACTCCACGGGAATCTGCTCCACATGGGAATTTACTCCACTCAAAGTGAGAATTTGCTCCACTTTTTAAAGTGGAATAAATTCCCACTGCGAGTGGGAAATAACTGCATAATTGTGTGAGAAAGTAGTCCACTAAAAGTAAAAAGTGTGAGAAACAATATTATTGCACTTCTTATTAAAAAAATTTCAGAATGTGATTTTTTTCTTTGAATTATAAAAAAGTCTTAACAATAGATAGGACCATTTTTTTACTATTTGTGGACAAAATTGACAAAGCAATTCATTTTTCAAAACTAACTGCTGCCGTTTTCTTTACTTTTTAAAAGAAACCACCACGCACCTTTGTAATGCACGCTTGTGTATGGAAAGCAGGTGCTGCATTGAAATGATTCATTTTGAACATCTTTTTTCACTGTCGTCTAGACTCTAGAGATTATGACGATCTGGAACATTCAAAATCGTTTGGTTTGGTTGGGAGCGTAACGAGCGGAAAAAATTTTGCCCAAAAGAGAATGAATTTGGGGTGTGAAAATAAAAAAATTCGCGCGAAAAAAATTTTGCCCAAAAGAGAATGAATTTGGGGTGTGAAAATAAAAAAAAATCGCGCGAATTTTTTTTATTTTCACACCCCAAATTCATTCTCTTTTGGGCAAAATTTTTTCCGCTCAATTCGCGCGAATTTTTTTATTTTCAAACCCCAAATTCATTCTCTTTTGGGCAAAATTTTTTCCGCTCGTTTCGCTCCCAACCAAACCAAAACGATTTTGAATGTTCCAGATCGTCATAATCTCTAGGATTTGGAGCTTGAAACAAAAAATGAAGCAGGTACAATAATTGCAAGCGAGCGAAGTGAGCGGAAAAAATTTTGCCCAAAAGAGAATGAATTTGGGGTGTGAAAATAAAAAAAATTCGCGCGAATTTTTTTTATTTTCACACCCCAAATTCATTCTCTTTTGGGCAAAATTTTTTCCGCTCACTTCGCTCGCTTGCAATTATTGTACCTGCTTCATTTTTTGTTTCAAGCTCCAAATCCTAGAGATTATGACGATCTGGAACATTCAAAATCGTTTTGGTTTGGTTGGGAGCGAAACGAGCGGAAAAAATTTTGCCCAAAAGAGAATGAATTTGGGGTTTGAAAATAAAAAAATTCGCGCGAATTTTTTTATTTTCACACCCCAAATTCATTCTCTTTTGGGCAAAATTTTTTCGGCTCGCTTCGCTCGCTTGCAATTATTGTACCTACTTCATTTTTTGTTTCAAGCTCCAAATCCGTTAGTGAAATAATATTTTAAAACATGTGAGACTGAGTTAAGGTTTAGTATTGCAAAAATAGTACCTACTTACGTCTGCATCCACATGATGCAAGAAAACTGAACAGTGAAAATCATATCAATACAAAAATGTCTTTCTAATGGAGCTGTTGATGTAATAGAAACAGCTCAGTTATTTTAGGTGACAAAAAGATGCAATAAGATGAAGCTCGGTTCAAGTACCGTGTGCTTGTAGAATGCGCTACTCTCACCGAACACCAAAGTTCAGAAGAACGTTTTCATGGGGAAGAGTTTCCTTAACGTTACATAGACTTAGAGCATGTGGTATGTAAACCTTGAAAATATGTTCAAACTGTCCACTCAATTTATTGGTTTACAAAATGTTTAAAACTTATCACGAAGAAACCCCGAATTTAATTTCAGGACTAATGACCCACCATAGTGGGTTTGTAGTCCCAAAATAGAATTCGGCACTTGTGTTCCACCATAGTTAGACTGTGCGGAAAAATAAATAATTGTTTAATTTGTAAAATTATGTTCATATTCAATAAATTGGTTGAATTTATCACATAAATTGATTGCATTATAATTACTAACATTCCTCGTAAAAACCTGTAGAGCTCAGTTTCATGATGGGAATTAATTCCACCAAAAAAATTGTGCAGTTATTTCCCACTTGCAGGGGGTATTTATTTCACTTTAAAAAGTGGAGCAAATTCCCACTTTGAGTGGAGTAAATTCCCATGTGGAGCAGATTCCCGTGGAGTAATTTCCCTGCACCCCTTGGATATGTAGTAAATTCCACCGGTATTCGACCTACTGATGCTCATATTAGCGCCATTAAGAACTACCCAATGCCGAAGACCAAACAGGAATTACATTCATGCCTAGGTTTATTTTCCTATTTCCGGAAGTTTGTCCCATTTTTCTCAAGAATTGCTAGTCCTCTACTAAAGCTCTTACGCAAAGATAGTGTTTTCGATTTTTCTGGAGATTGTGTTAGTGCTTTCGTTGAATTGCGTGTTAGGCTAACCGCTGCACCAGTGTTGGCTGTTTACAATCCTACACGCGATACGGAACTTCATTGCGATGCCAGTTCTCGTGGCTTTGGTTCGGTACTGATGCAACGCCAAAGTGATGAAAAGTTTCACCCAGTTGCATATTTTTCAAAAACCACTACTGCTCCTGAATCGAAGTATCATAGCTTTGAGTTGGAAACTCTTGCAATTATTTACTCACTTAGGCGTTTCCGTGTGTACCTGGAAGGAATCCCATTTAAAATTATTTCTGATTGCAACTCACTTACAATGACTCTGAATAAAAGACATGTAAATCCGCGAATTGCTCGATGGGCCCTTGAATTGGAAAATTTTAACCATACAATCCAGCATCGTAGTGGAGTCTCTATGGAACATGCTGATGCACTGCCCAAGTAACAATTTAACTTCTATAAGGCTTAAGCGAAGCTGTTTCTTGGTTTGTATCTTGCTTGTATGAAACCTTATACAAATACGTTTGGCGTAAGTAATGCAAGCCATTGATTTTTTAAATCAATTATGACAAGGCCTTATATCAATTGATTTAAAGAAGTAATAGCTTCTCGGAAGAAATCTCTACAAGGTCTTATAACAGTTAATTTAAAGAAGCAATAGCTTCTTTCAAGAATTGCGATTAAGGCCTTATAACAGCTTGATACAGAAAGCAATAGTTTCTTTGAAACGGTAAAGATAAGGCCTTATGCAAGTTATTACAAAAGTAGAGAAAAATTTATTTTCAACATGGAATTGTTTTTTTCTTTTGCGTTTTTCTGTTGTTTGCTGCTTTTATTTCTGAGGTGACATGGACATTCGGATATTTTTATCATTAATTATGTTTGTTTGTACACTGAGAATAAATATTAGAGTTTACCTGTGGGATTTGAACTCGAGACCCTCCGCTTATCAGTCGACCATTCATCCACTGCGCTATTGCGACTTCTATCTTATGGGTAGCAAACTTGAATAGGTATAAGGGGTATTCACGATCCGGTGCAACATAAAGGTGCAAAATTGCGAAATTGCATCTTTTTTTGTAAATCGTGAACACACCTTTACTATTCTATAGCAATACCGGAGTAAAAATGTCAAAAACAAACATTTGTGAGAGAGAATGACAGCTGCCAATTAAAAACTACACCAGACAAATTTTGCACCATTGTAATTTTCTGTTGCAATAGGGTAAGGGTGTTGCAAAAGTGCAAAAGTGTAGCAAAATTGTAGTCTGTATATTTTGTTGTTTTAGTGCAAGAAAATGTTACACTTTTACACTTTTGCAACGATACAAGACCATTTGCACTGAATCGTGAATACCCCTATAGTTGTTGCAACTCATTTCTCTCAAACTTTATGGCACAAAATGTATAATGTTACTAAATTCGTGAAGAGTGAAACATTAAAATTGAATAAAAAGAAAGTTGTGGATTAAAGGGTGTCCATCCATTGAGGTTAGATACAGATAGCTTTATTGGAAACTGACTTCAACACATAAAATGCATAAAATATCTACTATTCTTTAAAGTTGATTCAAAAAGTAGTAAAATTATATATAATTTGAATTTATTTATTAGAAAACAAAATTGATCAATTACCATCAATTCAGGTGATAACCTTACATACGAATACGATACCACATTTTTTACTTGAGTCATCATGAGAATAAATGCCTTTCCATTCAATAACAAAAAAAAAAAAGAACAAGCCATGAGATTTGAACTCGGATAACTTTACATTCCTAGGAGTGTCCGCTTTCTTAAGTGAGCAATAACTATCATAAGGAAACCAGAGTACGCATGTATTGAAATGAACAATCACACATACATACGCGAAGTGACAAGATTGACATTTCGTTTGTTATAATTTGCACTAGGAGGCCTTATCTGTGTTACCAAATTGCAGACTGTTATTAGGAAACAAAAATAAGGCCTTATACGAGTTATTTTAACTGCGCTTTCACGAGGAAGCAAAGCGAGGCCTTCTGTGATGTCGGTAAATCAATCTCGTGCAAGCAGTTTGCTATAATTTTCACAAGGAAGTCTTATTCGTGTTATTAAAGTACACGCTGTTATAAGTAAATTACAAAAGGTCTTATTCAAGCAAAATAAAAACAATCATCCTTAAATAAGCCTTAAAATAACACTATGGAAGCTATTGCTTCTAAATATTCAGGAATCGGACCTTATAGGTACAAGATAAATTGTTACTTGGGTGAGCCGATGTTTTACAAACAATGATTCCAACAATGATTCAAAAAATGAGGTTACACCGGTGTATCATTTGCTGGCAGCTGTTGTTGGTGACGACTTAGATTTTCAGATCCAGTTGGCACAGAGTCGTGATAAGTGGATAGAAGAAATGAGAACAAAACTGGAAAGGGATACGGTGGAAAAGTTTGAGTTGCATGATGGGTTGGTTTTCCGCAGGGATAGTTCAGGTCGTTTACTTTTGTGCGTACCAAGTGAAATGGAAGATAATATAATTCGTTTGGTCCATGAAAAGATAGGTCATTTAAGTACGGACAAATGCTACACCAAATTAAGGGAGCATTACTGGTTTACGAACATGAGGCAAAAGATTGACGTTTTCATAAAAAATTGTATTAAGTGTATTATGTATTCTCCACCAGCTCGTTCAAATGAACATAATTTGTATAATATTCCAAAGAAACCAATCCCCTTCGACACAATTCATATTGATCATTTTGGTCCACTACCGTCAATTGTATCTAACCGAAAGCACGTTCTTGTAGTTATCGACGCATTTACCAAATTTGTTCGACTCTACCCAGTTAAATCAAGTAGCACAAAGGAAGTTTGTTGCGCATTAGATAAATACTTTAACTACTACAGTCGTCCCAGGCGAATAATTTCAGATCGTGGTACTTGTTTTACATCTCGTGAATTTCAAGAATTTCTAACCAAATGTAATGTCGATCACGTCAAAGTAGCTGTGGCTTCACCACAAGCTTACGGTCAAGTTGAGCGTGTCAATCGAATCCTCAAAACAATGCTTAGTAAGTTGTCTGAGCCAATCCAACATTCAGATTGGTCATTAAAGTTAACCCAAGTAGAATATGCCCTTAATAATACCGTTCATAGTACCACGAAACAATCACCTAGCAAATTACTATAAGGGGTGTTGTTATCGACGAGTTGACAGAATATTTAGAAGACAAGTTCTGCTACGAGGGGGATCGTGATCTGCAAAAATCTAGAGAAGAGGCCTCAAAATCTATTGAAAAGTCACAAGAGTATAATTTGCAATATTTCTTGAGTCACAATCGCTCGGCAAAGACGTTCTCTGTGGGTAACTTCGTTGTTATTAAACATGTTGATACCACACCAGGTACAAATAAGAAATTTATACAAAAATATCGCGGTCCTTATGTTATCCACAAGCAGTTGCCACATGATCGGTACGTCATTAGAGACATTGAAAACTGTCAGCTAAGCCAGTTACCATGTGATGGAGTAGTTGAGGCTAGTCGAATCCAGCACTGGATAAATCCAAACCCCGGGGTTACTAACCACCTGCCACCCCCACCAAGTGAAGACTCTGAGGAGCTTGTAGAATTAACGAATTATGGTTCTGATTGAGGTCAATCAAAAGTGTCAGATTGGCCGAGCTGTAATCATATATCTTGTTACAATTAGTGTAAGTAATCCCTTAATGTAAATGGCTTATTTCTTGTGTCTCGCACGCCACCTCTCGGTCTCCTTAACGTTTCATGCGCCATCTGTCGGCCTTCATTAAAAGACTTAAATTAACACGTCGAACAGAGGAAATGAAGCCATTTTGGAAAAGAACATTTTTTGTCATTCTTGGTCTAGACACAACCGAACACAGTCGAAAAAATAAAGATTAAAAAAAAATTAAGTTTCATAGTTTTACAATATATAAGATATATAAGATATATAGATATATAGAATGGATATTTAACTATGTTTTTTTTTAATAGAAGTGTGAATCGATCGGAAATCACTCCAAGAATTTTTATTGACATAAAAAAGTTCAATTCCACACTTATTTTTTCATTAAAATGTGTTTTTCCATTTTCCTGTTGTAAATTCATTTTCCTGAACAGCTGATTGTATTATGTCAAAAATTAAACAAATCGTTCCAATGATGTGTTTCAACTTCTCACAGTTCCAATGATAGAATTGCGACAGGAAAAAAATTCCTGACAGAATTTTCAATGATTGCTATAACCGACCTATCATAAAAATTCCAATGATGTGTTTCAATGATGAAAACCAATTATAGCTATAACTGGTCTCTAAGGCACAAGTAGGTTTTCGGCCTAAAGTTTTGGAACGCATCCACAATCATAACTTCTAGTATTTTCGTGGTGAGTTTAAGAAAAACGTGTTTGACAATTTGAAAATTCAATCTAGCAACCTACGTTAAATTTGAAAATGCGAACACAAACAAAAGAGAACTGTAAAAATATAAAAATCCCACCTCATCTCTTTGTTTTTGTTTATTCATGTACAAGGAATGAAAATAAAATGAAAGAAAATGAAAATTGCGGGATCTAGGGAGTGAAACGTAAGTCAGTTTCCGATCTCCTTTTGTCTCTGCACAAAACTACCAGACTGCCCTTAAACTATACTCGGATGCAATTTTACGGCTGCCCGCTACGGCAATCGTGCTGCATGGCAAATGATTTTCTGCAACTATCACAATATAGTTAGTCAATGTGCAATCAAAAATATTAAATCGAAATGAAGATGGCCAACGTTGAATCAATGATTGTAGAAGAGAAGTCCTTTCCTGCTAAACAAGTCGACAGAGAAAAGGTAAACAAACGCCTATTGGATGGAAATGTTGATGTTAGGGGGTCTCCTCACTTATTTTGCCAATTTCTTCTTCGGCAAATCAAAAAACTCAAAATTAGCACATCTTTGGCTAAATACGCACAGATCTCTATTAGAATTGTTACACATAGTGTGGATCACCCCTAAGATCACCCATAATATAGCCATAGTGTAACTTATCCATTAGTATAACACATTGAGCAGGGAAATCCCACTGATCTCTATATTACAGAGATCAGTGGGAAATCCCTCTTGCTCAAAGGTATGACAGTTTAGAGTAGGACCGCACAATGCAGCTCGTCAAGTGGGTCAGACGTATTGAGTTAAGTTCGCTTTCCGTATCTGTACCAGAAGGGCGCTTGGCGAGTTAGCGCAGTGTAATTTTATTAATTTAAACATTTATTATTGTTTTAGATAATATTTTCAGAAGTGGGAAAAGAGATCCATCCAGTGTTTGTAAAATATACAAAAAGTTTGCTTTATCAAAAAACCAAACATTTAACCATCAAATAACTATCATTTGGTAAGAGATATAATTTGAATATAAATCCGTTGAAGAGAGAGAAGCGAGAGGAATATAGCATATTACCTATGCTAGCTACCACTGTTTGGTGAATAGGGGAAATGGGAAAATAAATATCCTTTATCTTGTGTTCTCTTTTATTCCTTATGTTTTGGAGGAATGTATTTGGTAGAGTTTGTAGAATTTGTCGGTAACGGGACTTATCTACTTGCCGTTGCATTTCGAATTGCGTCTATGATTTTGTTCAGTTTAGTTGTGAAGTGATTTGTGAGAATTCGAAAAAAAGGAAAATAATACGTACAAGTTTAAAAATAATTAAAAAAAACAAAAGAACTAAAATGACTGGTAGACAAAGAAAAATACCAGCACGATTCATTGATAATGAACCAGGTGAGGCAACTATTCTTAAATTAAAAATGCAACTCGAAGAGATGAAAAAGAAAAATCTCGAGCTCGAAAAAGAAGTAGCCTTATGTCGTCGTTCACCAAGTCGATCGTCACAAAATTCGACATCAATAAATCCACCCTCAACTCAGATTTCATTGAGGTTAGGTACAGAAGAGGTTACGAAGATAATTCCTTTATTCAACCCGTCAAACTCTTCCTCTTTAAGTGCTTCTCAATGGGCCGAAGCGATCGAAAACATTCGCCATCTCTACGAATGGGACGATCGGAGCACATTATTTTACGCATCCCTGAGACTAGGAGATGCAGCAACAAATTGGTTTGATGGATACAGAGGAGAAGTTCGTAACTGGGACGAATTCAAACTAAAATTATTACGAGATTTCTCTTCGGAAGAGAATACTGCAGATGTTCACGTCAAATTACTATCGCGACAAATAAAAGAAACTGAGAGTTATGAAAGTTATGTTTACGAGATGGCTGCCTTAGGAAAACGTGGAAATCTCGATAATACCGCGATTATAAAATATATTATATCTGGGCTTAGAGATACTACTTTAATGAACAATTTAATTACAGCTAACTGCAATAATATCCCCGACCTTTTGAAAAAAATAAAATCATTAAAAGACATTCAAAAACAAGCAGAGACACGACAACAATTTGAAAACAACCGAATTTTAAAAAAATATGCATCGACCAATTTTAAAACCTCACTACAACAATTCCCTTAAAATGCAAAATAATTCTTATCTTAAATCAACTTTTCCCAAAATTTGCTATAATTGTCGTTCCCCTGGCCATTTGGCAACAGAATGTAAATCGTCATACCGCGAAAAAAATCAAAATTATATTCCAACTTGCCATAACTGTCGGCTACACAGCACATGTGAGTACCCATCCTCCACTTTCCTATTCTTACAGTTGCATGGCTTAATATATGCATCACACTGCAATGAGTTTTTTTGCTCATGCAATGTATGCATGTAATTTGTCATCAACAACGGATAAATAGAGAAATTGCCATTGGGTTCCAGGGTCGGATCGACTCACGTCATCGCTAAGGCTTGCTTTGTACATCCACACTGTTTCAAACAGGCCAGCTGTTTTGGCACTAAGTGAAACCCAAGTAGGTGAGAATTCCGATCCTACTGAATTTCTAATTCATGGGTATAGCTTAGTGTCACCATTCCTCCTCCACCATGGTCTCGCCGTTTACATTAGAAATGATGTCGCGTATCAATTTCTTCCACAATATGGGAACTGCTCCGACCCTTTTTTCAATTCAATGTGGTTCAACTTCACCGTAAATAAGCGCATCATTCACTATTGTTTCCTTTACCGAAGCCCAAAGTTGGACAGAGCTTCAACTTCTCGCGAATTTGACGCTCTGTCTGACTCCATCCAAAGAATTGTATCCTTATACCCTCACACTGAAATCGCTATTACGGGCGATTTCAATGTACACAATTCTTCTTGGCTTCTCCATTCGGGCCCGACAACACCCGAAGGAATGTGTGCTGAGATCTTTGCTGAGTTTAACCACCTCGGATATTGATGGCCAAGCGGAAAATACTCTTGACTTGTTCCTTACGTCTGACCCTGATAAATACACTATCAATCTATTAACGCCTCTAGGCAGATCTGACCATAGTATCATATCTTCAAATTTCTCGTGTCAAACTAATCCAGTTAAAGAAAGAGCTCCGAAGAGAACCGTATGGCAATACGAGAAAGCCAATTGGGACGGTCTCAATAACTTCTTCCGGATCTTTAACTGGTCACTATGCTTCCTCGATAGTGACATAGACTCCAGCGCAGATATGATTACTAATATTATTATCTTGGGAATGAAAACTTTTATCCCGAATAGGGTTAAAAGCATCAAACCTAAGGAAAAGTCATGGTTTGATTCAAGCTGTAAAGAGGCTATCAGGGAAAAAGAAGTAAAGTTCCGGTGTTTTAGAGCCAACCCAACTGAGGAAAACCGGAACAAGTTTAAACAAGCCAGGAAGGCATGCAATGCCCATATTCGACGGACAAAGTTTTTGCATGACCAAAAATTAAGGCAAAAAATACTGCAATGTCCCAAAGGTAGTAAAAATTGTTGGTCATTTGTGAAAAATATGAAGAATTCTTTTTCTTCCTCGGTCCCAACGCTCGTTGACAATGACACTCCAGTTGTAAGCTCTCTCGCGAAAGCTAACCTTTTTGCTAGGCAGTTCGCCGCCAACTCTTCGCTGCCAGAGAGTGCCATGACTCCGCCTGTTCTTGAGCGCGTCAATGATTCCATGGGACAAATCTTCTTCCGCACTCGTGCTGTGGCGAGAGTCCTAAAGGATCTCAACATACATAAATCCGCTGGTCCGGATGGTATCCCCGCTATTATTCTGAAGAGGTGTTCTTCCACGCTGGCAAAACCCTTGCGTAAGCTTTTCCATCTATCCTATTCTTCTGGGCTCGTTCCGAGCAGTTGGAAAACAGCATTTGTCCAGCCAATCCCAAAAAAAGGCGACTCTTCTTCTCCCTCCAATTATCGACCGATTGCACTTACGTCCCTTCTTTCTAAGGTCATGGAAACGCTGATAAACTATCAGCTCAAGAAATATCTCGAAGACCGAAAGCTTCTTAATGACCGGCAGTACGGCTTTCGCAGCAACAGGTCCACTGGTGATCTGATGGTTTATCTCACCGAACAGTGGAACAAATCTTTACATCGTTTTGGAGAAAGTAAGATTGTAGTAGTAGTAGTAAAGTGTAGTAAAGTGTTTTTTATTTCCAACTTAATATTTTTATACATTTTTGATTTTAACTTGAAAGAAAGTTATGTTGAAAGATTTAAAAAACATACGACAATGACATAAAGAGTCGTCTGTCGGGTAATTGACAAGATACAATTAATTTTACATTTAAGTACATTTATAAAAAAGATACAATTTTTGATTTTAGATAAATTTAAAGAGAAATCCTAAATTTTAAAGTTTTAAAGTGATGTGTACACGTTCATATTTCACACTATTTTCAAATCAAATAAACTCTGTTAATATTTGTTTTCTATACCTTATAGCCACGATAATATAACTCGAGAGTCTGTTCCAATCAGCCCTGCAATTTCCGTTAAGGACAGCAATAATTTCAGCTTCATTTAGTGTTGCCTTTTCAAAATGTCTTATCCTGAATTCTCTTAGTACGGGACACCTGCCTAGGAAATGTTGAATATCTTCTTCTTCTCTCATGTTGCACAGGCTACATAATGTTGATGCGTTGCCTCCACGCCTATTTCCGTTGAGTGAGATAAGATCGCATCTAGCTTTGAAAATCCATGATATTTTGTAAGGCTCCAAATCATCTGTTATGTATTGCGGTCCTATTGAATAATCCAACATCTTAAAAATTCTTGTGCTGCTTCCCCTGGCTCTCTGCTCTGCTTCTTGATTTGCATGCGATTTCAGTTGATCAAAAATTTGTGAATTATTGAAAATCCAATCTCTTTCATTTGTCATGTTCTCATCCCAGTGCAAGCCGAACCTGTTTCCGATCCTATTAATCTCCTTAACCCAAAAAAGTTGTTTTGTTAATAGGATTTTGGTAAGTTGCTTAGGTAGTCTCGCGTCACTGTATTCAAATATAGTCTTTTGTACATATCTAAGGTGTAAGTCCAGTGTGTAATAGTGCCCGTCTTCAGCTGCGGTTTCAATCGGTAATGCATAGTTTGGGGTGTATGATGGTAACTTTAAAACTCTTTTCAGAAAGTATCGCTGTAGCTTATCCACTTCATCAAAAGTTCCAAAACCCCAGACTTGTGCACTATAAGTTTGAATAGCTCTGCATACTGCCAAAAAGAGTTTCCATTTTGAACTGAGGTTGATATTCTGCTTACTCAAAAAACAATGCCATGTCGCGTTAATGCTGTTCTTTGCTGCTGCATTTCTTTTCTCTACATGCTTAAAAAAGTTCATCTTAGGAGTGAGCAGAACACCAAGATATGTGTACTGAGGTACTATCCGAATTTCTTCACCGCTGAAAATCCACTTTTCCCTATTTGATAGCCTGCCACCATTTCGGAAGACCATAATTTCCGATTTTGAGAGATTCACTTCGAGATTCCAATTGGTGCAGTACTCTTCAAAGCGTTCTATCATGCGTTGCAAAACCTCCACATCCTCTGCTAAGATCACCATGTCGTCAGCATACAGCAACAGCCTTATATTTAAACTGTCGATATTAAGACCTCCTTCAATAAATGCATGTAGATCATTTATATATAAAGCAAAAAGTAAAGGTGATAAAAGGCATCCTTGTTTCAAACCATATAGTGTTTCGAAGTACTCCGATAACTCCCTTCCTGTCCACACTGCTGATTGAGTATCAGAGTATATGCACTCAAGCAGGTTTACAAATTTAGTTGAGACTCCCATTTCACGTAACTTGAACATTAATAGTTGTCTGGAGATTTTATCAAAAGCCGCCTTTAAGTCCACGAAGAAAGCATAAACTTTCTTTTTTTCAGCCAGCTTAATATGTACAATGGACGCCAAGTTATAGATATTATCCACTGTAGAATATTTCTTTCTAAAGCCAGCCTGATATTCTGTTAATATATTATTTTGTTCCACCCAATTATACAACCTTTCATTAAGGACTCCCATCATGATTTTTGCTATACAATTCATGAACGAAATTCCCCTGTAATTGCTTGGATCATATGTGTCGCCCTTTTTGAAAATTGGAAAAATCACAGACTTAGTGAAAGTTTCTTCTACCCTGCATTCTTCTAATATTTTGCTGTATGTCGTTGCGAGTTGTTCCAAAAAGTTATCTGTAGCATTTATTATGAACTCATATGGAATCCTATCTTCTCCTGGCGCCTTATTGAGCTTAACGTTTCTCAGCATATTCCTTAATTCACCAACACAAAATGGCATATCTAATGTTGAGTCCTCGACGTAGTTTGCTGCATAAAGTATGCTACTCATTTCTTGCCTTGGATTTAAAAGGTCTCTGAAATATGCTTGAAATTCCAAAGCAGTTATGTCAGCCATCACATGTTGGTCTTGGTTTTTTATCTCCTTGGCTAGGCGCCACCAGTCTCTGCTGTCTCGAACTGTATTCATTTTTAATTCTATTTGTTGTTGGTATAATTTTTTGCTTTTTTTACAAACATTTTTATAGTCTTGCTGAGATTTCAAATAGCATAATTTAGTCTCTTGACTTTTTGATTTGCGAAATGCATTGAGGGATTTGAAAGCTTTTCTTCGTGCGTTTTCACATTCGGAATTGTACCACTTGTTTTTCGGGTTGAACGTTTTTGAATTGTTGTTTTGAAGGGGTGCAGACAACTTTATTATGTTGGTTAAGTCTGCTAAATCGATTGTTTGTTTTTCGATCTTGGCTTGCTGAAGATTTAAATTTAGCTTTGTTTGGTAGTCTGCTTTTTTGGTCTCATTCCATTTGAGTTTCGGCAAAAGATTGTTGGGGCAGGTTCCGCTATCAGTGTTGATTTTCTGAAAGCTCAATTTTATTGGTAAGTGATCCGACCATATAGCATTTTCTACATTAAACCGTTCGACAAACATCAGCATATCCTGTGAAACCGCACAAATATCATTCACCGATTCTCCTATATTACTAACGTAAGTTAGATTCCCTTCTTCGTCTCCTTTTGTTCTGCCATTAAGAATAATTAGCCCGTTGTCATTGCAAAACTCCAAAAACTCCTTCCCTTTTGTATTAATAGTTATATCTTTAGAACGGCGTATTTCGAGTCCAGCAGCAAATCTTGATTTATAGAAATCCTCGATATCTTGCTGTAAATTACCCATTCTTACATTCATATCACCCATAACTATTAGATTTTCAAAGGTATTTTCATTGAGAAAGGATTTAACTGCCTCGAGATCATTTTGCCAGTTTGCCGTTCTTAGGTACATTGGTAAAAGAGTTAAAACTTTGCCATCAATTTTTATATTAATTATGTCAACGCTTTCGCCGCTTATAAATTCATGACGTATATCATCTTTGATCAGACTCTTTTTGATTCCATAAACCATTCCCCCACTTGCTCTTCCAAAACGGCTACTTCGCGTTGCTGGTCTCCAATATGTGTAGAAGTCTTTGAAGTATTTATTTAATTGATTTATTTTATCGTCTTGTAAATGTGTTTCTATAAGTGCAAATATCTCGTGTGATGTTACATAACTGAAAAAGTGAGTGAGTAAAATTTTGTTCTCTAAACCGTGTACGTTATATGACATGATTCTAATAACTTGTTTTAGTTCTTTAATGTTTACAATATCATTATTTTCTAGATTTGACATAGAGTCGGACATATTAAGGTTACGACGACAGACATTTTTTAGTTTTTTTGTTGCGGGTTCTCGATTAATGCATTGAAATTACAGTTTAAGCTATCAATTTCTCCATTAAACAGCTCTTTGAGCACGCATTCACCTTTAAGGGCTCCACATGCAAGTTCATTTTGGCTATCCCACTTGAACCATTTAACGCCGATACGCATCTTCTCATTGAGCACGCTTACTTTATGTTTTCGACTTCTTTCTAAAATTTTTTTTCTCAAAATCAACATTGCCTTCTTATGTGTTTTTTTCTTTGAGTTAAGATCCCTTTCGAGAAATATAGCAGTACCAGCTAGGTTTTTTGATCGCTTAAAGACTTCATTTACAAAGTCGGCATTTTCAAATTCCGCGACTACTGTCATCTTTCCATCTCTCTCGTTAATTTTTTTAGTTGAGCGTACTTTTACCTCCGAAGGCATTTTAATTATTTCTTCACACACTCTCTTAATTTCTTCGGGCGCAGAGGTTTGAGCTTGAATTCCCTTAAATATTATATTTTTGTTTTTTATTTGATCCTCCAACCAAGATATTGTATGGCGATCTTTATCCATTTCTGCTGATAGGATTTGAATCTGATATTTCAGCGTCTGATTCTCCTCTGCCAGTTGGTTGATTTGGGAAGAAAGAGTACTTATTTGAATGTTGACCCCTTCCAAATCATCTTTTGTTGGCAAATTTTTGAGTTTTTCATCAAGCATGGTCGAAAAAACTGTTTGCATTCTGCTCATTAAATCATCGACGGAAAGATTCGCAACCATATTTGGTGGAAGTGAATCAGGCGACAAATCTGAACATTTTCTTTTAGATATCTGTACATTTTTAGAAGTAGCGCTAGTAGTGGCCGCTACTGTTTTTGTCGGCGTATTAGTCGGTGTTCGTTGCATACGAAAGTAAGATTGTTGCACTTGATATTTCAAAGGCATTTGATAAAGTCTGGCATCTTGCTCTTTTATCGAAAATGCGTGCTTTCGGTATCGACGAATCCCTCCTTCATTGGATTAGAAATTTTCTCTCGAACCGTTCAATACAAGTTGTATTGGACGGATTCAAGTCTGAAACCCACAACATAAATGCTGGTGTGCCCCAGAGCTCCGTTTTGTCTCCGACCCTCTTCCTCATTTTCATTAATGATCTCTTGTCTGTTACTTCTAATCCAATAAATTGTTTCGCTGACGATAGTACCCCTAGCTTTTCTTATTCCTTTCCAGACTCACATCCTTCCTCTTCGGATGTGGAACTGCAACGGCAAAATATGATAAGCTCATTAAACTCTGACCTAAACAGCATTGTACAATGGGGAACACAAAATCGCGTAGAGTTTAATGCTTCGAAAACACAATGCTGTCTTGTATCGTCAAAGCGAGACATACCCCCCTTGCCACTGTCCATGAGTGGCACTTGCATCAATGAGACCGAACATCTCGAGATTCTCGGTATGTGCATCACTGACCACCTCTTGTGGAACGAGCACATATCGTCGGCTTAAAAACAAAACCTCGTAACTCCAAATTTGAAGATTTTTTTTTTTTTGCAGAAATAGGTAATTTAGTTAGGTAAGCATGTCCTAAAACCGTAATTTCTTGGTAATTACGGTAAAAAACGGGTAAAAATTGGTTTTGAAAAAACATTTGCATTTTGGTTTATCATGGGCACACACCACGTTTTTTCCTCCTCCTGTAAAATTGATTTTTTTTTTTTGCAGAAATAGGTAATTTAGGTAGGTAAGCATGTCCTAAAACCGTAATTTCTTGGTAATTACGGTAAAAAACGGGTAAAAATTGGTTTTGAAAAAACATTTGCACATTGGTTTATCATGGGCACACACCACGTTTTTTCCTCCTCCTGTAAAATTTACCTTTTTGGAGTTACGAGGTTTTGTTTTTAAGCCGACGATATGCGATGTCGCCAAAAATGCCGCAAGATGTTTAGGTTTCTTAAGGCGGTGCAAGAAATTTGTTTCCCCTTCTGATCTGCCCATCCATCTACAAAACCTACATACGTCCAAAGCTTGAGTATAACTCCCATGTCTGGGCTGGTGCTCCAGTGACATACTTAAGTGTTCTGGACAGTATCCAAAAAAGAGCATTCAAGATGATTGGTGATCGTACCATCGTTGAGTCATTTACATCTCTCGAACATCGCCGTAATGTCTCATGCCTCACCCTTTTGTTACCAAATTTTATAGGGAACAATATTAAAAAGAAGGTCGAATGTCGTTCATTACATTAAAAATGCTAAAAAGAATAAAACACGAACATAATTAACAAGAAAACAGGACGATCATTCATTTCCACGACTACCGAGACGAACATTTTTTCTGTTTTTTTTTTGTTTACACGAATATGACGTTGACCTGTCAAGTGACAGTCAGAATTTCCCATGATCCCATCCATAGATAAAGTCGCATGTCGCTGAATAATAGAATGTCGAAAAGGTAGTATGCGATGTTCTTAATGGAAAGGTTCGCCGAGTAGTGATCGTGGACTTCGGGAAATTTTATGAGAGACGACGAGAGAAAATTGAGCGATCGGTTTTTGGGTCTGCGAGCGACGACTTTAGATTCGGCCTATACCGAAATGTCTTCGGAAACCGATTCTAAAGGTCTTGCTGTTTTTCGTGCTGAATTTTCTCTCCGATGGTTTTCGTTAGGCATTGTTGAGTTCAGACAAGGTATGAAAGAAAATGTCTTTTCATTACCGAAATTTAAAACCATCAGACCATTCTATTCAAAGGAAAAGTTTTTTTTGCCAGTTTGAATTTAAAATACATATATGTATTAGATATATATAGCGAAATCGGAGCAAATTGGAAATTTGGAAATTATCCATTATAATTAATATCGATACCGAATAAGGAACCTCAAAAGGAAGAAGAAAAAGGAATTAAATCCAGAAATAAGGTACCCATTTTGAATTTAATTTGGTGATTTTCAATTTTTCATGCTTTGAGCATATTGGAAATCACATATATATACATAAGTATAGTGCATGTGACTAAAGTCAATTTATATCCTTCAGGACTCTTTTTCCGAAAATTATTCGTGACTTTGCGCAGCCCTAGTAATAGGCGCGCATGAATTTTAATCCCATATAAGGGAAATTCATACAATTGGAACCGAAGACAGCGCTGTGCAATCAAGAAAAGGTTGCAGAAACCTATTCCGGCAACAAGTGCCAATAGCCGTGATAGTCTAGGCGCCGGCAAAAGGCACTAGACCAGCGGAGCCCCCGGTTCAAATCCAACATAACCTTTTTGTTTGTTTTTTTATTATTGATTTTTTTTATATTCTTTTTTTTTGCTTTGCATTATAAATTTATCATTAGTGTAATCAAATAATTCATAAAGAAGAAATTTCAAAGAATTCATACTTACGGGAAACGTAACTTATAAAGTATTCGCGACGGTTAAAAACGTATAAATAGGAAAAGAATTCAAATTTTATACAGACTAAAAAGAACAAAATTAAACTTACAATTCAGCTCCAAACAAACAACACATCAGCTGCAGTGGCCACTACAACAGATAAAGGGGTAAGTTTGTTTGAAATTTTTCGTAATATAGAATTTGGATCGATATATTTAGATCGAATAAAAGTTGAATTTTTTTTTGGATGATCGTCATAACCTTCGCGAGTTATTGAAATACATTAATATTGATTGAATTAGATTATAAGAATAGAGTAGAGTTAAAGTAAAGCCAAAAGAGGAAACGGAATTCCCGACCTTGATAATAAAGTCGATGACGTAGGGATCGAACAAATTGAAATTTTTCTGAAGATTTTCAGGATTGCCATCTATGCTAAAATTGAATTATAATTTAGATTAAACAAAAATCATAATTTTAAGAATTGAATTTAAAGTAACAGACGAACTTAAATATACAATTATATTTTCTTTTGCTATATTTGGAATAAAAGTAAGAATTTTAAGAATGGAAAAAATCTCTTTTTGAAAGGAAATTTTGAGAAATTGGCTTATTAAAATGAGCATGGAATAATTTTTTTTATGAGAGGATGGGAAAGATGATGAGAGGAGGATGATGACGACATGAGACGATGAAGAGGCCGAATAAAGGGGTTGTCCTAGCGAGGGAGACAACCAAGGTTGGGTGGGTAGAGGCGACACTCTCGCGCGTCAATAACACCGTAGACGCTTTAACGGCTGGATTTTTTGTGATCGTCTAGGTTCAAGAACCCGCGGCTTGAGCTAGCCTATCGGGTAATATCCGGCCAAATCGAACCAGCGGCTAAAAAGACGGTTACAAAATGGCGCCCGCAACGTGGAGCACTCTATCTTTTTAGATAGAGTGGCTAGTTTTGTTAAGTTTTGAGCCAATTCAAATTATTAGTTTTTTTTTTGTTTTTTCAAGTTTTTTTTATTCATTTAAAATTTTGTTTTTTCCGTTTTCATTTAAATTTAAATTTCAACTGGGGAAGCGTTTTCTTTTGTGAGTCCCGATGACTGGGAAGTTTACTCGGTATCGCGTTGCCACAGAAAAATGCGCATCCTCATATTCAAACATAATTTGTGGAAGATTGTTTGAGTCTTTTGGTACCTTCATTAAAGGTACTCGAAAGTCCAAACAGTCTTGCACAAAGTAAAATATAATGCTGGAAGAGACCCGTTGATATTTAAGGCGCCTTCGGAGGTCCTTTCAGCAAGTCACCTAAAATTCTCCGAGGGTTACAGAGTCTTCCTTGAAGAAAGTTTCTTCATGGATAGTCCTGAAACCTGAGGAGAATAACATTTTTTTTTCAAGTCCTTTTTTTTAAACAGTTATTAGTTTATTTCATTTCTTTCTCGGCTCGTACTTCAGCTTCTTCATCGTCTTCCGTTGTCATCCTTCTTATGTTAGAATTCTCATCCTCTTTCTTCATATGATAGAAAACTACAATTTTCTTTTTTTTTCAAAAACATTTTTGAAATTTTATTTTTTTATACACATTTTGATATAATTTTATTATAAGAATTTATAATAAAATAACATTTTAATTGAAATATTAAGAACTGGTAAGGTTTTCGATATCTGAGTTGGACTTCTGCCTTTTTGAATTGCACACAGGGTTCACAGTCATTACATCGAAAATTAAGTCACGAGAGTTCCTGAAGTTTTCAACTTTCGTTAAATTTTTTATTTCATTAAAATTAAGTTTTTATCACATTTGTAAAAACTGAAATCAGTTTTTATCAGTGTAGCAACTTTATTTTTTATTTTTCATTTTCTTATTTAACTTTTTATACAAATTTGTTCACGCAAATAAATTTTGAATTTTTATTTTCTGAAATTTTGAATTTAAATTCTGAATTGGTTTCTGGATTGGACTTTTTTTTTCCTTATCTTTTTTTGTTCCGATTTGAATTATTTTTTTTGTGGAACCTAAACAGAGTTGCCAAACCTTTTGTTATACTTGGGTTTCGAAAAACGTCTTGGGTGTTTTAGTGCGTTTGCTGAGGAATGAGCGCTAGTAGACGGGTTTCTCTGCACGATAGTTTAAGAACTATTCACGCTCGTTCTGAGGCAAATTTCGAGGCTTTCTACCAAAGGTTTAGTAATAGAATTGATCGTTTTAACCTGGATAATTCGTTTAGTTACTCGGAAAACTTAAATTCCTTAGTTTCCGAATCAACGGAAAGCATGCCGAACGATATGGATGGGTCGACCCATGAGGGCGAGGTTCAAGGAGACAATGGTCAGCCACCTTTTGAAGAAGGAAATGCTGGTCAAATCGACCAAACGGCGGAATTGACTGCTCGAATAGAGCGAACCCTAATGACGAACCAAATTAAGTTGTTCGAAACTTTCGACGTTTTTATGGGAAACGTCATCCAAAAACTGGAGTCATTGGGAATGCAACGCCAACCCCAACCCATTCCACCAGGCATCAATCCGTTTAATGACGAAAGACAGTGTCGACAGAGTGAAGCTCACCGGTCAACACCCGATGCTAGGCTTTCTGGAGCTCCTTCTATAACCTCCAGCGGTTCAATCGTTTGCCGCTTAGATCGCTGGAATATTGCTTACAGTGGCAATGAAAATGTAAGCGATTTTCTTTTTAAAGTTGATCGGATGAGGGCATCTTCCGATAAGCAAATTGTTGACAACTTCCATGTCCTCTTGAAAGAGAGGCCATACAAGTGGTATTGGTCCTTTTTACGAAGGAATCCTGATGTGTCCTTTACGGAGCTTAAAACCGCGATGAATAAGGAATTTGGTAGGTTAGAAAGCGATGTAGAGATCTACATGCGGGTACTTACCAGGAAGCAAGGTGTTAAGGAATCGTTTGACGATTTTTATAATGCTATCGCGAGCATGAACGACCGGTTAAAGGAGCCTTTCGACGACAGGAAGCTGATAGATATTATCCGCAGTAATGCCAAGGACAAGATAGGCGAGATATTGTTAGCTGCGGACATAAAGAGCCTTGAACAAGCTCGAAATAAGGCTCGTGAAGCGGAACGGTTTTTGGCCAAGCGCACTTCTGCTCCAAAAACTGTCCACGAGATCGCAGCCGGTGAAGACCAAAGTGCGGTTTTCCCGGATGGAGAAGAAGTCGCCGCTTTAGCTTTTAGCCGAAAACCAATTTCCACGGCTAACTTTATCTGTTGGAACTGTGGCCAGAAGGGTCACGCCTATCATTTTTGTCCGTCCAATATACGGACTCTTTTCTGCTTCTTGTGCGGAGAAAAAGGGGTTAATACCATCGACTGTGGAAAGCACTCGGGAAACCGACCGGGGAACGAAAGGAAGAGTGGCGAGATTCGTTCCACCAGGGATCTTCAAGACCACTCTCAAAATTAAATGACGATTGCCAAGTTAGGACCAAGATTACCGACACAGTTGTTCCAACTAAGATTTTGGAACGAAAAATAAATGAATGTCCGTTAGATGACCAGGTAGATCCAGTTAAAACTCACTCGTTAAAATCACTTCATGACCGAAAACTTATTTATTATAAAACCAGACAACGCATTTTTGAATCGAATCATAGTGTGGCTAGTCTACATATTCAAAAATGTCGACGTCGTTTTCGAAACCGAAGAAAATTTAGAAAGCAGATCTTAGAATCGATCATTTCTTCGGATACAGACGGTAGGATGTACGCCTGCGTTCAAATGAAAGGCGAGTCTGTTTTCGGGTTACTCGATAGTGGAGCTTCGATCTCCGTGTTGGGTAACGATTGTTGGGAACTGGTTAAGAGGATTGGTGTGGAAGTAAGGCCATATAAAAACGTCGTACGAACTGCCGATGGCAGCTCGCACGATATAGTCGGCCATTGCGACGTTGATGTAACGTATAATGGTCTTACCAAGCAACTTTCCTTTTATCTAATTCCCAACCCGACCCAGAAGCTTTATTTAGGGATGAATTTTTGGAGAGAGTTCCATCTTATGCCCCAAATTTCAGAACTCCAAGCCGACTTCAAATTAGAAGAAGATGAAGTGAATATTAAAGACGAGGCTGAGCTGATTGATCTTTCCCTGGAACAAAGTCGCGAATTAGAAAGAGTTAAAAACTTATTTCCAAACTTTGTAGTGTTAGGACTAGGAAAAACTTCCTATGGATGTCATGTTCTTGACACCGGGAACGCAGCTCCGATAAAGTCTCGACACTACCCCTTGTCTACAGTTCGCCAAGATGAAGTCTACAAGGAGTTAGATCGCATGCTGGAGCTTGATGTTATCGAGGTTAGTAACTCCCCGTGGAGTTGTCCGGTGGTGTTGGTGAGGAAGCCAGGCAAGGTTCGTCTCTGCTTGGATTTCCGCAAGGTTAACGCAGTCACCGTTAAGGATGCGTATCCGCTACCTCATGTGGAAGGGTTACTCAGTCGGATTAAGGATACAAAATTCATAACGGGTATAGATCTCAAGGATGCCTATTGGCAAATCCCTCTTGACGAAAAATCTCGCGACAAGACCGCATTCGCTGTACCGGGTAGACCACTCTACCATTTTAAGGTGATGCCATTTGGGTTGAGCAATGCTGGTCAAACGATGTGTCGCGTTATAGACCAAGTCATACC
Source organism: Sphaerophoria taeniata (assembly GCA_943590905.1). Classification (NCBI taxonomy): domain Eukaryota; kingdom Metazoa; phylum Arthropoda; class Insecta; order Diptera; family Syrphidae; genus Sphaerophoria; species Sphaerophoria taeniata. Next base: position 89,271,172 of record OX016541.1, on the reverse strand, counting down.
CGGTTCGCTTCGCGAAAATGTTTTCGTCTATTTGGACGACCTTTTGATTTGTACCCCCGATTTTGAGTCCCATATGCGCATCCTTGGCGAAGTGGCTGCGTGTCTACGACGAGCGAACCTCACTATTAACCTCGATAAGAGCAAGTTCTGCATGCGAGAAATCAAGTTTTTAGGCTTCATAGTTGGTCAGGGTACACTACAAACCAACCCTGACAAAGTCGAGGCAATGATGAACTTTCCGGTACCTACTAGCATACGGCAAGTAAGGAGGTTTTTGGGAATGACCGGGTGGTATAGACGGTTCATAAGGAACTATGCAGACTTGGCAGCTCCACTTTCGGACTGTTTGAAAAAGAAAGCCAAGTTTGAGTTGACGCATGAAGCCCTTGAAGGGTTTCACAAGTTGAAATCTGCACTTTCGTCTGCCCCCGTGTTAGCACAGCCAGATTTCAAGAAACCCTTTACAATCCAGTGTGATGCTTCTTCAGAAGGTGTGGGTGGTGTTCTCTTTCAGTTGGATGAGAACGACAACGAAAAACCGATCGCATACATGTCGAAGAAGCTGAATAAAGCTCAGAAAAACTATACGGTTACTGAGCAGGAATGTCTTGCAGCCGTCCTAAGTATTCGCAAATTCAGGCCCTATGTTGACGGATCGCCTTTCACAGTGATAACAGACCATTCAAGTCTGAAATGGTTAATGTCAATGAGAGAGCTGAACGGTCGATTAGCCAGATGGAGTTTGGAACTCCAGGGTTACGACTTTAAAATCGAACACCGAAAGGGTTCCCTCAACATAGTGCCTGATTCGCTGTCTAGGATGGATATGGAAGAGATTGCTGCAAAAGTAATCGTAGAAGAAAATGAGATTGAGGAGGTTGCTTCGACATTGATGTGTGGTGAGATCGACCTTAATTCGGTTGAGTTCGATTCGCAGCAATATTCCCAACTGAGGGAGAACATCAACTCTAATCAATCTGAACTTCCTGATTTAGTGGTATCCGGAAAGTACATCTATAAAAGGGTTAGGTTTAGGACGGGTGAGGTAGGCGAAGAAGATTCGTTATGGCGACTTTGGGTACCCGAAGCACTAACCAGAAAATGTATCGAGCTTTCACATGATACCAAGTTGAGCTGTCACAGTGGTTTTGCGAAAACTTACGCTCGCATTAAAGCTAAGTTTTACTGGCCAAAAATGGTCAAAGACATAAAAGCATACGTGAAAGAATGCGATACTTGTAAAATGGTGAAAGCCCCGAACTCATCTCTTCGTCCTCCCATCACGACACAAACACTTACTGAGCGACCTATGCAACGTTTGTATATTGATTTTTTGGGTCCCTATCCGCGTACCAAACGAGGTAATGTTTATGTGTTTATTGTAGTGGATCATTTCACTAAATTTATGTTTTTAAAAGCGATGCCTAAAGCGAATTCTTCTAGAGTTATCCAGTTCTTGGAAGCTGACATCTTTCATACTTTCGGCACCCCTGAAAAGATCCACTCCGACAACGGACGTCAGTTCGTCTCCAAAGAATTTAAACAATTCTTGGCGAACTACGGCATCCAGCATGTGCGAACGGCTTTGTATTCTCCACAGGCTAACATCTCCGAGCGGGTAAACCGCAGCGTTCTGAGTAAGCTTAGGGTCTTAATATCAGAAGAGCAAAACGACTGGGATGTACACTTATCTAGTATAGCGTGTGCTCTCAGATCTGATGTCCATGACTCTTTAGGTTGCCAGCCATACTTCGCTCTTTTTGGTCAGAATATGGTGACACATGGCTCATCTTACAAAATTATGCGAGAACTGAAAGCTTTAGGAGACCCGGAGATGTTAGTCCTGCCGAATGCACTCAAGACTACGCTTGCCAGACAGACGATGTCGGAGAATCTTTTCAGGGCACACGTTAAGTCTAAAAACACGTATAATGCTAGAGCAAAGCATGTTACTTACCGCGAGGGGCAAGAGGTTTTCCATAGAAACTTTGCCCAGAGCAAATTTGCTACAGGAATTAACGCCAAACTTCTTCCCAAATTTGTTAAATGTCGCGTCCGGAAAGTTATTGGCAATTGTATGTACGAATTGGAAAGTCGCGCTGGAAAAGCCATCGGCATATTCCATGCGAAGGACATTCGTCAGTAGAACTCTGAAAACAGAAATAAAACATACCACAAAGCATCGTATTCGTTTAATGAATTTGTTTATTGTACTTATCTGACTAAATTCCATGTTTTTGTGCCCAGCTAGTCAGTCCGTAAGTGGGTTCGCGTCCCACGTTGGTTTCATGTTTTTATCGGTTTGACAATGATCACAAATCAGCTTCTATTTATTTATTTATTATCACTTGACTGACGTTTTTTTTGGTAAACAATACAAAAAGACTTGTACTCGACATTATGACATCATGACACACTTATTTATTTAACCACTTGACGATTTTCATTTTACAGACTACACTTTAATTTATTTCAGAATTGACCACCAGAATCCGTGCAATAATATTGTAGCTTTTAACACTTTTATTTATTATTTTCTTGACCTTTTTTTAGTGCAATACTTTTGAATCAAATTCACTTTTATCTACATTTGTAGCACTAAAATCCCGACATATAGAATTTGCGACACCAAAATCCCGACGGCAAAACACAATTTCGATTTGCAATTCGGAGGTCAATGACCGATTGTATTTTCATATACTTGCACCTCTTTGAGGTTTGTTTACAAAAATGCAACGGGTTTTGTTTCCTGTTGTTTTACTCTTAACTCACTTTATGTTTCGAATCTATTTGGCAAACTAACGGCGCAACCATTTGGTTGTCTTTTTCTCATCGCCGTTATCCCGTTATGATTGAAAATTTTTTTGTTTACCTTTGGACAAAAATTCTGGTGTCCATTTCTTTGGCACAACACACGATTTTCAACATAAATTGCACTTTCACTTTCACTTTTTATTATTTGACTAATTATTGGACTACGGTTTAATGTTATTTATTGCACTTTCGACCGACGATTTCGTATTCCGACTTAATTTTTGTTTACTTTTGTGACGACCCGACCGAATGGTTTTTTTTTATACGTAATGCGCGTTGGTGGGTTCGTTTGCATATTTCTGATAATGGTATTACCAGAAAAAAGCAAAGCCCTGTTACCAAATTTTATAGGGAACAATATTAAAAAGAAGGTCGAATGTCGTTCATTACATTAAAAATGCTAAAAAGAATAAAACACGAACATAATTAACAAGAAAACAGGACGATCATTCATTACCACGACTACCGAGACGAACATTTTTTCTGTTTTTTTTTTGTTTACACGAATATGACGTTGACCTGTCAAGTGACAGTCAGAATTTCCCATGATCCCATCCATAGATAAAGTCGCATGTCGCTGAATAATAGAATGTCGAAAAGGTAGTATGCGATGTTCTTAATGGAAAGGTTCGCCGAGTAGTGATCGTGGACTTCGGGAAATTTTATGAGAGACGACGAGAGAAAATTGAGCGATCGGTTTTTGGGTCTGCGAGCGACGACTTTAGATTCGGCCTATACCGAAATGTCTTCGGAAACCGATTCTAAAGGTCTTGCTGTTTTTCGTGCTGAATTTTCTCTCCGATGGTTTTCGTTAGGCATTGTTGAGTTCAGACAAGGTATGAAAGAAAATGTCTTTTCATTACCGAAATTTAAAACCATCAGACCAGTCTATTCAAAGGAAAAGTTTTTTTTGCCAGTTTGAATTTAAAATACATATATGTATTAGATATATATAGCGAAATCGGAGCAAATTGGAAATTTGGAAATTATCCATTATAATTAATATCGATACCGAATAAGGAACCTCAAAAGGAAGAAGAAAAAGGAATTAAATCCAGAAATAAGGTACCCATTTTGAATTTAATTTGGTGATTTTCAATTTTTCATGCTTTGAGCATATTGGAAATCACATATATATACATAAGTATAGTGCATGTGACTAAAGTCAATTTATATCCTTCAGGACTCTTTTTCCGAAAATTATTCGTGACTTTGCGCAGCCCTAGTAATAGGCGCGCATGAATTTTAATCCCATATAAGGGAAATTCATACAATTGGAACCGAAGACAGCGCTGTGCAATCAAGAAAAGGTTGCAGAAACCTATTCCGGCAACAAGTGCCAATAGCCGTGATAGTCTAGGCGCCGGCAAAAGGCACTAGACCAGCGGAGCCCCCGGTTCAAATCCAACATAACCTTTTTGTTTTTTTTTTATTATTGATTTTTTTTTTATATTCTTTTTTTTTGCTTTGCATTATAAATTTATCATTAGTGTAATCAAATAATTCATAAAGAAGAAATTTCAAAGAATTCATACTTACGGGAAACGTAACTTATAAAGTATTCGCGACGGTTAAAAACGTATAAATAGGAAAAGAATTCAAATTTTATACAGACTAAAAAGAACAAAATTAAACTTACAATTCAGCTCCAAACAAACAACACATCAGCTGCAGTGGCCACTACAACAGATAAAGGGGTAAGTTTGTTTGAAATTTTTCGTAATATAGAATTTGGATCGATATATTTAGATCGAATAAAAGTTGAATTTTTTTTTTTGGATGATCGTCATAACCTTCGCGAGTTATTGAAATACATTAATATTGATTGAATTAGATTAAAAGAATAGGGTAGAGTTAAAGTAAAGCCAAAAGAGGAAACGGAATTCCCGACCTCGATAATAAAGTCGATGACGTAGGGATCGAACAAATTGAAATTTTTCTGAAGATTTTCAGGATTGCCATCTATGCTAAAATTGAATTATAATTTAGATTAAACAAAAATCATAATTTTAAGAATTGAATTTAAAGTAACAGACGAACTTAAATATACAATTATATTTTCTTTTGCTATATTTGGAATAAAAGTAAGAATTTTAAGAATGGAAAAAATCTCTTTTTGAAAGGAAATTTTGAGAAATTGGCTTATTAAAATGAGCATGGAATAATTTTTTTTATGAGAGGATGGGAAAGATGATGAGAGGAGGATGATGACGACATGAGACGATGAAGAGGCCGAATAAAGGGGTTGTCCTGGCGAGGGAGACAACCAAGGTTGGGTGGGTAGAGGCGACACTCTCGCGCGTCAATAACACCGTAGACGCTTTAACGGCTGGATTTTTTGTGATCGTCTAGGTTCAAGAATCCGCGGCTTGAGCTAGCCTATCGGGTAATATCCGGCCAAATCGAACCAGCGGCATTTTTTGACGGTTACACTTTTTTACCGCTACTTCAACAGTATTTGCTCTAGTGAAATAGCCAGTTGCATTCCTCCCCTAAAGATATTCAACCGTAATACCCGCGCCTCCAGGAATGCCCACCAGTTTACCCTCGAGCCCAACTTCGGACGTACTGTTAAGTATAGAGAATCGTTCTTTAGCCGTACTACGCGAATGTGGAACTCCCTTCCACACTCTGTCTTTCCAAATCATTGAGTGTTCAGGAATTTAAGACCAATGTACACCGGCACCTCCTGTCCCACCCCTTTCCTCCTTCCTAAAGCACTCACTGTGTCTCTGGCATAATAAGGGCATAAAAAAACCCCTTGAGTGTGTGCTAATTAAAAAAAAAAAAAAAAAAAAAAAAAAAAAAAAAAAAAAAAAAAAAAAAAAAAAAAAAAAAAAAAAAAAAAAAAAAAAAAAAAAAAAAAAACATGTTGCCAGCGAATGCAAACATAAAAACCGCGCAAACCATCAGCGTCCATCACATTACCCCAACCAAACCAGAGAACCAATTTGTTATAATTGCCGAATACCAGGTCATCTATCTCGTGATTGCAAGAAACGTCACCACTCGTCCCAACGAGATCAAACTTTCGTAGAACCACCTAGAAAAATACATCGTCTGCACCGTATGGATGATGAATGCGGTTTATTAAAAGATGTCGACATCGAAGGGCATCACGTTGTAGCCTTCGTAGACTTAGGAAGTGATTGCACTACTATCAAACAATCAAAAGTGCAAGATCTCGGTTGGAAAATGGACTACTGCAACGCAAAACTTCAAGGCTTTGGTACCAGTTGCAATAATTCTATCGGTAAAATTACTAAAAATGTGACATTGGGGGATGTTTCAATTAGCATTGACATCCTAGTCGTTGACGATCGCCTCCTACAATATGAAATGATCCTAGGTAGAAATTATTTAGATAGTGAAAAGGTCTGCCTTATAAGAAAAAGCGGTGTACTAACAATCACGAACAACGAAAATAATAAATGACTAAGAGACCCTGTATCGAAGCAAACAACATTAAATGCAATTACAATAAATGATATAACTATCGGTAACTTTAAGTGTAATCCTAATGACCATATCAAACTCATTGAAATTTTAAACAAATATCGCGATTGCATTGCAACAAACTTAAGTGAGCTCGGTACAACTGATAAAATAAAAATGAACCTTAAATTAAAAGAACAAAAAATTATTAGATTTAAACCCTACCGCGTCCCATACAATGAATTGCCACATTTAGACAAAATTATTAACGAACTCAGAAAATAAAATTATAGAACACTCAAACTCTGAATTTGCTAGCCCAGCTTTACTAGTTAAAAAGAAAAATGGTTTTTGGCAACTCTGTATTGACTATCGCCGACTTAATGATACAACGGTACGTGAGAATTTTCCTATGCCTAATATGGAAGAGCAAATCAACTTAATAGTCCAGACAAAATAAACATTCGACCCAGAAAAAATTCGCATAGAGCTGAAAATTGGTACATAGCATTAGAACATCGAATAAAGTAAAATGTCAAAAGTCCCCAAAAATCCCATGTGTGCATTTAAAGTTATTCAAGGTCAAATGTCGAAAATGTTGTTTTTCATACATATCTTTGAAACGGGGGAAGCTATCAAGAAAAAGTATATGGAAGGCTTATACGCCTTGTAATTCTCTAAAAAAAACATTGTGATACTTTTTTTCCTACGAGCAAGGGTTTAGAAAGTATTGCGATTTTAAAATGTGTCAAATGTCGAAAATAACGGTTTTTTGCGTATTACTCTTAAACGGTGAGTCCGATTGAAAAAATTTCTATGAAAGACATGTAGGTTATGTGGTTTTCTATATAAAAACATTTTTTTTTTAAGCTGTCATAAAAAAAAAATATAATTTGGTCAAAACTCAAAATTTCGAATTTTTTATAATTAGCTCCTAAGCCCTGTACAAAATTCGTATAGAGCTGAAAATTATTACAGAGCATAAGGACATCTCTTTATATAAGATGTCAAAATTCCTCAAAAATCCCACTGGTGCAAAAAAAATATTCAATGTAAAATGTCGAATATGTTGTTTTTTCATATTTAACTCTGTAGATTTTGTTAATCCCTGCAAAAACGAAAGTAACAGTTTTCAAACTTTGATTCCTATCCAAAAGCTGTCTCTTGTCCACAATTTTTTTCAAACCACCCATGGGGTACAGTCCTTGGCTTTATCCTTTTTTTCGTTTGAGCGATCATTTATATGAAAAAAAATATTCAAGGTTAAATGTCGAATATGTTGTTTTTTCATATTTAACAAAGAGTTATATATAAAAAAACAACATATTCGACATTTAACCTTGAATATTTTTTTTTTGCACCTGTGGGATTTTCGGGGAATTTTGACATCTTATAAAGAGAGATGTCCTTATGCTCTGTACCAATTTTCAGCTCTATGCGAATTTTGTACAGGGCTAAGGAGCTAATTATAAAAAATTCGAAATTTTGAGTGCACATCATATAAATGATCGCTCAAACGAAAAAAAGGATAAAGCCAAGGACTCTACCTCATGGGTGGTGTGGAAAAAAGTGTGGGCAAGAGACAACTTTTGGATAGGAATCAAAGTTTGAAAACTGTTACTTTCGTTTTTGCAGGGATTAACAAAATCTACAGAGTTAAATATAAAAAAACAACATATTCGACATTTAACCTTGAATTTTTTTTTTTGCACCTGTGGGATTTTTAGGGAATTTTGACATCTTATATAGAGAGATGTCCTTATGCTCTGTATTAATTTTCAGCTCTATGCGAATTTTGTACAGGGCATAGGAGCTAATTATAAAAATTCGAAATTTCGAGTGCACATCATATAAATGATCGCTCAAACGAAAAAAAGGATAAAGCCAAGGACTCTACCTCATGGGTGGTGTGGAAAAGAGTGTGGACAAGAGACAACTTTTGGATAGGAATCAAAGTTTGAAAACCGTTACTTTCGTTTTTGCAGGGATTAACAAAATCTACAGAGTTAAATATAAAAAAACAACATATTCGACATTTAACCTTGAATATATTTTTTTGCACCAGTGGGATTTTTGAGGAATTTTGACATCTTATATAAAGAGATGTCCTTATGCTCTGTACCAATTTTCAGCTCTATGCGAATTTTGTACAGGGCTTAGGAGCTAATTATAAAAAATTCGAAATTTCGAGTTTTGACCAAATTATATTTTTTTTTATGACAGCTTAAAAAAAAAAATGCTTTCATATAGAAAACCACATAACCTACATGTCTTTCATAGCAATTTTTTCAATCGGACTCACCGTTTAAGAGTAATACGCAAAAAACCGTTATTTTCGACATTTGACACATTTTAAAATCGCAATATTTTCTAAACGCTTGCTCGTAGGAAAAAAAAAAGTGCTTAAGGTTTTTTTTAGAGAATTTCAAGTCGTACAAATCTTTCATACATTTTTTTTTTGATAGCTTCCCCCGTTTCAAAGATATATATGAAAAACCAACATTTTCGACATTTAACCTTGAATAACTTGAAATGCACACATGGGATTTTTGGGGACTTTTGACATTTTACTTTAATCGATGTTCTAATGCTCTGTACCAATTTTCAGCTCTATGCGAATTATTTCTGGGTTTGGGCTTTTTTATGTTTAATTTGTCTGGACTATAATGGCTGGTGGCCGCATCTTTATTGTTCTCGACCTGATGCATGATAGTTCGAAATATTTAACATCCTTCGTTACACCAAATGCTCAGTACGAATTTAATCGTGTTCCGTTTGGGCTATCAAATTCACCATCGGTTTTTATGAGACTAATGAACCTCGTCATACAAAAACTCTCAACCAAGAACATATTAATATATATGGATGACATTGTCTTATTCGCAAAAGACGTAGATACAATTCTTGAAATGTTAGAGAGGCTTTTTATAGTCCTAAGAGAAGTGAAAGTGACATTAAATATAAAAAAATGTGTTTTCTTAGCTGATAGAATCTTATTTAGGACATGAGATAAGTGAAAGGGGCATAGAACCGGGAAGTGTTAAAGTTCTGGATTTTGTTGCGCATCTGTAATGGTCCATTAATTCAATTAAATGTTGAATAGGTACAAACGTATCTCTGGAAGTTTTTAAACCATTTTTAAGCTTTTCCTTGTATCTCGAATTGGGATTGATAAAAAGTATTTAAATTGCCTAGTAGGTACACAACATCAATTGATGCCGCTGTTTTGACTCTATTTGCAGCGAATTTGTTAATATTTGGGATTTAACCAAAATTCTATGGCAAAGAAATTTCCAATTGGATTTGTTTCTTTTTGTCATTGACATAATATATATGGACTGCTAGTCACTTGTCATTTCCATACATTTCATGAGAAGAAAAAAGGTACAAGCTACAGCAGCGCCATTGGTTCGAAGCGGCCAAATTAGTCCCAAAAAATATGTTTGAATTCACAGCGACAGTGTTACCACATGGACTCTATAGATTGAAAATGGGCTCGTTGTTTCTTCCTTGGCTTGGGGACTCGTTTTTATAACGTTTTTTGTTTGCAGAACACAAATAAGTATGTTAAAAATTTAAAACAAAATGATTTCTGAAAGTATTTAATTTTTTTTTTACGTGGACTCGTTTTTCAAGCATCTTGGACTCGAAAATATTTTTCCCTGCGGTAACACTGCACAGCGACCTCATTGTTTATGTTTTTGTTTTTGTTCATTTTTGACAGCCGGAATCGTTCTTTTTTTGGCCACCCTGAACCAATGGCGCTCTTTACGCTGAACACGCGTGAAGTTGGCAACTAGCAGTCCATATTATAATATGTCAATGCTTTTTGTATTTTGATTTTGAGGAAAATGAAACTAAATTAATTTGACTTGACTGCCGTGCATATGTCAAATGTCCATATACTATTAAAAAAAGAATGATAGGTTTATTGAGCGATTAGATCTGTTTGTTTAGTAAACAATATTGGAATTTCGAACTGTGTTCCATTAATGGAAATGCTTTGATTTATTTTTCTACAAAGTTGAAAGTGAAAGATTTAGTCAGAATTACTAACGTTTTACCTGAGTGTTTTGAGAAAGCTGAGTGTTTTGAGAAAACTGAGTGTTTAGAGGAAACTGAGTGTTTTGAGAAAACTGAGTGTTTTGAGAAAACTGAGTGTTTTGAGAAAACTGAGTGTTTTAAGAAAACTGAGTGTTTTGAGAAAACTGAGTGTTATAAGAAAACTGAGTGTTTTGAGATAACTGAGTGCTTCGATCGAACTGAGTGCAATAAGTATCGCTGAGTGTGACAGAATTACTGAAGGTAGTGACGACGACGAGCTGAGTGAAATAATTGAGAAAGTCTGAGTGTTAAACGAAAACTGAGTGTATCAGATAGCTTTGGGCATTTTAATAAGTGTGATAGACGATCTGAGTGAAAATCGTAAGTTCTGGGTGAAATTATATAATACTGAGTGCTGAGTGAGATATAATTATAGCGAAATATTGAGGGCGCTGAGTGACTGATTGGAGAAAAACAAATAAATACCTAGTGCACTGAGGACAGTACATTGCAGGATGGCCGAGTTGTTACACATAGTGTAGATCACCCCTAAGATCACCCATAATATAGCCATAGTGTAACTTATCCATTAGTATAACACATTGAGCAAGGAAATCCCTCTTGCTCAAAGGTATGACAGTTTAGAGTAGGACCGCACAATGCAGCTCGTCAAGTGGGTCAGACGTATTGAGTTAAGTTCGCTTTCCGTATCTGTACCAGAAGGGCGCTTGGCGAGTTAGCGCAGTGTAATTTTATTAATTTAAACATTTATTATTGTTTTAGATAATAGAATATAACTTTGTTCTAGTCGGTTAGTTTATCTTGATATTTCTTTGATTTTACGATAAAACATGTTTTGAAGGTGATGATGGAAAAATGGAGAACGAAAATCCTGGTCTCAACAAAGAGAGTGAAAGTCTACACCTTGTGGTGTTCTGGTCGAACATGCTGCGCAGGAATGTTGGTTGAGCTTAAAATGATTAAACGCCAAGACCTAGTGGCAATTATTGCCAGTCTGATGAGACCACAGCAAGACCAAATCCATATAAAGGTTGAAATCTCTAAAGACTCAATGGATTCGTTTGTTTTCTGTGTTGGCTCGAAGAAAACCGTCACCAAGTTCTTTAAGGAACTTGCTGATTTGGTAAAATCATATCCGTATTATTACAGATGAAATATGTTAATTAAAACAATCTTCCTTAGAACAAGTATTGTATTCTAGTCAATAAACCAGAGGATAGATTTAATTTACCAAGTGGATTTAGCGTGCTATCGGAGATACCTGAAGCCAGATCGGCATTTTTAGAGTCATGCGTTGTGGCTGTTCTAAGCAAGTACCAACAATTCATCGATTATATTCATATTTCGGACCAATTCAGTGGTCCAGTCCAGCAGGATGATCCAAATAATTTAAAAGAACCTGAAGTTCGACGCATGCTCATGGCCGGTTTTAATTTTCCAAAGAAATTGTCCAAAGACGTAAGTTTTATTCGGTATTATCGAGATTTTTCATTTTATTTCCTATCATGTAGGGTAAAGCAAAAGCCGAGAAGAACCGTCTACGTGTAGAAGAAGAGTTTCTTAAGAGTACCCATGCAGCTCGTGCCGAAGCAGCCGGTCAACGTCGGTCGGGAAGATAAGCGCAAGCAGAAAAAAGAACGTGTATTGGCCGAAGACGATCCCGAGAAACCACGTCGTTGGGAGCTCAAAGAACAGAAGAGACCAGCCAAGAAAAAAGCGCCAAAGATGAAGCGCTTGGCCGTTAAATCACTTTAAACATCGTCCAATATATTTGTAGAGCAAAAAAGTGGAATATATATTACTAAAGTTCAATTTCAAACATTTTATTGGAATACACTGATCATTGGATAAGAAACTGATATGGTTTTTGAGTGTTTTAATTTTTTTTTGAGCTGAATTGAAGCTATACGAGAGGGTGCTGAGCTGGCTTTGCATTTCCTTGATAACAAATTGTCGATCGGTTATGGTTATGGAGAGAGAAGCACTTGCCCTACATTGTGCCAATTCCTTTTCCAAAGTGTCAATTCGTGAATTCATGGAGAATTTTGTCACTTCAAATCTTTCTTTGGTATTTGTAATAATCTTGGCTCATTTACATCTCATTGTATCCAAGTCTAGTTTTGCCTTTACCAGTTCTTCTGATAAATACAATCTCTTTTTCCTTTGTTAGTTCTCCGACTTTACTTTGTAAAATAACCAGGTCTTTTTCAAGGCTAGCAAGTTTTATGGTACAGTCAGATTTCTCTGGCTTCGATAGCATATTTTCTTTCACGGATTTTAATTCTTTGCAAACCAACCTTAGCTGACCTTCGAGTTCATCACGTTCCTTCACCGCTGACGCCAATTTAATTTACTCGTTTTCCAAAAGTTTCGGATACTCAGATCACTCAGCCAATTGTTCTTTGAAATTGGCTTTGATTCGTTTAAGTTCAGCCTCGATTTGTTCTTCTATTCGTTTGTTGTCCATTTCGATTTTAGGAAGGAACGAGTCAATAAAGAATAAATAACAATTTCGTGCTTTTCGCGATGAATATCGCATGAATTCTAACTGTCGTTTCACGATGTCTGGCCATGCCAGTGGCTTCGGGAAGCAATCCAATATTGAGGAGCCAAAAGAAAATTTTCTGGTAATCCGATGCCATGCGAATCTCGGCCTTGCGATTCCAATGTGCTCAAAACTAGAGGGCAAGAGGGAGATGTCATAAAATGCATTTGAATTTTCTTGAGAAATTTACCATCCGAGGGGATATTAGCACCAAATTTTGAAATATCACTCGACAGATCGGCCAATAAGCGAACTTCTTTGGAGATAACACTGAGTTCCTGTTTCTCTCGCTGGTCAAGTGTGTAGCCGGAATGGTCGAACAGGACCTTGCACAATTTATTGCAATGTTCTTTGATGTTGGACGCACTCGACCACAGTCAATCGGTGAGTGTTGACAGAGACAAACCTTCATTTAGGGATACCTATTCCCTGATGACTGCAATCTGACCAGTTTTTCGCACATTCTCTCAGAAGTGCATGGCAGTTGTTTTCAATTGCCACAGACAGAAGGGTTTCTCGTTTTACTTTCTATAGAGACTCAAGTTAAAAATGAATCATATACCGAAAGAGAAAACACTCACCAATGAAAAAGTTGCTTTGTACTTTAGGCCAGAAATTTGCGGCAGCAGGCGTGCATTTAAGACTTCGATGAAAATTGGATTCGGATCCAATAAGGATAAGGATTCTTGCTATCTCAGGGCATTGATAACTCCGTTCTGAACGCCGGGCCAATTCAAATGGAAACAGCTCTTTTCCCCAAGGCCAAATCAATCTGTGAAAGGAATTCAATGAAATTACAGTTTTTGGGTTTTTAATTTCTTCAAATTTCTTCCAAAACTCAGAGAATGGATAAGTGCTCTTCCAGTCATTAGATGACAGTCAGTGCCCCTTTTCGACTTTTTGACGTCTAACAGGTCTAACTAATGATGTCGATATGTTGATATTTTTTATCGATATTTAATTTTTCGATATATCGATGTATCGATATAAAAATCCTAGTATCGAAAAGGTATAAAAAATCGATATTTTTTATGATTAAGGCCGTGTGCGAATTCAGTTAAAAAGTGGTTAAAACTTGACATTTGATTAAATTTTGACATTTCGCATTGAATAAAATTTGACTAGCTGCGGAGCAGGTTAAAATATGACAGTAGTGGTTAAAAATTCATCCATTTTTAACCACAATTCATCCAATTCGCACACGGTCTAAGGCATTGAATAAGAAGTACAGGAAGGGGTCTTATGGTTTCCTATCTTAAGGCGTTTTTGTTTTTTAGGCCGTGTGCGAATTGGATGAATTGTGGTTAAAAAATAAAAATGGATGAATTTTTAACCACTACTGTCATATTTTAACCTGCTCAGCAGCTAGTTAAATAATGCGAAGTGTCAAAATTTAACCAAACGTCAAGTTTTAACCCATTTTTAACTGAATTCGCACACGGCCTTACAACTGAACAGAGCCTGAACTGCCAGACTCAAAATTGTGTTTCTTTTTCATTCAGAGTGTTCAGAGCAACAAAGTTTTGTAACTTTTTTCGTTCAAATGTTCAGAGTCGAACCGACGAGCTCGGAAAAAAGACACCGAGCATTGTGAGCAACATGCCTAAACAAACAAATGTGAAGCCTTAAGTTGGGGGGAAATGAAAAGAAATGATAAAAGTAATAATTAAAATAGGCAAAATTATTTTCTTGTCATATTTTACCGATATACATAGCCGTATTTAGGGGGAAGGTAACGGGGTTTAACCGTCCCCGAAATAATTTTGTAAGGCAAAATCAAATAACTATTGATTAATAACTTAATGATTTTTTTTTTGTCTTGCTAACACTGAATTTATAACTTTTCCATTGAAGCTCAAGGGTATTTTTCTATTTTCTTCCAGAAACCTCTGTATATTTATTTGGTTTAGTATAATCAAGATATCATTTACTACTCTCGCCATCTAGTTACCTACAAGCAGAAATAACCATATTTCTTTTACATAAGTTGTTACATTACCAAAAATTAAGACAAAAAATACTGCAATGTCCCAAAGGCAGTAAGAATTTTTGGTCTTTTGTAAAAAATATGAAGAATTTTTCTTCTTCTTTTTTATTTATTTATTTATTTATTTATTTATTTATTTCATCAAACAGAGTAACAGATACTTTTACATAGCCGTAGCTAGGATTTTGTTTCAGGGGGGGTTAAGATAAATGATAATTTTTTTTTAAATTTTTAATAAAAAAAGGAAACATATTTATCAAATTTATTTATTTTATTATTTTTTATTTATAAAAAAAGGAAACATATTTATCAAATTTATCACATTTTTTCAATTCGCCGAAGCTAATTCATTTGTTCACGAAACAATGTTTGATGGAAAATTTAACAATAATTCTTTATTAATGGAAAGGGGTTGGAAAGGAGGTGCCAGACTGCCAGTGTACATTGGTCTTAAATACCAGAACATTGCATTGAAATGGAAAGTCAGAGTGTGGAAGGGAGTTCCATTCTTGAAATACGGCTAAAGAACGATTTTTTATACTTGAGAGTAAGCCCGAAGTTGGACTCGAGGGTAAACTTATGGTTAAGATAAGGGCCAGATCAGACGGGGAGAAAAATTTCTTGCACTGTCTTCAGAAACCCAAACATTTTGCGGCATTTTTGGTGACATCGCATATGTGTCGTTCCACAAAAGGTGGTAAGTGATGCACATACCGAGAATCTCGAGATGTTCGGTCTCTTTGATGCAAGTGCCATGGACAGTGGCAGGGGAGGTATATCTCGCTTTAACGATACAAGACAAGCATTTAATTCTACGCAATTTTGTATTCTCCATTGTACAATGCTGTTGAAGTCAGTGTTTAATGCGCTTATCATATTTTGCCGTTGCAGTTCAACATCCGAAGAGGAGGGATGTAAGTCTGGAAATGAATAAGAAAAGCTAAGGGTACTATCGTCAGCGGAACAATTGATTGAATTAGAAATTACAGACAAGAGATCATTTATAAAAATGAGAAAGAGGGTCGGACACAAAACGGAGCCCTGGGGTATACCAGCATTTATATTGTTGGTTTCAGACTTGAATCCGTCCAATACAACTTGTAGTGAACGGTTCGAAAGAAAGTTTCTAATCCAACGAAGAACGGATTCACCGATATCGAAAGATTTGTTCCACTGTTTGGTGAGATAAACATCAGATCACCAGTGGACCTGTTACTATAGGTACTGCCGGTCATTAAGAAGCTTTCGGACTTCAAGATATTTCTTGAGTTGATAGTTTATCAGCGTTTCCATAACCTTACAAGGAAGGGACGTAAGTGCAATCAGACGATAATTGGAGGGAGAAGAAGATTCGCCTTTTTTGGAATTGGCCGGACAAATGCTGTTTTCCAACTGCTCGGAACGAGCCCATAACAAGGATAGATGGAAAAGCCTACGCAAGGGTTTTGCCAGCGTGGAAGAACACCTCTAGATTAATAGCAGGGATATCATCCGGACCAGCAGATTAATGTATGTTGAGAACTTCTAGGACTATCGCCACAGCACGAGTGCAGAAGAAGATTTTTCCCATGGAATCATTGACGCACTAAAGAACTGGGGGAATCATGTTACTCTCTAGCAGCTTTCGCGAGAGAGCTAACAACTGGAGTTTTTTTTATTGTCAACGAGCTAAAGGACCGAAGAAGAAGAAAAATTCTTGATATTTTTTACAAAAGACCAACTCTTACTGAACTTAGGACATTGCAGTATTTTTTGCCTTATTTTTTGGTCATGTAACGACTTATGTAAAAGAAATATGGTTATCTCTGTTTGAAGGTAACTAGATGGCGAGAGTAGTAAATGATATCTTGATTATACCAAAACAAATAAAGCTTCAATGGAAAAGTTATAAATTCAGTGTTAGCAAAACAAAACAAAAATCATTAAGTTTTAATCAATAGTTATTTGATTTTGCTTCACAAAATTATTTCGGGGAGGGTTAAACCCCGTAACCCTCCCCCTAAATACGGCTATGTACTTTTAGACTACTAAATACTTAACAAATTGCAAATACATATAATACTAACAAGTACATTTTATAAAAAAAAAAAAATAATAATAATAATAATTTAATATAACACTAATTTAAGAAGAACAATAACAAACTAGTTTTTAGAGCAAATCTGCTTATATGAAAATTAAAATCAATATGATTTGAAATGAGATTAGTTTCTCTGAAACACCGAGTTATTGGTTCATTAACAGCGTAGTTTACCCTATGTTCAATCACTCGAAACAAACAACGTTCTCTTAATTGACGCGATGGAGCATATAAGTCAATCAATGATAAAAGAAAGGGGCAATTGATATGATGCGACAATATGTCACTTATGAACATTACTGAAAACATTTTTCTTCTGTTTTCAAGTGACTGAATTCCTAGAAGTTTGCATCGACGGGGTTTCGATGTTCCAACCTTATTTCTGGATAGTGAACCTTGTAAATTTTTTCTGGATCATTTCGATTCTATTTATATAAATGTTGTAGAATGGGTTCTAGATCACACAGCAGTATTCTAAGATTGACCTAACAAAGGAGGTATATAGAGATTTAAGGGCAAAAGGGTCCTTGAAATCTTTAGAGTTTCGTCTAATAAAACCTGACATAGAGTTTGCTTCGGTCTTACCAGAGATTAAAATGAGTATGTTTGAACAGTTCGAACACATCCAACTTTTTCTTGTGTGCTTGTTCATACTCGTTCGATTGCAACCCTTACTTATGAATAATTTGACTCATAAATAAAAAGGCTTGTAAGTCAAACCAAGCAAGCAGAAGGAACTCGTAAATATTTTCGGGTAAAATTGATTGGACGTTTCAAATTTTTTTTTCTCTACGAAGAAAAAAATGAAAGATGCAGGCTATGTATGGGTTGTAATTTAATAAATAGAAATATTTATGAATGAGTTAGGTGGCTGGATTTGCAGTCATAAATATAATAATCCGCACTGGAAAGATTATTTTTCACATTAATTAAAGAAAGGATTTATTAATGAATGCATACATTAAAATAGCTTAGGTATGTTTGAATATCTACCTAAATAGAAAATAGTGATTGACGAAGATTATGTCGTGGGTATGCCTGCTTCCGGTTGGTAGAGAATGCAGTTTTGTAAGGATGATGATGATGATTCTACCTATAAAAAAGCTACCTACTACTTTCTGGATAATATGTAATCCTTTTCTAGGGTTGGATGTTGGCTTATTTTAATTTGAGTAATTAAATAAAAATTGAGGTATGAATGAACATTTTAAGGTTAAGCTATGAAACCAAACATTATTTTTCGATTTACTTACAAGCGCCATGAATAATGGAATGGTGATTGTAAGCGATTTTACTTTCAATCAGTAAACTTGTTTGAAGATATTACGAGTGCATAATTATTTATTTTTTTACTGGAGAAAATTCAACTGACAACGCAGATTAATTTGCTCATGAAATCCTAATGTATTGTAAGGTGTATACACTTTATTTTATCTCATACGCTCTGTATCTCCTTCTATTGTAATGTCTAATGTGTATACGTTATTATCTCTTACGCTCTGTACCTCTTTCTATATTTAATGTATACACTTTTCTTACTCTCTTTACTTACTCCGTATCTCTTTTTATATTTAATGTACATACTACTCTTACTCTCTTTACTTACTCCTTATCACTATAACTCAAATATCATTTTATAGGAAATAAGTATGTAGCAATAAGTTTAATTGTAGTAGTAAACACTTGTGTATGACAGTTAAAAATGAGGGGCAACATCTAGTGGTTAAAAAGAGAACTTCTGGAACATTCGATTTAGTAGTTTCTAGAACCATTATCAGAACTATAAATAACCGATTCGGAAGCGAAGCGGGATAGTTGATTGTGAACTGCGATAAGTAAAGTACACTGTGTTTGAAAAGTTATAATTGAAAGTGTTGAATAAATAAGTTTGTGAGTGATTTGAATAAAGTGAATTTGTGTTTTATTTAAAAAGTGAATAAGTTTCAATTGTCGGACCAAGCCGAATATTACATTGGTGTCAGAAGTGGGATTAAAACTTATTGAGGATAAAACAGTAAACAGTGAACTATTTTGTGTGAAATAGTGAAGTTAAAAAAAAAATGAGTAAGGTTTTGAAAGACCTAACTGTCGCTGAGCTAAAGGCCGAATTAAGCAAACGTGGCTTAAGTGGGGCAGGAATTAAAATCGAACTCGTAAAACGGCTACAGGAATATCTTGAACAACAAAATGAAAGCCCAGATACATTTGCTTTCGAAGTGGAAGCAAAATCGGAAGAGGTAAATGCAACTGCCGACTTATCTAACATGATGTCACTCCTTCTAGCCAAATTCGAGAAGAATGTTCTGGAGCAACTACAAACACAAAAGAATGATGTTGTCGAACAACTACAAACTCAAAACAAGAATCATCTGGAACAACTGGAAACACAAAAGAAGGATGTTCTGGAACAATTAGAAGCTCAAAGAAATGATGTTCGGGAGCAACTAGAAACTCAAAGAAATGACCAAAAGCAAGAACAGCAGAATATTCTAGAGCGGTTTGACGAACAGAGAAACCTTTTAGAGGGCAGGTTTACGGACTTCGAAGAGAGAATCAATACTCTTGACGAGCGCGTCGAAAAACAAAATGCACGTTTCGAGAAAATGGACGAACAAATCGAAACCATCACAAATGAACTAGAAAAAGTGCGAAAGATGAAAGCTCGAGAACCTTCTGGTGAATGCTCAAGAAAGAGAGAAGTGAATCCTCCAAGCTTTGATGGTCAGATTCCGTGGTCGATCTACAAGAAACAGTTTGAAGCAGCAGCATTAACAAACGGCTGGGACGATAACGAAAAATACATTGCTCTTACACTTGCCTTGAGAGGAGCAGCTGCTGAACTGCTACAAACCATCATAGCAGAGAAGAGTGGTGACTTCAAAGTTCTGGTAAACGCCATTGAACAGAGGTTTGGGGATAGCCACATGGCAGAAGTCTTCCGAGTTCAACTAAACAACAGGGCACAGAAAAGAGGTGAAACTCTGCAGCAGCTTCAGGCAGATATCGAGCGATTGGTTCACCTGGCATACCCAACAGCTGGCAACGAGATAATAAATCAACTTGCTGTTGAAGCCTTTGTGAGAGCTGTGGGCGATATAAATCTCCAAAGGGCTATTCGCACTGCCGGAAAGCAAACACTACCAGAAGCATTGGCTTTCGCTCTAACAATGGAAGCCGCAGAACAAGCTTCCCAAAACGTGCATCGCGTGAGAGAATTGGAAGTCCAAGAATGCTCTTGTCAGAAGGCTACTCTGGAAAGAAGTCAGCGAGACGGACCAGCACGATGCTGGAACTGCAACAAGACTGGGCATCTTCAACGACAGTGCAGATTACCGCGAAGACGGACCTCATGCCAACACTGTGGAAACAGAACTAACTCAACAAGTCAAAGTAACACCAACAACGTTGCTTCCGAAGCTGTTTCCCACCCGGGAAACGAATAAGAACCAACTTCGAGGGGCAGAAGCTGGTTTCTGGTATCGATGGCCCCAGAAACACCATCCAGGTTTCCCAAACGAAACGTGACAACAAGAGCCTGACTGTGGAAGCAAGTATAAACGGCAACAAATGTGTGGCTACCATCGACACCGGTGCCACGGCGTCCATTGTACGGCAGGACCTCGTTAAGAAGACATGGCTCCACAACACCAATAGCTATCGTCTAAGGACTACAACTGGAGAAGCCGCAAAAGTCTATGGTGAGGTACGTCTTAAGATCTGGATGGCAGAGCTGGAATTCTCTCACCTGTTCCTGGTAGCAGATATATGCGACGAGTGCATTGTCGGCGTCGATTTCATGAAAGATCACGGATTGATATTGGACATCGGGAACCAAGTCCTGAAATATTGAAACATCGAGATTCCGATGATCTATGGGATTCACTCACATGCGACCTCGCTATCTGTGAAAATCGTCATCAAAGAAGATCTGACTTTGCCTGCTTCTTCAGAAGTATTCGTGTGGACGAAATTGAAGGGTAAGCCTGGAAGCCATCGATATCTCATGGTCGAACCAGCATCTGTAAAGTCCTCCCAAAACGTCACCATTGGGAAGACTCTTGTTAGACCTGTAAACAACATGGTTCCCGTACGAATACTGAACATCAAGCCGTACGAAGTTAAGCGAATCTCTATCAGCGATAACAAGGATCAGCGAAGAAGAGCCAAGGCAAACATTGAAGTCCAAAGAGCTGAACTCCATAAAGACGAACATTCTCAAGTCCTCTAATCTTGGCCACCAACAACGAAGAACTGCAGAAGGTCTCCTCGAAGAATTTGCAGACATCTTTTCGTCATCGCAAGGGAAATATGGCAGAACACAACTGGTTCAACATCGAATCAACACCGGGGATGCAAAGCCGATCCGTCAACCTGCAAGACGCCTTCCACTAGCCAAACAAGGTGAGGTTGAAGAACTGATAACCACCATGAAAGAAGAGGGTCTGATCGAAAACTCTAAAAGCCCTTGGGCGTCTCCAGTGGTCCTGGTAAAGAAGAAAGACGGATCAACCCGCTTTTGCGTAGACTATCGAAGGTTGAATGATGTGACCAAGAAGGATAGCTACCCTCTGCCTAGGATCAGTGATACTCTGGACGCAATGGAAGGAGCACAATGGTTCTCAACGTTGGACCTGAAAAGTGGATACTGGCAAGTAGAAATCCATCCTGAAGACAAAGAGAAGACAGCGTTCTCGACAGGAAACGGACTGTGGCAGTTCAAAGTGATGCCTTTTGGACTGTGCAATGCTCCAGCGACTTTTGAGCGCCTTATGGAATGTGTCCTGCAAGGACTCACATGGAAGTCTTGCCTGGTCTATTTGGATGACGTCATCGTATACGGGAAAACATTTGACGAACATTGCACAAATCTCAGAGCCGTGTTTCAAAGACTTCAAGAAGCCCACCTCAAGCTCAATCCAGAAAAGTGTTCACTCTTCAAAACCGAAGTGAAATACCTGGGACATATCATCTCATCCCAAGGAGTTAAGACGGATCCTGATAAGGTTGACACCGTGAAAAATTGGCCAACACCACAGGACAAACACCAACTCCGAAGCTTTCTGTGTCTAGCCACCTACTATAGGCGCTTTGTCAAAAACTTTGCTGAGATCGCCAAGAGTCTACATCAGCTAACGGAAAAGGGAAAGCAGTTTAAATGGTCAGGTGAGTGCGAGCACAGCTTTCAAGAGCTCAAGCAACGCTTGTGTAATGCACCAGTGCTGACCTACCCGACTCCAGGAAAACCGTTCATCATTGATGCTGATACCAGCAATGTCGGGATTGGTGCTGTATTGTCACAGGTACATGATGGCGAAGAAAAGGTGGTTGCCTATTACAGCAAGGTACTCTCGAAGTCGGAAAGAAACTATTGTGTGACCAGAAGAGAACTTCTTGCACTGATTTTGGCAACAAAGCACTTCCATAAGTATCTCTATGGACAGAAGTTTCTTCTCCGAACCGACCATGGAGCACTAAACTGGCTTTTGAATTTCAAGAATCCAGAGGGTCAAGTGGCGAGATGGATTGAGGAAGCTTCACTCAAATGCTGATGCACTGTCTCGGAGACCTGGTAAGCAAGACTGTAAGCATTGCAGACGCCAAGAAGAAAAAGAAGTGGTTACTGTCCAACGAACCAGAACCGATCCCATTTATGGCTGGAGCAACGACGAGATGAGGAAGGCCCAACAAGAGGACC
Organism: Sphaerophoria taeniata; assembly: GCA_943590905.1. Classification (NCBI taxonomy): domain Eukaryota; kingdom Metazoa; phylum Arthropoda; class Insecta; order Diptera; family Syrphidae; genus Sphaerophoria; species Sphaerophoria taeniata. Next base: position 89,248,551 of record OX016541.1, on the reverse strand, counting down.
CAGATATTGAACCCATCCTCGCATGCAAGGAACACCAGGAAAAACCAGAATGGGCTGATATCTCCGACAGAAGTCCGGCTCTGAAGGCCTATTGGGCACAGTGGGACTCGTTGCATGTCCAAGAAGGTGTCCTTCGACGTAAGTGGGAATCAGCAGATGGAAAGTCCTATGTAATGCAGCTAGTCTTACCGAGATCGAAGATTATGGACGTTCTGCGAGAGATGCATGATGGAGTTTCGGGAGGCCATCTAGGAGTAAACAACACGCTAGAAAAGGTTCGACAACGATTCTATTGGCTACATGCAAGGGAGGATGTCGAGAAGTGGTGCCGAAAATGTGATACCTGTGCTGCCACCAAAGGCCCAAACAAAAAGAATCACAGCCAAATGCAGCAGTATAATGTCGGATCACCCTTTGAAAGGATTGCAATAGACGTGGCGGGTCCATTTCCGGAAACAAATAATGGAAATCGTTATATACTGGTCGTCATGGATTACTTCAGCAAGTGGCCTGAAGCATACGCCATACCGAATCAAGAAGCCAAAACAGTCGCAGACCAAATTGTGTTCAACTGGGTGAGCAGATTCGGTGTTCCATTAGAACTGCATTCCGACCAGGGAAGGAACTTTGAATCAAACATATTCCAGGAAGTTTGTGGGCTTCTTCACATCAAGAAGACAAGAACAACACCACTCCACCCGCAATCTGATGGCATGGTCGAACGGTTCAACCGAACCCTTAAGGAACATCTTTGCAAGTTTGGATGTCCCACGTCGGAACCGCAAGCCAAGGATGTCTACTTGGATGACGTCAGAGAAAGACTCCTTCAGATCCACGACGATACCAGGTCAAAAATGAAGATGTTCAGTGACCGAATGAAGACACGCTACGATATACGAGCGACAACAACAGAGTTCGAAGCAGGAGATCGAGTGTGGCTTTACAATCCCCATCGACAAAAAGGGTTGTCACCGAAACTTCAACGGGACTGGGAAGGTCCATATACAGTGATTAGCAAAATCAACGACGTCGTGTATCGGATACAAAAAGGAGTCAGAGGTAAACTTAAAGTCGTACATCGCGACCGACTACATCGCTACAGTGGTGATGAAGATGATGGATTTGTTCGGGACGATTAATCCTAAGGAGGGGGCAATGTAATGTGTATACACTTTATTTTATCTCATACGCTCTGTATCTCCTTCTATTGTAATGTCTAATGTGTATACGTTATTATCTCTTACGCTCTGTACCTCTTTCTATATTTAATGTATACATTTTTCTTACTCTCTTTACTTACTCCTTATCACTATAACTCAAATATCATTTTATAGGAAATAAGTATGTAGCAATAAGTTTAATTGTAGTAGTAAACACTTGTGTATGACAGTTAAAAATGAGGGGCAATATCTAGTGGTTAAAAAGAGAACTTCTGGAACATTCGGTTTAGTAGTTTCTAGAACCATTATCAGAACTATAAATTACCGATTCGGAAGCGAAGCGGGATAGTTGATTGTGAACTGCGATAAGTAAAGTACACTGTGTTTGAAAAGTTATAATTGAAAGTGTTGAATAAATAAGTTTGTGAGTGATTTGAATAAAGTGAATTTGTGTTTTATTTAAAAAATGAATAAGTTTTAATTGTCGGACCAAGCCGAATATTACAGTATATTGAAACCCATACACAAGGTCCTGTTGACATTTTACAATGGTGTTTTGATCACAAAAAATCAAAATAATCAAAATATGTGGATTTATTTATTTCTATTCGCATCTATCTATTTTATTCGACAAATTTTACACTGATAGACATAAAAATTTGAAAATGAAACAAATAAACGATAAAAATAAACCTCCTTGCCATAGATTACCTACATTTCCACACAGCACACAAATCTCAAACAAACCAAACATTATTTTTCGATTTACTTACAAGCGCCATGAATAATTGAGTGGTGATTGCAAGCGATCTTACTTTCAACCAGAAAACTCGTTTGAACTCGTTTGAAATGAGGGATGATTTGTAAATAATTTTACTCATGAATAAAAAAACTCGAAATTACTTGCTTGTGCGTTGACTCAGTTTGTTCAAACTCGTTTTTTTTGAGTAAATACCCGAAACATACAAACAATACTTGACTCATTTTAATCTCTGGTCCCTACGCTCGTTGACAGTAAAAAAAAATTCCAGTTGTTAGCTCTCTCATGAAAGCTGCTAGAAAGTGTCATGATTCCCCCAGTTTTTGAGCTCGTCAATGATTCCATCTGAAAAATCTTCTTCCGCACTCGTGCTGTGATGAGAGTCCTAGAAGTTCTCAACATACATTAATCTGCTGGTCCGGATGCTCTCCCTGCTATTAATCTAAAGAGGTGTTCTTCCACGCTGGCAAAACCCTAACGTAAGCTTTTCCATCTATCCTTCTTATGGGCTTGTTCTGAGCAGTTGGAAAACAGCATTTGTCCGGCCAATTCCAAAAAAAGGCGAATCTTCTTCTCCCTCCAATTATCGTCCGATTGCACTTAAGTCCCTTCCTTGTAACGTCATGGAAACGCTGATAAGCTATCAACTCAAAAAATATCTCGAAGACCGAAAGCTTTTTAATGACCGGCAGTACAGTAACCTAACAGGTCCACTGGTAATCTGATGGCTTATCTCACCAAACAGTGGAACCAATCTTTCGATATCGGTGAATCCCTTCTTCGTTGGATTAGAAACTTTCTTTCGAACCGTTCACTACAAGTTGTATTGGACGGATTCAAGTCTGAAACCCACAATATAAATGCTGGTGTGCCCCAGGGCTCCATTTTGTCTCCGACCCTCTTTCTCATTTTTATAAATGATCTCTTGGGTGTATCTTCTAACCCAATCAATTGTTTCGCTGACGATAGTACCCTTACCTTTTCTCATTCATTTCCAAACTCACATCCCTCCTCTTCGGATGTGGAACTGCAACGGCAAAATATGATAAGCTCATTAAACACTGACTTCAACAGCATTGCACAATGGAGAATACAAAATCGCGTAGAATTTAATGCTTCGAAAACTCAATGCTGTCTTGTATCGTTAAAGCGAGATATACCTCCCCTGCCACTGTCCATGAGTGGCACTTGCATCAATGAGACCGAACATCTCGGTATGTGCATTACTGACCACCTTTTGTGGAACGATCACATATGCGATGTCGCCAAAAATGCCGCAAAATGTTTTGGTTCCTGAATACAGTGCAAGAAATTTTTCTCCCCGTGCGTCGTCGCGTCGTGTCGTGTCTCTTTCGGTTCTATCGTTACTTTTACGGTAAGTGCTCAAGTCAAATAGCCAGTTGCATTCCTCCCCTTAAACAATTCGCCCGTAATACTCGCGCTTCTAGGAATGGCCATCAGATTACCCTCGAGTCCAAATTCGGGCGTACTCTCAAGTATATAGAATCGTTCTTTAGTCGTACTTCAAGAATGTGGAACTCCCTTCCACACTCTGACTTTCCAATTCAATGCAATGTTCAGCAGGGGCGCCGGAACGTTTCAAAAGCGGGTGGTGAGTTAATTTTTTTTAACCCAAGGTGCGTTTTAAAAATCGAAATTTTCAAATAAGATACATTTTATTCTGAAACTGTAAAAAAATTGTTTTTACAGCTCTTATATTTTTTTTTTCTTTTTCAAATATTTAATTTTTGTTGGCCATTTCAATTTAGCAGCAATCCTTCGACAGAGCAAAAACACTAGTTCTTTTTGTGCTTTTTACAATAAATTCATCCATAATACCCTCCAAACCGAGTTTTTCTGCTAACTCATGGTAGACGTGTAAAATCGCAACATTATTTAGTCGTTTCTGACCAATTGTGGAGCGCAAATAGGATTTGAGTCTTTTCAGTGTCGAAAAACTTCTCTCATTCGAACAAGACGATGCAGGGATCGTCAATAATAATTTGACGAATCGAATTAATTCAGGGACAAGGCTTTTACACCATGGATGTTCTTGTATGAAAACTACAATTTCCCCAAGATTCTTTAATTGCACTTCTTTTCTGCGAGCCAAATCCAGAAATGTGTTTCTATCACTAAGTAAATTATCTTTGTGAAAATCATTTCCATAAGACGTAATAATTTCATCAACTCGCGTATCATCGCCTAGTACGAACGCCTCAAGATCTCGAAAAAACTTAGCCGAATCTGTTCCAAACCTAATTTTCAAAGATGAGAGAACTTCGTAATAGACTTTTCTGTACATATCTTTTGGATTCGAAAAAACATAGTTTTCTGTATCAGAATTTTCATTCAAACGCTTAGGAATTCTTTTTCGTCGTGGCAATTCAGCTTCTTTGATGTCAAATTTTTTAACATTTTCGTTCGTTTCATTCCAAATTTTTTCAAATTTTTCATCGCGGGACAATTGCAAAGAGTACGATACAGCATCAACTTTTTCTTTCAAATTTCTTTTCCCGACGTTTCGAAGAAATTGCAGTCTTCGTGGTCACGGGATGAGACCGTGACCATCCCGTGACCACGAAGACTGCAATTTCTTCGAAACGTCGGGAAAAGAAATTTGAAAGTATTTCTTATATTAACGCGGTAAGTTCCGAAAAAACCTAACTTATAAATATGAATATCGTCCGCGAAAATAAAAACCTAAAATCTCATATCAACTTTTTCGAAAGAATCTATAACGCTCAATTGAGAACTTTGTAACGCTTCATTCAAATTTTCAATTTTATGAAAAATCTCAATAATAGGCCCAAATGAAAATGCTTATTGCATACTATTCTGCTCCGCCCCTTACAGTAAAAGAGCGAGATATTTCCCGTGGTGAATTCCCCATGGGGAATTTCTACGCGTGGTGAGCAATCCACACACACAACAGGTCTTCCGGTTCCCCTGATGTTCAGGTATTTAAGACCAATCTACACTGGCAGTCCGGCACCTCCTTTCCAACCCCGATCCATTAATAAAGGGTAATAGATACACTTAAGAATTATTTTTAATCTTTCCATCAAACATTGTTTCGTGAACAAATGAATTGGCTTCGGCGAATTGGAAAAATGTTATAAATTTGATACAAATGTTTCCTTTTTACCTTAACCCCCCCTGAAACAAAATCCTAGCTACGGCTATGCCGATATATCGATATTTTTTTAATAAAATATCAAAACCGATATTGATATTTAAAAAAAATATCGATACGATACTTTTTTGCATTTCGACATCCCTATGTTAGATAGGCTTCCAGAGATTAAAGTTGTTTCTCAGAGAAGATAGAAAAAATGAAATTCAGAGATAAGTAATATAGAGATCAGTGGTTCTTTGACGTATATTTTTGTTATACTGTTATACGAATTTTTCCCTTTTCGACTTTATAACAATGTTCAAATGGAGTCACTTTTTCTGTATGAATACACTATCCAGTGTATTATAGAGATAAGTGCAAAAAAAACACTGCCTCGCCTGCTTGCTTTTCACGAACTGTCAAAATTTGTATAACTACATAATGAAAAAAAAAAGATGGCATCGTTTATCTTCAACAAATTAAACTAGATGTCAGTACTTTCTACGCGATTGTGGAGATGACAGATGATGAAAACGTTCAACGATATACAATATATTTCCAGACATCTTCGCAAGGGTGTGCTTCGATCGCTAGGAGGCATTTTTAAACTTGCAACGATTTCTTCACCAGACAGGGCAGATGTTTCTTCTATCTTTTTATTCGATCGGAGACAACGGACAGAACCAGACGTATCTAGACAAGAATTTTATTATAATTCAGTGTATGATTAAAAGCCAAGTTTGTTTCAAATAAATGTAATTATTATAGAATTAAAGTAGTCGTTTTTATTAATAAATCCGCTACAACTGGTGACCCCGACGTGATCCTTCTTGCAAATAATATCACTAGGCACGTAGACACAATTTTTCTCCGATTCCGATTTTATGCGATATAATCTCCGTAGATTAAAAGGACGCAGACTAGATTTCTCTAGCCCAGAAAAACCGTCCAGCCCAGGAAAGACTCTTCCCGTTCAACCAAGTATTCAGCAACCGACAATGAGCAACCCAGCTGACGATACCTCCATGGAGGTAATAAAGGGGCTCCGAGAGGAGCTCCGTGAAGTACACGAAGCCATGGAACGACTCAAGTTCGTACACGCGAATCAAACTAACGACATGACTCAGCAAGGATCGAGTAACCCTGAGACTCAGGCGCCACAATCTCAACATATTCCAGGCAACGCATCACAACAAGCAGTTCCGAACCGAGTAGGACAACACCAGCCGTCTATTCAACACGTTCGGCTTCCCAAATTTAACCAACAGTATCCACAACTCTGGCTTACACAAGTAGAAATATCATTTCAACTCGCTGATGTCTACAACGACGATGAACGCTACGCCAATCTGCTGGTTAGCCTAGAGGGCGATGCCTTAAGAGCAGTTGGCGACCTAGCCAGTAATCCTCCTAGCAGCAACAAATTCGCAGCGCTCAAAGAACGGTTGGTGCATCATTTTGCTCCAACTGCAGAATCACAACTGCGAAGGATGCTACGAGGTGAGGACATGACCGGAAAAAAAACCGGTAGCCATCCTGGCACACATGAGGCACCTCTCAGACGGCCACTGCGACCCATCAATCATCCGCACACTCTTCTTTGATCGACTGCCTGAAAACATATCTACAGTTCTCCTTGCAACTGGGCAAGATGACTTGAACAAACTAGCCGAAATCGCAGACAAAATCTTCGACATGACCACTAACCATAACTTATGTATGGTCTCTAACTCTCCGATAGCGACAGCTCCAATGGAGAATATCCAAGCTATCTCGAGATTGGACACGACGACGTTGGACGACATCAAGAAGTCGATCGAAACTCTCCGCAGAGAGATTCAGGTTTTAAAATCCAACGAACACCAAAGCCGAAGGTCATCATCGCGTAGTAGATCACAGAGTAGAACACGAACCAACAAGAACGACGATCCCGGCCTTTGTTATTTTCATCAAAGGTTTGGAAATGAGGCCCGCAGGTGTAAAGCTGGCTGTCGCAACTGGACGGAAAACTAGAATCGCCGTCGGGCGTTCAGACGGTGGCCCACGGCAGAAACGATCTTTACCGTCTCCAAATCACGGACAGAATAAGCGGAATGTCGTTCTTAATCGACACTGGCGCTGACATTTCTGTTTTGCCAAAAGAATTCACGAACAACGACTTACCAGCTACGTCTCAACTATATGGTGCTAATGGAACTACCATATCGACATACGGTACGAAAACATTAACACTCGACTTGGGTCTTCGAAGAGAGTTTCGTTGGCTATTCACATATGCTGATGTAAAACAACCCATCATCGGAGCAGACTTCATTCACCACTTTGATCTGTCAATCAGACTAAGCCAAAAAAGCATCAGCGACAACAAGGTTGGTCTCAAAGTCGAAGGTCGTCTGGTCAACAGCTCACAACCAACGTTGAGAACCATCGACGAAAGCAACCGTTTTGCCAGCATACTAAAAGATTTCATCGATATTACACACGACAAACAGAGCTGCATCCAAGAACATATCGTTCAGCATCACATAATCACACAAGGACATCCAGTTGCGGAACGAGTGCGTCGTCTTGCAGGCGATAAACTCAAGGCAGCCAAAGAAGAATTCAAAAACATGATGCTCCAAGGAATCTGCACGCCTTCCAAAAGCGAGTGGGCTTCCCCACTTCAAATGGTACCAAAGAAATCAGGTGGTTGGAGGCCATGTGGCGACTACCGTCGTCTTAACAACATAACCGTCCCAGACCGGTATCCAATACCACACCTTCGAGATTTCAGTCACCAACTCAACGGATGTACGATCTTTACGACACTTGACCTGAAAAGGGCATACCATCAGGTACCACTTGCTCCAGAAGACAGACCAAAAACAGCCGTCATAACTCCCTTTGGCCTGTTTGAATCCAATGCAATGACGTTCGGCTTATGCAACGCGGCCCAAACAATGCAACGCTTCATGGACTCGATTCTTAGAGGACTGGAATTTTGTTTTTGTTACATTGACGACATCCTCATTGCCTCAACTAACGAGGAAGAGCATCGATGAGACTTGCGAACCGTGCTGGAAAAACTACAACAGTTTGGTTTGGTCATCAACATGTCCAAATGCGTCTTTGGACAACCGGAGGTGAGATACCTCGGGTATACCGTGAATAAATCAGGAACAAAGCCTCCATCTGATCGCGTCGAAGCTCTCACAAATTATCCAAAGCCAACGACTATGGACCAATTGCGAAAATTCCTAGGATCGTGGAATTTTTACAGAAGTTGTATACCCTCAGCATCTGAATCTCAAGCTCCTCTCGTAGACCTAACAGCCGGAGCTAAGAAAAACGACAAGAGGACAATCCAATGGACACCCGAAGCAGACAGAGCATTCGAGGAATGCAAAGCCAAGCTAAGGGATTCGGTACAACTAGCTCATCCATGTTCAGATGTACCTCTGATTCTACGATGCGATGACTCGGACAGGGCAATCGGAGCAGCTCTAGACCAAAACCTCAACGGACAATTACAACCACTCGGCTTCTTTTCGAGGAAACTTAACACCAAAGAAACCAAGTACAAAGTCTATGATAGGGAGCTCTTAGCCATCTACAGAGCTGTTAAACATTTCCAACATCTCATCGAAGGTCGAGAACTCATCATCCTCACCGAGCACAAGCCGCTGATATACGCGTTCGACCAGAAGTCCAACCATGCATGTGATCGCATAGCAAGGCAACTCGAAGAAATAAGCCGTTTTTCAACGAGAATCGAATTCGTACCTGGAAAAGAGAATGTGGTGGCCTATGCCTACTCTCGCATCGAAAACGTCAACAACCCTTCTGCATCTATGCATGTCGAAACCATCGACATGCCCGTCACAATCAGCAACGACGACCTAGCCGAGATGCAGCGCAACGACGACGAACTGAAGCTGCTGCTTGAAACTCCAGGTAAGAACGCTCTGCAACTACGACGTCTCCGTACCGACGAAACCAACACCACTGTTTATTGCGACGTTGGAGGCAACGACATTCGACCATACGTACCAGCGACTCTGCGCAGAAAAGTCTTCGACAGTGTACACAAGCTGTCCCATCCTAGTGGAAGAGCGACCAAACAACAAATTTGCGCAAAGTATGTATGGCCAAATATGCGCAAGGACATACTGTCATGGGCCAGATCATGCATACAGTGCCAACGCAGTAAAATAAGTCAACACGTCAAGAACGCACCTCTTCACATCGAAATGCCAAATGAGAGATTTGAGCATGTGCATATCGACATCGTCGTGATGCCTTTGGTAAGCGATTTTCGATATCTTTTAACTATGATAGACCGTTTCACTAGGTGGCCAGAGGCAATTCCACTCAAGGACATAGCAGCAGACACTATCACTAGCTCGTTCTACAACAATTGGGTATGCAGATTTGGAACACCAAGAACAATAACAACCGACAGAGGAACGCAATTTGAGTCAGCGTTTTTCGAAGCACTAACAAAACTTATCGGAAGTACTCGCATCAGGACGACAGCCTACCACCCAGCCTCCAATGGAATGATCGAGCGTTGGCACAGATCGTTGAAGTCATCAATTAAGTGTCAAGAGTCGACAGATTGGGTAAGCATCCTTCCCACAGTTTTGTTAGGCCTGCGCTCAAGTTTCAAAGAGGACATAAAAGCGACAGCCGCCGAATTAGTTTTTGGAACGACACTTCGATTACCAGGCGAATTCTTCCTCCACGAAGAAGCCCCACTCGAACCTCAGATCTTCGTCAACAAATTTCGAGAGCACATGCGACAAGTTAGATCAGCTCCATCAGCTCATCATTGCCGATCGAAACCGTTTGCACACAAAACACTCTATACCTGTTCTAACGTTTTCGTCAAAGTCGATGCGGTTCAAAAACCATGTGAACAGCTATATGAAGGTCCGTACGAAGTACTCGAACGTTTATCGACCTATGTGTTCAGCATTAAGATCAAGGGAACACCGACCACAATATCCACCGAACGCCTGAAGCCAGCATTCTTCGAAAACTTTGTCCAAGTTGGTGAAAAGGAAACATCAAAAGATAGCTGTATGCAAAGGAGTATTCCTCCGAATAAAGAATGTACGACATCAATCACACAACAACAATCAACACCTCTGGAAACACAGTCATTACGTTCAACAACAACACGACCATCTCCATCGTCAACAAGTCTTTCAGGTACATTAAAAACTTATCCTGCAAAGAAAAAACAGATTAGATTTGCATTGTAAAAATAATAAACAGCATAATCAAAATAACGCTGTCACTTGGGGAGGAGTGCTGTGGAAATGACAGATGATGAAAACGTTCAACGATATACAATATATTTCCAGACATCTTCGCAAGGGTGTGCTTCGATCGCTAGGAGGCATTTTTAAACTTGCAACGATTTCTTCACCAGACAGGGCAGATGTTTTTTCTATCTTTTTATTCGATTGGAGACAACGGACACAACCAGACGTGTCTAGACAAGAATTTTATTATAATTCAGTGTATGATTAAAAGCCAAGTTTGTTTCAAATAAATGTAATTATTATAGAATTAAAGTAGTCGTTTTTATTAATAAATCCGCTACACGATCAAATGCCATCAAAGCTTATCACAACTAAAAGAAAACAGATGTCGCTAAAATTTTTACTTACTTTTTTTGCCACTCTGCATGGCCATGCTAGTGTAGCTAATTTCAAGTGGAACCATTTTTATTCGAATTTTGTATGGACAATTCAGCCGACTAGCAGTCCATATATAGTAAGTCAATGCTATCCGTATCTGCAGTGGGAGCTTTCATGTATTACAAATACAACACGCAGCTGCTGATAAAACTAAAACTTAAATCTGGCTGCGGATAAAAAATTGACATTTTTTCGAGTATCGATATTCGATCGGAGAAAAATTGAATTTCTTAGGTTGGTAACTCGGATAATCGGATAACTCAAAGAGTCTCGAAGGTTGTGTTCGCAGAGTGCAACGCACTTTGAGTGCGGTCTTTTATTTAAGTTTATTTTGAATTAAAATGGAACGCACAAATCAAGGAACGAGTCACACATAGTTGCTCTATGTTGTTTAATATTTTTCTTCTGTAATGTAGTTTTCTATTTGCTAGATTTAAGGTATAACTACAACGGCCACTTTTTGCAAAAAGTGGTAAATTTACAAAAGTAAAATTTTTGTTTCTTTGTAGCACCATTTGAATTTGAAAAAAAAAACTACAAAAATTGTTTTTGACTTTTAATTTTGGGGTGGATAAATTGTCACAAAATGAGTTATAAATTTTCACTTTTTGATTTTTTGCAAAAAGTGCTCTTTGTAGTCATACCTTTAGAGTAAGTCAAATTTGTGAGTCTGACAGCTAAAAGAGTTGGTGAAGTGAGGAAAAAGTGGAAAAATCTCAGATCTCCTGATCTATTTGAGACTTGAGATTCAAAAAAATGGATTCGAGAATCAAAAATCTGAATCTCGATTTTTATCAAAATTCACACATAGTTACAGTTGCCCGTAGCTTAGTTGGTAAGTGCGTTGGCTGCTAAGCAGAACGTCGTTGGTTCGAGTCCTACTCAGGCCAAGTTTTTATTTCATCTTTCACGGGCACTGCCTCTTGTGAAGACCTGACAAATCTTCCAAGAGTATCAATCTGTCATGAAAAAGTGCTTCTCAACTTTTCCGTTCGGAATCTACTTTAAATTGTAGGTCCCCTCAATTCTTCACACGCACTCAGAGAATTGTTAATGAGAGTAAGCCACTTAGGCCTTGGCTCATCAAGAGCTGTCGCGCCACTCTATTTATTTTTTACACATAGTTACAAGCACACCCACTTTCAAACACACTTCTCTGTTTGACATTTGTCTGAACATTTATTATTGTTTTATTTATTTGTTTATTGAACGACGACGGGGCCAATCTACGAATATACCCTCAAAATGTCAAAAAGTTATCCGAAGCAAAACCAAATACCAACTTAAAAATAAAATAAAACAGCTGCGGATGGGCAACTGCGGATACGTTTTTTTGGGAAATCGAATTTGGCTGCAGATAGCGATTCCAAAAAAAACACGCCAACTGTGTTCGAAAAGTAATAATTGAAAGTGTTGAATAAATAAGTCTGTGAGTGATTTGAACAAAGTGAATTTGTGTTTTATTTGAAAAGTAAATAAGTTTAAACTGTCGGACCAAGCCGAATATTACATTATTATTTTGTATTCAAGGTGATCAAAATAAAATGAGCATCAAATTTCAATCCTCTCGGACCACTTGTCAAAAGCAGTTTGCTATGTTAGGAATTCCTCGAGTGCAATTATCCCATCTGTCGATCATCGTAGCAATCAATCAGCCCGCGATGAGGCCAACTACGAATTTGTTTAATTCAGTAGCATTTGGTATGAAGATGTCGAGTATACAGAACTGGATTGCGTTGTCGTCCCAGACATCGAGTGCTATGGACCAAGGAATTTTCAACACTATATTCGGCTTGGTCCGACAATTGAAACTTATTCAAAATCACTCACAAAATTATTTATTTATTCAACACTTTCAATTATAACTCTCAAACACAGTATTCTTTACATTGACATATTATAATATGGACTGCTAGTTGCCAACTTCACGCGTGTTCAGCGTAAAGAGCGCCATTGGTTCAGGGTGGCCAAAAAAAGAACGATTCCGGCTGTCAAAAATGAACAAAAACAAAAACATAAACAATGAGGTCGCTGTGCAGTGTTACCGCAGGGAAAAATATTTTCGAGTCCAAGATGCTTGAAAAACGAGTCCACGTAAAAAAAAAAATTAAATACTTTCAGAAATCATTTTGTTTTAAATTTTTAACATACTTATTTGTGTTCTGCAAACAAAAAACGTTATAAAAACGAGTCCCCAAGCCAAGGAAGAAACAACGAGTCCATTTTCAATCTATAGAGTCCATGTGGTAACACTGTCGCTGTGAATTCAAACATATTTTTTGGGACTAATTTGGCCGCTTCGAACCAATGGCGCTGCTGTAGCTTGTACCTTTTTTCTTCTCATGAAATGTATGGAAATGACAAGTGACTAGCAGTCCATATATATTATGTCAATGATTCTTTACTTTATCGCCATTGACATACTATATATGGACTGCCAGTCGTCTGAATTGTCCATACAAAATTCGAATAAAAATGGTTCCACTTGAAATTAGCTACACTAGCATGGCCAGGAAGAGCGGCAAAAAAAGTAAGTAAAAATTTTAGCGACATCTGTTTTCTTTTAGTTGTGATAAGCTTTGATGGCATTTGATCGCGTAGAAAGTACTGACATCTAGTTTAATTTGTTGAAGATAAACGATGCCATCTTTATTTTTTAAATTTTTTGTAATTAATATTTTTTATTAATATTTCTTTTTTTTCAGCCAATTCAATAGAATTTTCAAGTATCAAGTGTGAAATTGCAACTTCCACTGAACTGCCCCAAGATAGTTCCAATTGCCTGCCAAGGCATTTCGAAGCCACGTTCACATGGCAATGAAGAAACTATATCCCGTCCCTAGTTGGAAGCAAGAACAAGAACCCGAAACTGAGGTACTCCTCTTCGACAACAATCAATGGTACAAAGAAGAAATGCCTTATATTGGTGACTGGCGTGAAGATCCGAGTTGTCTGGCTTCCTTCGTGGTGCCCGGCTTTTGTTGTTCGGACTGGAAGAGAACTTATCCATTCTCTAAGTTTTGGTAAGAAGAAATTAAAAACCCAAAAACTGAAATTTAATTGAATTCTTTTCACAGATTGATTTGGCCTTGGGGAAAAGAGCTGTTTCCATTTGAATTGGCCAGGCGTTCAGAACGGAGTTATCAATTCCCTGAGATAGCAAGAATCCTTATCCTTATTGGATCCGATACAATTTTCATCGAAGTCTTAAATGCACTCCTGCTGCCGCAAATTTCTGGCCTAAAGTACAAAGTAACTTTTTCATGGGTGAGTGTGTTCTCTTTCGGTACACGATTCATTTTTAACTTGAATCTTTACAGAAAGCAAAACGAGAAACCCTTCTGTCTGTCTGTGGCAATTGAAAACAACTGCAATGGACTTCTGAGACAATGTTCGAAAAACTGGTCAGATTGCAGTCATCAGGGAATATCCCTAAATGAAGGTTTGTCTCTGTCAACACTCACCGATTGGCTGTGGTCGAGGGCGTCCAACATCAAAGAACATTGCAACAAATTGTGCAAGGTCCTGTTCGGCCATTCCGGCAACACACTTGACTAGCGAGAGAAACAGGAACTGGAATACACACCTTCAGTTAATGCAATCCTCATTGGCGATGTTGCGTTAAAATTTAACGTAACCACTTGTATTAAAGAAATAAATTTCACTTTGATGCATGTTGCATCGACTTACACTTAAATTATAAATATCCAAATAGAATTTGACAACTGTCACCACCTTCACACACGAGAATGAGAGAGAGCGGGACGGCCATAGTCCTTCTGACAATGGTTCTCTCTTTCATTGTCGTGAGGATAAGTTTCTTTCACAGGTATTGATAATTGTGAACCACTTGATTGAATCTCAATGGGATTGAGTGATGCCAAACAGACGGACGATCTGAAAATGGATTTACACGGGACTAGATTTTCTGAGAACGGCTGTGTGCCCAACGATTTTTGTATCACAAACTTAATTTTTGTTTTGGAATATGTTTCAATTCTTTTTTTTTTAAACATAATGGCGCAAAATTATAGTCCGCTAATGAACAATTTTAAGAGAATTTAGTGTGATACTAGCTTAAAATGACGTTTCAGTCAATTTTAGTCAGCTAAAGAACAGTTTTATCGTTAAACACTTGCATTAAAGTTAAAATCATGAAACCCTTACTTTATCTTTTTAATGCAACGTTAGCTGTGGTTCCTGTGTCATTATTCTCAAGTTTTGCAAAATGTTTTCCGAAGACGAAGATTTTGATCTGTTTGAAGATTTGGATATTTTAGAAGATTTTGAAGTTATTCGAAAACCAAAAGTGTATAAAATACGAGCTGATCCGTTTTCAGAGCTAGACGATGAAGAATTTTACTCGCGTTATAGATTTGACAAGACAACTGTTCAGTTTTTAGTCGAAAATATAAATATTCCTGAACCTGTGACAAATCGTGGACTTCCAATTCCCAAAACACTAAAAGTGCTTGTAACACTTCATTTTTTTGGTAGGAATGTTCATCAAAGTGATGTTGGTATGAAATATAATGAGCTTGTATGAAAATGAGATAACCTTAAATGTGTCCTTGCAGGGTCCTTACATGGAATTGTTCAATCAACAGTTGGAAAAATAATTGCAACTGTGGCAAAAAGTATTGCTTCATTGCTACCTGATTTTATAAAATTTCCTTCGTCCACTGAAGAATTCAATGAAATAAAACGAGAGTTCTATAAAATTGCAAAATTTCCCAAAGTTATTGGAGCCATCGATTGTACACATGTACACATAAAACGACCAACCAGAACGGTCGGGCCTGTAATGGTTGGACATTATATAAACAGAAAAGGTACACACCATAGAATCAAATATGTATAAAGCAGAAAAATCTTTAAAATATTACATTTACACCTACATAGGTAACTATTCATTGAATGTTCAGATTGTGACTGATTCCAATTGCAAGATCATTGACATCGTGGCCAGATCACGGGGTTCCTTGCATGATGCAAACATTTGGAACAATTGCTTACTGAAAAGAAGACTAGAGGAGACCAAAAGTGTTCATCGAGGTTTACTGCTTGGTGACGCAGGCTATCCATGTTCAACTATTCTTCTTACACCGATAAGGAACCCAACAAACCAAAAAGAAGAACGTTACAATAACAGCCACACATCAACAAGGAGTCGTATTGAATGCCTCAATGGTCAACTTAAATCTAAATTTAGGTCACTATTAGATAGATTAAGAGTGGATCTCGACACCGCTAAAAATGTAATTGTTGCTGTAGCCGTTCTCCACAACATAGCCAAAGAACGAAATATTAATTTCCTTGGTGATGAAGATGTAGCACCAGGTACGTCGAGATCGAACCAAGTAGACTCGAGTAATGATGCCATGACAACAACAGGAACAACTGGAAGAGCATTTCGAAACGCATTTGTCAACCAATATTTTTAATACTTGATTAAAAACAAAAACAAACACTTAAATTGCATTAAAACATTTGTTTATTTACCTTAAAAGTAACTTACAAAAATTCGTTCTTAAAATTTAATTGTTGCATTCTTTTCTCATGCAGTTCTCGCATTTGCTGCATTTCTAGTAAATGCTTATCACACATTTGCTGTGTTGACAGCTTTGCTTGCAATAACAGCTCTTTGTCCAACTCTAAGACCTGCTTGGCATGCTCAATTCTGAGCCGGTGAAGCTCTGCTGTCTGTGTACTGGACTCACTTATTGATCTTTGCCGCGTAGCCATAAGCTCACCCTTCGACACTTGTTTTTTTGGTAATTGCCTTAATTTACCAAGAAGATTTTTTTTTTGGTAGTTGAACTGAAGTAACAGCAGGAGAATCAATTGCAAAAGCACTTTCATCTTCAAGTTCCTCTGTTATTAACGGCGGTGAGTTGGATATCATTTCGCAATAGCTTATGCTTGTAAAGTCTAGACCAGCTTCTTGATCGTCAACAGGAACGGTTTTGGCTGCTGGTGCTGGCATCACTTCGGTGTTGCTGTCTATAAATATTGTATCCTCTTCAAACTGTTCAGATATCATTCCCTGCACTAAGACATCTACAGGGTCAGGAACTGGAATGGATACAACATTTCCGGTCGCATTAACTGCTTTCTTGATGGTAGCCCTTGAACGCTTCGCAGCAATTTTCATCCGTGACCACTGCTGTTTTATTTTAATAGTGCTTCGGTTATACCCAGCTGCTATCAAACCGACTCTTATGGCTTCCCAAGCCGCTCGCTTCTTGGCAATCATTTTCAAATCGTTTGATTTGTCCTCAACGACATCAAGCCTCTCTTCTAGCAATTGTCGTAGGATCTCCTTCTCAGCTTGATCCCAGTTTATTTCCCGGTCTCGTTTAATCTTAAATAATAATTGTATTTAGTTTTGCTTTTGAAATTATCATTTCAAATACCTTTTCCATTTCTCTTCTTTCTCGATTTATTTATTCTTTCTTTTCGAACAGCTTTTAAATATACGATTTTCAACCAAGCACTTCACAAACCATAATGTGCAAACAACGCTTAACTTTTTTCAGTACGGCTTGAAAATTGAATACAGATTTCGTTAAATTTTCGACGAAATCTGTTTTTCTCACTTACCAACCGTTATGCACATATACATTCAAAGATGAAGGAAGTACTTGTCCATAAAAAACTGGTTTTGTTTTTTAACCTGTGGCTAAGCATGTATGTATCTGCATACACCCGCGAACTAGAAAATCCTTTTTCTCTCCTTCTGCTCCTCGATATCTCTCTCCATCTCCAGAATTAAAAACTTCAAACAGTTATCTAAGAACAACGAACAAATTTTGAAAAAATCTTTTCAGGAAAATATGGTACACACATTTAGATAACTATAAGTCAAAAACTTTTATTTTCAACTTGAAGTTAGAAACTAAAAATGCAAAATATACAAGACATGATCGCTTAATTTATAATTCTTCTTATGCACATAAGTTAGTTACTTATTTTTTAAGTTTGTCTTTTTCTTATTCACTATCCAGACCCGCTTCTTTACTTATAAAATTTAATCGCCTGTCCACTTTATTTTCTTTTTCTTGGTGGCTTGTTCCAGTTCCAGCGCCCATTGGGCCATGTTTTGTGCATCCTTTAGCTTTAAGAGAACAGCTCTGGAATTTGCAATGAAATTGTAGCACTATGAAATAAAAAAGAAAATAAATGAGGATGTTTGCAAGAAAATAAAACTTAAAGTTACCCACAAGATAGTGTCCGTGGCTAAGCGGTAAGGTGCGTTGGCTGCTAAGCAGAACGTCGTAGGTTCGAGTCCTCCTCGTGCCCACAGTTTTATTTCATCTTTCACGGGCGCTGCCTCTTGCGAAGAACTGACAAAACTTCCAAGAGTTTCAATCTGTCATGAAAAAGTGGTTCTCAACTATGCTGTTCGGAATCGGCGTTAAATATTAGGTCCCCTCAGTTCTTCTCACGCACCCAGAGAATTCTTGATGAGAGTAAGCCACTTGGGCCTCGACTCTTCAAGAGCTGTCGCGTCGCTCTTTTTATTTATTTTAAAGTCCATACAACGCTTTCAAGTTGTTTGCATTAAGTTTGACAGCCTGCGCATAGTAAGTTTTAGCTATTTCAATATTTGCTAGTCCTCCCTGTCAAGTTTAGAAATTGTTAAGTTAGTTGATTTGTGTTTCAATTTATCTGGAAGACTTACCATTGAGTAACGAATTTCTGCTATTCTCTGATGAATCAGATGACTTTGTGGATTGTATGAAACTACTTTATCCATGTAAAAAACAGCTTTTGCAAATTCACCCTCGGAGAAATACTTCCACTTCCAATCAGTGATTCCTGCTTTGACAGTGCTTTGGGTCCACTGCCAACTTTTGTGTGAATCACGTAATTAAAGAGATTCTTCCAAAAAGGGCTAACATTTTTCAAAAGACCATTCGTCCCCTAAAACAAGAGGTTATTTAAAATTTAAGTTCACTTCAAGCCCTTTAAATATTCTACTTTAGGTGCTTCTGAAGGGAAGTATTTTTGGATGGCTGCATACACCTCTGCAACATTTTCCTCCAAAAGATACAGACAGGCGTTTGGCCCGGCATCAAAAGTATAGGCAACCTTTGT
This sequence comes from Sphaerophoria taeniata, assembly GCA_943590905.1. Classification (NCBI taxonomy): domain Eukaryota; kingdom Metazoa; phylum Arthropoda; class Insecta; order Diptera; family Syrphidae; genus Sphaerophoria; species Sphaerophoria taeniata. The sequence goes on along the minus strand of OX016541.1, from coordinate 89,229,723 downwards.
CGCACCAGCAGCTGCGTTGAATGCATGGACAAATTCTGAGATTGCATGTGATACATCATTCATGTAGACACAAGGCGGATAAGTGCATCTTGGTCCGACATGAACCTGCAAAGAAGAAGAATAGGTAGTTACATTGAGAACAAATATATAAGATCTTGGTTGATGAGTTTTTAACTTATATACATACATGCTCAATGGTATACGGAGGCTGTCCAGAGTACGACGTCAAAATCATACTCGTAGATTTCAATGCAAAAATCAGAAAGGAAAACATCAATACGGTGATAAGTATCACTAGGTTTCCAAGACGAAAGATCTTCACAGCAACCTGCCGGACTCCTCTCCATATTTACAGCTGTAGTCGATTGTTTGTTTTTATTTTTTGTTCTGCTGGATTGTGCTCTGAGGAAAAGAAGAGTTTTGTTATTATTTTATACTTTTTTAAACATTTGTTTGTTTCTTACCATTTTTCCCATTTGCAAATGAAATCAAATCAAATGAAATTTTGACATTGTTTATTTTAAGGAAATGTCAAATGTTAGGTGTGTTGACTTTGTTTTTTCGAGAACTGTCAAATTTTAGACGTGTTCACTTAACACTTTCTTTAAAAACAACACTAGCTTCACACTAGATAGCATCGCACTAAAAAGTGTCTATTATTCAAGAAAAATAAGAAAACTATTTTTGAGTTAGCATTTTGCTAAGTAGTATCACGTTAATGAGCTAAACACAGGCCGACTATAATTTTGCGCCAATGTCAATAATTTGGTAAAGAATTTTGTATTTTTAACTGAATTGTAAATTTTAATTAAGTATGCTTAAAGACCAGATGGACTCTTAAGAGTTATTTTCCAAATTTATTTTGGACTCCTTTCGATTCAATAATGCGATTGTTTTTTTTAAACGTTTTCAATTTAAGCCCATACGGGTTAATCAAGTTATCGTCTACAGTCTTCTCGAATATTATTAGTTAAAATTCATTTAAATTCACTTTGTTGTAACCTTAAGGTTCATTCAACAGAATATCGTAACAATTGTGAATCATCCTCAAACGGATCGTCCAATGTCGGCGAGTTTCAGGATGACTCTCGATAACTGGAGAGAGACTACGGCGAGTAAGCAGGACCGCGAGTATCTTCTCACAAGTGGGTCTCAACTAAGCCAAATATGACTGGTCGTTGATGACGTGATGAAGATCCGCCACTCCAGATAGGCTGAAAGCGCGGCGAATTCAGAAACAAGAGTAGGCGATTTAGGACCTAGGTGAGCCTAAATCGTCACTCTGATTAGAGACTTGAAAGCGACAAGAACCGAACCTGAAAGGTTACAACAAATTGGAAATTTTTGGAAAATTTTGATTAGACAGCCATCTTGGAATCTTGTGGAAAATTCGAGAAGACTATAGGCACTTGGAGAATTTTTGGAAAATTCTGGGAGTTTTGGTAACTATTGGAAAAGGTTGTATCTATCTTGAAATATTTCTTTTTACAAAAATATTGGTTATTTTTTTTGGTGATCGCGTTTTTTTTTCATTTTCATATTCCTGAAATTAGACCTTAACGGTCCATCTTGGTCGAATTAATTAATATTCAAAAAAAATTGTATTTCGATTTTGTTTCGATTTAGATTGAAAAGATCCGTGGTTTTAATCCTACTTTCGCAAGGTTTCCCCGGCCTTAATAATAAAAATCAAATATTAAAAATATCCGCCATCTTTTTTTTTAATTTCTAACTCGTGTTGGTTTATTCCTTTCTTTGGACTTCATCGTTGTTCCTTACTTTGGAAAGGTTTGCAATTTCCTTTTTTTTGGTTTTCAGATAAAAAATTGCTGGCGCCCTTATTAGCCACAGTGTGGCAACACCATCAACATTTTATATCAAATTGATATAAAACCATAATCATTCGAATTAAACTTTCGATTAATCGATTCCTCGATTAATCACTTACTGAACTCACCCCTCACTGAGCTCGTCGTGGTGGCAGCACTTTAATTGCTGTCGGTTGCACTTATTGTGAACGAACCTATTTAAAATCTCATCTGTCAATTCATTCCTCGTGCATCATTTCATAGTTTTCTTTTCCTTCGGTGGAAATTTTCATATTTTATTGTTGTCGCGATTTTATTGTGCAAATTGAGAATTTCATTCGGGATTGGTTCGTTTTCCGTTTTCCCTCATTAATAAAAAGTGCAACAAATTGACGCCCATAACGTGGGGCTTGTGAAAAAAAAGAAAAGGAATTTTGAGCGGATCTTGTACTGTGTGGTGTTACTTGTTGTGTCCATTAGATAAGTTTTTTTTTTTCCCTGTTGTTTACCTTGAACTTTTTACTCTCGAATCCTTGTGTTTTCAGTGCAGCATCGAGGAATCATTCAGAAATTGTTGGAAGGAGATTGGATTGATTTGAGTGCAGATTTTATTAATTAAAGAGAAACGGTGCAATTAAATTGAACAGTGGAACAGCGGATTATTAAGGTTTGCGGTATTTCACAAAGTGAGTCTTTTGTTTTCTTTTTTTTTGCTTCATTTTGTATGGTAATTCTTTTAAGCTTGGAAAATTCAATATTAGATATTGCTTCATAATTTCTACATATATATTTGAATATCGAAATCAATTTACGTATACTTACGTGCACAGTGGAAAAACTTCAATTTTAAGGTGGCCATTTTCTTAAGGTGACCATATTTTCAAGGTGACCTTTCGTTTAACATTTTACTTATACACATATACATATATATATATTTTTTTTTCTTGTTCTTAAGCAAAGTTTTGAGGTTATTTATTGCAATTTTTTTTTTTGGATAGTTTGATAACATTTTAGTGCTATTTGCTTTTTTTCATTCAATTGGATTTTGGGTCAGTGTGACCGTATTCATAGAGTGACCATACTGCGTTTTTTTTTTGTCGGAAATTTTTGTATTTTGTTGAGATTAACCTTTTGATTGAGTTTTGAGGGCAAATTTTGAAGGTGACCTTTCGTTCACCTCTCGATATATATACGCGATATTTTGGCGCGCTAATATTTTCAATTCCTCTTGTTATTTCGTGGAATAATTTAACTTTTTTAGTGTTGAATTTTATTAATTTTGTTGGAAAACTCAGATTTTCGTTTTGGAGTGACCATACCTGATTTTTTCTCAATTTTGTTTTATTGGTGTGACCATATTTCATACTTTTTTTTGGAAAGTTTAGTTTCGAGAAACCGGTTTTCAATTTCATTCTTTTTTGTACATTTTATCGTGTGTTGGTTTTTAATTGGAACAATTAGAAAATGGATGTTAATAGGTTATCGAAAGAGGAACTCCTTTACGAACTACAGGCTCGCGGTCTCAAGGAAGGCACTGTCGACAATATGAGGATGACGTTGAGGGCGTCGCGAACGCTGGAGCGTTCAGGTTCGATTCCATCCGATAGTCCACATTATCCTTTCTCTTTTGAAGAAGATGCTAAGGCGGTTAAGGCTAAAATTTTAGAAATTAGGGAACTGTTGAAAACACCTCCGAAAAATCCGAAATCTTCGGAATATTTGAAGACGTTGACAAAAATAGAGTGGGCTTTGGGAAGAATTACTAGGGCGAAGGCAGAATCTACCGATGAGGTGAATGAAGCAGCGGATTTAAGGGGGGAACTTTTATTACTTATGGCAAAACTATGTGAAGGGGAAGTGTCTCAAAATGAGAACCTTGACAATTTGGAAAGCGGAAAACAACAATCATCTATGTCGACAGCAGGTTCGGGTGCGTCACCAACTGCACAGGTCGGCCAACGTGCGAGCTCTAGTGGGTCCCAACTACAGGGTGATGAACCCTGTGACCGGAACCCCGAGCGACTTGATAAGTGGAATCTGAAGTTCACTGGTGAGCATTGTGGCTCATCGGTGAACTCATTTATAGAAAGAGTAGAAGAACTTAGGGAAGCGCGAGGGATATCAGAAGCTAGGGTTTTTAAATCAGCGGTGGACTTGTTTACAGGAAAGGCTCTCTTGTGGTTTAGGGCGGTTAGGGACAATATCTCAACATGGAAAGAGTTGGTTAGGGAGTTAAAACTAGAGTTTTTACCATCCAATTATGACGACCTCTTGCTGGATGAGGTCAGGCGGCGTACCCAGGGTAGGGATGAGACAATGGGAATGTACATTGCTCTCATGCAAACTCTCTTTAAGCGGTTCTCGGAGCCTCTGAGTGAGAGTAGAAAGCTTTCTATTCTCATGAAGAATATAGCTCCCTTCTATCAGACGCAATTGGGGTTGGCTGAAATCAAATCAGTCAGCGAACTGGTTGCGTTGGGTAGAAGACTCGAGACAATTAGGAACAATGTGGAATCTTTTGTACCTCCTCCGACAGGTCGCAACAGGCAGGCTTTGGAACCTGATGTTGCCTATGTCGCCTCCGTGCAGGAAGCAACAGTTGCGGTTAACGCAAATCCCCCACCTCGTAGGCCCCTTCGTTGCTTTAACTGCAACAGAGAGGGACATTTCTCTAGTTCTTGTTCCGCTCCTAGGCGTTGTTTTGGTTGTGGGGCTACGGGCACCACCAGACAAAATTGTAGGCGTTGTTCCGGGTCGGGAAATGGACAGCGGACTCTTGGGCCAGCAGGACAAGAGCGCCGTCGTCAATAGATAGGTCGCCTGCTGACGACCAGCTGGCAGTAAAATTAGGTTTCACTTTAGAGACAAGTGGGGGCGACAGTCGTCCTTACTTGGGGGTAAATATTTACGGGTTTAGGTTTTTAGGGTTATTAGACTCAGGAGCTTCCAGAACAATAGTTTGTAGGGATGTTTGGGATGTCTTAAAGGATTTAGGTTTAGCGCTAGGAGACACTAATGTTAGGCAGGTTCAGTTAGCAGATGGTGCAGGTGTAGGAGTGTTAGGAGTTTTGAATCTACCCATTGTTGTCGAGGGCAAAACAGTTTTGGTGGAATGTCTTATCATTCCGAGTTTACCTCATGCGATGATTCTTGGTGCAGATTTTTGGGCACTGTCGGGAATCGTCCCGGATCTTCGTTCTCGCATGTGGAGTTTTTCGAGCCAAGATATGGTGGCTTCAGTTAGTACTTCAGCCATCACAGAGGAGTCTGAGTTGGATGAAGTTCAGAAACAGAACTTAGGAGGTTTAGTTGAAGAATTGTTCAAAGATATGCCAGAAGGGTTAGGTCGGACAACAATGGTAGAACATGTGATTAGGACATCGGCGGAACCAATCAAACAAAGATATTATCCTGTTTCACCCGCTATGCAGGTACACATCGACAAGTCATTGCAGGAAATGATTGAGGAAGGTGTGATTGAAAAATCAAATAGCCCTTGGGCATCTCCGATAGTGCTAATCAAGAAGAAGGATGGGACATTTAGGTTTTGCGTCGATTATAGGAAACTTAATCAGGTGACTGAAAGGGATGCTTATCCTTTACCTATTATATCAGCCATTTTAGACAAACTCCGTAATGCTAGGTTTTTAACATCGCTTGACATTAAGTCAGCTTACTGGCAAATTCCAATGGCGGAAGAATCTCGCAAATTTACAGCCTTTACGGTACCGGGAAGGGGACTTTACCATTTTAAAAGAATGCCTTTTGGGCTTCACAATGCTCCTGCCACTTGGCAGAGATTTATTGATAGTGTGCTAGGGCCAGAACTGGAGCCATTTGTATTCGTTTATCTTGATGATATTATTATCGTCACAGATAAGTTTGAAAAACATCTTGAAATTTTGAAAGAAGTTTTTCGTAGGTTGAAAGAAGCGGGGTTAAAAGTAGGAAGGGAGAAATGCCATTTTTGTAGGCCATCGTTAAAGTTTCTAGGTTACGTTGTGGACCGCAACGGATTACACGTCGATCCTGAAAAGGTCGAAAGTATGGTAAAGATACCTGCACCGAAAAATGTGAAAGAGGTTAGGAGCTTCGTAGGAACAGTGTCGTGGTACAGGCGTTTCGTACCAAATTTCTCTACAGTTGTTAGGCCCTTAACGGATTTGCTGAAAAAGAGCAAAAAGTTTGTTTGGACTCAGGAATGCGAAGACGCGTTTAGGAAATCGAAGGAATTTTTGATAACAGCTCCCATCTTGACATGTCCCGACTTTTCCCTTCCGTTTGTTGTCCAGACAGACGCTTCTGATTACGGTATCGGGGCCGTACTTACACAGACTTTTGAGGACGGGGAGAAGGTAATTTGTTATTTGAGTAGGTCGTTAAATCGAAGTGAAAGGAATTATTCCACTACCGAAAAGGAGTGTTTAGGTGTTCTGTGGGCGATTGAAAAGTTAAGACCGTATCTCGAAGGTGTTCGTTTTACGGTAATAACTGATCATTACTCACTCATCTGGTTGAGTAACCTGAAAGATCCGCAAGGGAGGCTTGCGCGCTGGGCAGTTAGGCTTCAGCAATTTGATTTTCAGATAATTCATCGTAAGGGGAAAGATCATGTCGTTCCGGACATGTTATCTCGGGGAGTTCCAGTAGTGGCTGGGATTTCAGATGAGGATTTAGACCCTTGGGTAGAAAAGATGATTTCGGCAGTTCGGTCGAACCCATTAGGTTATCCAGCTTGGAGAGTGGAAGATGGAAGGTTGTATAAATTTGTAAAATCGAATCATATAATCGTTCATGAGAACAATGAGGAGTGGAAACTAGTTGTAGGGAAAAAGAACAGGTTAAACATTTTAAAAGAGTGTCATGATAATCCTTTAGCAGGGCATATGGGAGTTAGGAAGACATTTGCTAGGGTAGGGGCTAAGTATTATTGGCCAAAGATGAGGCAAGATATAGTAAAATATGTTAGGAATTGTGGGGTATGTCAGCAAGTGAAACCAGTAAATGACAAGCCAGCGGGTCTTATGACAGAAAGGATAGGGGTTTCCTCTCCGTGGGAGATGATAAGCGTAGATTTAGTAGGGCCTTTACCGAAGTCAAATAGGGGTTACATGTATATATTGACTGTTGTGGACTATCTGACAAAATTCCCATTATTGTTCGCTCTTAGGTCTGCCACGGCAAAAGCAGTATGTAGGGAGTTGGAGGACAACGTGTTTCTTTTATTTGGAGTACCGAAATATCTTATTTGTGATAATGGTCCACAGTTCAAGAGTAGGGAATTACAAAAACTTTGTGACGATTATTCGTCAACGATTAGGTATACTCCACATTATCATCCTCAGGCTAACCCAGCGGAGAGGATAAACCAAATTATAAAAACTACTTTGAGGGCTTATGTGTCAGAGAATCACCGTGTGTGGGACTCTCAATTAGCGAAGGTTGCATGTGCCATCCGCACATCACAACATGAAGTTTTAGGGGTCTCTCCTTACTATGCCAATTTCGGGAAAGAGATGGTCACAAGTGGCAGAGGTGATTCATTGATTAAGGATACAGACAGATTAGTAGAACAATCAGTAGAAGATGTAGGAGAAAGGTTTAGGAGATTGAGGGCCGATATAGCGGACAAACTTAAGGCAGCAAGTAAGAAAACTGCTGAGTCATATAATCTCAGGAGGAGAGATATTCAATATCTTCCGAATGATGTTGTATGGCGACGCAACTACAGTCTATCGAATGCTGCAGACTATTATGCAGCAAAACTGGCACCGAAGTTTGTTGGGCCGTTCAAAATCAAGAAACGATTGTCGCCGTGGACTTATGTCCTCGTAGATAATAATGGTAAAGATCATGGCACTTGGCACACGAAAGATCTCAAACCTTTCAACTCTCTTTCGGAAAATGATTGAGTCCCAAAAATTACAATTATATAATTTTCTTTCATTAACTTTTTTTTATTTTTTTTGTAATTCACACCTTCATCAAATTTTGTTTTTTTTGGATGTTAAATCTTTTTAATTGTTATTCTATTTGTTTGTATTATGAACAAACCCTTTTTAAGGAGGAAAGGGTGGGATTTGTTGCGTTAAAATTTAACGTAACCACAATTTTTCTAATTTAAAAACCACACTGATGCATTTTGCATCCACTTTTCTTTCCTAATTGGAAAAATATGAAAATGCATGGTGCATGGAAAATAAAATTTGACAAATGTCACTTTCTTCCCACACGATAACGAGAGAGAGCGGGACGGCCATGATCCTTCTGACAATGGTTCTCTCTTTCATTATCGTGAAGAAAACAAGTTTCTTTGACAGGTAACCAAGGATGTGAATGGGACGTATTGAATACAGTGAAGCCAAACCAGATGGGCTTTTGGAAATGTTTAGATGGTGTAGTCCACACCCAACGATCTTTTTTTTTCGTTAAACTTTTTATGAAGTAATTTTCTTTATTATTCAAAATCATCTGTTTGTTTATATAATGATAATAATTAACTTTTAGCTAATAACTTTTAACTAATAACTTTTGTAATTCTTATGCGATACATACATTGTTATTGAGATATTTTATTGTATTTTAAAAGTATGAACAAAATGAATCCTTGAGCTTGGTTTCTCAACATTCATTTAACCCACACCACCTTTTTACAATTTTGAGGTCTCACCTCACCAACGAAACCCCTTTATATTTAAAAGTAGTAGTTTTGATAGTTTGAAACTTAGTGCGAGCATTTGTTATAACCTTAAAGAACATATTTAACACTTATTGTGAATTCATCCTTGAGATAGTCGTAACCTGGAAATTCAATTCACATGAGCACGACCAACGTACGACGAATAAATGAAGAAAAGTGATTTTAGATACGTTTGAAGCCGTATTTCCTTGCAAATTCTCAACAAAACGGTAAAAGTAAAGTTTATGTTTGATTTATGATGCAAAAATTAACTTTTTATTGTAAAATGTAAGTAAATTTGAGAAAACAAATTTATTCGTCGCGAAAAAAATTGTAGTTGATACGAACTGCCAAACTCTATTCGCGTTCCACATCATCCACACTCCCAACGAACAAAATGTTCGCGCGCATATAACCTCAAAAATCATTCTTGCCTTGTGTTTTGGTTTTTCATTCGCGACGAATTAAAAACTCTCATGTGAAAGAAATGTCAAAATCGACGAATTTTCGTTCATTCGTTGGTCGTTGTTCGTGCTCATGTGAATAGTGCTTAAGAGGGTGAGTAAGCAGGACCGCGAGCATCTCATCACAGTGTGTGTCTCAACTAGCCGTGTGGTGATTGGCTGTTGGAGACGTGATTTGAGATCCGCCACTCCAATTGGCTGAAAACCAAGAGAAAATGGAAAGAATGAAGAGGCGATTTAGGACACAATGGATCCTGAACGTCACTTCAATTTTGGCTTTCAAGAAACCCACATCGTTCAACCTTCGATAAACCACGCAAAAGCGGGTTGATCCGTCTTTCTTCTTTACCAGGACCACTGGAGACGCCCAAGGGCTTTTAGAGTTTTCGATCAGACCCTCTTCTTTCATGGTGGTTATCAGTTCTTCAACCTCACCTCGTTTGGCTAGTGGAAGGCGTCTTGCAGGTTGACGGATCGGCTTTGCATCCCCGGTGTTGATTCGATGTTGAACCAGTTGTGTTCTGCCATATTTCCCTTGCGATGACGAAAAGATGTCTGCAAATTCTTCGAGGAGACCTTCTGCAGTTCTTCGTTGGTGGTGACCAAGATTAGATGGCTTGAGAATGTTGGTCTTTATGGAGCTCATCTCTTCGGACTTCAAGGTTTGCCTTGGCTCTTCTTCGCTGATCCTTGTTATCGCTGATACAGATTCGCATTGTCCGACAATCTCACCTTTTCTAAGCTTAACTTCGTACGGCTTGATGTTCAGTATTCGTACGGGAACCATGTTCTTTACAGGTCTAACAAGAGTCTTCCCAATGGTGACGTTTTGGGAGGACTTTACAGATGCTGGTTCGACCATGAGGTATCGATGGCTTCCAGGCTTACCCTTCAATTTCGTCCACACGAATACTTCTGAAGAAGCAGGAAAAGTCAGATCTTCTTTGATGACGGTTTTCACAGATAACGAGGTCTCATATGAGTGAATCCCATAGATCATCGGAATCTCGATGTTTCGATATTTCAGGACTTGGTTCCCGATGTCCAATATCAATCCGTGATCTTTCATGAAATCGACGCCGACAATGCACTCGTCGCATATATCTGCTACCAGGAACAGGTGAGAGAATTCCAGCTCTGCCATCCGGATCTTAAGACGTACCTCACCATAAACTTTTGCGGCTTCTCCAGTTGCAGTCCTTAGACAATAGCTGTTGGTGTTGTGGAGCCATGTCTTCTTAACGAGGTCCTGCCGTACAATGGACGCCGTGGCACCGGTGTCGATGGTAGCCACACATTTGTTGCCGTTTATACTTGCTTCCACGGTCAGGCTCTTGTTGTCACGTTTCGTTTGAGAAACCTGGATGGTGTTTCTGTAGCTATCGGTACTAAAAGCCAGCTTACCCCCTCCTTAGGATTGATCGTCCCGAACAAATCCATCATTCTCATCACCATAGAGGACATATATTACCTAGAGTCCCGACTTTCCTCGTCCCTTTCCGAAAACACCCGCAAATCTCCTCTGAGGTGAACTCTCACGATCCTCTCTTAATTTCCAGGCAGACGGCAACGCCATTGCCAACTTAAATTATTATTTTTTATCATTACATATTATATAGAATTCCAAAATATTAAAAATTATTATTATTGTAATATTGAAGATAAATAATAAATAATTTAAATATCCTAAAATATCCTAATATCCTATCCTCTCTTAATTTCGTGTCCGTGAAACTTTTAGAAAGAAAAAAAACAAAAATTCACCTCAACCGTGGGCAAATTTTTGTCCCGGGCCCAAAGTGACAGAACCCAAAAAAAGAAGAAGAAAAAAAATCATTTGTTTATTTGTTCAAGATAAGTCAAAACAATGTCGAAACAAATTATGTCCAATTTCTGGTGGATTTATCAAGCAACGAATTGTATTTGGAAGAGGGTGAAACGCTCATCAAAGATATGTTTATTTTTTCAATAAGGTAAGTTCAAAAGTCCTGAGATTTTCGAGTTTATGCTTCTTGTTTCCACAATCGCCATATTTGCAGGTCAAATAACTCCTACAAAACATCGAAGGAAGCACTCAAAGCTATTTGCGAAGCAAATGAAGACCTCAAGCAATGCATCAGCGAACTCAAAGAAATATCAATCATCCTCAAAATCTCGTGCAAAATCCTGCGAATTGATGATTTTTTCCAGAGTCTCGAAGAAGCCAAATGCAATAAAGAATACCACATTGTCATGGACATTGTTGGCAAACTCAAACACCTCATTGACGATCCAACAGACAAGATATTTAATCGTCTTGAATGCTATCACATCATCAAAGTTAAATTCCGTCTCCAATCTGATATTCTCCTACAAAATATTAAGAAATGCTTGGATTGTTTGGTACGAGAAGAATTTTCAAAACACCAAATCAGTAACGCTGAAAATTTCTAAAGACGAAAATCAACTCCAAGACACGGTCCTGGCTTTATTCAACGCCCGTTACAATCCGAAGAAAATCTGGGCATGATGGACTAAAAAATTGTTGAAGAATACGATCCGGACTGATAAATGGACCCTTTTGGCTCAGTTGCAATCAGGAGGCGACAGTTGTTCACATTTGCTGGTAACTTATTCTAATGGGTTTAATTCGGAGTTCGAACCACCTATTACAACTAGTTTGTGGAGCAAAACCAGAAGTTGGGTGGGGATATGGAAAATGGAACGAGTGTCGAGACTATTTAAATATTTTTCAATCGGAATACTTGCTTCCCCTTAAATCTAGTAAAGAAAACAACAAATTTGTATTGATTTTGCAACGATGTCACGAAGACATCTAATATTGGTTTATTGAAAAGAAAATATACGTAATCAGTAATTATTTATTCATGTTTTGTATTTAATCTTACGGTAAGTTATGTGGTCGCTTCGTTGGCGACGAGTCAATCAAAATATGGTGAGTTAGAAATATCCATGTCCGATTTCTCTACACTGCCCGATTTGGATTTTTTCGAACCTTGTCGGAGCTGGAGCGTTATCCAATCTTCTCCTCAGCATCGTAGTCCCTTGGGACTACAGTATCCTCAGGGATTTTCTAAAGTTTGCGCGAACGCTTCTTGGAAATGGACTTGGAGACAGATGTTTCCTTGGTACAACTGGATGTAGTACGCGATGGAGAACGATGCTTGCTGCGTGACCTAGTAGACCTGTGCTTTTCCTCAAGAGTGCGGTGAGAACGTTTTCGATCACGAACGCCGGCACTTGTCCTTGGCCAACATGCCGGGCACAGGACCGATTGCAGCCGAGATCATACTTTGTGCTTCCTTCACAATGGTCATAGCTTCTTCAATTTCAGCTTAAGCAGCTTCATTGCTCTTATCCTTCGGCTTTGAAATCGATTCGATTGCTTGGTAGACACTCATGTAGACGCCTTTAAATTCCAAGCTCTGCATACGCAAGGAATGAATTATACTCGGTTGCTCGCAAAACTCAATCATACAGTATGTCTTGCTGTCTTTCTCAGCCCAACGAGTGTACTTGACTTCGCCAGCTCGCGAGAAGCAATCCATAAGCAATCGCCATTCGTTTTTCAAATATCACACAATTATGGTCCGACGAATCTCTTCAACTTTCCTAGCGTCGTAGTAGATTTGTATATGGAATTTATAGTAGTTGCAGCCTCGTGAATCGACGACAGCGACGTCCGGAACGCGATACAGAACTAAAATCTTGTATATAGAAAAACTGACAGCGCCAAGACGGGACGACTCTCCAACCAAAAATTCTCGAGGCTGAAAATACTATAAATTCCATATACAAAGGTAGTAGGATGGTAGAGCGAGATTTTCTGGAAGGTTGTTGCCGGCCAGTTTGGGGTCATAAGTCCTTATTACCTGAAATTTTGTTTGGGTAATTTTACGCACTTGAGCTCGTGTCCTTGACCGACTTACCTGCTGTGAAGATTGTCCCTAAATTCGATTGACAACTTCAGGCGGCAACTTAGAATCCAGTTTCTGCAATCCCGGTACAATTGTTCCATTCTTCCACATTTCCAAAGCACGATATTCTTCCGGTATAGAAAGCACACTAATGACAATCAAACCACGATCGATGAAAACCTGTAAAGCAGTATCTAGGCACTGAGATGCGATCCGGGGGCCCTTCTTCAGGCATTCATGTGTTCGCTTCTCATCACGCATTTCTTCGCCGTTTTTCCTTAAAAGAAAGAAATCTTTAAGCAAGGCACACAAATTTTAGATTGAAGAAGAAATTCTTACTTTCCACTAAAGAAGAGACTCGCACACGACACCACACCCTGGCACAGAACGGGCTTTTTGAGTAATCTAGACGTGGCCAGCGCCAAAGCACAATTCGTTCGCAACGGCTCGGCGTTCTAATCATTGAAGCACGACGGAAAACGCCATCGAGACGACATGAATGTCATCCAAACTGACTTTCGATAGGAAGGCAACGCAACCCACATAGCTGGCATGCCCAGGAAGGGTCTGCTTTAGATCACAATCTGGCACATTCCAAACCTTACACAAACCCGACCAGTTTGCTGCAAGTGGCAGCGAATAGTCAACAATCCAGAATCGAGCTACTCGCAGTGATTCTGGTCCTTCATGGTACCACGTTGTCTCTTGTTCTTTTTGCAACTGTTTGCGTTCCTCTTCTTCGGTTTGTTTTTGCTTGATGGCATTTTCAACCAAATTTGCTAGTTACTCCTTCAAACGACGTGGTCGTTCCACTGGTCCTTCACTAAAATAACAAATCGGTTCATTCAATTATCGTAGGTTCTTCTTGATTTCAGCGTCATCTGTACTTACATTTTGGCACGCTCGACGCTGTTTTTTTTAGTCAGCAGAAGCAACCACAGGTACTTGTACTGTATTAGTAGGATCGTAATCCGATTCGATGTCTTCCAAAGCAGTGTGCCGGTGGCGTTCGGTTTCTTCTAATGAACCATAATGCATCATGGTTTTTGTTCGTTTTATGTATGAAATTTCATCATCGCCTTGTTTGGTTTAAGAGATTGAATTTGTCTTGGCTAAATTTTGAGTGGTTTTTTAAACAATTTATGTGAAAATTTTCAAAAGTTATACGATTCCAAAACGTTCAGTTTACTTTTTTGAGAAATGAAAATGTCAAATATTGTTGACATTAGCTGTCAAAACTTTCACCACAGCAAATAAGAAACTAAAGGCCCGATTGTAGTATTTATGTTGTTTGTTCCTAAGGGTGTCACATACTATTTCGATTTTCTTGCGTTCTTTTTAAGATTTTTAATATTTTTGATACAAATATTGGTAATATATATATAATATAATGTAATTTTATGCTAAAAGGGCAAGGAAACAAAGTAATATATTTATTTTTCATATTACATGAATTTTTTTGCATGTTCAGGTTTTTTTGAAAAATTTGAGCTCAACGGAATCTACTTTTTTGAAATTTGAGCTAGAGGTTTTACACCACGACAGTAATGAGCACACAGGCCTTAAAATTGCATAAGTATTAGTGAGAGGTCCCATAAGAAATGCATTGGGAAACTAACACTTATGCACTTTTAAGGTATAAATGTGAAAATTTCAGCTTGTAGGCCGAAAGAGAGCGAACCACCGAAGTCGGGACTCTAGGTAATATATGTCCTCTATGCTCATCACCACTGTAGCGATGCAGCCGGTCGCGATGTACAACTTTAGGTTTTCCTCTGACTCCCTTTTGTATCCGGTACACGACGTCGTTGATTTTTGTTATGACTGTATATGGACCTTCCCAGTCACGTTGAAGTTTCGGTGACAACCCTTTTTGTCGATGGGGATTGTAAAGCCACACTCGATCTCCTGCTTGGAACTCTGTTGTTGTCGCTCGTGTATCGTAGCGTGTCTTCATTCGGTCACTGAACGTCTTTATTCTCAACCTGGTATCGTCGTGGATCTGAAGGAGTCTTTTTCTGAGGTCATCCATATAGTCATCCTCGGCTTGCGGCTCCGATGTAGGACATCCAAATTTTATTTCGCTCGGCAGTCTGATGTTCCTTCCCATCAAAATCTCAGACGGTGTATGGCCAGTTGAGCTGTGTCTTGCACTTCGACACGCCATCAAAACCAGTGGAATGTGTCGATCCCAATCTCGCTGATTGTCGTCCACAACTTTGCAAAGATGTTCCTTCAGGGTTCAGTTGAATCGTTCGACCATGCCATCAGATTGTGGGTGGAGTGGTGATGTTCTTGTCTTCTTGACGTGAAGAAGCCCACAAACTTCCTGGAATATCTTTGATTCAAAGTTTCTTCCCTGGTCGGAATGCAGTTCTAATGGAACGCCGAATCTGCTCACTCAGTTGAACACAATTTTACCTGCGACTGTTTTGGCTTCTTGATTCCGAATGGCGTATGCTTCAGGCCACTTACTGAAGTAATCCATGACGACCAGAATATAACGATTTCCATTATTTGTTTCCGGAAATGGACCCGCCACGTCTACTGCAATCCTTTCAAAGGGTGGCAACACAGGTATCACATTTTCGGCACCACTTCTCGACATCTTCCCTTGCATGTAGCCAATAGAATCGTTGTCGAACCTTTTCTAGCGTCTTGTTTACTACTAGATGGCCTCCCGAAACTCCATCATGCATCTCTCGCAGAACGTCCATAATCTTCGATCTCGGTAAGACTAACTGCACTACATAGGACTTTCCATCTGCTGATTCGCACTTACGTCGAAGGACATCCTCTTGGACATGAAGTGAGTCCCACTGTGCCCAAAAGGCCTTCAGAGTTGGACTTCTGTCGGAGATATCAGCCCATTCTGTTTTTTCCTGGTGTTCCTTCCATGCGAGGATCGGTTCGATGTCTGGGTCCTCTTGTTGAGCCGCCCTCAACTCGTCGTTGTTCCAGCCATAAATGGTATCGGCTCTGGTTCGTTGGACAGTAACCACTTCTTTTACTTCTTGGCGTCTGCAATGCTTACAGTCTTGCTTACATGTTCCCCGAGACAGTGCATCAGCATTTGAGTGAAGCTTCCCCTTCCTATGTTGAATTTCATAATCGTACGTTTGCAGCCTCTCAATCCATCTCGCCACTTGACCCTCTGGATTCTTGAAATTCAAAAGCCAGTTTAGTGCTCCATGGTCGGTTCGGAGAAGAAACTTCTGTCCATAGAGACACTTATGGAAGTGCTTTGTTGCCAAAATCAGTGCAAGAAGCTATCTTCTGGTCACACAATAGTTTCTTTCCGACTTCCAGAGTACCTTGCTGTAATAGGCAACCACATTTTCTTCGCCATCATGTACCTGTGACAATACAGCACCAATCCCGACATTGCTGGCATCAGCATCAATGATGAACGGTTTTCCGGGAGTCGGGTAGGTCAGCACTTGTGCATTGCACAAGCGTTGCTTGAGCTCTTGAAAGCTGCGCTCGCACTCTCCTGACCACTTAAACTGCTTTCCTTTTTCCGTTAGCTGATGTAGACTCTTGGCGATCTCAGCAAAATTCTTGACAAACTCCTTGGGATGAGATGATACGTCCCAGATATTTCACTTCGGTTTTGAAGAGTGCACACTTTTCTGGATTGAGCTTGAGGTGGGCTTCTCGAAGTCTTTGAAATACGGCTCTCAGATTCGTACAGTGTTCGTCAAAGGTTCTTCCGTATACAATGACGTCATCCAAATAGACCAGGCAAGATTTCCATGTGAGTCCTTGCAGGACACATTCCATTAGGCTCTCAAAAGTCGCCGGAGCATTGCATAGTCCAAAAGGCATCACTTTGAACTGCCACAATCCGTTTCCTGTTGAAAACGCTGTCTTTTGTTTTTCTTCAATATGGATTTCTACTTGCCAGTATCCACTTTTTAGGTCCAATGTTGAGAACCATGGTGCTCCTTCCATGGCGTCAAGAGTATCACTGATCCTAGGCACATCATTCATTCTTCGAAAGTCTATGCAAAAGCGGGTTGATTCATCTTTGTTCGAATGTGAAATATTCGCGTCGATTAATATGCAGCCTTAAATTATAGTTCATTTTTAATTCATTTTTAAATGTCATCTAATTCATTTATTTGTAATTGGAATTACGTTCCACAAACTGTCAAACTTAACCTTAATGCTCTTACAATGAACAATTTTAGTATGATGCTAGCTTAAAATAACGTTTGAGTCATGTCTGAAATGTCATTTTAAGCTAGTATCACACTAAAGTTGTTCATTAGCGGACTATAATTTTGCGCTAAGGTTTTTATAGGAAAATTAAAGAAAATTGTTAATTATTAATATCGATAAAACGTCTTTCATTTATTTACTGAGCTTTCTACTAGTTTAAAACTAGCTAGTCGACATATTTTGGTCCTTCGAGCTTCTTTTTTAACTTGAAAATACATTTTGATTTAAGTTTTACGAACTTACAAACTATAAACATTACAATAAAGTGTGTGCAATGTGTGCAACAAAAAAAACGTTGATTAACGAAAAAACAACGTAAACATTAAACATTTGAACAAACTTAAACTTAAATTAAGAACAATTCTATAAAAAAAAAAAGAAACAACGATTCCTTCGTTCATTAAAACTCCAGCAGCAACTTTGACGACGACGCCGAAGTCAGCCTCAGCAGCCGCAACAATAGCACACAAGGACAAGCAGTAAGTCGTTGCTTTTTTGTTGTAAAACCTGTACAGATTTCATTTACCGTTTTTTCTGTAAATTGAAAGAAACATTTATTAATAAACTCCAAAAGGGGTTACTTACCAAAGTTATAAAGGACTTAACCAATTTTAAAAAAGCTCCGAAAGAACGGAGAACAGCAGCGTACGCTTCAGGTCGTCTAGCAAAGCTGGAAGAAGATATGACGACCGACGTCAAAATCATATCATGAAGCAATCATCGGCGGTGGTTTGCTAGAAGATTATTTAAAGAAGGATGAGTTGCTAGTTGTGTATGAGCAAATATATGATATTTACCTTGAATATATAGTAGGAGAGCCGCTGAAGGCCGACCTTCACCGAACTGTTAACCGGCTGAAACTTTTTTTTATGAAATTTAGTTTGAAAACATATATGAATAGCTATGATAGCTTGCCTAACGAAAAGTGTGCCAGGCTATATTAAATTTAACTTTATTTTAATCAATAACTAACTCCTCCTTCACCCATATGTTAAAATAAAACGTTGTGCCAAATAGCCATATGTGTAAGTAGGCTTGAGACAAGAAAAAAATTGTATGGGAGAGGGGGGCCTATTCCCCCCGTTTAGCCAGGAGGGGCAGTTTTCTGAAAAATTGACTTATTAAAAAAAAAAAAATTAAAAATCAACGGCTTCATCTACAACAACGTGTTATGACTTTCTGCAAAGCCAAAAACTTAGGCTTTCATTTTGTATTTAAATTTAATTGTTTTAAATAATAGTTTTAGAAAAAATAATTTTCAAACTCAAAATTTTGCAAAAAAAAATGTTAAATTTCTAGTTAATTTTTTCAAAATTTTATGTGATTAAGTACTTATTTTGCATTCAACATTCAATACTGTTAATAATTTTGAATATAAAAAACAGTAACGTAAAAATAAAAAAGTTTTTTTTTTAAGCAAAAAGTGATTTTGGTTTTTTCTTTATTTCTCGACAATGGCAAGGTATTTTTCAATCCGGTTTACTGTGTTCGACTAAAAATTAAAAACAGCATTGAATGTTGAAAACAAAATTAGTACTTAATAACATAAAATTTTGAAAAAATTGGTTCGAAATTTAAGATTTTTTTTTTTTTTTAATTTTAAGTTTGAAAATTAATTTTTCTAAAAATATTATTTAAAACAATTAAATTTAAATACAAAATGAACGCCTAAGTTTTTGGCTTTGCAGAAAGGTATAACACGTTGTTGTAGATGAAGCCGTTGATTTTTAATATTTTTTTAAAAAATAAGCCAATTTTTCAGAAAACTGCCCCTCCTGGCTAAACGGGGGGAATAGGCCCCCCTCTCCCATACAATTTTTTTCTTGTCTCAAGCCTACTTACACATATGGCTATTTGGCACAGCGTTTTATTTTAACATATGGGTGAAGGAGGAGTTAGTTATTGAAAATATAAAGTCAAATTTAATATAGCCTGGCACACTTTTCGTTAGGCAAGCTATCATATTCATATATGTTTTCAAACTAAATTTCATAAAAAAAAGTTTCAGCCGGTTAACAGTTCGGTGAAGGTCGGCCTTCAGCGGCTCTTAGACTAATAGGGCAGAATTGGTCGAGGCAATGGAGAAATCAAAGCCAATGGTGCCGGCTAATGTATTAACAGGTGCTCCGCCCCCTTATTCGTCTACATCATCATCACATTCGGCGATTAGACTGCCGAGGATTGATTTACCCAAATTTGATGGTTCATACACCAACTGGCGTGCGTTTCACGACAGTTTTCAGGCTCTCGTTCATACGAACACGAGTCTGCAAGACATCGACAAGCTGCATTTTTTACAATCTTGTTTGACTGACCATGCCAATCGTTGTAAGCAAAACATTGCTGTTGAATCTGCAAGTTATGAAAAGGCGTTGACGCGAGAAACGGCATCTGATCTCAAAGATCTCTTGTATACAACAAGAGAATGTCTTCTCGCTCTTGAGAATTTGGAGGTTCCGGTTTCTGAATGGTATACCGTGCTGATTTGGTTCTTAGTCCAAAAACTTCCTAGTACGAGCCAAAAATTATGGGAGGAAAAGGAATTACCTAAATTCGATGCATTCACCGAGTTTTTGGAGACTCGATTCCGGACACTGGAAGTTGTCGGCCAACAGGAGCAATCCAAGTCCACGATCCCCAAAGAAGAGTCATCCGTCAACACAAGACCACGTTTTCAACCTTCGATCTCACAGCAACCTCAGCAAACTACGAAGCACTGTCAGAACAATCAGGTTTTTTGCAAATTGTACAACCAATTCAAGCACTCGCTCCGAAAATGTCAGCAATTTTTTGCGATGGACAGTGTAGGACGTTGAGAAGTAGTTCGACGATTCCGTGTTTGTGAGAATTGCCTCATGTATGGACACGCCCTCCAGGACTGCCAGAGTTTGAGCCGGTGTTTTTTCTGTCAACAGAAGCATCACTCGCTCCTACATTTGCATCAGCATAACACCGCAAACACACACACACACACACACACACACACACACACACACACACACACACACACACACACACACACACACACACATATATATATATATATATATATATATACACACACACACACACACACACACACACACACACACACACACACACACACACACACACACACACACACACACACACACACACACACACATACACACACACACACACACACACATAATCAACAACCGTACCAACAACAAACGTTTCAACAACAAACGTTTCAACGACAACCAGTCCAACAACAACCGTTTCAACATCAGCCACAAGCCGGAACATCAGGCCAAGGTATGTCGTCTCAACCGAGAACTACCGGTTCTAACGCATTTCAGGCTTCAGTGAACCCGAATGATCCTGAGTTCCAGCCAGCTGTTCAGCAACAAAGTTTGAACTACCACGCGTCGTATGGTTCTGGTATCCAAAGACACCAAGTGCTTTTAGCAACAGCAGTTATCAAAGCGAAAGCTATGGATGGAAGAATCCGTTTACTACGTGCCTTGATTGACACCGGATCAGAGACATCCTTTATTACGGAATCTGCTGCCCATTTGTTTAAGCTGGAAAAGCGGCGTGTCATTGTTGAGGTATTTGGGTTGGGGTTGGTCAGCAGCGGCACATCGCAGCATACTGTCGAAGTTCATTTCGCTTCGCGTCATTCGACATTTGAAACTGCCACACAGGCATTGGTCTTTAAGTCGCTGACTGGGCATCTTCCGGCCCAACGAGTGGTACCTCACAATTAGAGTCATCTCAAGGGTCTTTCGTTAGCAGATCCCCATCTCTACGAACCTGCTCCAATCGATTTATTGTTCGGAACTGATGTTTGCGCGCAGATACTTCTACCGGAAATCAGAAGGTCTCCAGATGACAACGGACCTATAGCGCAAAATACGCAATTAGGGTGGATCGTGTTAGGGAAAGTTCCAGAGGTTACCGACCTCGGAGCGCAGCTACAGAAGTTTTGGGAGATGGAAGAAACGCCGTTCCAGACACATGAAACCGTAGACAACATGGCTGGAACATGGCTGCGATTGGGATGATCGAATTCCAATTTCCTTGAAGACGGATTGGGAAGCTTTTCAACGAGAACTTCCTCTCATCGAACAACTCCGAATTCCAAGATGGATCCAAAGAAGTCCGACTAACAAGTCAATTCAACTCCACGGATTCTGTGATGCCTCAATGAAAGCCTTCGGTGCAGTGGTCTACATTCGGGTATTGGATATGCAGGACAGAATTCACACCAATCTTCTTTTGTGGAAAACAAAAGAAGCACCAAGTCAACGAACCATCACGCTGCCACGCCTTGAACTCTGTGGTGCTGTTCTTATAGCGCAACTGTTAAGTTACACCAAAGATGTTTTGGCCATCTCCGATGTCAATATCTATGTGTGGACTGACTCAATGATAGCGTTAGCGTGGATTCAGGCTTCACCGGCAAAATGGACCACATTCGTGTCCAATCGCATATCGGAAATACAGCGGTTAGTACAGATTGATTGCTGGGGACATGTCGCAATGCTTTATAACTCAGCCGATCTAGCCTCCCGGGGTGTGTTTCCTGCCGAACTGGAGTCACTGGATGTGTGGTGGAATGGACCCGAATTTCTAGGGAATGGGAATTTGATGTTCCGCATCAACCCACCGGTAATAATGGAATTTTGCGAGGGGGGGGCGTTCAGAGAACTCCCTCCTCCCCTACTGCAGAACAACCACCACTTGACGAGTCTGGTTGTAAGAGATGCTCACAAGCAAACCCTTCATGGAGGAATCCAGCAGATGATAAGTTACATCCGACAAAAATACTGGATAGGACAGATAGACGAAACGTAAAACATCAGCTACATAAATGCACTTCTTGCTACCGGCAAAAGGCATCCGAAATGCAACAACTCATGGGAAGTTTAACAAAACTATGGAGCAAACAAGCTTAATATAACAAAATATTTGTTTATTTTTAAAATTGTCGCATCAACCCAAAACCTGTAATCAAAGATAACGGGTGCTTTCATAAATGCACGGTTGCTTTGTTTACATGCGATCAATTGCAATCATATTAACGTCACACAAAATACTTGCGCATGTGTTTTACGCTGCATTTATGAACACTTTTTTATGATTTGTGTCATGTGTCAAAAGGCACCCAGGGAAATCCTTTTTACTATATACCTGTCTCTTTCATTGAGAAAGAAATTCAGATTGCATGTGAGTGTTTATATTTGCACATTTGCGCTGCAAATATTTGTTTTTTGCTTTTATGAACATCCGACATTTGTCATTTGCATTTATGAAAAATATGCATTCGTCAGACTTTCGCAACAATGCATTTATGAAAGCACCCAACATAACAAGTCAACTTAACACATCACAGAGGAGGTATACCTAGAGTCGCAACTCAGGGCATTTTACTCTCTTTCCACTAAAAAAATTAAATTTGATAAAATCATTGATCTCTATAATACACTGGATAGTGTACAGAAAAAGCACTGATCTCTATTATAACTGGATAGTGGATAGGAGCAAAAAGTTTGACTCCCATAGAAGACTGTTATAAGTGTAAAGGTACCATCCAGGTATAACAGTTATACCAAAATATAACACTTCCCCAACACTATAATAGAGATAGAGATAATATAGATCAGAGATATAGACAAAGGAGATCAGTCACTTTTTTTGTTGAACATCACTTCACTCTGTCTCACTTTTTCGGTTTATATAGAAAGAGATGCACAAGTGTAAGAGTACCATGTCAAAATCAATAGGAGTCAAGAAAAGTGTTATAATTTGTATGGAATCCACTATCCAGTGTATTATAGAGATCAGTGAGAAAAAGTGACTCCATTTGAACATTGTTATAAAGTCGAAAAGGGAAAAATTCGTATAACAGTATAACAAAAATATACGTCAGAGAACCACTGATCTCTATATTACTTATCTCTGAATTTCATTTTTTCTATCTTCTCTGAGAAACAATTTTAATCTCTGGAAGCCTATCTAACTTAGGGATGTCGAAATACAAAAAAGTATCGTATCGATATTTTTTAAAAATATCAATATCGGTTTTGATATTTTATTAAAAAAATCGATATATCGGTAAAATATGAGAAGAAAATAATTTTGCCTATTTTAATTATTACTTTTATCATTTCTTTTCATTTCCTCCCAACCTTAAGCTTTACATTTGTTTGTTTAGGCATGTTGCTCACAATGCTCGGTGTCTTTTTTCCGAGCGCGTCGGTTCGACTCTAACAAGTAACAAAACTTTGTTGCTCTGAACACTCTGAATGAAAAAAAAACACAATTTTGAGTTTGGCAGTTCAGGCTCTGTTCAGTTGTAAAAAACAAAAACGCCTTAAGATAGGCAACCAAGCTGTCAAAATGGATTCGCATTTTGCGTACGAGCTGAAAAACTTGTGAACTATGAACGTATGCTTGTATGGTGTGAATGATGCGAGAGAGCAAATTGTTGAGAATGTTTTGTGTGCAAATGGTGCGACAAATCACTTGTGTTTTCAAATAATTGATGTTTCATGATCTCAGATTTATTTACGTACACTAATTGAGTGTAGTGTGTGGTATTTCTTTTGAAGGTTTTTCTTAGGCCGTGTGCGAATTCAGTTAAATTTTGACATTTCGCATTGAATAAAATGTGTTAAAATTAGAATAGCTGCTGAACAGGTTAAAATGACAGTAGGGGTTAAAAATTCATCCATTTTTAACCACAATTCATTCAATTCGCACACGGAATTAATCATTCTTCCAATTCAATAATCAATTCATCCAATTCGCACATGGCCTTAATCATAAAAAATATCGATTTTTTATACCTTTTCGATACTCGGATTTTTATATCGATACATCGATATATCGAAAAATTAAATATCGATAAAAAATATCAACACATCGTCATCATTAGTTAGCCCTGTTAGACGTCACAAAGTCGAAAAGGGCACTGATCTCTATTATGTATGTGTATTATAGAGATCAGTGGAAAAGGGGCACTGACACTGATCTCTATAATACACTGGATAGTGTATTCATACAGAAAAAGTGACTCCATTTGATCATTGTTATAAAGTCGAAAAGGGAAAAATTCGTATAACAGTATAACAAAAATATACGTCAAAGAACCACTGATCTCTATATTACTTATCTCTGAATTTCATTTTTTCTATCTTCTCTGAGAAACAACTTTAATCTCTGGAAGCCTATCTAACATAGGGATGTCGAAATACAGGAAAGTATCGTATCGATATTTTTTTTAAATATCAATATCGGTTTTGATATTTTATTAAAAAAATATCGATATATCGGTAAAATATGACAAGGAAATAATTTTGCCTATTTTAATTATTACTTTTATCATTTCTTTTCATTTCCCCCCAACCTTAAGCTTTACATTTGTTTGTTTAGGCATGTTGCTCGGTGTCTTTTTTCCGAGCGCGTCGTCGGTTCGACTCTGAACAATCAGAATCAGTGCTTTAAACTAAAAAAGTAACAAAACTTTGTTGCTCTGAACACTCTGAATGAAAAAAAAAACACAATTTTGAGTTTGGCAGTTCAGGCTCTGTTCAGTTGTAAAAAACAAAAACGCCTTAAGATAGGAAACCAAGCTGTCAAAATGGATTCGTATTTTGCGTACGAGCTTAAAAACTTGTGAACTATGAACGTATGCTTGTATGGTATGAATGATGCGAGAGAGCAAATTGTTGAGAATGTTTTGTGTGCAAATGGTGCGACAAATCACTTGTGTTTTCAAATAATTGATGTTTCATGATCTCAGATTTATTTACGTACACTAATGTGTATTTACGTAATGTGTTAAAATTAGAATAGCTGCTGAGCAGGTTAAAATATGACAGTAGGGGTTAAAAATTCACCCATTTTTAACCACAATTCATCCAATTCGCACACGGCCTTAATCATTCATCCAATTCAATAATCAATTCATCCAATTCGCACATGGCCTTAGGCCGTGTGCGAATTGGATGAATTGTGGTTAAAAAATAAAAATGGATGAATTTTTAACCACTACTGTCATATTTTAACCTGCTCAGCAGCTAGTCAAATAATGCGAAGTGTCAAAATTTAACCAAACGTCAATTTTTAACCCATTTTTAACTGAATTCGCACACGGCCTTAATCATAAAAAATATCGATTTTTTATACCTTTTCGATACTCGGATTTTTGTATCGATACATCGATATATCGAAAAATTAAATATCGATAAAAAATATCAACACATCGACATCATTAGTTAGACCTGTTAGACGTCAAAAAGTCGAAAAGGGGCACTGACTGTCATCTTCAAATGGAGTCAAAAAAACTGTTATACTTTGTAGGTAATACACTATCCAGTGTAATATAGAGATCAGTGGGCACTGACCACTGATCTCTGTAATATAGAGATCAGTGGCACTGACTTTCATCTTCAAATGGAGTCAAAAAAACTTTTATACTTTGTAGGTAATACACTATCCAGTGTAAAAAAGAGATCAGTGGATAAAATATACTACCCAGTGCAAATGTAGGTATAAGTTTTTCAATGCATTTCAAATGGAAGGCCAAACCAATACATTTGCAATGGGTAGTACTGTGTGCTGGGCTCAATAAGGTGAAAAGCCTGGGCTCAATTTAAAAAGCCTGCGCTCAAAATTTAAAAATAAGAGTCAGTTAAATTCAAAAAATTCCTAAATCAAATATCAAATAATCAAAAGAACAAAAGATTTAAGGAATCATGTCGAAGGTAAGCTCGCTCAGCATTTTCCTTGATTTCTAACTCATTGATTTCATTCATAGGTTTGTTGTTTTGCAATTCTGCAATATTTGATTGCTTTGTCTTTTCGATGTAATTCTGAAGACATTCCCTCCTTGTTGGCTGGTATTACGAAAGACTGAAAGAGCTACATTAGGTTCTTACGCAATACCATGGAAATGTCCAGGCTTCCTCGTGACAGGCAACTAATCTTAAAAGTACAATCTTTGACATCGTGCTCATGCTGCTCGAGGACAATCTGGACGATCGTCAAAGAAGAGAAAAGGTTCAGCCATGACTTTTTGAAATCGCCTGCTGCTCTGCAAACAGCTTCCGTACGAAATCAAAACCCGACTCTAGGAAGATGCCTAGGGTTAGCAAAGACGACTGCAGGAAGCTAAGCAAATGAAGAATTTGCGCCCTCCAGGAGTGAGTTTGACTTCTTTACTCCATTTAAGTTTTCCTTAATTGCGGGTTTTATGCTTTCAGACAATTTGCGAACTCAACGGAAGCCAGAAATCCATCCAATACACGATCATGTAAGAAGAGCATTTGGCAAAGTTGTTGCTCCCAAAAAACGCAAAAACAAGCCGAAAACCAAGCAGAAGAAGGCCCACGTCAAGGACATTGAAAACTTCATACCCTACCAATCTGCAGACAAAGCTACCGAAGTCGGTCTAGCCATCAATTTCTTCGAACATCAGGCGATGAATGCCGAATTCAGTGTTGTTGAACATTCCTCAGTTGCCGAGATCAAACACCGACCCGGTCTTAAAAAATGGGATGGTATCAAGGAGAAAAGTTGAAGGTGGAAGTGTCATCACAATAAGATCATTTAATGATCTGTATTTAATTAAGCGCTTTTGCACTTTTTTCTTGTAAGTTGTTATATCTCTGTTTCTTAATATGAATTTTGAAGATCTTATTGATATTGATATTTCCATGTCCAATTCATTTTCAAATGTTGAGAATGTTTTAATAAACAAGTCTTTTTGCGATGAGAAACTTTTTTTTATTCATCGAAATGTAAGAAGTTTGAGAGAAAATTTTGGGGCTTTCGCTTCTCACCTGGAAGCTTTTGCTTGTTTACCTGATTTTATATTTGTGTCTGAGATTTGGATTTTTAACTACGAGATAAATGATTATTGTTTACCAGGATTTAATTTTTTCATAAACTCTAAAGAAAATTATGCTGCAGGTGGAGTGGGTTGCTTTGTGAAGGAAGAATACAGTTGTTCTGCTACTAAGGTTGATTTCTTGAGTGCTGATGTATTGAGAATATCATTTGATCACAATAATGTAAATTATGTTATTATGTGTTTTTATAGATTTCATAATTATAATTCATTCATATTTGTGGAGGAATTTTCAAATTTACTTGACTCAGAAAAAAATAAAAATCTTATTATTCTTGGCGATTTCAATATTAATACTTTAGAAAATAATACCATTGCTTGCAAGTAGGTACTTGGATTTGTTGTCTTCGCATGGGTTAGTATCTTTCATAAACGAACCAACAAGAAATGGTTCAGGTACATGTTTAGATCATATTCATGGGAGATTTTCCAATATTTCTATGGATTTGTGTGAAAAATGTGTGTTTGATCTTAAAATAACCGATCATTCTATGACTGGTCTGCTAATTAACTTACAAAATACTAAATTAAAGAAAAATTATGAAACAAATAGCTTTAGAAGTAGAATTGACTTAGTTAAACTGAAGTATCTGCTATGTATAGAATCATGGAATGAAGTCTATGAAGTAGAAGATGCATCTAGGTCTTACGATAACTTTATCAAAATATTGTAATATTCGGCTTGGTCCAACAATTAAAACTTATTCACTTTTTAAATAAAACACAAATTCTCTTTATTCAAATCACTCACAAACTTATTTATTCAACACTTTCAATTATAACTTTTCAAACACAGTGTACTTTTCTTTATCGCAGTTCACAATCAATTAATTTGTTTCGCCGCCAAACGGCTATTTATATAACAAAAATGATGGGTTCTAGAAACTACTATGGAGAATCTGAATGTTCCAGAAGCTCTCCACTTACAAATAAAAATACTGGGATTACTTTTTGTAGGGGCTAACGTTCTTAATGCTAAACAAAGAGTTTCTCTCAATCACTAGGTATTGCCCCCATTGAATAAGAAGTACAGGAAGGGGTCTTATGAAAAAGAAGTGAAGCATTTTTCTAAGTAGTGTGAGTTTCACAAACACAAACGCATTACAACAGGGCTGGTCTGCAGTTGAATGGTTAATCCCAGTGGCGCCAAGCGAAATATGATTGAATCAAGATTATATCGATTGTGCTTCAATTTTATTTTTCAATATCAATTCTTTTCTTGGACTACATGGTGTTTTAACGTTCAAGGTGTACATGCACGATTTTTATTATTTTTTTTTTTTAAATTTTTCGTTACATTTTCTTCATTTTTCATCCTTAATTCATCATTTTTATTGTCCTTTTTGGTGTCGTATTCGAAAGCGCATTCTATGAACAACTTGATCAAGTGTTAAAAAGCACAAGAAATTGTGTAGCGCCTAACGATCACCAACAAAAATAAATGCGCCCCTGAACTCGAGTTTTTGTTTTTTTGACAGATGAAACTACAAAACAACATTTGACCAATCACAGCTCAGCAAAATGACAGCACATGCCCAGTTTGACAGATGCTGTCCCAGTATTTTGACAGATGGTGTCCCAGTATTTTACATCATCCGAAATTTTTGTTGCTTCACTCACGTACTTAGCTTACACCGCTTCCTGTACTTCTTATTCAATGATTGGCCCTCACAAGTGTTGACTACCACAATTAAACGATATCAGAGTTATAGAGATAAGGAGTAAGTAAAGAGAGTAAGAAAAGTGTGTACATTAAATATAGAAAGAGATACAGAGCGTAAGAGATAATAAAGTATACACATTAGACATTACAATAGAAGGAGATACAGAGCGTATGAGATAAATAAAGTGTATACACATTACATTGCCTCCTAGTTAGAATTGATCGTCCCGAACAAATCCATCATCTTCATCACCACTGTAGCGATGTAGTCGGTCGCGATGTACGACTTTAAGTTTACCTCTGACTCCTTTTTGTATCCGATACACGACGTCGTTGATTTTGCTAATCACTGTATATGGACCTTCCCAGTCACGTTGAAGTTTCGGTGACAACCCTTTTTGTCGATGGGGATTGTAAAGCCACACTCGATCTCCTGCTTCGAACTCTGTTGTTGTCGCTCGTATATCGTAGCGTGTCTTCATTCGGTCACTGAACATCTTCATTTTTGACCTGGTATCGTCGTGGATCTGAAGGAGTCTTTCTCTGACGTCATCCAAGTAGACATCCTCGGCTTGCGGTTCCGACGTGGGACATCCAAACTTGCAAAGATGTTCCTTAAGGGTTCGGTTGAACCGTTCGACCATGCCATCAGATTGTGGGTGGAGTGGTGTTGTTCTTGTCTTCTTGATGTGAAGAAGCCCACAAACTTCCTGGAATATGTTTGATTCAAAGTTCCTTCCCTGGTCGGAATGCAGTTCTAATGGAACACCGAATCTGCTCACCCAGTTGAACACAATTTGGTCTGCGACTGTTTTGGCTTCTTGATTCGGTATGGCGTATGCTTCAGGCCACTTGCTGAAGTAATCCATGACGACCAGTATATAACGATTTCCATTATTTGTTTCCGGAAATGGACCCGCCACGTCTATTGCAATCCTTTCAAAGGGTGATCCGACATTATACTGCTGCATTTGGCTGTGATTCTTTTTGTTTGGGCCTTTGGTGGCAGCACAGGTATCACATTTTCGGCACCACTTCTCGACATCCTCCCTTGCATGTAGCCAATAGAATCGTTGTCGAACCTTTTCTAGCGTGTTGTTTACTCCTAGATGGCCTCCCGAAACTCCATCATGCATCTCTCGCAGAACGTCCATAATCTTCGATCTCGGTAAGACTAACTGCATTACATAGGACTTTCCCACTTACGTCGAAGGACACCCTCTTGGACATGCAACGAGTCCCACTGCGCCCAATAGGCCTTCAGAGCCGGACTTCTGTCGGAGATATCAGCCCATTCTGGGTTTTCCTGGTGTTCCTTGCATGCGAGGATGGGTTCAATATCTGGGTCCTCTTGTTGGGCCTTCCTCAGCTCGTCGTTGCTCCAGCCGTGAATGGGATCGGTTCTGGTTCGTTGGACAGTAGCCACTTCTTTTTCTTCTTGGCGTCTGCAATGCTTACAGTCTTGCTTACATGGTCTTCGAGACAGTGCATCAGCATTTGAGTGAACCTTCCCCTTCCGATGTTGAATTTCATAATCGTACGTTTGCAGCCTCTCAATCCATCTCGCCACTTGACCCTCTGGATTCTTGAAATTCAAAAGCCAGTTTAGTGCTCCATGGTCGGTTCGGAGAAGAAACTTCTGTCCATAGAGATACTTATGGAAGTGCTTTGTTGCCAAAATCAGTGCAAGAAGTTCTCTTCTGGTCACACAATAGTTTCTTTCTGACTTCGAGAGTACCTTGCTGTAATAGGCAATTACCTTTTCTTCACCATTATGTACTAGTGATAGTACGGCACCAATCCCGACATTGCTGGCATCAGCGTCAATGATGAACGGTTTTCCGGGAGTCGGATAGGTCAGCACTGGTGTATTACACAAGCGTTGCTTGAGCTCTTGAAAGCTGCGCTCGCACTCACCTGACCATTTAAACTGCTTTCCCTTTTCCGTTAGCTGATGTAGACTTTTGGCGATCTCAGCAAAATTCTTGACAAAGCGCCTATAATAGGTGGCTAGACCCAGAAATCTTCGGAGTTGATGTTTGTCCTGTGGTGTTGGCCAATTCTTCACGGTGTCAATCTTATCAGGATCTGTCTTTACTCCTTGGGATGAGATGATATGTCCCAGGTATTTCACTTCGGTTTTGAAGAGTGAACACTTTTCTGGATTGAGCTTGAGGTGGGCTTCTCGAAGTCTTTGAAACACTGCTCTCAGATTTGTAAAATGTTCATCAAATGTTTTCCCGTATACGATAACGTCATCCAAATAGACCAGGCAAGACTTCCATGTGAGTCCTTGCAGGACGCATTCCATAAAGCGCTCAAAAGTCGCTGGAGCATTGCACAGTCCAAAAGGCATCACTTTGAACTGCCACAATCCGTTTCCTGTCGAGAACGCTGTCTTCTCTTTGTCTTCAGGATGGATTTCTACTTGCCAGTATCCACTTTTCAGGTCCAACGTTGAGAACCATTGTGCTCCTTCCATTGCGTCCAGAGTATCACTGATCCTAGGCAGAGGGTAGCTATCCTTCTTGGTCACATCATTCAACCTTCGATAGTCTACGCAAAAGCGGGTTGATCCGTCTTTCTTCTTTACCAGGACCACTGGAGACGCCCAAGGGCTTTTAGAGTTTTCGATCAGACCCTCTTCTTTCATGGTGGTTATCAGTTCTTCAACCTCACCTTGTTTGGCTAGTGGAAGGCGTCTTGCAGGTTGACGGATCGGCTTTGCATCCCCGGTGTTGATTCGATGTTGAACCAGTTGTGTTCTGCCATATTTCCCTTGCGATGACGAAAAGATGTCTGCAAATTCTTCGAGGAGACCTTCTGCAGTTCTTCGTTGTGGGTGGCCAAGATAAGATGACTTGAGAATGTTCGTCTTTATGGAGTTCACCACTTCGGACTTCAAGGTATGCCTTGGCTCTTCTTCGTTGATTCTTGTTATCGCTGATACAGATTCGCATTGTCCGACTTCAGTAGTGTATATTCGTAACTCCCACTCCAAATCGGCACCAACCTTGGCACGGTGGTACCGTCCCAATTGGGATTTCTACCAAGTTTCAATTTTGATGCTAATTGGGAATAATTGATTGATGATTGATTTCTAGCACCATTTGTGTTTTCATTGGAATATTGGTAGTGGGATTTGTTGTGAGATACACTTTTCTAGTTTGATATCGTTGGGTTGTGCTTGGTACCGTTCGTATTTCTAGTTCAAAAATTTAATTCTTGTTGGAATCGGCCTGATTTGGTTGGTTAGCTCCTACTCCATCCAATTCAAAATCCATGTCACTCCCAGGACAGCGGCACTTCCCAATTGGAATTCTTGCCAAGTTTCCAGTTTAATTTAATAAAAATTAAATTCTTGTTGGAATCGTGCTGATTTGGTTGGGTAGCTCCTACTCCATCCAACTCAAAATCCATGTCACTCCCAGGACACCGGCAACATATAGTTGGGTAATTTCTGGCACAACATTCGCACCTGTATGGCATGCAATATAAAATTGATTTCTAAACGAAACTCGCATTCCAAAATACTTACTTCTGTGGGTTGTGCTGGTTAGAATTGTGTACAATGCAAGAGAATGTCAGAAAACAAAGAACCCATTAAGTAAAAAAATACAAGTTTTTCTTCTTTCTTTTTTTTATTAAAAACATATTTTCTTTGCTTACATCAGGTTTACAACTATTTTTTTATCGTTATGTGTAAATATTATTTTATTTTATTCTCAAACTATTCTGGTTACAACTTGTTCAAGTGGATTATAGTCAATAATTCTATCATGAAGCATAAGACAGTAAGCTGAAGTATTTGCTGGAATTTGTTTTGAAGTTCTCATTTCCAAACGTATATCTATGGGTCCTGTTTTCATAGTTTCATTTTGATGCCTGCAGTCCACCACGAAAACTGGAGCATGTGATTTAAATAATTCCCAGGAAAGAAGAGGTTCAGTGATGGTTTTATTATAGTAGGTTTTTTGAAAGTCGGTGTACATTTTGTAAAACAGGCTATATCTATTTTTTTTCAAAAGAAACATTGAAATCTTCATGTGGATAAACATCAGAGTTTAAATAAACTTTTAAGTCTGTGAGACTACAGTGATCAAATTTTGTAGGATCAGCAGTCAGATTTTTATTTTTCCCAGTTTGTAGAGCAAGAACAATGTATCGAGGTTTTTCTATTTGTGTTGTTGTCTTGACATTCCAGATATGATGATCAGAACATGGCAGCATGGGATATTCATAAAGATCCCAGTTTCGGAAAGCAATTTTCATAGAGCTGCTTTTATTTATAGATTTATATAAGTTTAATTTCATGGAATCTGATAAGGTTACGTGGGGTACTTTCCATTGTATTTTTTGAATGTTA
Organism: Sphaerophoria taeniata; assembly: GCA_943590905.1. Taxonomy (NCBI): domain Eukaryota; kingdom Metazoa; phylum Arthropoda; class Insecta; order Diptera; family Syrphidae; genus Sphaerophoria; species Sphaerophoria taeniata. The sequence goes on along the minus strand of OX016541.1, from coordinate 89,196,719 downwards.
ATTTGTACTTTTTCATCGGTCGAAGAGATCAATGCGTTTTCATCCACTCTTGCACTAGTGATAATAAGATCATGTCGAGCATTTGGAATGATTTTTTTATAATCTTCAGCGAATCCTAAAAGTTTGTTCAACGGGATACAATAATTAAAATGAAATGGTTTCAAATTAATAGGTGAGTCAGGAGACCAGGATGCGTTTAATAGCAAAGCACTCTCATTTTTAGTCAAAGATAAATAGTTTTTGATCGTTGATGTTATTCCGACATTTCGATTGTAGTCGATTTCCTTGCCATTCAGTTCATAGCGAATTTCATCAAAGAGAAAAGCCATAGCATTGTTTACAAGTTTTGTATTGACTATTTCTTTTACATCAGCTGTCGATAATGATCCTTCAATATATAAAAAACTTTCCGAAGGTAGAACATTAAGATTTTGATGTTGTATACAAATCTGAATGATGTCATTTCGTTCAAAATTGTTTTGATATGGTGAATAAGTATGATACTCATATTTAGAAATGCTTTCATTTATCTCGGGATCTTGAAAAATGTTTAACATTATTTACGATTTCTTTTTTAATTTAAGACCTATTGACAACAAAAAGTCCTGATTATGTTTGGTAAGGCAATGTGTTACCGCAGCTGCGTTCGAAGCTTGATTGACGATTGATTTATTATTAACAATGTTTTTATAAGATATTGAGTTGTCAATGGTTTCATACACAATCATTTTTCTGGTTGTAAATGTAAGCGGACCGTTATGTTTTCACCTCTAAAATTAATATCGTTACCGTCTTGATCGCAGAGCTTAAGACACAATGATGTTATTCGTTTGACGTTCACAGGTAAATAAATAACATTGCTTGGAACTTCTATGATTTTATAGCCAGGACTTACTTTAACAGAGAATTCATGTAAAATATGCGCCGGTTGGTTATTAATGTACGTTCCATCTATGATATTACATTCAATGCGTATTGTATTAACTCTATTTATGTTAACATAGAGATCTGATTCATGAAGCAAGTTTGAAGTCAACAACTTCTTACTAAACCCTAAAAGCGAACCAATAGAATTTGGATTTGAAAAGTCAATATCTTCTGAACAGATAATTTCACATTTCAGAGTGTTGTTGTTTGCCTTGATTTTTATTTCAGTTTTCCTTATTTGGTTTTTCTTTTTTTTATTTATTTCATTAATTCTCTTTTGTATGAAATTGTTAATATCTTCAATTTCATATGAACCAATAGGAAAAGAAATAACACTATCACCGATACATAACATATTATTACTCTCATCCACATTTGGAATTGAATTATATGTTTGGAAATCTATAAGTCCACATACATAATTAGATTTAAGCACTATTGGTGGAAAATACTGAGCGTTAAGAGTTGACTCATTCCCACTTAAAGCAAGTGTTAACGACATGTTGATTAAAAGACAAATGACACATTTTTCATTTTTACACATCATTTTATTTATATTTGTTAACATTATTATAGTATTAAACATTTTAGTTTTTTGTTGTTTTTTTTTTCTTTCAAATATATTATATTATTATTTTATTACAATATACATTACATTATATTGCATTATTATTTGTAGTATAATATAAAACATTCTTTTTTTTCAAATTTATTTTAATCTAATTTATATTTCTGTTTTTATATAAATATATCATTACATGTATGTATATGTTTTATTCTAAAGGTAAGGGTTCATTATCATTGGGTATATTTTTATGTCCCCACGCAAGCGTGCTGATGTTATCTGCACATATAAATCTTTTTGTGTCCTTAAAAGTTAGAGCCAACTTGTTTAAATTTTGGGTGTAAATTGTATGTAATTTGCTCCTAAAAGTTAACATATTTTCATATCTTTCAATTTTATCAAATAGACATCTTTTATAATCATCTATTCTTAATCGTTTGGTGACAGATCTTTTGACTCCTTTCGCCTTCTGGACAGATTTTGCATTTTGTACAGTGAACGAGTACATTTTAGCTCTCAAACCAACAAATTCCAACATTTTATTCCCACAGGTTTCGTCTTTAAACATACCTAAGACTTTGTTATTTAACCTAGGAATATTATGTTGGTTATTGGGATCAAAGTCATATGTATCAAACCTTGATGGTATATCATCCAAAATATCAGAATAAAAGTCTTCTGTTTTGACATTGTAAATAAAGGAGCCAGTATCCATATAATTAAGAAGAACATTTTCATGATATTTTGGTTTGATGTAGTCATAGTGGAATTCATACATAAGAATTTTTGAGAGCTCAAGTACTATGAAACCGAGATAGATCGGTTTGTTCAATGTAATGTTGCATTTACTCATTTGTATAGCCAACAGTGGGATAGATCCTTCATCATCCTCATGGGCAAATTGTAAGGAACTATGGAAGTTTGGTCTCGCAATCCAACCTCTAGCACCCAATGATTGTCTTTTATTTTCCCATCGTGTAACAATTTTAACATCAGTACGTTTCTCAATATTTTCCATTGTTTTACCATAAAGAGAAAGATTCATTAACTTGAAAAACCTTTTCTGGAAATCAGTTTTAGCTTTCTTTCTAAGTTCAGTATTAAGGGAAATATATTGTTCCAACCATTTTGATTGTTTAAATTTAATCACACGATGGACTTTTTTTAAAATCAAACCATGTTTCAGAGCTTGCTTTAAACTCTCAAGGTGAATAACATAGTTCCGTTTTGGTAAGAAACTTGCTACCAATTTCTTGAATTTAGAGCCTGGCGTTACCATATTTTCTGGGCAAAAAGGCAAATCGTTATGAATATCATGCAGATGTTCGGGATATTCTAGATCAACTTCTAAAACATATCCAACATAAATATCATTAAGACTTTCTATGTATGCCAGAGAAAAATTAAGTGGGTTCTACCATTCAAAATCTCCACAAGGAAGATTCTGAGACATTTCCCAGCCATATAAATTATTGGCATCTAAATAAACCAAGTATGAGGATGGTTTTTCAGAGTCATAGGACTCAATAAATTTATTATTGGCTCTGGAATATCTATGACTGCATTGGGTAAGGCCGCCTCTTATCCCTTTTTGAAAGAAATTATACATTTCAATGTCAGTCAAGAGTTCCAGTTCCACTTTTGTCACTTTTAACATAGCATCCCAAGATAAACCAGGAGCTGTATAGTAGTGACAAGGATCTAAACAGTATCTATGCTTACAAACTTTTCTGAAATTTTCAAATATATCAGCTAACAACAAAACATCACTTTTTAGGTATATTTCCATATAATTTTTAAGAATACGGCAGTTAAAATGATTCCATATGCTTATGGCCAACTGATAATCTTCAGTGGAACATTCCTCATTCGTGAGTTTGTTGAAAAACTTCACTCTTTCAGGAAGACATGGTTCAGACATTTTTTGCCAAGAATCCAAAAAATCATATGGAAATACACCTTTTCTCTTTACTAATTCCAGACTTTGCTCTGTTTCAAAGCATTTTCTGGTTAAAATAAAGTCTGAATGAACTAAATTTCTAGCTAAACTATCTATGCTATCACCCATAAAGCGAAAAGAGTCTAAAAATCTAAGTTCTATAGAACGTTTTTCATCAATATAGATTTTCTTTGAAAAAGAAATATATTTTTCTTTGTTCAAAGGTATCACTTTGATTTCACCATCGATTTCTCGAAGCGATTTGAAGAATAGATGTGCATCATAACCAGATAAATTATGAAACAAAATGGGAAAGAAAGTTGGCATCTTATATTTAATGTTGCAAAGATTATGGGCTGCCCCCCTATATTCACCTGTTAAGTGACAATGATCCCTTACCTTCATCTCTCCAATATCGAATTTGTTGGCGCATATTGTGCACATTGTTGCCTTCTCAAAACAAAGCGCCTGCATTTCTGTGAGAGGTTTCATCGGTGTCACGCTTCTAATGTGCTTGCTATATTTGTCCATCGTGTCTTCAACTAAACTGTGAATGAATTCGCTAGCACAGTTTTCTCCTATAAAGAAAAGAAAAAAATTTATGTATAAGAATTTTGTTTGACAGAAAATAAGTTATTAAATAATACCTATGAAAGTCCGCATTACATCTTCGGTTTCATCGAAAGAACATTTCATGTAGTATGAGAATGCACATGGAACGTGTTCTTGAAGGATTGTTGTTGAAGACGTTGATGGGTCCGGTAAACAGGTTTCAACTGGTTTAAGAATGCATTCAAAATCTGCATATGTAACAAATGGAACCATCATTTGTTTATCATAATTTGCAAATTTTATAATCTTTTTATCCTCAGCTGGCATTTTTGTTACCATTTTTTTACACTCGCCCTTGTGTTTATCAAATGAGAGGTCATTGTAAAAATGCTGCAAACAAGTATTGCAGAACAGTAATTTTCTCATTGAACTTTCCAATACTTCACTTGTGATCAACCGACTTATATGCTTTATCCACATAAAGTGCGTAACTTCGCCTTTCATGTGGAATAAAAGATTAACATGAATGCGTTTTTCTTGCATTGTCATGTAATATGGACCCTCAATTTGAGGTTTTTCTCCCTCAGAAAATCCAAAAACATTGATGCTTATATTATTTTTAGATTCAAATGTTTTGATTTCCGGTAATTCAAGGGGAAATGAGAGCCCAGTGAAATCCAGTATGATATTTTCCATGGCAATTATATCTCTGGATATATCTGACACTTGGAAGTAGGAAGATGTTCTCTCTGCATGTGTCTCAATCCTTGGATGAACAGCAGAAATAACTGCCCATTTAAAACAATATTCATCTTTGTTTTCAATATTGAGAATGGCTCTCTTGTCCACAATTTTTTTTGGCAAAGATAAATAACTTGAACCACTCAATGGCTGGTATTTGTTGACGTTGATTTCCACTGATTTTATTCTTATCAGTGCACTATCCTTTTCTTGGAATTCATCCATTTTCATGAGGATAGTCTCAAACATTTCCTCGAGAATGGGATTTATTTCTACTTCCAGGAAAACTGCTTTCATTTCCGCAGCCATTGATTTTAATTCGATCACCATTTCCTCACCACTTATTTTTACATACTCCGCAAAAAGTTCCAAGTTGAATTTTAAGGAGTTATGCTCATTTATTTTTTGGTGAAGAATTTCATGAATCATTGCTTTGTTGTCATTCAAAAATACTTTTGGATCCAGTTCATGTTCATTTTTATTTTGAACGGAAAGGGAAATTATGCGATTTTTAAATGAATTCCTTATTTCCATCACGTTTTCCTTATAAAGTGTGAACTTTGGCTTTGTGAGCATTTTTCCGAACATGTTGCGTCCATTTGTTTTTGGGTATTTGTTCCTTGCAAAATGTACAAGTCACCAAACTTTCGTTATTTATCTTTGTAACAATTGCTGCTGCAGAAGTAGATGGTTGATCGTCTATTTTTGAAGCTGCTGATATAATTGATGGACGTTCTTGTTGCTGTTCCTTATGTTGTTGAAGTTCGCGTATTTGTAATTGAAGTGCTTCAATTAATTTTTGTTGTTGTTGTACTTGCATTTCAAGTTGACCTTGTCCTGGTATTTGTTGATTTTGATGATGTTGTGGTTGTTGTTCTTGTTGTAGTTGTTGTTTTTGGTTCAATGGATGTTCCTGTCCATTTTGATGCTTCTTTGCGCATTGAATCAAATGCGCCTTTTGAATTGTTTGGGATTCAAACATCTCTCCACAGAGACGACAATATCCCGACAAGTTTAAATGCACAGTTTGTATGTGACGATTTAACACACCGACAGTCGAAAACATTTTTTTGCAAAAAGCACAAGACTTTGTGTTATTCATGATTATAATTGTTTTTTTGTAACTGTGTAAAACAAAAGTAATAATTTGTAAATAGGTTTTAGTTCTTAGTTAGTTTTTGAAACTTTTTTTTTCACACTTAAAATGTCACAAGACCTCCTTTTGAATTGAAAACAAAATTCAAACTGAGTTTAAAAGAAACATAGTCTTACGTATTTATCTTTTTTTTTGGGGAACGTCACTTTATGTTCTTAACCTCGTTCACAACGTGGTTTGGGTTTTTATATTATGTTCTTAACATCGTTCACAACGTGGTTTGGGTTTTTATATTATGTTCTTAACATCGTTCACAACGTGGTTTGGGTTTTAATTATGTTCTAAGCCTCGCTCATAACATGTATTGGGTCTATGTAAATATTATAGGTTCCCACATTGTAGGTATTTGATTAAGTATCATTTGTAAGGATAAACATGATTCAATTTTTTTAAATTATCAAACCTTTCAAGGGTAATAAAAAAACAATCCAAGAAAGGTACACTGAACAATTACGTTTATGATAGAAAAAATGTATCTATGCTCCTCCTTAACATGTTAATTTATAGGAATAACAAATAGGATCGTAGGATCAACACGTAAGGATCCTAGATTGTATGTATTTGATAGGATCAACACGTAGGGATCCCACATTGTAGGTATTTGATTAAGTATCATTTGAAAGGATAAACATGTTTCAATTTTTTAAAATTATCAAACCTTTCAAGGTTAATAAAAAAAAGGTAAACTGAACAATTACGTTTACGATAAAAATGTATCTGCGCGCCTCCTTAAGATGTTAATTTATAGGAATAACAAATAAAACACTCAGAAAATTCGTTTTGAATTTTTCTCGTAGGATCAACACGTAAGGATCCCAGATTGTATGTATTTGATAGGATCAACACGTAGGGATCCCACATTGCAGGTATTTGATTAAGTATCATTTGTAAGGATAAACATGATTCATTTTTTGTTTTTGTTTTTTAATTATCAACTTCCTTTCAACTTCAAGGGTAATAAAAAAAAAAAAAAGGTACACTGAACATTTACGCTTATGATAACAAATGTGTGTATGCGCCTCCTTAACATGTTAATTCGTATGAATAACAAATAAAACACTCAGAAATTTCGTTTTGACTTAATATTATTTTCCTGAATGAACATGAAAAATATTCCAAATATTCTTCAGGTTTTATATATATTTTGTGTGGGGATCTGGGATACTTCTACTAGGGCTTCTATAAAAGGACTTTTCGTTGTTACCAACGAGCACAGTCGATTACGAGCACTAACAACATAACATCATGTATTTTGAAGAGGAGGAGTATTCCATTTTTAAACTAGATGATTTCGCTGTAAGAGAAGCAAACTCGCTTAACTCGCTTAACGAAATTAACAATTATAAACCATCAAAAAAAATATCTCAGCTTAATGCAGATATTAAGTACAATATTTTTGCTCTACGAAAAGTTAAAACGCCTTGGGGGGATCGCATTGTCGCAGATCTTGGAGAGTTCACAGTAAGTAAAAAATAAATTTCATTTTTCTTTATTTAAAGTGACTTTTAATTTCTTTATTCCTACAGACTTTTCTACCTCAGAGATATTCGAAACTCTCAGTAAGCAGAGATTGTAAGACAAATCGGTTCCACCTATGAATTAAAATTTATGAAAATGAAGTAATAATCCATTTCAAATAAAAAAAAAAACAAAAAAAATATATTTATAAATAAACAAACAATAAATACATAGTTAAAAAAAAAACAAATTCTTTCTATTATTCGTTTTAACCGTGTTACCGCTTCATAAATTCTTAAACTTTATTTCTTTTATTTTCTTTTCTCCTTTTTGTATTATTAATCTTAATTGCTTTATTATTCATCAAAATATTTTTTTAATCATAATATGTATTGAAATGTAAACGAAGTTTCAATGAGCGCATTGCATTTGAACCTTTATCGCATTGCATTTGAACCTTCGGTATGAATTTGACATAAAATGAATTTGACGTAAAATGAATTTCACTTAAAATGAATTAAAAGATAAGTTTGCTGCAGTTGGCAGGAAATTCAAAAGCACATTGTCGATTCAGAGCCCGCCAAGATTGGATGGCAAAAATACTTTATTAAAACCGCATTAAAAAGTATATAAAAGTATATCTTCTTTTGTTTTAATCAGCCATCCAAGCTTCCGACAACAATTTTTTAATAAAGCATTTACTGTGAATCACGCATCAGCCGTCTATCAATTCAATTACAAGACAGTAGATTCACAAATTCCTTTTCTCTGATGTCAAAAGGGCGAACCACGAGGGCCCGCTCAAAAAAGACTATGCCTGTGCAGAGAACACCATCATCAAGTCCACCGAAACAGCAGCCACAGCGGCAAACGCCAGCAGGAGATGCTGCAATTTCCAAAGAACCTGAAATGTTAGTTCTAATGAAGGAACTTTGCCAGCAAGTGGCAGAGCTAAAAGCCTCCTTTGCCACATCGGAACAAAACCAAAAGGCTCTCGAAAGACAAATTTTAAACTACACTGCATCACAAGAGAGCCCAAAAGCGGACGCTCTAGTCCCAACGAGTGTCACCAACACCGCCGCCGCCGCCTCAATGAGTAAAACAACAACATCACAAGAGGATGATTCAGTCTCATCATACGTCCCTACCACTACCGCCGCCGCCTCAATGAGCAAAAGAACGACTTCACAAGAAAACGATTCAGTCTCATCATATGTCTCTACCACTACCACCGCCGCCGCCACCGCCATGACAAGAGGAACAATTTCGCCAGCCGCCACCACCTCAATATTATTGCCTTTGCCAAAAACATCCTCACAAGCTACTGCATTGGTTTCATCAGCTACATCATCACATACATATACAAGCGATCATAATCCAGACCCGAATATACCAGGTATGTACCCGTTTTTTACTGCCCCTACATTCTCTGAAAATCCGTATAATTTTACTGCTCCACCGCCTGTATGTTTGCCCGCCACGACCAATTCATTCAACGCAATTAATCATAATCATACATCAAATAATTCGAGTCTACGCAAACTGCAAGAACTACCTGAGTTTACAGGGAAGCCCGAGGAGTGGCCCATGTTTATCGTCGCGTTTAGAGAAACATCAGCTGCTCATAGCTATACTGATTTAGAAAATCTGTCGCGTCTTCAAAGAGCCCTAAAAGGGGACGCTAAATTTAAGGTCGAGGCACTTTTAATCCACCCAAATAGTGTACGCGCAATAATAGAAACACTAGAATTTCACTACGGTCGCCCTGAAATTTTAATAAGAAGCCAACTAGCCAAGGTCAGGTCATTTCCTTCCATTCGGGAATCGAAAACAAATGAGATTGTCAACTATAGCGTTATGGTTTCTAATCTCACAGTGTTTTTGGAAAATGTTTCTGCAACCTCTCACTTATTTAATCCAACCTTGCTCGACGAACTGGTCGTTAAACTTCCAACAAATAAAAGGGAGGACTGGGCTCGACATACTATGTCTCTATCACCCACGGCTCCTTCCATTCGCGATTTCAACATCTGGTTAAAAACTGTAGCGACATATTGTGCTATCGCTAATGAAATATCTGTAAACACCAATAATTCTTCGCAACAAAAACCAAAAAACATCAATGTAGTCTGCGCCGTAACCGAAGGAACAGTTAAGAAGTCGAACTGCGTTGCCTGTGAAAGGGATCATTATTTATATAAATGCCCAGATTTTCGAAAACTTTCCATAGATGATCGTTGGAAGTTAGTAAAACAAAATCATGTTTGTTTTTGTTGCATGCGCCAGGGTCATGTTGTAGCGAAATGTTCGTTCCGACGAATGTGTGGAATATCCAACTGTCATAAAACACACAACCGTTTGCTTCATGATCCCAAAGATAATCAAACAACCGATACAAATAGAACAGTTAGAGAAAATATGTCGACAAACGCATACAATCCAGCCCTAGTAAGTACAATTGGTTGTGAGAGGAAAATAAATAAAACCTTTTTTAAGTTTTTACCGGTTAGGCTGAGCGGGCCATTGGGTTCGTGTGTTGTTATTGCATTCATTGATGAGGGAGCGAAGGTCTCGTTGATTGAGGAACGGGTAGCGAATTGTATTGGAGTCAGTGGTGCATCTGATCTCCTGTCGTTAAGGTGGATTTCGAATAAAATGACAACTGAATTATCTCAACATGTTGAGATTGAGATTTCTGGTGTATATAATAATGCCATTAAATATGCAATGAGAGATGTTCGCACTACAAAGAGCTTGTTGTTGCCAGCTCAGACTTTACGTTTCAAAGAATTTCAAAGAGAATATTGTGAACTTGGCAAAATTGTTGTTGATGATTATGTGGATGCAGTGCCACAAATTCTTATTGGAATTCCACATACAAATCTAGTTAGGCCAATTAATGTATTGAACTTTGGAACAGGGTTCGCCGCTCACAATACTAAGTTGGGATGGACTCTTTTTGGTTCGAATGAAGATAATGAGTCAGAGGTTGTTGTCAGTTGTATTATTCCAGAACAAAAGGAATACGATGATTTACAAAAACAAGTTGCCGAGTTCTTTACATGACTCGAATGCCAGTCGTCGACAAAGCCGGTTATTAGTGAAAGGGATGAAAGGGCCGAAATGATTTTGAAGACAACAACGAAGAAAATAAACAACCATTATGAGACAGGACTTTTATGGAAGAGAGATGACATACAATTGAGTGAGAGTTATAATTCAGCGTTAAAACGACTAGAGTCGATAGAGAATAAAATTATTCGAGACGTGCAGTTTGGGGAATGGTACAAGTCTAAAATAAACGAATACCTAAAAAAAGATTATGCCAGAAAGTTGTCACCGAGCGAATTGCATGCAACAAATCGCACTTGGTATCTTCCTCATTTTGCCGTATGTAATGCAAACAAAGGCAACAAGTTGCGTCTCGTTTTCGATGCCGCTGCTGACGCTGAGTCAAACGGTATGTCTCTCAACTCAATGCTCTTAAAAGGTCCTGCTGATTATCAACCAAAGTCATTGCTTTCAATTTTATTAGCCTTTCGACAAAGGCGAGTAGGTGTATGTGCCGATATTAAAGAAATGTTTCTTCGCGTTAGCATAAGAAAAGAAGATCAGAACGCGCAACGGTTTTTATGGAGAGATGGGGATAAAACCAGGCCACCGGAAGAATATGTAATGAAGGCAATGATTTTCGGCTCAAAAAGTTCACCCTGTTCAGCCCAATTTATTAAAAACTTAAATGCGAATCAGTACAAAGACACACATCCCAGATCAGTCAAGGCTATCATAGACTGCCATTATGTTGATGATTATGTTGATAGCTTTGAAACGGTTAAAGAAGCAATTGAAATTTCAAGCTGTGTTAAGCGAATACATAGCGAAGCGGGATTCGAAATACGAAATTTCATCTCGAATTCAAGAGAATTAGTCGAATCATTAAATGACGTTTCTATGGATAAGTATCCTTCAGGCCTCTCTAGCTTATACAGATGTGACTCTACTAATGAAAAGATACTCGAGATGTTTTGGAACCCGAGTACAGATATGTTTTGCTTTGTCCTTAATTTTTCAAAAATACCCAGCGCTGTACTTGATGGAGCTATACGACCTACAAAACGCCAAGTACTGAGTATTGCTATGTCAATATTTGATCCGTTTGGATTCTCAGCGAATATAACAATTTTGTCAAAACTTTTGCTGCAGAAGCTGTGGAAGAAGAATGTGGGATGGAACGAATTAATACCATCTGACATTTACACAAAATGGTACCAATGGTTTAAGCAATTAGACAACATTAAACTTCTGCAATTTCCAAGATGTTATCATCCAGACATAACCTTGAGCTCTGACATTCAACTCCATATCTTTGTCGATGCCAGCGAACTGGCCATTTCTGCCGTAAGCTATTGGCGAATCAGTTTTCACAACGATATTAATGTGATCTTTGTTATGGGGAAGACCAGATGCAGCCCACTTAAGGCTTTATCGATCCCGAGATTAGAGCTTCAGGCAGCAGTATTGGGAGTGCGATTGAAGGAAGCTATCTTAAAAGGCCACGACATTAAACCAAGCAAAGTTGTTTTATGGTCCGACTCAAAAACAGTCATCCATTGGATTCGTTCTGACAGTCGATCCTACAAGCAGTTTGTAGCTCATCGGATTTCTGAAATTTTAGATTTCTCAACAGAAAATCAATGGAAATGGGTTCCCGGAAAACAAAACCCAGCCGATGATGCAACAAGGCCGCAGATAAACTTGAGAAGCCAGGATAATTCAATGTGGTCAAAAGGACCATCGTTCTTGGGAACGCCCGAAGAAAATTGGCCTGAGTTACCAGAGAACTTAATTTCACATGAACAAGACGAAGAGAAACGCCAACATTTCTTATTGGTTATTGATGATGACGTGGCAGCCATACCATTTGAGCGCTTTTCGAGCTACTATCGATTATTAAAGGTTACAGCTTGGGTTTTGAAAGCAGTTAATAAATTTAAGAGCCTCGGATAATTCAATGTGGTCAAAAGGACCATCGTTCTTGGGAACGCCCGAAGAAAATTGGCCTGAGTTACCAGAGAACTTAATTTCACATGAACAAGACGAAGAGAAACGCCAACATTTCTTATTGGTTATTGATGATGACGTGGCAGCCATACCATTTGAGCGCTTTTCGAGCTACTATCGATTATTAAAGGTTACAGCTTGGGTTTTGAAAGCAGTTAATAAATTTAAGAGCCTCGTCAAAGACGTCGTTGTTAACGAAAAGATGTCGTCGAAAGGAATAACAGTTAATGAAATAAATAGTTCTGAACTCTTTCTGTGTCGCCTAGTTCAACAAATGGTATATACGACCGAAATAAGTGCTCTCTCATCTGGAAAACCTGTTTCAAAAAAGAGTTCTATATTTAAATTAACACCAATTTTTGATGAAGATAAGATTATTCGACTTGGGGGGCGAATAGATAATGCTGCATGCTTATCTTACGATACAAAACGACCGATAATTTTGCCAAAACACCATTTATTTTCCAAACTGTTAGTTCAACATTATCATGAAACTTTTCAACACCACAACCATGAAGCAATTGTGTGTGCCGTTCGCTCGAAGTTTTGGATACCAGGTGTTCGTCGTTTGGTAAGAAATGCAAAGTCCCGTTGTCAGTTATGCAGAAACTTGACAGCTTTGCCGAATCCCCCACAAATGGGACAGCTACCACGAGATAGGCTTATACCATACGTTAGGCCATTCTCTTATACCGGAATAGATTACATCGGACCTTTGCAAGTTGCTATTGGAAGAAGACGAGAAAAGAGATGGGTGGCTCTGTTTACTTGTTTATCAACGCGAGCGATCCACCTCGAACTAGCAAGAGATTTGTCAAGTGATGCTGTAATCTTGTGTTTACGCAATTTTGTAAATCGACGGGGTATTCCAGCCCGGATTCGAAGTGATTGTGGGACCAACTTTATTGGCGCAAGTAAGGAAGATTGGATAGTAATCAACGGATCCTTGGAAGAAGAATGCAAGCGACGTCGCATCGAATGGCTATTTAACACACCAGCCAATCCCTCAGCAGGAGGAGTTTGGGAGCGACTTGTTCGATGTGTGAAACGAGTTTTGAACTTTACATTGCAAGAGAAGGCGCCTCAAATTGAAACCTTGCAGAGCCTTTTGATAGAAGCCGAAAATTTAGTGAACTCGCGTCCACTCACACATTTACCAGTCGATAGTGAGCAAGCTGAACCTTTGACACCGAATCATTTTCTACTTGGCTGTCCAAACTATATACAAACTCCGACGGTAGAAGAAAGGCCATGTTTAAGAAAACAGTGGCACATATTACAACAATTAAAGCAGACCTTCTGGAAAAGATGGATTCTCGAATATCTTCCGACTTTGACTCGGCGGACAAAGTGGCACCAGAGGGCTAAACCATTACAGGTAGGTGATTGCGTGATTGTTTGCGATGAGAGAGAAAGTAGAGGCGAGTGGAAACGCGGTAGAGTAGTCGATGTGATTCGGGCGCCTGATGGGCAAGTAAGATCTGCCACTGTTAAGACACTAGCGGGTATAATCAAACGACCAGCTTCTAAGTTAGCCGTGCTTGATATTGAGGGTGAACCTTCGCAGTAGCTTCACGGGGGGTGGAATGTTACCGCTTCATAAATTCTTAAACTTTATTTCTTTTATTTTCTTTTCTCCTTTTTGTATTATTAATCTTAATTGCTTTATTATTCATCAAAATATTTTTTTAATCATAATATGTATTGAAATGTAAACGAAGTTTCAATGAGCACATTGCATTTGAACCTTTATCGCATTGCATTTGAACCTTCGGTATGAATTTGACATGAAATGAATTTGACGTAAAATGAATTTCACTTAAAATGAATTAAAAGATAAGTTTGCTGCAGTTGGCAGGAAATTCAAAAGCACATTGTCGATTCAGAGCCCGCCAAGATTGGATGGCAAAAATACTTTATTAAAACCGCATTAAAAAGTATATAAAAGTATATCTTCTTTTGTTTTAATCAGCCATCCAAGCTTCCGACAACAAACCGTCTGGTTTTTTTTCGGACTTCTTTGTATTGAGTGATGAAACCCGATCACTCAGTAAGGAGATAAGGGAATGTGTATACTTTGAAACCCGTGTACATATTGGTATTCGCAGCTCGACTGAGTAAAGTTTTCGGTTGAGTAGAAAATGATTCATTTAAACATCGACGGAAAAAAAATAATAATAATTTTTACATTTCTTTATTTTACATTTCTTTTATTTTATAGTAATTCGTTTTTTTTAATCCAGGAGTTATGTTCTGATGGAAATCCCAACCACTTGACAAAAACCTTATTTCCTCTGCTTTGTAAAACCTTTTCCACAAGAAAAATATCTGCACATTTAGTTTTCATCAGTTCAGGTTCATAGAAACTACCTTGAACAGGTTTTCCTTGATAGTCTTCAAGAAGATATGTATTTGGTTTTGTAACTTTGATTTTTCTAATTTTAAAAACCTATGTAGTCCAGTTAGGTGTATAGCCCTTTTCAAATGCATGTTTATACTTGCTGATTCTTACTTTGTCACCGATCTTAAATTTTTGTTTACTTGCTCTTTCTTTATCAGTTTTAAAAAGCGGTAACAATGACTTGGAATTTTTCTTCGTTATATCTGCAGGAAAACATTTAATGGTTCTGTGAAAAGAGTGATTGTAATCATTTAGTAGTTTCTTATAAATATTGATCCACTTATAGTTTCCAATGAAACTAAATTCTTTCCACATTTTTTCTTTAAAAGTTCTATTAAATCTTTCGACAATGGAAGCCTTTAATGAACTGAATGTTGAGTAATGATTAATTTTGTACTTTTCCATTAAGAGTTTAAAGTTTTTATTGAAAAATTCTTTTCCATCATCTGTTTGTATATTCTTTGGCATTCTAGAAGAACATCTAAATATTTGTTCCATTCCTTTCGTAATGGTAATACCCTTTTTGTTTTTCATTGGGATGACCCATGCAAATTTCGAAAACGTATCGATTACTGTCATTAAATAATTAAATCCTCTGTTTTGTTCACTATATGGGATCATTTCGACCAGGTCGGCTTGCCATACGTCATCGTAACCTTTGATGATAACATGACGACGTTTGAAGTTTCTACGTGCAGCTTTATGCAACTCCTCAACAACCTCACGCTTACTCATATTTACAAAGAGTGAATCCAACAAAATCAAAGAAAAGACTTTTATATATATTTTTTTTCTTTTATTGCAATCTATTATACAATAGCATAAGTTTCTTAATTTTAATTAACCTTTTTTCCATATGGTAACAGCCGCAAGTATCTGGACCTTCTTCACATAGGTTGGATGACCAACAACAGTTAGAGTAATGATATCCATGCGATGATTCCATGTATGTAGTATTTTTAAATTTACTAACCATTGAAATACAGTTAGTAAATTCTCCAAAGTGTTCATCCAATATTGATTCGCCATTTGTTTTTATAAAATGAAAAATATCTTTTATTATTTTATCAGTGTCCATTTTGAAAGTTCCTTGTGGTTCGAGTGTTGAATGCTAACTAACAAATTTTATTTTATTTTATGAAAATTGAAAACCTTTTCTTCATTTCCACTTATTTGTATATATAAAATACAGTTACATAAGATTAAAAAAAAAATTTAACATTTTAATCTATCGGTGTAAAGGGTTCATTAGGAAACAACGTTTTCATTATAAATTCAACTTTTTTTTTATTTTCTCGTCAACATACTTTTCTTCTTTGGAGTCTTTAAGTTTTTGAGAAATTAATTGTGATGCTTTATTTTCTTGTTCCATACTTTTTATTGTTTCCTTTATCGTAGAGTCTATGTGGTGTTTTAGAATACGAATTTCCTTATTAAAAGTGGATAAAACTTCCATTAAAGAAGAATTTATGTGGTTTATAATGCTTGATTCTTTAAGACTTATTTGATCATCAACATATCCTTTGCATACGGCTTGGTGGGGGTATTCAGGATTATTTCCAACATTGTTTAAATATTTACTTTCCATATCAAAATCACCAGACGATAGAAGTTTAAAACCTATTCCTGGAGGCCCTACAAGACCTTTATTATTTGGAAGAGGCTTGTAGTTCCTACCGAACTTGTCGACGTTCATTGTTTATATGTAGAGTTAATTGATTGAAACGAAGCTAATATATAATATATGATTCTTTTAGCTCTTCAATTACAGAATTTATTTCATTCTGATGGCTATTATTACCAGCATTTTTGGATGCTATCAAAAGTCTTAGTCTATTAACGAGTTCATTAGGATCGTTCCAATACACATATTAAATATTCTTATTTGTATACTCCATATCAGTTATGACAGAATAAGACTTTCCAGTTTTTTCTGTTTCACTTTTAAATCTTGCAGCAAGTTGTTTAACTATTTTTGTATATTTTGCACCTCTATTTGACTTGATTCGACCGGAACTAACATGATTAGTTTTATATGCATTAGTTTTATATAAGATTTTTCCATATTCTTCTAGGTCATTGCTAGTATATATTTGCTGGCGTGGATTTTTCTTTAGAATTAATTCAATGAGACCAGGAGTTCGAGTGAAAGTTTCATCATCAATAACAATTTCATGTTCATTCATTACAAAACGACATTTTCCTATTTTAATAGAATTTGTATTTGCATCAAAATATGGACCATATGTTGTATCGCGGTTCGAATCTGACAAAATTTTTTTAACGTGTGAAGATGTTTTGTTTAGGGTTGAATTACTTTTTGGTGTACTGAATAAAATGGAATCATCTGCAGTATCCATTTCTTGAATGTAACTTGTTTTGTTATGTTCTTCTTCCTTCACATTTTCATCAAAAGATTTGAAATGTAGCTTACGAGGTTTGATTGTTTTTATCACGGCATCCTCCTGTTTTGTTTCTTTTGTAACATTTCCAACCAATCTGTTCAATGGTTCCACAATTGGTTTAAAAGTCTCTTCTAAATCAGTTTCTCTAGTCATTTTGCCAGTTTTTAGTTGAAAATATTTATTTCTTAGCACATTTTTTGTTTTTATTAAATCTCTCAACACGTTCTCATCCATTTCTATGGTTCGGATAAATATATTTCTTTTATTAATTAATTAAAATGAAGGACTAGTTTTCCCAAACAGTATTGTTGTCAGAATGTTTTGATTTTAAATGAAATATGTATATTTATAGTAAGGCAATTTTATTGAAACTGTTTTTGTAGCGACCTTTTTCAATACTGTTCTCCTTGTCTATTACTAGGAATCCAAAATTGTCAGTCCAACAATGTGAGCATAACTCTTTGAATTGATTAAATGTCATATCAGAGTTAATATGATCCTTGTAAACATGCTTCAAGTTCAATTCGTCTTGTTTGAAAAGAATAATGAAATTAGCGTTGTCTCTTATTAGATGTTTTGGTATATGAGTATAGGACTGGCATAAGTAAAAACTATCAACTCCATTGTGACGACCCATACAAAAATAGTCTCTTATATTATTTTGTTTCTGGCAAGCGACATCATCGAATAAAAATATTGAATTGTTTTTAGCGTCTGAAGGAGGCATTATTTCACAATTGTTTGAAAATTCGTTGTATTCCATTCCTTTGATAGATGAAATAATTTTTTTAAGATATTGATATTTTGGTTGGTGTAAGGATTTGGAATAAATATAAATATTTTCAAACTTTAAACCGTTGGCGTCAAGAAGAATGCTTAACATTACATTTGTTTTTCCGCAGTTTGATGGTCCAACGATAATTCCTCGAATACTATTTGGAAATAAGTTTCCATGTTTTTTCTTAATTTTTACATTGGAATCAAAATTCCTTACGTTTATGACATCTGACTGCTTTACAAAACGCATAATGACGACTAAGATATTTTTTAATAAAACATTTTGTTTTTATACACTTGTAATCATTAATGTTTCAACCTTCAACTAAGAAGGTGTGTTAATCATACTATGATTGAACATAACACTCAAAATCAGTGCAATAGAAAAAGAAAATCAATTAAAGGAGAAGGGCTTTTGAATAAAGTTATAGACAAACTACCATTTGAATTACATATTCCTTCATATAATTATTGTGGACCTGGAACGAAATTGGAGGAACGCCTACGTAGAGGAGATAAAGGAATCAATCAACTGGATGAGGCTTGTCGTCTTCATGACATTGCATACTCAAAAAGTAGCTCTCTATCAGACCGACATATTGCTGATAAAATTCTAACCGAGCAAGCGTGGAAAAGATTTAAAGCAAACGACTCATCAACCTCTGAAAAGTTAAGTGGACTCCTAGTTACCAACATGGTGAAAGCTAAATCTAAATTTGGAATGGGTAACTGCAAGACCAAAAAAAGCGCAATTAAAAGACCTAAGAAGACAAAATCAAAAAAGGTTTGCAAACAGAATATGTTTAAAAAGGCTAAAAACGAAGCAAGAAATGCTATTAAAAACAATATAAATTGTTGTGGAACAACATCTATTGCTAATATTGCTGTGAAGGCTGCAAAAAATGTTATTTAAAATAAGAAAATAAAAAATTCAAACACCGAGAGTAATTCCACTTCCAAAAAGTGGTGGTTTTCTACCACTTCTAGCTCCTATTCTAGCTGGTTTATCTGCTGTGTGATCACTAACAGGTGGAGCAGCTGGCGTTGTAAAAGCGCTCAATGATGTACGATCTGCTAAAAGATAGTTTGAAGAAAATAAGCGTCATTATAAGGCTATGGAGTCAGTTGCTATTCAAGGAAATGTACTGTTCTTAAAAGCATATAAAAATGGTTTTGGACTTTTTTGAACTCATCAAATACAAAAAACTAATTGAATTGCTACCTAACAATCCTTTAAGCAATTTTGATATTCACCAGTTTGGAAAGAAACACTTGAAGCATTTTAGAGGAGTGTTTATGCGAAACTCTTTACCAAAAGCACCAACATTAAAAGAGTGTGGTGTTATAAATCTGGATAATGAAAGTGGTTTGGGTACTCATATACCCATATAAGAAATTAAAAAAAAAAATATTGTTAAGTATTTTGATAGTTTTGGAAATTTAAGACCACCCTCAGAAGTAATAAGCTATCTTGGTAAAAAAATAAACTATAATTATATACAAGAACAAGATTTTGATACGTTTATTTGTGGTCATTTATGTTTAAGGTTTTTATTAGAACAATGTAATAAAGTTTTCTAAATCTAAAATAAGAAAAACTCGTATTTTTTTACTTAATGGGTTCTTTGTTTTCTGACATTCTCTTGCATTGTACACAATTCTAACCAGCACAACCCACAGAAGTAAGTATTTTGGAATGAAAGTTTCGTTTAGAAATCAATTTTATTTTGCATGCCATACAGGTGCGAATGTTGTGCCAGAAATTACCCAACTAAATATGTTGCCGGTGTCCTGGGAGTGACATGGATTTTGAGTTGGATGGAGTAGGAGCTAGAGCTACCCAACCAAATCAGCACGATTCCAACAAGAATTTAATTTTTATTAAATTAAACTGGAAAATTGGCAAGAATTCCAATTGGGAAGTGCCGCTGTCCTGGGAGTGACATGGATTTTGAGTTGGATGGAGTAGGAGCTACCCAACCAAATCAGCACGATTCCAACAAGAATTTAATTTTTGAACTAGAAATACGACCGGTACAAAGCACAACCCAACGATATCCTACTAGAAAAGTGTATCTCACAACAAATCCCAATACCAATATTTCAATGAAAATACAAATGGTGCTAGAAATCCAACCATCAATCAATTATTCCCAATTAGAATCAAACTGGAAACTTGGTATAAATCCCAATTGGGACGGCTCCGCCGTGCCGTGCCGATGCCAAGTTTGGTGCCGATTTGGAGTGGGAGTTACCTATTTATACTACTCACTTCGTACGGCTTGATGTTCAGTATTCGTACGGGAACCATGTTCTTTACAGGTCTCACAAGAGTCTTCCCAATGGTAACGTTCTGGGAGGACTTTACAGATGCTGGTTCGACCATGAGGTATCGATGGCTGCCAGGCTTACCCTTCAATTTCGTCCACACGAATACTTCTCAAGAAGCAGGCAAAGTGAGATCTTCTTTGATGACGGTTTTCACAGATAGCGAGGTCTCATACGAGTGGATCCCATAGATCATCGGAATCTCGATGTTTCGATATTTCAGGACTTGGTTCCCGATGTCCAATATCACTCCGTGATCTTTCATGAAATCGACGCCGACAATGCACTCGTCGCATATATCTGCTACCAGGAACAGGTGAGAGAATTCCAGCTCTGCCATCCGGATCTTAAGACGTACCTCACCATAGACTTTTGCGGCTTCTCCAGTTGCAGTCCTTAGACGATAGCTATTGGTGTTGTAGAGCCATGTCTTCTTAACGAGGTCCTGCCGTAAAATGGACGCCGTGGCACCGGTGTCGATGGTAGCCACACATTTCTTGCCGTTTATACTTGCTTCCACGGTCAGGCTCTTGTTGTCACGTTTCGTTTGGGAAACCTGGATGGTGTTTCTTTGACTTGTTGAGTAAGTTCTGTTTCCACAGTGTTGGCATGAGATTCCTCTTCGAGGTAATCTGCACTGGCGTTGTAGATGCCCAGTCTTGTTGCAGTTCGAGCATCGTGCGGGGCCGTCTCACTGACTTCTTTCCAGAGTAGCCTTTTGACAAGAGCATTCTTGGACTCCCAATTCTCTCACGCGATGCACGTTTTGGGAAGCTTGTTCTGCGGCTTCCATTGTCAGAGCGAAAGCCAATGCTTCTGGTAGTGTTTGCTTTCCGGCAGTGCGAATAGCCCTTTGGACTATTCAACAGCAAGTTGATTTATTATCTCGTTGCCAGCTGTTGGGTATGCCAGGTGAACCAATCGCTCGATATCTCCCTGAAGCTGCTGCAGAGTTTCACCTATTTTCTGTGCTCTATTGTTAAGCTGAACTCGGAAGACTTCTGTCATGTGGCTATCCCCAAACCGCTTTTCAATGGCGTTTACCAGAACTTTGAAGTCACCATTCTTCTCTGCTGGGATGGTTTGTAGCAGTTCAGCAGCTGCTCCTCTCAAGGCAAGCGTAAGAGCAATGTATTTTTCGTCATCGTCCCAGCCGTTCGTTAACGCTGCTGCTTCAAACTGTTTCTTGTAGATTGACCACGGTATCTGACCATCAAAGCTTGGAGGATTCACTTCTCTCTTCCTTGAGCAATCGCCAGAAGATTCTCGAGCTTTCATCTTTCGCACTTTTTCTAGTTCATTGGTGATGGTTTCGATTTGTTCGTCCATTTTCTCTAAACGTGCACTAGTCGTTGAATTTTGTTTTTCGACACGCTCATCGAGAGTATTGATTCTGTCTTCGAAGTCCGCAAACCTGCCTTCTAGCAGATTTTTCTGTTCATCAAACCGATCTCGAACGTCAACCCTTTGAGCTTGTAGTTGTTCCAGAACATCATTCTTTTGTGTTTCCAGTTGTTTGAGAACATTATCTTGCTCCTTCTTTTGCTCGTTTCTTTGAGTTTCTAGTTGCTCCAGAACATTCTTGTTTTGAGTTTCTAGTTGCTCCCGAAGTTATCTTGCTCTTTCTTCTGTGCGTCAAACCGCTCTAGCACATTCTTTTGATTCTCTTCAAATTTGGCTAGAAGAAGTGTCATCATGGTAGATAAGTCGGCAGTTGCATTTACCTCTTCCGATTTTGCTTCCACTTCGAAAGCAAACGTATCTGGGTCTTCATTTTGTTCTTCCAGATATTCCTGTAGCCGTTTTACGAGTTCGTTTTTATATCCT
This sequence comes from Sphaerophoria taeniata, assembly GCA_943590905.1. Classification (NCBI taxonomy): domain Eukaryota; kingdom Metazoa; phylum Arthropoda; class Insecta; order Diptera; family Syrphidae; genus Sphaerophoria; species Sphaerophoria taeniata. The sequence goes on along the minus strand of OX016541.1, from coordinate 89,174,582 downwards.
GCCCCACTTAAGCCACGTTTGCTTAGTTCGGCCTTTAGCTCAAGGACAGTTAAGTCTTTCACAACTTTACTCATTTTTTTTTTAACTTCACTATTTCACACAATATAATGCAATCACTGTCCACTGTTTTATTCTCAATAAGTTTTAATCCCACTTCAGACACCAATGTAATATTCGCCCTGGTCCGACAATTAAAACTTATTCACTTTTTAAATAAAACACAAATTCACTTTATTCAAGTCACTCACAAACTTATTTATTCAACACTTATTTTTTTATTATTTATTTATTTATTTATTTATTAAGAATCTATTTCTTTAAACAATATTGCTATACATTTGTAAGTTAATTCAATCATGGTACAATTATAACTTTGCAAACACAGTGTACTTTTCTTTATCGCAGTTCACAATCAATTAATTTGCTTCGCCGCCAAACGGCTATTTATATAACAAAAATGATGGGTTCTAGAAACTACTATGGTTCTTGGAGAAGCTGAATGTTCCAGAAGCTCTCCACTTACAAATAAAAATACTGGTATTACTTTTTGTAGGGGCTAACGTTCTTAATGCTAAACAAAAAGTTTCTCTTAATCACTAGGTATTGCCCCTCACAAGTGTTTACTACCACAACTAAACGATATTAGAGTTATAGAGATAAGGAGTAAGTAAAGAGAGTAAGAAAAGTGTGTACATTAAATATAGAAAGAGATACAGATCGTAAGAGATAATAAAGTATACACATTAGACATTACAATAAAAGGAGATACAGAGCGTATGAGATAAATAAAGTGTATACACATTACAATATTAACAAATTACGTTCAACAATGTACATATACAGTTCGTTTAAGAAACACCAACAAAAAACTTAAACCCTGGATTACTGATTTTTTAGTAAAAAAAATAAAATCGAAAAACAGGCTTAGAATTAAATGTACTAAACACCCACAAAATGTACATATTAGGAACAAATATAAAGCTTTATGTCGCCACATTAAGAAAGAAATTACTTTGTGTAAGAATAATTATTATAAAAATCAATTTTTCTTATCCAGTGGTAATATCAAACAAGAATGGCGTATAGTCAATAGAGTAGGACCATATTTTCGTCCTTGGTTCTTGTGGGTGTGACTACACACTATTTTGCAGTATCAGTTCTCAAAATTATGTCACAATGTTGACAATCGCAGCTTTGTTTATTTATACTGAGGCGCTTATACTGTCCGAAGACCGTAGTAAACGTTGAACAGAATAAACGAACAAAGGTATTAAACAAAAAAAAGAAAACAACAACAATAAGAACAAGAGAAAAAAAGAAAAAAACGAAACGTTGTTGTATTTTAACAAAGAATGAAACAATTTTATTTAACAATAAGAAAGAGAAAATTAACAAGGAAAAAATTAAATGAAAGTTAATGAAAATTAAATGAATAGCAACCATAAACGTCTTTGAAATAATTTTATGAAATTATTTAGGCGCTTTGAAGAAAACGTCGTAAATAAAAAAAAATAATTAAACGAATCGAAGTTGTCCAGGGCCTCTGGTTTAATATTTTTTTGAGAACAGGCGTGTTTTTTCACTACTCTGTAGCCAGCACAGCAAAATTTCCCTTGGCAAACAACAACAATTTGATTTTACAGTCGATAAAAAGGCCAGTAAAATAATGACAGATAATCCGGAGATAGAACTTCATATTATTGAAATGTAGATGGCGCTGATGGCGTTAAGAAGAATTATTTTGCTACGCGATTGTTGGCAATTTTGAAAATTATTTGTATTTGATGAAAAAACAAATTAAAACATGGAGGAACAGCCCCTCGATAAAATTTTCCGATTGTTGCGCGTTGGAAAATAGGAAAATCAAATAGAATTCATGCAAAATTACTGCTGGCTGCCTGTGTTCAGTATTTGTGGCCCCTCTTCCCGTTGCCAAAAAAAAGTGCACACAAAGACGACAAATTTTTTCTGTTTGCATGTGCAAATTTTCAATCGAGGAGTTCGCCAACAAAAACGAATAGTTTTCCAAAAACTTTTTTTATTTTTTTACTCTTGCAATATTTCACTTAAATACTAAATAGGAGATGTGGACGAATAATTTTTGCGACTTCGTTTTGAAGCTGAACATTTTTTTTTCTTGCTTTTTGCTCTCTTGGGTTCTTTTTTGTTATCATTCACCACTGCTTTATAAACTCTCGGGTTGGCAAACGAAAAATAATAAAACTAGATTTAACCGGGCACACTTTTTTGTTGAGATTTGTTGAAAATTATTAATCAAATGTTGAAGAATTGAATGATGGCGTATTTTTGAAATTAGATTTTGAAGTTTTTTGAAATGTAAATTGAATTTGACAGATAGAGTGAGTTGGAGCGTTTTTTTCGCACTTGATTACTGTGCTGGTTAATGGGAAGTGAAAAAAAACACAACTAACGTTAGCGCTAGGCAACCTTTGCTCAATGAAATTCTAAACAAGAGTGATTTGATTTGAATTTGATTCTGCCTTTTATATGATTTTTTAGAAATAATTTGTTTATTTTTAAATCATCGAAGTCTATGTTGCCAAATGTAAAGTATTTTAGAGTGTTTATACACAAAGTAGTAATTTTGAATTAATTAAGATTTGAATGACTTATATTAACAATATGAACATTAAAATGAAGATTACATGTAACAAAATTAAACGGATATCTTATAATAGTATTTTAAATAAGTCTCCAAACTCAAAAAAACACATTCAACTTCGGAATGATAGCTTGGTTATTTCTGATAATTTAATTATAGCTGAAAAATTCAACTCTTACTTTGCTTCAATAGCAGATGCACTCACAACTCAGACTAGTTCTCATGCATGTAACTTATGTAATATTAGCCGCGTTTTATTATCCTCACTAACCCATATGGGTTTATTTGGTATATTTGTACACAAACCAACAACAACCTGGGACCCCGATAGCTATCGGGGTTTATTTTGTAACTCAAAAACTATGTTCTAAATATGGCGGATAGATGGCGAGTGTGAGACAAAAAAGAAGTTATTGTAGAAAGATTTAGTAATTTCAGCCGTATTAATAAAAAATAACGCGTATTCCACTCTTAGCCACAGTTTTATAAAGCCATAGGATAAGAGTCAATCCAATTAATTAATAAAAACAAGTTTTTTGCGGAAAAGCAAAATAAAATTTAGCTGAGGGTTGCGTCTCGGATAAAAACATAGCTTAAACTTCTACCTTTTTAACCCAGACCGTTTTATTATCACGGGGTAACCCATATGGGTTAGTGAGGATAATAAAACGCGGCTATTAATAACAATGAACCTTTTCAAACCAGCAGTTTTGTCTACGAGGACATAACTGCCTTCGAACTTTTAAATTCAATTGGGTCTTTGAAAAATTCTAGTTCTTGCAGTTTTGATGGCATTTCAAATGACTTATTGAAAAATATTGCATGCTTTATTATTGACGTTCTTGCTTTTATTTTTAACAAAAGCATTTATTCTGGTTGTTTTCCGGAAGGACTTAAATGCGCCGACGTAATTCCTCTTTTTTAAAAAAGGTGAACCGGATAATGTCCAAAATTACAGACCTATTTCGCTTCTCCCGTCAATAAGCAAAATCTTTGAAAAAGTTGTAAAAAGTAGGATAATGAAATTCTTGAATAAATTAAATTTTTTTAGCTATGTGCAATTTGGATATCGAAAAGACAATTCCTCTGAAAATGCTCTGTTAGAATTTTGTTCTCAATTATTTACTAATTTGGATAAAAAATTAAATACAGCTGGATTGTTCGTTGACATAACCAAAGCTTTTGATATGGTTAATCATAATATTTTGCTAAACAAACTTTATAAAGCGGGATTTCGGGGATTTATGCTTGAATGGTTTAAATCCTACTTGACTAATAGAATTCAAAGAGTTAAAATAGATGAAATTCGAAGTGGGCTCAAATATATGAACATAGGCGTTCCACAAGGATCAGTTTTGGGACCCATACTGTTCCTTATATACATAAATTCTCTTCTTAAAGCATTTGCAGACGATATAGGTTGTGTTTATGGTTCAGTCAGCTTTTTAGAACTAGTTTCAAATATAAATTGGGATCTGAACCTATTCAGATTATGGTTTTCTGAACATAAACTTGTTATCAGCTCTAAAACTAAAATGATGTTCTTTAGCTTGTCCGAACAAAATTTGTCACCCATATATATTTTTTATCATGCACCGGAGTGCCAGAAATTCAAACTTGTGCTTGTGACTCTGGTTCTACTTTTTCTAGCAGTGTTAATTGTAGTAGTAATTGCTTTTTAATTGAAATAGTTAATGATTTCAAGTACTTGGGCGTAATTTTTGACTTTAATTTATCTTTTTCTAAACATATTGATACACTCAGAAAATATTTCCGATGTACACTAAGATATTTTTTTTATTTGAGAAGAGTGTGCTCTACAAAGTTATTAACCACAATATACTATGGTATTTTTCTCTTCAGATTACAGTATGGCATCTGTTGTTGGGGTGGTACATACTATAATAAAATTCAACCGATTTTGATTCTTCAAAAATATATTGTGAGAATAATATGTAATAAACGTCGTCTTCATCATAGTTTTCCTCTGTTTCTTGACTTGAAAATTCTTCCAATTCGTCATCTATATTGTTTTAAAGTTCTTAAGTCTTTTTTTGCTAGATCTGGTAATCTGAACGTTAGAGTTCTGGACAATTATAATCTTCGAGTTAACCGATTAAATATAGTAAATGTACCGGTTTTCCGTACCACTGCGTTTAAAATTTTTTTATAGTGTGACATCTTGTCGTTTGTTTAATAAACTTCCACTCTCATTAAGAGCATTAAGATCATCAACACAATTTTTGATTGAGATTAAAACCTGGCTGTTTAGTTTCGATTTTGATTCTAAAGAAAATCTACTTAGTATACAGACTTAAAAAAAAAAAAAAACACAATATAAAAAATTATAAGTAAACTCTCAAACTTCACTTCTTTTTTATGCATGTTTTATTTTGTATCTTGTTTTTCAAATATGTATTTTGCTTGCATTCATTTTTTGATTTTTTGTTCGCTTTTTTATTTTTTTTTATTTCAAGTCATTTAAAAGGGTCACTTAAGGGGCATTTAACACTATTTTACTTTAAAATATAAAATGTTCATTTATGTTTCTCATCTTAATTAAATATGTTATATATATTATTATGATAAGTGAATTAATGTAATGTGAGAAAATAAACAAACAAACAAACAAACAAACAAAAAAAAGGAGAAAATGGTCTCCGTTCAGGATCCTTGCAACAATAAAATCAAAACCGAATCGGGTGCTTGGATTCCGGCTAGTTTCAAAACTGGACGTCTATGATGAATGAAAACAAAGAGCAAATGCAACGTGAGGCTGTATGTGATGATGATGGTAAAGAACGGAACATAGACCAGATTGTCAAGAACCGAATGCGATTGGAGTTCATTGAGAAGAAACTGCAGTTAAATACAGCAAAGAAGGCCGAGAATAGCAAGAAGAGTATGAGGAAGAATCAGAGAGCCGGTGGCGGCAAGTAGGTTAGGTTAGGTTAGGTTACAGTGGCTGCGGATACGGGATCCACACACTTAGGCCAATAGAAAAGGCCCATTGTGATACCACATGAATCTAGAGAATTACTTCTTACTAGTCGAACCCTTTTGAGCTTTTTATAAAGCGAAGAAGATATTTAATATCCTTATTAGCTAGTTCACTGGGATTATCATAAAAGTACTCTCCCGGATGAAGTTTTCGCCTTAATGAAAGAGCAGGGCAAGTGCAGAGAAGGTGAGAGACTGTTTCCTCTTCTTCCTCGTCCATACAGCTCCTGCAGAAGTCATTTGAGGCTACACCAAGTCGTATTGCGTGTCTGCCTATAAGACAGTGTCCCGTAAGGACACCTACTAGGGAGCTAATATGAAGTCTGCTTTGAGATAACAGTTGTCAGTGTGATATCGTTGGGGAAGGTACCCCCGTGCTGTGTGTCGTCCGTTGTCTTGCAATAGTTTTTGTTATTTTTTTTAATTCGTCGCGTCCTGTCTCAATATACGTCGCGTCGTCCGTCAACTTCACAAGAATTAAAAATAAAAATAAATAACATAACCATTTATTAATAAAAAATACAATTAAAACCTGAAAAACAAAAAAACAAACAACCCAACAATAAACCTACTAAAAATCAAATCACAAAAAAAAAATTAAAACAAAAAATAAATAATAGTTAAACAGTTTCACATACAACATAAAACAACAAAAAAAGCAAACACCCAAAACCAGCATCATAACCAACAACAACAACATAAATCAAATTAAAAGAAAAAAAAGCACCGCCACTCAATAATAGAAAAAAATACACCAAGCCTACACACCACATGTGAGTACCCATCCTCCATTTTCCCTATCCTTACATACATGGCTTAATATATACATTACATTGCTTGAGTTTTTTTTTTGCCCATGCAATGTATGCATGTAATTTGTCATCAACAACGGATAAATAGAGAAATTGCCATTTGAGTTCCAGGGTCGGATCGACTCACGTCACCGCTAATGCATAACACTAGCGGTGTCGTTGATTCGTTAAGAAACCTGTTATTCATTTAATAGTTTTTTCTTAGTTTTTTTGTCCGTTTTGGTTTTAATTTTCGATAAATATTGCAATGATCGAAAATTTCAGAGTAGACTATAGCAATGTTCGTGGGCTACGTACGAATTTTCTTGCTTTGCTTTCTTGCTTGCCACACTGTTTCAAACAGGCCAGCTGTTTTGGCACTAAGTGAAACTCAAGTAGGTGAGAATTCCGATCCTACTGAATTTCTCATTCATGGGTATAGCTTAGTGCCACAATTCCTTCTCCACCATGGTCTCGCCGTTTACATTAGAAATGATGTCGCTTATCAATTTCTTCCACAATATGGGAACTGCTCCGACCCTTTTTTCAATTCAATGTGGTCCAAGTTCACAGTAAATAAGCGCATCATTCACTATTGTTTCCTTTATCGAAGCCCAAATTTGGACAGAGCTTCAACTTCTCGCGAATTTGACGCTCTGTCTGACTCCACCCAAAGAATTGTATCCTTATATCCTCACACCGAAATCGTTATTACGGGCGATTTCAATGTACACAATTCTTCTTGGCTTCTCCATTCGGGCCCGACAACACCCGAAGGAATGTGTGCTGAGATCTTTGCTGAGTTTAACCACCTCACTCAGCTTGTCACCAAGCCCACTCGAATATCGGATATTGATGGCCAAGCGGAAAATACTCTTGACTTGTTCCTTACGTCTGACCCTGATAAATACACTATCAATGTATTAACGCCTCTAGGCAGATCAGATCATAGTATAATATTTGCAAATTTCTCGTGCCAAACTAATCCAGTTAAAGAAAGAGCTCCGAAGAGAACCGTATGGCAATACGAGAAAGCCAACTGGGACGGTCTCAACAACTTCTTCCGGATCTTTAACTGGTCACTATGCTTCCTCGATAGTAACGTAGACGCCAGCGCAGATATGATTACTAATATGATTATTGATTATCTTGGGAATGAAAACTTTTATCCCGAATAGAGTTAAAAGCATCAAACCTAAGGAAAAGTCATGGTTTGATTCAAGCTGTAAAGAGGTTATTAGGGAAAAAGAAGTAAAGTTCCGGTGTTTTAGAGCCAACCCAACTGAGGAAAACCGGAACAAGTTTAAACAAGCCAGGAAGGCCTGCAGTGCCCATATTCGACGGACAAAGTTTTTTCATGACCAAAAATTAAGGCAAAAAATACTGCAATGTCCCAAAGGCAGTAAGAATTTTTGGTCATTTGTTAAAAATATGAAGAATTCTTCTTCTTCCTCGGTCCCAACGCTCGTTGACAATGACACTCCAGTTGTTAGCTCTCTCGCTAACCTAACTAGCTAACCTTTTTGCTAGGCAGTTCGCCGCCAACTCTTCGCTGCCAGAGAGTGCCATGACTCCGCCTGTTCTTGAGCGCGTCAATGATTCCATGGGACAAATCTTCTTCCGCACTCGTGCTGTGGCGAGAGTCCTAAAGGTTCTCAACATACATAAATACGCTGGTCCGGATGGTATCCCCGCTATTATTCTGAAGAGGTGTTCTTCCACGCTGGCAAAACCCTTGAGTAAGCTTTTCCATCTATCCTATTCTTCTGGGCTCGTTCCGAGCAGTTGGAAAACAGCATTTGTCCAGCCAATCCCTAAAAAAGGCGAATCTTCTTCTCCCTCCAATTATCGACCGATAGCACTTACGTCCCTTCTTTCTAAGGTCATGGAAACGCTGATAAACTATCAGCTCAAGAAATATCTCGAAGACCGAAAGCTTCTTAATGACCGGCAGTACGGCTTTCGCAGCAACAGGTCCGCTGGTGATCTGATGGTTTATCTCACCGAACAGTGGAACAAATCTTTACACCGTTTTGGAGAAAGTAAGATTGTTGCACTTGATATTTCAAAGGCATTTGATAAAGTCTGGTATCTTGCTCTTTTATCGAAAATGCGTGCTTTCGGTATCGACGAATCCCTCCTTCGTTGGATTAGAAACTTTCTTTCGAACCGTTCAATACAAGTTGTATTGGATGGATTCAAGTCTGAAACCCACAACATAAATGCTGGTGTGCCCCAGGGCTCCGTTTTGTCTCCGACCCTCTTTCTCATTTTTATAAATGATCTCTTGTCTGTAACTTCTAATCCAATAAACTGTTTCGCTGACGATAGTACCCTTAGCTTCTCTTATTCGTTTCCAGATTCACACCCCTCCTCTTCGGATGTGGAACTGCAACGGCAAAATTTGATAAGCTCATTAAACTCTGACTTAAACAGCATTGTACAATGGGGAACACAAAATCGCGTGGAGTTTAATGCTTCGAAAACACAATGCTGTCTTGTATCGTCAAAGCGAGACATACCCCCCTTGCCCCTGCACTTGCATCAATGAGACCGAACATCTCGAGATTCTCGGTATGTGCATCACTGACCACCTCTTGTGGAACGAGCACATATGCGATGTCGCCAAAAATGCCGCAAGATGTTTAGGTTTCTTAAGGCGGTGCAAGAAATTTTGTTCCCCCTCTAATCTGGCTATCATCTACAAAACCTACATGCGTCCAAAGCTTCAGTATAACTCCCATGTCTGGGCTGGTGCTCCAGTGACATACTTAAGTCTTCTGGACAGTATCCAAAAAAGAGCATTCAAGATGATTGGTGATCATACCATCGTTGAGTCATTTACATCTCTCGAACATCGCCGTAATGTCTCATGCCTCACCCTATTTTACCGTTACTTCAACGGTATTTGCTCTAGTGAAATAGCCAGCTGCATTCCTCCCCTAAAGATATTCAACCGTAAAACCCGCGCCTCCAGGAATGCCCATCAGTTCACCCTAGAGCCCAACTTCGGTCGTACCCTCAAGTATAGAGAATCGTTCTTTAGCCGTACTACGCGAATGTGGAACTCCCTTCCACACTCTGTCTTTCCAAATCATTGCAATGTTCAGGAATTTAAGACCAATGTACACCGGCACCTCCTCTCCAACCCCTTTCCTCCTTCCTAAAGCACTCACTGTGTCTACGGCATAATAATGGCATAAAAAACCCCTTGAGTGTGTGCTAATTATAAAAAAAAAAAAAACAAGTCTTTAGAGCGCTTTAGGTCCAGTGAGGGCCATATGAGTTTTGTAGCTGCGCACGTTGGTAAGTTGTGCCACCTAGAGTTTGTTATCGTTAAGGCTGTTTCTTTTAGCAGAAGTTTACATGTAGCTATCGGTATACCTATCTTCTCCCTTTCAGGTGAAATAGGCATGACGGTTCCATTTTTAGCGAGCTCATCGGCTCTACAATTTCCTTTGATGTCTCTGTGACCCGGCACCCAACAGAAGTGAAGGTTAAATTGCTGCGCCATCTCCATAACAGACGATCGACAATCGAGGGCCGTTTGAGATTTGGTTGAGACACCGTCGAGAGATTTGATAGCAGCCTGACTGTCAGAGAAGATGCGGATATCAGAAGTTGATATCACGTTTTCTCTTAGCCAGGAGAGAACCTCTTTGATCGCTAAAATTTCCGCTTGGAAGACGCTACAATGATTAGGGAGGCGAAATGAGATGCTTAGGTTAAGCTTTTCTGAGCACACACCACTACCAACTCCATCACTTGTCTTGGATCCATCTGTATAAAAATGAATGCTTTTGTCATCCAGAAGTTTTTGTCTTCCCATTCATCTCTGGATGGATTGGATATCTGGAAGTTTTTTACCAAATTGGGGTTTTGGAATGGTGTAGTCTATGTACTTTGGAATAGAACCGAAGAAGTTAAAAATGATGGAGTGTCCCACATTATTGTTGGTCCATTGAGATGAGGCGTTGAGTCTTATAGCTGTACTCGCTGCCACTTGTTTGCTAAAAATGTCGAGGGGTGTTAGATGGAGGAGAGTGTCTAACGCTGCTGAGGGTGTGGTTCTCAATGCCCCGCTTATGCAGAGACCTGCAGTGCGTTGGACTCTGCTCAGTTTGTTGCAGTAGGTGACTTTCTCCAGTGCAGTCCACCATACTGCAACCCCGTACTTGAGAATTGGTCGGATGACCGATGTATATAGCCAATAGGTTATGCGAGGTTGAAAACCCCATTTGCTACCTATGGCTTTCTTGCAAGAGAAAAGAGCTACTGTAGCCTTCCTAACTCTTTCCTGAATATTAGGTTTCCAACTTAATTTTTTGTCTGTATTGTATTTTGCTTCATTGGTAAAAATTAGTGGTACACCTTTTATTGAAGGGGGTGCAATTACTGGGATCTTGTATTTCCGTGTAAAAAGGACGAGGTCAGTTCAGTGATCAGCCCATCTAGTGAGCATATTAATTGCGTTTTGGAGGAGGACTCTCAGTGTATTAGGATGTTTTCCTGTGACGGCGATAGCAACATCATCGGCATACGCAATCACTCTGTAGCCTTCCCTCTCAAGGGATATTAGCAGTTCGTTGACTACTATGTTCCACAGTAGAGGGGACAGAACACCACCTTGCGGAGTGCCTCTACTAACAGACCTTTTCGTACAAAAATCCCCCATCTTAGAGTTGATGATCCTGCTTTTTAGCATAAGATTAATCAACTCACAGAGTGAGTATTCGACGTTTAGGGTCGTCATAGCAGAAGTGATAGCAGATGTGTCAACGTTGTTGAAAGCACCTTCAATATCCAGGAAGGCAACCATAGTATATTCCTTTTGCTCTAGGGAGTATTCGATAGTTCTTACCAGAGTATGCAAGGCTGTTTCTACCGATTTCCCTTTGCAGTAAGCATGCTGAGACATCGATAGTCTCTTATCAATGCTATTACGTATATGGATATCAATCAGTCTTTCCAGCGTTTTAAGAATGAATGATGATAGGCTAATAGGTCTAAGATCTTTAGGGTTGACATGCGAGCATTTGGCCGCCTTGGGAATGAATACTACCTTTACTTCTCTCCATCGCTGAGGTATATAGACCAGATCTAGACAACTTTTGAAAATCATCTCAATCATGGGCAAAGTTATATCGATGGTATATAGTAATTCAGCTGGTATGATTTGATCTGGACCTGGAGATTTATAGGGTTTGAAACTATTCAGAGCCCATGTCAGTTTTTCCTTTGTAACAAGACCTTGAGGAAAAGTTAAGTTAATACCCGACAAAGGACGGTTTGTTGTATTAACGGATTTGGAGCTATCTGGGAAGTGGATGTCTAATAGCAGGTTTAGCGTTTCTTCGCAAGAGTTAGCCCAAGTACCATCTGAGTTTTTAAGACAACTAGGCATGGTTGGATTTGTCGAGAGAATCTTCCTTAACCTCGATGCATCCGAGGATTCTTCTATTGAGCTACAGAAGGATCTCCATGAGGATCTTTTGGCTAATCTCAATTCTTGTTTATATTTTTTGAGAGATTCCTTATAGGAATCCCAATCTTGGGGGTGTCTAGACTTTTTTGCACGATTGAAAAGCCTTCTACAACCTTTCCTGAGTATTTCTAAATCAGCAGTCCACCAATATGGTTTCTTCTTTCCCCGCACTGTAGTGAGGGGGCAGGCAGTTTCCATCGCTTTGTTGAGGGCTGCTGAAGCTCATCGACTTTTTGATCAAGTTCGAGAGCGCACAAGGGAGGATCAGAAAGTTCTGGTTTAATCAGACTTTTTAGTGTTGTCCTATATTTTGGCCAATCTGTCTTCCGATAATTACGAAATTGGATTGGTTTTGGGGACTCTTCAATAAGGGTGAATTGGATGTATCTATGATCGGCGAACGAGTGTTTCTTAGATACTCTCCAATTCAAAATTTTATTTGAGAGATGTAACGAGACAAGAGTGATATCTAATACTTCTTTTCGATTTTTAGTAACGAAGGTTGGTTCATTACCTACGTTACTTACTACCAGATTAGTTGTTAAAATGTAATCAAAAAGAGACTCACCTCTGTCATTGATATCGGTACTACCCCACGTAGTATGGTGCGCATTGGCGTCACAACCGATAATTATGTCAGAGTGGTACCAGGCAGTGGGCCCTGGTGGTCGTGGCCCAAATACGCTGATACCAGCCAGTAGGTATGGTTGTCTATTACCATACTGGCTGTGGTGACGTCTTTATCACTGAAATTGGGGAGTAAAAATACATTTAGACTACGTTTTACTAGAATGCAGGATCTTGGGTTACCTTTTCCTGTTACATATAGTACGTAGTAGCCAGGAGTTCTCAATCCTCGAACCAGGGACTTTATCGTTGGTCTTTTATTTTTGTCAATTAAAAGGCAACGATTCCAATTATTATTTAAAACAATCTTTCGTTTTTTATTCAACTCGATGACATAAATAAATTTACAAATTTTAGTCTACTAATTATTTTTATTTATTTTTAACCCGAGCACATCTGAACACAATGAAATGTTGAGTAAGAATAAAATTCAAATCAGAAAACGGAAACAGGAAAACTAGAATGTTTAAAGATGTAGTTAAGTTAGTTACCGTTTCTACCGCATCTCTTCCATCTATGTCTTAACTTATGAACTATATCAAATTATGAAAATAATAATTTTCACCGCTAGATGCCGCTACATCACCCCGCTTCCAGCAAAGCGAATAGTTTTTGACGTTTTGTTTTGTGTTCTTTTATTATTTTCTTTATTGTTATCGAAGAATGGTTTCAGTCGGTCAATTGATACGGAATAATTTTTCCCATCCTTCAAAACAATAAAATATTTTCGAAGCTTTTTAGTGATTTTATAAGGACCCTCATAAGGAGATTCCAAACTTCTTTTCACTCTATCTCTTCTTATTAGGACGTGGTCGTAAGTTTCAAGATTCTTTGGGATGTGGACAGATTGTTTTGGATTGTGTCTAGTTTCTAGTGAAGTGTTTGGTATATTTTCAAAGAAAAGCTTCAATTGCTCTACCAAATTCGATTCATTTGTAGTTTCAATTGAATTTTTTGAAAAATCACAAGGCAATTTAATGTTTTGTCCGTACAGGAGCTCAGACGGTGTGTGTTTTATGTCATCTTTTACCGTGGTTCGAATCCCTAGCAAAATTAAGGGTAGTTGTCTTGTCCAATTTATTCTGTCTCCAGATGCCCGAATGGATATTTTGAGTTGGCGGTGGAATCTTTCAACCATGCCATTCGCTTGTGGATGGTATGCCGTCGTTCGAATGCGTGTTGTGCCTAAAAACCTGATTAGTTCTTTAAAAAGTTTCGATTCGAATTGTGAACCTTGGTCTGTTGTGATAGTGTCTGGTACACCGAACCTTGACACATGTTCATGCACGTAGGTTGTGGCAATCGTTTCCGCATTGATATCCCGAATGGGATAGGCCTCTGGCCACCTGGAGAACCTGTCAACGATGGTTAAAATTTATTTAAAGTCATTCGAGGGTGGAAGTGGTCCTACTATGTCCATATGTATGTGTTGGAATCTGCCTGGAGGAATTGCGATGCGTTCAAATGGTGATTTTGTGTGTCGTTGAACCTTTTCTTTTTGACATGCCCCGCAATTCCTTGTCCATGTATCTTTGTTCATTCCGAACCAAAAATACATTTTTGCAATCTTTTTGCGTGTAGCACGGATTCCTGGATGAGAAATGGAATGAATTTTATGGAAAATAGTTTCGCGAAGATCTTTAGGTACATATGGACGATAGCAGTCGGTAGATGTTTCACACCATAGAGAAAAGTTGCTTGAAGGGATTTTTATGAATTGGAATTTGATTCCTGATCTGTGTGGAATATTATTTCTAAGATTTGCCAGTTCTTCGTCATTCACTTGTGCTTTGGCTAGATCTTCCATGCCAATCGGAATTTCTTCGATTGAATCGGCATTTGGTCTTGATAGGGAATCCGCAACGACATTCAACGAACCTTTTACAAATCTTATATCACTTGTGAACTGTGATATGAAGTCGAGATGTCGTTCTTGCCTAGGGCTGCGTTTAGCTTTAGTTGTAAGGGCTGTTGTTAGGGGTTTGTGATCTGTGTAGATACAAAAGTCCTGTCCCTCGACAAAGTTTTGGAAATGTTGAATAGCTAGGTACATTGCAAGTAATTCCCTATCGAATGCTGAATATTTAGATTGGGAAGACGAAAGTTTTTTGCTGAAGAATGCAATTGGTTCCCATGTGTTATGCTTTTGTTGTTGAAGAACTGCCCCTACATCCGTATTGGATGCGTCTGTCGTTATGCTTAGTTTGGCGTTTTCTTGTGGATGATTCAAGAGAGTTGCTTGAGCAAGTGCATTCTTTGCGTTTTTGAATGCTTCTCGACATTCGAGTGGCCAGGTGAAATCTTTGGATTTTGGTTTCTTTTGTGTGAGTAAAGCGAGATGAGCGTAAATGGGTGCCAAAATGCGTGCTAAATGAGGTATGAATAATTCACCATACCTAAAAATCATTGTGCACTTTTAATGGACTGTGGCTCAGTGAAATCTGAAATCGCTTTAACTCTATCCTGAGAAGGTTGAATTCCTTCTTCACAAACGTCAAATCCCAAAAACTTTAACTTAGGTACACCGAAAACGCACTTGGAAGCCTTGATGCGAAGACCGTACTCCGAAAGGCGTTGAAACAGGGTTCTTAAGTGCTCTTCATGTTGTTTAGCTGATTTACTGGCAACAAGAATGTCATCCACATAAACGAAAAGAAATGGGAGGCCTTTTAACACTTGGGACATGAATCTTTGGAAAGTTTGTGCAGCATTTCTGAGCCCAAACGGCATGCGCAGAAACTCAAAGAGTCCGAATGGTGTTATCACAGCTGTTTTATGTATGTTCTCTGTAGCTACAGGTATGTTGTGGTAAGCTCGTACCAAATCAATTTTTGAGAAGATCTTGCAACCGAAAAGTGTTGCATTCATGTCATGAATATGTGGAAGAGGGTTTCTGTCGGGAACAGTAATTGCGTTAAGTTGCCTATAGTCCCCGCATGGTCTCCAATCATTTGCTTCCTGTTTAGCGGCCATATGCAGTGGAGATGCACAAGGTGAGGATGAGGGTCTGCAAATTCCTATTTGAACCATGTATTCGAATTCATCTTTGGCAATCTTGAATTTTACATTGTTGAGGCGACGCGGTCGACAGTAAGGGAGTGGTCCTTTTGTCAACAGGTGGTGAACCACTGAATGCTTTACGGGAAGATTGAAATTTGGGGGTTCCATGAGGGAAGAAAATTCTTGTATAATTGAATTGTATTTTTGTTCTATTTCAAAGAAGCGTGGGCTTATTACATTCTCTCTACAAGGTGTGCCAATAACACTTGTGTTTGTGAGTGGATCAATAAGTCTACGATTCTTGATGTCTATGACCAAGCCAGTTGATTTTAAGTAATCCGCACCAATGATAGGTTTTGTTACTGCAGCTATAAGAAAAGTGTGGTTAAACACCCTTCGAAAACCTAGAGTTGTTTTTAAAAATGTTGTGCCAAAAACATTAATGGCAGAACCGTTTGCTGCGGAAATCTTTTGGTCAGGTTCACTGTTTTTGTAATGTTTTATTGACGAGGCAGGAATGGCTGAAACATCTGAGCCTGAATCAATTAAAAATGTAAAATTAGAAATAGGGTCTTTGATGAAAATACGGCTAGGAATTTTGTTAGTTTTACTGTCATTTGCCGCTGCAATGACAGTACAATCTAGTTTGGGTTTAAATTTTTGAAACTGCAGGGCTGGGAACATTTCTGTGCACGTTTTCCATACCTTTTATGGAACCAACACATTCGTTGGCCTCTAGACGAGTTGGATCTATTACAATTATGGTTTTGTGAATACTGATTGAATGGAGCTCTGTTTTGAGTTCGTGAAAAACGTTTATTGACATTAAGTTTTGAGAGCATTGTCTTTATTTCATTGATTTCTGTTTGCAGGTTTTGGTTGATGCTCGTGAGTTCGTTGATTGAACGTTCTGAGTGCGAGGGAATTGAAAAGCTTGAACTTTGTTTCTGATATACCTCGAATATATCATCTGCGATTGAAAGTAAATCTTCTGTTTTAGTTTTGGAACTTGATTTAATTGATATTTGGACAAGAGTGGGAAGACGCCTTAACCAGAGTTCCAGAATTAGGCTCTCTGTAACAATCATTGATTGTCCGGCCAAGGTTTGAAGTTTTCTATAGAACTCTGATGGCTTTTTGTCCCCCATCTCTTCCCCCGAAAGCAAGGCTTCAATTCTCTTACTTTCGCTCATTGAATGTCGTTCTATGAGTGCCTTTTTGAGGTTTGTATAGGGTGTTCGGGATTCCTGAACTAAAATGTCATAGACACTTGCGGCCACGTCCTGAGGAAGAGATTGAACGACATAGTGGAATTTTGTTTCTTCGGAAACTATGTTCCGAGTGGAGAATTGGGATTCCACTTGAACGAACCAAATGGCTGGCATTTTGGTCCAAAATTCTGGAAGTTTGATTGCAACTGCATGAATGACTCCACTTGTTGTGGGAGGTAAAGATCCACCGCCTGGTGTGCTACCACCTTCATTATTTTGGCCGATGTTCATTATAACAAAAAAAAAATTTAAGTGATGTCAAAAAATAAGAAAAACAAGACTATTGATGGAAATGATGCGGTTTACAATAAGGAGAATTTAAGAATTTATGAATGAACCTCTTTTTAGAGAATTTAAATTTTATATATATATATATATAATATATATGAAAAATGTAATGTTGAAATGAAAAAATTAATATTTAAAAAGAAAATGCAAATGGTGTCTATTTGAATAAGAACGAGAGAAAAAAAATTATAGATACTTGGGTATGTACGTAAAACGTAAGTATGTACAATTATGTAGTTGATTGTTCTAGAAGTTCCGATTTGTTCCTTGCGCTTGCGTTGTGTTGTGATCCTTTCCTGCGTTGTATTGCGATGGTTCCTTTGCGTTGTGTTGCGATGGTTCCTTGCGTGCGTTGTGTTGGCGATTGTTCCTTGCGTTGTAATGCGATGGTTGTAAAAATGATGCTCTTTGATGAAGTTGATGGATATTTTCGCTATATGGCTGATCAAATTGATGCTATGTATGATGTTCGTTGTTGTTGAAACCAGGGTTTGGTGTAAGGATGCTGCTGGTAGATAGAATGCAGACACGTTTGTGTGTTCCTGGCCACAGCTTTGATTTGTATAGCGGCAACGGAGGTGCGATTGTGGTGTTTTCGTTATTTCCCAGCAAATGCAAATTTAGACGCCGTTGATGCGATAGATGTCGGCAGCGTACTTCAAGCGTCGTCGGGGTCACCAATATCGTTGGTCTTTTATTTTTGTCAATTAAAAGGCAACGATTCCAATCATTATTTAAAACAAACTTTCGTTTTTTTATTCAACTCGATGACATAAATAAATTTACAAATTTTAGTCTACTAATTATTTTTATTTATTTTTAACCCGAGCACATCTGAACACAATGAAATGTTGAGTAAGAATAAAATTCAAATCAGAAAACGGAAACAGGAAAACTAGAATGTTTAAAGATGTAGTTAAGTTAGTTACCGTTTCTACCGCATCTCTTCCATCTATGTCTTAACTTATGAACTATATCAAATTATGAAAATAATAATTTTCACCGCTAGATGCCGCTACAACTTCACAATCCAGGGTTTTTGGATAAGAACGACATCTTCCCCAGTTTTTGACAGGCGGAGAAGAAGGGAGGCCGAAGCCTTTTTAGAGTGTTGAAGATTAATCTGTACTATTTGCAGCATTTTGGCTACAACTAGGCAGATCAACCTCCACAAGGCGGCAAGTAAAAGAAGTAAAATTTTTGTCAAAGACATCACCGTGTACGTTTGAGTTTTGTTCTTAAATTCTTCAAGAGTCCCTAATTACGTTTATTCAAGATGGTTAGGGAGAACAAAACAGCCTGGAAAGCCAACTATTTCCTTAAAGTCGTTCAATTGTTCGACGAATACCTAAAATGTTTCATCGTCGGAGCCGACAATGTAGGTTCTCGCCAAATGCAGAACATCCGTACCTCCCTCCGTGAAAAGGGTGTCGTTCTCATGGGTAAGAACACCATGATCCGAAAAGCCAGCCGCGGACATTTGGAGAACAACGCTCACCTCGAAAAGTTGTTGCCCTACATCAAGAACAACGTTGGTTTTGTTTTCACCAACGAGGACTTGTGCGACATCCGTGACAAGTTGCTCGAGAGCAAAGTGCGTGTCCCAGCTCGTGCTGGTGCCATTGCTCCACTTCCCGTCATCATCCCAGCCCAAAACACCGGTTCGGGACCCGAGAAGACCTCTTTATTCCAGGCTCTGTCTATCCCAACCAAGATTTCCAAGGGTACAATTGAAATCATCAACGATGTACCAATCTTGAAGCCTGGTGACAAAGTCGGTGCTTCCGAAGCCACCTTATTGAACATGTTGAACATCTCTCCGTTCTCATATGGTTTCATTGATAAACAAGTTTACGATTCCGGTTCGATCTTCGCACCCGAAATCTTGGACATACGGCCCGAGGACTTGCGCGAGAAATTCTAACAAGGTGTTGCCAACTTGGCTGCCGTTTGTTTGCAAATTGGATATTCTGCTGTTCTCAGAATCATTCTGCCTGTAAAAGTCAGTCCGATGGAATGGTTTCAGAAGACTTCTGGACTCTACCAAATGCTTCTGGACGACCAATGGAAAACGACATAACTGATTTTTGGAAGGCAGAAGGCTTGGCAGTGGCCACTCTGGTCTAAAAGGTACTTGGTTCCTCGGACGAAGATAGCTCGCTCGCTGGTGGTTTTCTTTTGGATCGGCGACAATTTGACTGGCTGAATCAACTTAGCAGCAGTATATCTCCGCTGGAGTTTATTTCTGGTGGATTTGTAGAGGACTCCATTGATATTGATTAGCTGTCGGTGCTTTGAGATGATCGTGTTTCTCTATGAAAAAACATCCCAGGATAGTTATTTGACTCATTTACCTTTTAATAAACCGTGATATGACTTGCTTTGAGAGCGACTCTGAGGACCTTCGGAGCTTAGTGAATGAAGTCTTCCTTTTGAGAATCGGTATGCTGGGAGTCAGAATTCGGCTGTCTAGTTTGTATTTGGCTGGAAAGTCTTTGCTGCTTTGGACACCCACTGGTTTCACTTTGACGCTCAGTGTGGTCGTTGTTGTTGCAGTTGTGCGGCTGAGTTTTCCCAAGATAATTTTGACAAGGCCAGGACAAGCAGGTGGAATCAGCTTTTGGAGGAATTGAAACCGATGCCGTTCAACTGGAAGAAATCGCCCTCATAGGAACTCGGACAATTTTCTGGATTTTGATATGATTTTATTAGGCAGTAGGGTGGGTTGGGATTAAGGGTATGTGTCCCAGAATAGCGAACTCAGATTTCATGTAAATGAATTTATATGTGTTAGTGGCCTCTACTCTTCACCGATTCCTTTTTTTTTATCTCAGACGAGAATTTGCAAGAACCAGTTTCCACGATCACGATCAGGCACATGAAGGAGAAAAAAAGGCAATATACGCAGACGACGCACGTCTAGGTAGAAAAGGAAGCAAATTCATATACATACATGCAATGCAATAAAAAAGACCAAAAAAAATAGGTATCAAGTGAAGAAATGTGCACTTTTTTTTCCTTTTTTTCTTTGAGCTAGGAATATATATTATGAAAACAATGCATGTAAGTAGGTACAAGAAAAGTGGTATCATAGATATTGTTGTTGCAGCACGAGACATCGCGATGTGATAAACGGTTAGGTTTTTATTTCTTTTTGTGTTTGTCTAGTTGAAGAAATATAAAAAAGATGAACCTTTATGAGAAGATTATTTATTTGTTTCCTCTTGCGAGGTGTAAATAAATAATTTTTGAAGAGGCAGGATAACTATTTTATATGAAATGGAAATTCTTTTATTGGGCGATGATTGCGTTTGTAACAGGCAGGTACCTTTCATCTTTTAGACAGATGAACAGTTTATTCAAAAGAGTCATGAACCTATTATTGAAATTTTTGACCTTACGCAATAGAAAGATGCAAGTAGAGGGTGTCTCAGTTAGAGTGCTCTTTTTAAAATTGGATTTTTATGCAAGTGTCAACACTGAAATTTGACAGCTGCTACCTCTGTTTATTCTGATTATTTAAAATGGAGTGTTTTTCGAAAGAACAACGCGTTATATTTGTGAATATCTACTCTCGCAAACTTCGCAAAATTTTCTGCCGAGAAAATAAAAAAAAAAACATATTTTATTCCATACTTAATCGGAATATATCTTCTTTAGATGCCAGTTACAGCTTTAATTGGTTTTCATCATTGAAACACATCATTGAAATTTTTCCGATAGGTCGGTTATTATAGCAATCATTGAAAATTTCTGTCAGGAATTTTTTTCCTGACGTAATTCAATCATTGGAACTGTGAGAAGTTGAACATTTATGTAGATCATTAAAATTGTACAAAATTGAAACGAAAATCATTGGAATAATTTGTTTAATTTTTTGACATAATACAATCAGCTGTTCAGAAAATGATTTTACAACCGCAAAATAGAAAAACACATTTTAATGAAAAAATAAGTGTGTAATTGAACTTTTTCATGTCAATAAAAATTCTTGGAGTGATTTCCGATCGATTGGTATATAATTTCTTTTCAAAAGAAAACATATGTCGATTTCCATTGAACCACATGAAATGGACGGCCGTCGCTACTAAAAATCAATATTTTTTGGTTTCAATGGAAAGGAAAAACGTAGCAATATCTTTTTGTAAGTGTATCTTCGTCCTCGGATGAGGAATGCTTGTAATGATGTCAATGTTATGTGCAGAGACAAAAGGAGATCGGAAACTGACTTACGTTTCACTCCCTAGATCCCGCAATTTTCATTTTCTTTCATTTTATTTTCTTCCTTGTACATGAAAAATACAAAAACAAAGAGATGAGGTGGGATTTTTATATTTTTACAGTTCTCTTTTGTTTGTTTTCGCAATTTCAAATTTAGCGTAGATTGCTAGATTGAATTTTCAAATTGGCAAACACGTTTTTCTTAAACTCACCACGAAAATACTAGAATCCATGATTGGGGATGAGTTCCGAAACTTTTGGCCGAAAACCTACTCGTGCCTTACATTGGCCCTGTTCCCATGTGAAGAACGATTGTGTTAGATTTTTTGTAGATTTTGCTTGCTCCTTAATTTTTTTTTTAGTTTCTTTAAGATGACGCAGAAACAGAAAAAAAAAGAAAAGAAGAAAAGAAAAATGAATTAAAGCCGTTGATATAAACAGTTTACTTGTGTTCGACAAACAAATATTTTGGATATGCGGGCCGAAGAGAAGAACACAAGGAAAAGCCTCAAATTTCTACACTCAATATTTTTAATTTTTTCCTTCCCCTTACGTTTTCTGCAAGCAACCCCGTTTGCCATCACTAATCAAAAACAAATTTCGATTTCCTTCACGTGTGAATAAGGGTATAAGGCCATTAAGATTTGTTTGAAGCAAAAACACACAAATAGTTAAACTAACTCTTTAAATTTTATATCGGGTAGAGGTCAAATAACACGTTTATACCTTTATAAGTCTTACTGCCGATTTCATAGAACATGGATTAAGTATAAATTGAAACCCGATTTGCTTGCGTTTCGTTACTGATAAAGCCAGGTATTTATATAAAAAAATAAGATTTCAAACAAAAGCTTTTCACATGTTCAGCATTCTTAATTAGACTGATGAACATTTGTTTTTATTTTCTTTTTTATTCATTTTTGATGTCGGAAATCCTACTGCTTGATACATTTGATGCCATTTCCTGCTTTTATGCAATTTTACTTGTTTGCTATCTATTTGAACATATCCCTCTTCTGCTCACTTTTACTCACCTTTCGTACGTTAAAACTACAAATTTTCAAATTTTCCGGGTAATTTACTCCCCATGTGGGGTGTCACACTTTGCTGAGATTGTTTGGTAAAAACACGCATACTCTTGCAGTAAATGTTGACCGCAGCTTGTAGGCATTGTCATTTTGACAGCTCAGTTTCCCATCTCCCTTTTAAACTAATCTGTGGTTATGTGTACCTATTCTTGAGAACACAACGATAAACCTTATTTATTTTCATTATTATTCTTTATTTTCATTATTATTATTTATAATATTCACTATTCTATTATTTATCGTAATTATAACATAACAACAACGCACTCTCTTCTATTTTCTTTTTCAACACATAATTATTCCATTTGCAAAAACTGTCAAGTTTTTAGGATGTGTTAAAATCAGTGTGAAAATCTGTGTAGATTCGTCTCAAAAGACGAATTCAAAACGAATCAATTCGTCGGGAAAAAAACATCAATACTTTTCCCATTGGAAAACGTTTATGAAAAAAATATTGCCGGCCCGTCGACGGTACATCAATGTTTTGGTTCAATGGAAAACCACAATAGTTAAATATCCATTCAAAGATTTTCCGGATCCATTTCAATGATAGCTATAACTGGCCTCTTACAATACAATAAAAATATCACAACTCTGTCATAAAATACTTGTCTTTATTTTTAAATGAAAAAGTGCACTCTTACTGAGGCACCCTATACTTATTTGTTCCAAACGAATTAAAAAATTAATTGGGTTCTCCCATTTATTTGTAGTACCTACGACCACTGATCTCTATTATAACTGGATAGTGGATAGGAGCAAAAAGTTTGACTCCCATAGAAGACTGTTATAAGTGTAAAGGTACCATCCAGGTATAACAGTTATACCAAAATATAACACTTCCCCAACACTGATATCTATAATAGAGATAGAGATAATATAGATCAGAGATATAGACAAAGGAGATCAGTCACTTTTTTTGTTGAACATCACTTCACTCTGTCTCACTTTTTCGGTTTATATAGAAAGAGATGCACAAGTGTAAGAGTACCATGTCAAAATCAATAGGAGTCAAGAAAAGTGTTATAATTTGTATGGAATCCACTATCCAGTGTATTATAGAGATCAGTGCCTACGACCCACTGATCTCTATATTATATTTTATTTAGTATTATAGAGATTAGTGCTACGACCTTACTTCTTACTACCTATA
Source organism: Sphaerophoria taeniata (assembly GCA_943590905.1). NCBI lineage: Eukaryota > Metazoa > Arthropoda > Insecta > Diptera > Syrphidae > Sphaerophoria > Sphaerophoria taeniata. Next base: position 89,151,035 of record OX016541.1, on the reverse strand, counting down.
CCTACCTACCTACACAACATTTTTGAGCTATACAAGGTGTCGCAAAAAAATAATACATATTGCACTTGCACTTGTCATATATTCTAATAAATTGCAAATCTCCCTCGCAACAACCAAAACAAAATGATATGATAAGAAATTATCGCACATGTGCGATATTCTTTGTACCTCATTCATTTTCTTATTTTGTAATTTCCAACAACAAAAAACAAAAAGAAGCCACTTACTTACCGCATTCTTTTTATGCGCTTTCTCTATCTCCCGCTCTAACCCTTCTTCTATAATTATGTCATCTGCACATATCTATTTTCTCATCTAGCATCTTTCTTCTACTTCTATGTAAAGCAATATCGAGTTTTCTTCACACTTCTATGAATTGAAGAACAAAAAGTACATTTTCTGTTGAGGAGAAAAAACAACATCTTTTGTAAGAAAGAGAAGAGAAAGCAAAACAAATTGCAGCACCACCTAGTGGCATTCCTTTGAACCCTGCTTCTTTGTGTGTGTAATCGACCATTCTTTTTTGACAAACAACGCAAAAAAGACGATTTTTCAAAAATTAAAATAAAAAAGACCATTAGCAAACAAATTATTTTGTTATTTGAATTAAATAAAAAAAATAACAGAAAAAAATAAAAAAAATATGTGCTAGTTTTATTGCTTATATTTCACTGACAATAACCTTACAAATATTGACCTTTTGAAGTTTATTTTTAAATATGTTACAGGTGAAAAATGAAAAAAAAACACCGACGTTAAGTAAGACATATATTAATCTTTCATAAAAAAAATATTTCAAAAAATTCAAAAATATATTAATCAATTTCCCGGGCAAACGCGCAAAATGCTAGACAAAAAATATGTATTTTTTATGTTTGTGTTAACAAAAACATTTGACAAACATAAAAAAAAATAAAAAAAATTATTCCGTTGAAATTACATATTTAAAGCTTTGAAAAAAGTTAATTTGACTTCACTACCTTTTATATTTAAGAAGTTATACTAAAAAATGCATTCATACTTTTTACGTAATTTGCTGTATTTTTCATTGTTTTTCGAATTTTGTGTGGAAAAAATTATAACGATAATCGAAAAAAAAACAGCGACGTTAAGTAACAGGATATATTGTCATTATAAAAAAAATATAAAATAAATAAAAATGTAATATTTAACCCATTTCCCATTAGTTAGCGCAAGCGTCTTTCAAAATTTTATAGTTTTTCCGTTTTCTTGTCGGTTTTGAGGTACATCGAATTTTTATTTATTTTTTTTAATTACACAAACATTTGACCCTATTTAACATCAATCGATATAATATATAAATTTGAAAAATTGCGAACGCTACACAGTTTCGCGCAAAAGTCCAACCAATTTTTACATGGGAAACCTCCCCTTAATGGAGGGAACTGTTGCATTATGCTGTGACAGTTGATGCTGAGGTGCTACTTCAACTGGCAGGGCGACGACGGCAGGAGATGGAATACATGGCTGAACATTAAATTGATTTGCCTTAAGAAGTGTATCATGGGAAAGTAAAGGACGTGCGCAAGGGTGTCCATCCGGACGTGGAAATTTGTGATATATTTATTTATTTATTTATTTATTCTAACAAGTACAACTTTCTTAGAAATCTTAAAACTAAATTTAAATTAATTATAATTAATAAATATTATTCAATAGTAAAGCTTTACATTCGTATCTACTATAATGGAAATCTAAAAAATCTTCAAATTGATTGTAATAAGAAGCAGCATTACATATTGGATTATTCAGACCATAATTATTAGTATTATGTCTAGGAATATAGAAGAAGTCGTTTGTACGAGGACGCAGGGAACGGGCAGGAGCATATGTATACAATAAGGATAATAACTTAGGGCTGTCAATATGACTACAAATAATGTCTCTCGCAAACATAGCTAAGTAGTAGACACGTCTGCTATTGAGTGGTTTTATACCCAGCAATTGACATCTTACATTATATTCGGGCATATCTGATTGCAAAAAAGTTTTACGCAATGAAATTTTAGTATACCTTTTCTGAATACGTTCAATTCGTAATGATCCTTTGTTATAAAAAGGAGACCAAATCACGCAACAATACTCAAGGTTGGATCTTATAAGTGATAATGAAAGACTCTTTATAGTGTGGGGATCACTGAATTCCTTAGAGTTTCTAAAAACGAAACCAAGCATAGCATTTGCTTTTGAAACCAGAAAATCTAGATGCAAGTCAAAAGTGAGACGAGAGTCAAAAATAACACCCAAATCCTTTTGCATCGTTACTCGAGATAGATCGCACCTAGAAATGTTGTAATCAAAGATAATTGGATTTTTAGATCTCGTAAATGACATAACAGAACATTTACGAATATTCAAGTGCAGACAATTGATTTTACACCAGTCAGTAAGCCTATCAATATCTTCTTGCAGTTTTAAACAATCCGAATGTGATTTTATTTTCCTATAAAGCTTAAAATCATCAGCAAAAAGTAAACCATTTGAGTCCAAGGTGAAATCCGGTAAGTCATTGATAAAAAGAAGGAATAATAAAGGACCCAAATGGCTTCCCTGCGGGATACCCGAATAATTAATTATAACCCGAGATAAAAACGAACCTAGTTTCACATATTGTTTACGGTTTTTTAAATAGCTCATTACCCATCGAAGTAAAACAGAATGAAATCCTAAGCTAATTAGCTTACGCTCTAAAACATGAAACTGAACACGATCAAATGCCTTTGCAAAATCAGTGTAAATTGCATCAACCTGAAAATGTTGCTCCATGTTACATAAGCAAAAATTTGTAAATATAGCTAAATTGGTTGTTGTGGACCTACCACTTACAAAACCATGTTGATCTTCAGATAAACGAGAATGCAGTAACAAGTAAAGTTTCTGTTTGACGATAGCTTCAAAAAATTTCGGAATCAGCTGTAACTTTGCAATAGGCCTATAATTCTCAATATTATCTCTAGATCCTGATTTATAAATTGGGTTAACAAAAGAATACTTCCAACAATCCAAAAACAATCCCTGGGAGAGTGATAAGTTAAAGATTCTTTGAAGAGAATAGAGTAAGTTAAATCTGCAATTTTTAATAAATAAAGGAGGCAAGTTATCAGGTGCAACAGTACATGAACTGTCAAGAGATGAAAGTTGACTTAGAATCAGTGGCGTAGCTAGACCTTTGGGGGCCCTGTATCCAAATTTTTTTTGCGGGCCCCCCACCTCTTACCAAAACTGGGCCATAACCTTATAACCTTTTTTAAATTAAAACACTAACGTCAATAAATAAGATAAATTTAATTCAATGTAAAATGACATAGGAACTTTAAAATAAATGCATACTACATAGATATAGATACAATGTTTTATAAAGCTTAAAAAAAAAATATTTGCACTTCTTTTCAAAGTAGATAATACTTTCCTTGCCTTTTTTCTGCTAATTTATTTCATAATTTATCCATACCTGAAGAAGATTTCAGTTTTTCAAGATTATTTACTTCTATTGATGAACACTACGGGTTCAAGCCCCAGCTTCGGCAGCATTCTTTTCTACAAAAATCGCCAGCTTATCTGAGGCCACCTGTGCGATAATATGAGACCATAAATATCTATGTCTCCTCCTCTGAGCCACGTAGGTTTATGTTATGTGTGTTTTCTTTCTATGTGTCTATCTGTCTCCCTCTGTTGTATTAATGTCTTGTTCTGTCCCAGCCGATGGCCTCAGTCGCCAGTGCTGCTATGTGTCTGTAGTTCGTTACATTCATGTGCGAAGTACTGTGAAATGTCAATGTCAATGTCAATGATGAAAGTGATAAATCTGACAACCTCTTCTGTCCCATTGACGTTCTGAGATAATTTTTTTTTGTTGCTTTGGTTACCGGAAGAGTCAAAAAGAGAAAGCATGCTGTTATTACTTCAGAAAAACAAGAAGCAAGACTATTAAATTCGATGACTAATAATTAAGCAAGTTCTTTTATGGAATGAATTTTGAGGATTTCGGATCTAAGGCATGTTTTAAGAGCAATTAGTTGATTGCAGAAATCACCAGATATGTCTGTTTTGTACTTTTCCACTAGCTTTTTTGATCCTTGATTTATCTCATCATTTGAGAACGATAAAAGGCTTATACGGTTCCAACACTTCAAACATACTACAAAGACTGTAATGGCTTTGAAATCTTTGCTGAGTTTGTCCAATCAAAATGTCCAAGCAGGAATAGTAAATATTGACTTTAAAGTAAATTCCCAGATCAGAAATTCTATGATCTTCTGCCAACTAATCAAAAAAGCGCTTCGTTATTTTCCTCCTTTTATTTTTGAAGACAGGCGTCACTCCCCAATCGTTGGCTTAATCCTTGCACTTTTTAAGTAAATCAGTGAATTTCTTTTGATTTCTTTCTTTTTCTAGACCGCCTAAAAGATTTTGAAGCAAAATACTTGCTTTTTGTAAGTCATTTTCCTAATCTTGAAGGGCTTTGGAAACTGGACTTATGATATCAAACAGCGAAGAAAAAAATGACATCAACACAATAAAGTCGTAGGTCTCTAAAATGTTTATAACATTTTTATAATCGTCTCGTTCGTCTTTTTTTTTGTTGTGGTCAAATTGATTTATGGTAAGGTTTTCACTCAGACAATTAAGGGGCCTTTTTTTGGTTGAAGATACATACAGGGTTCGGAATGGAGTATTGAATTTTTCAGGTGTAAGTGCATGCAAGTACCTTAGTATTTTTGAATCTACCGCTGGTCCCTGGTTTGTATTTTTGTGTGATGTTGGAGTTGGTGGCTGTGTCAGGCAGGACGATATATTTTGAAAGCTCGGATAAAAAAGTGTTTGCAGGTTGAAGTTGTAGTTTTGTTGGTTGGTAGGACATGAAAAAAGAAAAAGATACACAGGAAAAAAAATATTTGACGCATGTAAAAAATTAACATCGGAACATTTTTTTGTAATAAAACTTTATTAAATATTTAAGTGAATTTTTTACACACGTCTTGTGCTCTGTATCTTTGGGGGCCCCTATATCTCGGGGGCCCTGTTACATGGATACAGCTGATACAGCGGTAGCTACGCCACTGCTTAGAATATCACTCTCTGAGATATAGAGAGATCCTATATCAATGGAAGAGTTCTGGAATATTGCATCCGTTACAGATTCATCTTCATAAATGAAGTTAGATTGAAAGAAGGTAGCAAACATGTTACATATTTCTTGCAAGTTACTGCTTACACCATCATTAAACTTCATAGTCAATGGAAGGCCAATTGATTTCCTTTTATTATTTACAAAAGCCCAAAAAGCTTTCGGGTTTGACTTTATTTTTGCTTCAGTGGATAAAACATACTGCTGATAAAGAAACTTTTTTAAGAATTCATACTCCTTCCTTAAGCGACAAAATGTATTATGAAAGCAAGGATCACGTAAACTCTTTCTATAAACACGTTTCATTTCTGTTTTAAGATTCGATAATCGGTTATTGAACCAAATGGGCTTATTAGAACGTGACAATTTTTTCAGAGGAATGAATTTGAAGAAAACGTCTTCAATTATATTCCTAAACAATATATACATATCTTCCAGTTTAGGAGAACACGAAAAACCTAATTCCCAATCAATTGAAGACAGATAATTATTTAATCAGCTTTACGAAAATCATAAGCAAAGTCATAAGTATACAAATCATTTGAAAAACAGTTCACAAAAGAAATATCAAAAGAGATAGTTAAAGCTTTATGATGAATACAATTGTTAGATAAAAGGAATTCAGGTTCATTTACAATTACATTCAATTCTTCAAAAGTAAAAACTAAATCTAAAATGTTTCCAATACTATTTTGAATCGCGTTTACTTGTATTAAGCTCATGGCAAGCATAGAATCAACCATTTCAATTTCAAAATCTCTCATAACATTACATGGAAATAGACATTTATCATCATTAGAATACAACCAATTGACATTACTTAAGTTGAAATCACCTAATACAACCACAAAAGAATTCACATCAAGATCATTTACAATAAACTTTATATTAGAAATATGAGATACATAAATACTAATGTCAGAACCAGGTGGTATGTATGATACAAAATAATATATTTTAATAACGACAGCGTCAGAAGAACGTGTATACTCAACACAAACACACATTTGTTCAATTAAGCCCGATGACTCAGCGAGGTTTATCCAACTACTCTTGAGAGATGTTTTAATCGCTATTAGGACACCACCTCCTCTCGAATAACCAGTCAGTATGGGACACCGATCTTTTCTGTAGACAGCATAAGATGAATCAAAGAGCTCCGTAGAAAGAATAGCCTCACTCAACCAAGTTTCTGTCAAAGCAATTACAGAATAAGAGCTATCTAACATTGCATTATAAAACTCGGTCGTCTTAGTTCTTAGGCCTCCAGCGTTCTGGTAGTAAATTGCATTATTTATGATTTTATTAGGATGCTTACTTGATTGGGAAACAACATAACGATCAGACGGAATAACCTTATCATCAATGGCAACACCAGGCAGGTTAACAACATCAGCAACAACAGAATCAGCAGCAACAACAGCATCAGCAGCAACAACAGGATCAACAGCATCAACAGCAACAAAAGAATCAGAAGCAACTTGTAGAATATTAGAGTTCCTACTAACTCCAACAACAATATTAGGCATAGCATCAACATCAGCAAGACCAGTCGAATCATGGATGCTATTAGCATTACAAGAATCTACTGTAGCTACAAACTCAATGTTTGCGGTGGCGGCAACGGTGGCAATGGTGGAACTGAGTTTTTTGAGACATAATCTTCGTTTTTTGGAAGTGATTTAAATGGGCGAATTTTGACTCCACTGGGCCAAAACTCTGATTTGTAGATAGTGTTGGTAAAATCCCATGGTATTCCAATCTTAAAATTCACAAATTTAAATTTGGCTTCCATCATTTCTTGATTTTCACGTTTAACCAGCTTATAACAATGAAAAAACGACGAATTAAAGTCAGTTTTCGAAGAAATGTACGAAATTATATCTTCTGGCGAGGTTTAAGGTTTAAAACTGGATACATGAAACCAACGCAATTTCTTTAAAATATTTTTGCTTAAATCTCCAGCGTCAGAGTTATTGCCTGTTACGGTCACACTATCCGTTGAGTTATATGTATGGATGTATAAATTGTTACTCAGCGCCGTTGCTTTAACATCAGCTCCAGACGATGTTTGTGCATTCGAATCATCATCAGTGAGGCGAGAAGCGAGATCGTTCTCAGCATTAACATCAACATTTGTCTCAGCCATTACATCACTACCATCAATACCATTGGACACAATAACATCTTCAGACTCAGCAACAACTTTAGACTCAAAGTCAGTAGAAACATTATTCTCAGCATGAATATCAACAACATTTTCAGAATCAGCAACAGCCTTAGACTCAAACTCAGTGGCAACATTATTCTCAGCATCAACAATATCAACATTAACAATAACTTGGTTTTCAATTACAGTCTCACCAGCATCAATCCCATTTATATCAATAGAAGCTTTATCACTCTGCATAGAAGAGTGCGCATTGATTTTTGTTTTTGCACCAAGTTTCGATGATGTAACCGGTTTTCTGGTTTGTGAGAGATTTCTTACACCATCACTAATCGAGGGGCGAGATGAAAGGGGAGTGGTTTTTGTTTTATTAAAGTTAAGTGACGATGATGATAATCGAGGAGATGACAAACAATTTTTTTCCTTCGTTAATTGAAAACTTTTATTATTGCTTTTATTGGTATTATTTTCAACGATCGCCTTTTTTGCCTTAGAGCGGGTGACACGGGCGGCTTTCGATTCACTTGTTTTGTCAGTGACTAGCTTTTCAAACTCAACTTTATGATAGGCAAAGAAACAGTAAAAATCTTTGATTTTCGATATGCAATTTAATAAGGGAAACACTTTGCAACTATCGCACCTCCAAATAAAATTATCATTTGATTTGAGTATAGAAAGATGCGATTCAATCACTTTAGCACAATTAAAGTGAAACAATGTGTGACATAAACTGCAGTCAATCAAATCACTATTTGAAGCTGACAACTTACATTTGAAACAAACGACGTCCATTATGTCTGTTCACTTCGAAAGCTAGTCGATGACTAGCTGATATATGACTGATATACACACCCATAGCTTATTTACTCATAGAACTTTGATATGTGTTACATGGTTGTGATCGGGGAATGGAATAATCGAGGCGCAGACACCCAGGATCATAGCTGGATGGATCTCGCAGTGCATTTTGGTGGTACAGTAGGCGTAGTCTTTGTCTTGTTTCAGATCGTAAGGAGACATGGCCATCATGTTGGTCTTCTCCTCGAGTGGGTCGATGTACTCGACGACTCCAGATGCGACCAAAACCAGCTGTAATTGTAGTTTCTTTTGAGCAGAAAACTACCGTTCTCGACAATGGGCAGAGGACGAGAAATGCGCCCGGTGTGATGTCTGTGTAAATTCGAATCTCACGATCACGAATGTGTCGAACCATCGACACTTCCGACGCGATGATGTCCATCTGTCGTCGAAGTATTCTCAGAGTAGCCATCAACTGTTCAGGATTGCGATGGATTCCAGTTGCCAGTGGCCAGCAAGTAACGCAGACCATCGGTGATGATGTTCGTCTTGATGGCAAGTTCGAGATTGAAGTCCTTTCCTCGATCGATGAACTTATCGTTATCGGTGTTCATTCGGACTTCCTGAAATGTGGATGAAAGTCCTGTGGCTCTTGGTGCTGAAATTTATTGAAATATTTTATATTTATTTGAACCAAAAATATTAAAATATTTACCATCTTCCATAAACCACGATTAGTCATTCCTCATACAATAAAAACTATGCAATGCAATAGTTTTTTTTTATTTGTAAATCTGTCACTTTTGACAAAAAAACAACAACAAAAAACTGAGCGCAGACGTCATTTTGAATTTTTTTTCACCTCTTTCACAGATTCACGGACACGAAAAATGAGAGTAAATTGAGAGACTCACCACAAAATTTTTTGGACAGTGAATTTTTAAAAAAGAGAGCACACTGAATTTCGTTCTGAATAAAAGAGACAGGTATATAGTATCATAAATGCAGTGTAAAACACATGCGCAAGTATTTTTGTCTGACGTTAATATGATTGCAAATGATCGCATGTAAGCAAAGCAACCATGCATTTATGAAAGCACCCTTTCTTGATTTTAATATAAAAAAGAAAGTTGAAAAGAGTTTAAATTCAGTTTTATTATTCACTTTTTATTTTTCATACAGCTGAACTGGTTGGTTTGACTTTCAATAGACTTGTAGCAAAAACTTAGTATGCAACTAACAAAGTCTAGTAAGAATAATTCTAAAACAGTAAGAGCACAGTTGCAATCTGCTGTTGATTAATATATAAGAGAGAACCGTTGATCTTAGAGGAAAAAGTTTAAACATCATTTACTTCAATTCGGATAAAAGGTCTCGCAATATTTTAGTAAGAAACATATGTGTAAAAACAAAAAACTATTGACTCTCTGAGTCTTTAGATTAGGTACACCCTAGTTGTTTATAAAGCTTAAACATTCCCCACCACAAAGAACGACAGTTCTTGATCGATACTTCAGCATATCAACTATTGGTCGCCTGGTTGATCGGGCTATGCTACGACTCACAGCCAGCTGATGGTCAGTTCTAGAGGGTATGCTTTCTGTATCTTCGGGCGAGTATCCTTGGTTGATTGGTAGGAATGCAACTTTTGATATTGGTCTCTTTAATTGTTTGCCATTAGAAAGCAATGTCACAACACGGACGTAACCATCGTTCCCAGGATGTACCTGCTGTACTCTACCAAGTGGCCATTGACCCGGTGGAGCATTCCTGTGAATTCGAAGCCACTTAGGTCTGGCTTGTAAACGATTAAAGGCCCCGACCCATAGAATCCGTTTCATCCGTTGCGTCGACGTATTGCACTGACAGCTGGATTAAACACACACGTTGTTATGGGATGCTGCCCATAAGCAACGCATGCGGTGAACGCAACGGACAAAGTAGCCGAACTTTTAACTTTTCCCCTCCGGCAGATGCGATGAAAGAGACAGATTGAAAACAAAATATAATAAACATTTTTTGCTTTTTTTTATTAAGTTGCAAATCAAACACAAGCATAAAAGTATTTTTACTTCACAAAATTATTAAAATGTGTCCACTCAACTTAATAATTCACAAATCTGCAACTTGTTTTGACAACAACTGTCAAAAACGTCAACGCATTCATTGGGTCACCTCAAATTCAGCGCATCCGGCAACGTACACGGATGCGTTGCCGGAACGGATGAAACGGATTCTATGGGTCGGGGCCTTAAGGCATTCGTTTGCCCAACGTCTCCAGAATTGTTGTTTTAATCGTTCAACAACTTTCCATCGGCTCAGACGATCGATGTTGTATTCGAGCAAGTCCTCTTCAGGTATGCATAAGGTCGGCTCACCTATAAGAAAATGAGATGGTGTAAGTGCATTACAATCTAAAGGATCAGTAGATAAGGGACATAATGGCCGTGAATTGAGACAACTCTCGATTTGCGATAACAAAGTACTTAGTTCTTCATAGGTGAGAATACGATTTTCCATAATGCGGTGGAGATGGCGTTTGGTGGACTTTACACCAGCTTCCCATAAACCCCCGAAATTTGGTGATGCCGGTGGTATAAAATGCCAAGTAGTGCCAGTGTTAGCAAGGATTTCGAGTAACTCTACGGGTAAAGTTGATTTGCTTCGCTTGTTGAGAATCTGTAATTCTTTGTTTGCACCAACAAAATTAGTTCCGCAGTCAGAGTAAAGGTCGGTACACACGACTGCTTACAAAACGTTTAAAGGCGGCTAAAAATGATTCTGTAGATAAGGTTGTTACTGCCTCCAGGTGGATAGCTTTTGTAACCATACAAATGAAGAGGCTAATATACCCTTTGGACGTAATCGTGTTGCGTGCTGTTGATTGCTTAATAGTAATGGGTCCGGCATAATCTACGCCACTGTGCTTAAACGGCCGACCAGGCTGTAAGCAAACAGGCGGTAAATTTCCCATTATTTGTTGGGCCGCAGTAGCATTATACTTAAAGCAGATAATACATTCCCTCTGTATTCTTTTGGCAAGGTTACGTCCAGATATTATCCAATATTTTTGTGCAACAAACAAACAAATTTGTTGAAGACTACCATGAAGAGTAAGAATGTGAGCATTTCTGAAAATAAGAGCAGACAAAGGATTTCGTTTTGTTAGCAAAATAGGGTGTTTTAAAGAGAAATTTAAGTTTGAGTTCTGTAATCTTCCGCCCACACGCACGATTCCATCATGGTCAATGAAAGGACACAAATTCACAATTCTGTTGTTCGATTTGTCAAGTTTACCATTTCTAAGCAAAGTAAGCTCCGCTTCAAATTCGAAAGATTGTCCAATTTTTATTAGTTGTTTGAGTGCATGTTGCAATTCAGATGAAGTAAGAAATCCGAACTTCTTTACAGTTTTACGAAGTTTACTTAGAGAATTGTGTTTAAATCTGAGGAGAGTAGCCGTTACTCGAATTAATTTGTTGAGGGATGAATACCTAGAGAGAATAGAAGGATATTCTAAACAAGCTGATGCGTTCACAGACATTCCATTTCTTCTAAGTTCCAAGTCCATGTTTCATTTCATTTCATTTTTCATTTATTTCCTAATAAGATTAAACATTGAACTTAGAGATAATTCTCATAAATAAGTTTCAAAATTTGGATTACATTTGATAATGATACTTACAAATGATGAAATTTTAAGTAAATATACAGTGTTTTTTTTGTTAAAGTTGTAAAGAAACTTAACAGCTAAAAATGTTTAAAAAAGAAATACACAATAAATTATAATTTATAATTTATGTTAGCTTTAAATTAAAATATAAGCATACAAGACCAAAGAAAAATTCAATTTGTTGAAATTAATATGTATTATTAGGTTCTTCCCGATATGTGTTTTTGCAGCTCCTCCCGAAACCCCCGTGGTGATATGGTTCTTTGCAATCGATGTGGAAGATTATTCCACAACTTAATTGCGTTAATAAAATAAGATTGTTCCCCTATGCTATGTGTACAACGCGGTATCACTAATTTAAGACCTCTAGGCGATTGTAGGAAATTAAGATGTTCATGTAAATACTCGGGACAACTATGATATATGATGTCATGAAGTTTCAGAACCGACTTATATTTATAAAAATCATCCAAGTTCATTCCCATGAGTGAATTTTTAAAACGAGAAACACTCGTATGCCTTGGTATATTATAAATATATCGCAGACAATCATTGAATGCGACATTAATTTTATGCCTACATTCATAGTCTAAACAAGGATAAACCAGACAATTGTAGGAAAAGAATGGCATTAGCAACGATTTTACTAGATGTGATTTCATTTTCGGCAACAATAAGCTTGATGATGTTCTTAGCGCACATAATCCACCGTAGACTTTTCTAATTGTATCCGAAGTAGCATCACAACAATTCATTTTCCTATTTATAGTGAATCCTAGATATTTAACTCGTTCAACATATGGCAAGGTAATTCCGTTTAAATCGAGCTTGGGGACGTCATTTAAGGTTATATTTCGTCTTGTGCAAACTATACCAAGTGATTTAGTTGGATTTAACAGAATTTTGTTCATCTCAGCCCACAAATGAATACAAGACAGGTCTTCATTAATTCTGGCGATGCAATCTTCCAAAAGCCCAGGTTTTCTTGAAAGGTATAGAGCCACATCATCTGCATATATATGTATTTGGCTATGTTTAATAACATCTGGCAGATCATTAATGTAGACACTAAACAAGATTGGTCCCAAAACGGATCCTTGAGGGACACCTTTGTTCACAACATAAGGACTAGAGATTCCGTTATCGGTTTGAACAATTATTATTCGGTTTGTTAAGTAATTATGGATTAGTTCAAGAGCAGAATGTGAGTAACGAAAATTGGTTTTGAGTTTTTGTAAGAGAATTGATTGATCAATACTATCAAATGCTTTAGAGAAATCGAGCATCACCATAACACAAATTTCATCACTATCCATTGCGGCCCTTAAATCTGAGGTGACCTTGATGACAGCTGTTTCACAACTATGATTTTTCCTAAACCCTGATTGCCACTTAGATAACTTATTATGCCTATCCAAATCTTCCTGAATCTGCTGAGCCAAAATCTTTTCAAAAACTTTGGATAGAAAAGGAAGTAAACTGATTGGCCTAAACTCCGATGGACCAGCTGGTTTTGAGTTTTTTGGAATAGGAATTACTTTGGCATTCTTCCATTTCTCCGGAAATTGCCGACTATAAATACAATAGTTAAATATGTGGACCAAAAAAGGAAGAAGTACCGGTAGAATAAGTTTTACAAAACTCGGTGAAATCTCATCTAGTCCTGTAGCATTCGATTTTACAGAGCGAATTGCTATCTCAACTTCCAAGTCATTAACGCACCTGAATTCAAAGCAATCAGAGGAGTAGGCTTCACCATAGTCATATGTTACCGCATTAGAAGAATTTGGCACAAAAACCGAACCCATAGCTGAAGGACTAAAAGGACATTTAGGTATTTCATTTTCAACTACACCAACATTTTTGAGATTTTTCCATAGGGTTTTAGAGTTTAGTTGGGGATCGAGGCGTTTTATAAAAAAAGAACGTTTGGCATTGCGAATCAATGTGGTCACTCTGTTTCGGGAAAAAATAAACTGTTGACGGTTGTATTCCGTAGGGTTTCTTTTATAGTTTCTGTAAAAGCGTTCTCTTTCTTGAATTAAGATCTTGATTTGTTGTGTAAACCATGGACAGCTTTGGGATTTCACTACTTTTGTTACAACTGGAACATATGTTTGATATAGTTCATTTGTAACATTTGTTAAGATAGATACTTTACAATCAATATCTGCAGTATTGTAGATGTCATTTAGATTAAACGCATTTATATTTTGGTATAAACTGCTTAAATCGGTTCTATTAATCGCTTTAAAATTAAAAGTTTTGACGAAGTTTCTACTTATGTTGTAGTTGAATGAACAGAAAATAAGATCATGAATAAAATCTGACGTCAACCTCAGCTGATCATTCCCTCTTACTTCGTTAACTGAATTTGTCAGGAACATGTCAATTAACGAAGGATTGCTAGATGATTGAAAGCATGTAGGCCATCTTTTGTTAACAACCTCAAGACCTAATTTATCGCAAATATATTGAAAAAGTTGAGTTGTACCATTGTTTTCCAAGATATTTACGTTGAAATCTCCCCCAATCAGAATTCTACTATAGATACTACTTAATCTAGTTATCGTATCCTCAAATTCCTTTAAATGCTCTTCTTTAAATCTACGAGGGGGACAGTACACCGTCACCAGCAGACACTTTTCAAGATCGTTTTTAACTTCAACACATAGAAATTCTAAAGGAGACATTGAAGACGAATAAACAAATTTAGTCAGCAGGTGTTCTCTGACATACAAACAAACTCCCCCGCCGACCCTATCCGTCCGGTCTTTGCGAAATAAGGAATAGCCTGTAATGGATACAAGTTTTGTTGAAACATAAGAATTCAGCAAGGATTCCGAAATTATAACAACATCTATCTTCGAGGTACCGAGCATTTGGTATAAAACGGTATACTTTGACCTTAAGCTTCCCGCATTTAAATGACAAACATTCAACCCATTGTTACAGCTACACATAGCATTGAGAACACATCTTATTGTGTCAGGCCCCATAGCAGCAGCCATGTCGATAAGTCCCAAGAGCATCGGAAAGAACCCACCCCACACATATCAGAACAGACCAAGCAATAAAAGAAAGAATTAAGAACATCATAGTTAATATGTATATAAATATAAATTATAAATTATAAATTCATAATGTAATGAGCAGCGCAAAAAAGAAGAATAAATATGAAATTATATTGTACATTTAAATTAATTAAATTAATGAATGTAAACACACAAATGACAATCTCAATCAAGACTAAATCCGAAGCAAATATGTATTATGTTTTACGTATTTATCTCAATTTGGCAACACTAGTTTAAAATACAGATTTATAATAAATGAAAAAAAGAGTTATGTAAAATTAAAGAGAAAAACAAGTATTTAAGTGAGACTTAGCATTTATTTACATAGATTATTAAAAGAAAAGTAAAGTGAGTGGAAAGAAAGAACTCAATGATGGTTGTTTTGGCCAAGAATCAGGAGATTTTGAAAGCCAGCAAGGACCATCCCACCACAGTGACTGATGCTTTAATTCTTGTGGTGGAACACCACGTGAAGCGCAGTCTGCGGGGTTAAAATGAGTCGAAACATGTCTCCACTGGCTTATATCCGAGGAGCGTTGGATTTCTGCCACTCGATTGCCAACGTACACTGACCATTTAGATGGTTGACCCCTTATCCATGAAAGAACTGTAGAACTGTCTGTACAAAATAAGGTCCGGTGTATATCTCTGCCAAGTTGCAAACTAATTTTTTGAACTAATCTTACGAGCAACGATGCTCCACACAGTTCCAGTCTTGGGATTGAAACAGTTTTCAACGGTGCTACTTTAGTTTTAGATTGTAATAAAGTAACAATTCCTGCTCCTCTGCCGTCAGCCACTCTAGCGTAGACCACTGCTGCATATGCTACTTGAGACACGTCACAGAACCCATGAATTTCAAATTCACTGGTCTTATCACATCCAATCCATCGAGGAATTTTTATGGCTTCTAACTCCTTCAGGATGTGTCTATAATCTATCCATTCCTTTTTCAAATCATCAGGCAAGGGATCATTCCAGTCAAGTCCTGCCAACCACAATTTTTGAAAAGTAATTTTTGCTAATATAGTTGTTGGAGCTAACTAGCCTAATGGGTCATATAGTTTTGCTGCATCTGAAAGAAGTTTTCTTTTAGTAACATGAAGATATTCATCAAAGTTTATTTTAAACTGAACGACATCAGATGTGGTGTCCCATTCAAGACCCAAAGCCTTAACAACGGTATTATCAAATTGAAACTTGTTGGTAATTTCCTTGTACTCTTCCGGAATAATATTTAAAAGCTCAGATGAATTCGATATCCATTTTCGTAAGTTAAAGCCTCCAGATTTCAAAAGATCACAAAGTTCGGTTTGAAGGTTTTCTGCTTCTGAAACCGTATCAGCCCCTGAAATGACATCGTCTACATAAGTATCCGAAAGCAACACTCTACAAGCATTAGGAAATGACTCTTTCTCGTCTTCAGCGAGTTGTTGAAGAACCTTTATGGAAAGATATGGTGCTGATGTTGTTCCGTAGGTTACGGTGCATAGTTTATAAATCAGTATATTTTCTGTAGTAGGATCCCGCCATAGAATCTGTTGGTAGTTTTGTTGTTCAGGAAAGATTTTAATCTCTCGGAACATTTTTTCCAAGTCTTGTTATTATTGTTGGAAGATCATTCTGCAGAGCTGGGCCAGATGAGAGCTCTTCGCTTAAAGACGAACAATGTGGTGTTTTACTGCTTCCATCGAAAACCACCCGAAGCTTAGTAGTTGTACTACTTTGTCGCAAGACACCGTGATGCGGAAGAAAATAGCTATTTGGTTGCAAATCCTTTGGATAAATTCCAATTCTTCTCATATGGCCTAGCTTTTCATATTCGTCCATAAATGTACAGTACTCTTTGGCAAATAAAGGATTTCCTTTAAATTTAGTTTCTAGTTGCTTCAAACGGCGTAAGGCACTGTAGTCGGTATGGCTAAAAGTCGGCAAATTCAATCCATTAAGCACCGACTTAAATGCCAACGACATAGTATATCTGCCACTTTCTTCACGCACGTGTGTCATTTTAAAATGGTTTTCACAAGCGGTTTCCTCATTGGTAAGATGTCTTTTCTCAACCAACTCTTCTTGTTCCCAAAATGCACGAAGTAGTTCATCAAGGGCACATACGTTAACATTAATGGTCTTATCGTAAGATATTTTCGATGTTGGCCCGGAAAACAACCCATCCAAAATGGGTGAGTTGTAGAAAAATGCTGTTCTTCTGCCTTTTGTGCTCAGGAAGGACAATTTCTCCATAAACATCACCTCCTAGTAAGACATCGATTTTGCTTCTTTCCGCAAAGTATGGGTCAGCTAAGAATATATTTTCAAATCCAGATAAAATAGTTTTGTTAACTGACAAAGGCTGGTACGAAGTAATTGAAGGAAGAACAATAGCATTGCATTTCAAGTTAAAACTACTTTCATATAAGGAGTTCAGGAACAAGGTCACAAAATTACGTGCAATTATAGGAGCATTTCCTCGAACCCCGCTTATTTTCGCAAATGTGTTAAATTTCTGAAGCTGAAGAGTTTGGACTGCGTCTTCAGTGATGAATGTACCTTGAGCAGCTTGGTCCAGCAAAGCTCTTAGAAAGAATGTTTTACCCTTTACTTGCACAGGTATTCTTATAGTAGCCAATAAACTTGAGGTAGATCAGTGAGCAGCTTTACGTCGGCACCTAGCAATTAAGCCTTATCCGACGTGTGACCATTCACATTGGTATCTGTTTTATTAGAGTTGATACTCTCCCTTAATCACACAGTTTGAAACTCATCGTTATCAAACTTTCGCGATGTTATCCCTTCATCGCATTTAATATAATAATTATTATGTTTTCAAGTACCAATTTATTTCTTCCATGAAGAAACCATAATGGTAAATGTTTTTTATCTATATAACTGAGCTGGAGAATGTACTCAGTTACCGAGAACGAATCTCTCGACAACCAACAACCCCTCTGAAGCTCCCACTAGGGGGCCTACCGCTACTGTAGTTGGCGTTCAAAGGTCCTAAGACACAATGAACGGGGCCCCAACTACCCCAGAGTACCAGTTTATTCAATAGACATGGTAGTCTTTCTATTGATTATATGTACTTTTACGTTACACTTTTTCAATAGGAGTTTTCCCAACTTTCGTTCTTATCATGGATTAACAAGGATTCGCTGGCGTTCTTATCATTGCAGCCTCTTGCCAGTTGTCAGGGCGACTTAAGCTGCCTACGTTCGCAAGTTCATGCCAATAAATTGACAAGAACCTCTCAGGGGTACTACGAGAAGGTGTAGGTCAGCACTTTCACTTCAAATTTTCACCATATTTACTTGGAAACATTGTTTCCTTTCTAAATTGCACATATCCATGATCCCACCCCCAAACTTGAGGTAGAGCGAAATTGTCAGAGCACTACAGTTACATGTAAAATTGTTGAATTGGTTATTAGATGACGTCATTTGATTAACTGAAGCAGTGTGCTGATTTGTTAATTCTGTTCTCTGGGCACCTGACGATGTTGAAGGGCGATAGATGTGAGAATTTCCGGAGAAATCATTGTGAACTATGGTATGGTGTGGCTCTTGACAAATATGGCAACGTGAGCTTAGGCGGCAATCGGCATAAGAGTGGCCAGAATTGAGACAATTTCGACAAATGCTTTTAGGTGTTATTAGATCGCGCCTGGCAGCAGATGGTAGAGCAGCAATTTGAAGCATTTATAGAGTAAGTGTCGTTCTTCGCAGCAAGGGCAGTTAATGTCATCATTCACGCCAGTTAGATGGACGTTTCGAAAGAAAGGTTTTCTGTTGTTAAAAATTGTCTTTTTTGTTCGTTCAGACGAGCCAAAAGGCTCAGGATTAGCAGAGTTGAGATTATCAACAGATTCCAGTGTCCGAAATGTGGTTTCGAGAAATGTTAGTAGATTTTTCATTAACGGGACTTCAGTAAAAGCTTTCAAAGATTGCTCCCATTCTTTGCGAGATTGAGTGTCGAGTTTGTTAACGGTTAAAAAAAACCAAAATGGCATCCCAACTATCAACATTAATTTCCATTGTTCGAAGGAGAGCAAGACATTTACGAGTGGTGTCTAGAAGTATTTGAATACTTTCAAACGAACCGTTTGAATTAGGTATTGAAAACAACTTCCCTACTAATGCTTCAACTATCATTTTCTTATTGTGATATCTAACATTTAATGCAGCCCAAGCGAGTTCATAGCTAGCATCTGAATATCTTGGGGCGTTCCCTGACATGAGCCCTTTAAGAAATAATATTTTTGCACTTTAGAAAGACTTTGGTTATTGTGCACTAATGATTGAAACATGTCCCTGACTTGACTGGACCTGCCAACCACAATTTTTGAAAAGTAATTTTTGCTAATATAGTTGTTGGAGCTAACTAGCCTAATGGGTCATATAGTTTTGCTGCATCTGAAAGAAGTTTTCTTTTAGTAACATGAAGATATTCATCAAAGTTTATTTTAAACTGAAAGACATCAGATGTGGTGTCCCATTCAAGACCCAAAGCCTTAACAACGGTATTATCAAATTGAAACTTGTTGGTAATTTCCTTGTACTCTTCCGGAATAGTATTTAAAAGCTCAGATGAATTCGATATCCATTTTCGTAAGTTAAAGCCTCCAGATTTCAAAAGATCACAAAGTTCGGTTTGAAGGTTTTCTGCTTCTGAAACCGTATCAGCCCCTGAAATGACATCGTCTACATAAGTATCAGAAAGCAACACTCTACAAGCATTAGGAAATGACTCTTTCTCGTCTTCAGCGAGTTGTTGAAGAACCTTTATGGAAAGATATGGTGCTGATGTTGTTCCGTAGGTGACGGTGCATAGTTTATAAATCAGTATATTTTCTGTAGTAGGATCCCGCCATAGAATCTGTTGGTAGTTTTGTTGTTCAGGAAAGATTTTAATCTGTCGGAACATTTTTTCCAAGTCTTGTTATTATTGTTGGAAGATCATTCTGCAGAGCTGGGCCAGATGAGAGCTCTTCGCTTAAAGACGAACAATGTGGTGTTTTACTGCTTCCATCGAAAACCACCCGAAGCTTAGTAGTTGTACTACTTTGTCGCAAGACACCGTGATGCGGAAGAAAATAGCTATTTGGTTGCAAATCCTTTGGATAAATTCCAATTCTTCTCATATGGCCTAGCTTTTCATATTCGTCCATAAATGTACAGTACTCTTTGGCAAATAAAGGATTTCCTTTAAATTTAGTTTCTAGTTGCTTCAAACGGCGTAAGGCACTGTAGTCGGTATGGCTAAAAGTCGGCAAACTCAATCCATTAAGCACCGACTTAAATGCCAACGACATAGTATATCTGCCACTTTCTTCACGCACGTGTGTCATTTTAAAATGGTTTTCGCAAGCGGTTTCCTCATTGGTAAGATGTCTTTTCTCAACCAACTCTTCTTGTTCCCAAAATGCACGAAGTAGTTCATCAAGGGCACATACGTTAACATTAATGGTCTTATCGTAAGATATTTTCGATGTTGGCCCGGAAAACAACCCATCCAAAATGGGTGAGTTGTAGAAAAATGCTGTTCTTCTGCCTTTTGTGCTCAGGAAGGACAATTTCTCCATAAACATCACCTCCTAGTAAGACATCGATTTTGCTTCTTTCCGCAAAGTATGGGTCAGCTAAGAATATATTTTCAAATCCAGATAAAATAGTTTTGTTAACTGACAAAGGCTGGTACGAAGTAATTGAAGGAAGAACAATAGCATTGCATTTCAAGTTAAAACTACTTTCATATAAGGAGTTCAGGAACAAGGTCACAAAATTACGTGCAATTATAGGAGCATTTCCTCGGACCCCGCTTATTTTCGCAAATGTGTTAAATTTCTGAAGCTGAAGAGTTTGGACTGCGTCTTCAGTGATGAATGTACCTTGAGCAGCTTGGTCCAGCAAAGCTCTTAGAAAGAATGTTTTACCCTTTACTTGCACAGGTATTCTTGTAGTAGCCAATAAACTTGAGGTAGAGCGAAATTGTCAGAGCACTACAGTTACATGTAAAATTGTTGAATTGGTCATTAGATGACGTCATTTGATTAACTGAAGCAGTGTGCTGATTTGTTAATTCTGTTCTCTGGGCACCTGACGATGTTGAAGGGCGATAGATGTGAGAATTTCCGGAGAAATCATTGTGAACTATGGTATGGTGTGGCTCTTGACAAATATGGCAACGTGAGCTTAGGCGGCAATCGGCATAAGAGTGGCCAGAATTGAGACAATTTCGACAAATGCTTTTAGGTGTTATTAGATCGCGCCTGGCAGCAGATGGTAGAGCAGCAATTTGAAGCATTTATAGAGTAAGTGTCGTTCTTCGCAGCAAGGGCAGTTAATGTCATCATTCACGCCAGTTAGATGGACGTTTCGAAAGAAAGGTTTTCTGTTGTTAAAAATTGTCTTTTTTGTTCGTTCAGACGAGCCAAAAGGCTCAGGATTAGCAGAGTTGAGATTATCAACAGATTCCAGTGTCCGAAATGTGGTTTCGAGAAATGTTAGTAGATTTTTCATTAACGGGACTTCAGTAAAAGCTTTCAAAGATTGCTCCCATTCTTTGCGAGATTGAGTGTCGAGTTTGTTAACGGTTAAAAAAAACCAAAATGGCATCCCAACTATCAACATTAATTTCCATTGTTCGAAGGAGAGCAAGACATTTACGAGTGGTGTCTAGAAGTATTTGAATACTTTCAAACGAACCGTTTGAATTAGGTATTGAAAACAACTTCCCTACTAATGCTTCAACTATCATTTTCTTATTGTGATATCTAACATTTAATGCAGCCCAAGCGAGTTCATAGCTAGCATCTGAAGCTGGGTACTCGTTTACAATATCTTGGGGCGTTCCCTGACATGAGCCCTTTAAGAAATAATATTTTTGCACTTTAGAAAGACTTTGGTTATTGTGCACTAATGATTGAAACATGTCCCTGTAATAAATCCAAGACAAATAATCGCCAGAAAACGATGGAAGTTGAATTTTTGGTACACGTGCATCCGTATAAGCACTTTCATTATGTGGATTCGTTGGAATATTGAATGTACTCATGTGAGGAGATGGCGAACTCGTAGGCTGGAGATCAATCGACAGTTCTAGTATTCTACCTTTGAATGTCAAATAAAGGTCTTTGAATACATAAAAAACATCATCTTTTAAGTAAGGAATATTATCTTGTTGCAAAGCATTCTCATCTGCATAAAGACAAATATCATCATGGTTCTCTTTGAACTCTTTGCAAATCGAATCTATTTCTTCAATATAGCTTTTTACAAGACCACGTGTTTTTTCTTCTTTTGGCTTACGGTCAAAATTCTGAATTAATTGTTGGAGCTGCTTAAGTGATCTGCGCTGATGTTCAATAGTATTCGACAGGTTTTCCATTTTTGTTAGTTAATATTATTACAATTAAAGAATAGATTATAAGAAAAGGCATGCATATATGAACCAAATACACAGTTCTATTTGACTCAAAGCAGTTAAAAAAAATAAAATTAATTGATTTTATACTTAGATAAGATTTAATTGGACTTTAGTTCCGGGTTTCGGCAACATTTAATGCAGGAGAGTTGAAAAGAGTTAAAATTCAATTTTATTATTCACTTTTTATTTTTCATACAGCTGAACTGGTTGGTTTGACTTTCAAAAGACTTGTAGCAAAAACCTAGTATGCAACTAACAAAGTCTAGTAAGAATAATTCTAAAACAGTAAGAGCACAGTTGCAATCTGCTGTTGATTAATATATAAGAGAGAACCGTTGATCTTAGAGGAAAAAGTTTAAACATCATTTACTTCAATTCGGATAAAAGGTCTCGCAATATTTTAGTAAGAAACATATGTGTAAAAACAAAAAACTATTGACTCTCTGAGTCTTTAGATTAGGTACACCCTAGTTGTTTATAAAGCTTAAACATTCCCCACCACAAAGAACGGCAGTTCTTGATCGATACTTCAGCATATCAACTATTCTGACCCGTTGGTAGTGGTTTGGTTTGGTCGCTGGTTGATCGGGCTATGCTAGGACTCACAGCCAGCTTATGGTCAGTTCTAGAGGATACGCTTTCTGTATCTTCGGGCGAGTATCCTTGGTTGATTGGTAGGAATGCAACTTTTGATATTGGTCTCTTTAATTGTTTGCCATTAGAAAGCAATGTCACAACACGGACGTAACCATCGTTCCCAGGATGGTTCTGCTGTACTATACCAAGTGGCCATTGACCCGGTGGAGCATTCCTGTGAATTCGAAGCCACTTAGGTCTGGCTTGCAAACGATTAAGGCATTCGTTTGCACAACGTCTCCAGAATTGTTGTTTTAATCGTTCAACAACTTTCCATCGGCTCAGACGATCGATGTTGTATTCGAGCAAGTCCTCTTCAGGTATGCATAAGGTCGGCTCACCTATAAGAAAATGAGATGGTGTAAGTGCATTACAATCTAAAGGATCAGTAGATAAGGGACATAATGGCCGTGAATTGAGACAACTCTCGATTTGCGATAACAAAGTACTTAGTTCTTCATAGGTGAGAATACGATTTTCCATAATGCGGTGGAGATGGCGTTTGGTGGACTTTACACCAGCTTCCCGTAAACCCCCGAAATTTGGTGATGCCGGTGGTATAAAATGCCAAGTAGTGCCAGTGTTAGCAAGGATTTCGAGTAACTCTACGGGTAAAGTTGATTTGCTTCGCTTGTTGAGAATCTGTAATTCTTTGTTTGCACCAACAAAATTAGTTCCGCAGTCAGAGTAAAGGTCGGTACACACGACTGCTTACAAAACGTTTAAAGGCGGCTAAAAATGATTCTGTAGATAAGGTTGTTACTGCCTCCAGGTGGATAGCTTTTGTAACCATACAAATGAAGAGGCTAATATACCCTTTGGACGTAATCGTATTGCGTGCTGTTGTTTGCTTAATAGTAATGGGTCCGGCATAATCTACGCCACTGTGCTTAAACGGCCGACTAGGCTGTAAGCGAACAGGCGGTAAATTTCCCATTATTTGTTGGGCCGCAGTAGCATTATACTTAAAGCAGATAATACATTCCCTCTGTATTCTTTTGGCAAGGTTACGTCCAGATATTATCCAATATTTTTGTGCAACAAACAAACAAATTTGTTGAAGACTACCATGAAGAGTAAGAATGATTTCGTTTTGTTAGCAAAATAGGGTGTTTTAAAGAGAAATTTAAGTTTGAGTTCTGTAATTTTCCGCCCACACGCACGATTCCACCATGGTCAATGAAAGGACACAAATTCACAATTCTGTTGTTCGATTTGTCAAGTTTACCATTTCTAAGCAAAGTAAGCTCCGCTTCAAATTCGAAAGATTGTCCAATTTTTATTAGTTGTTTGAGTGCATGTTGCAATTCAGATGAAGTAAGAAATCCGAAATTCTTTACAGTTTTACGAAGTTTACGTAGAGAATTGTGTTTAAATCTGAGGAGAGTAGCCGTTACTCGAATTAATTTGTTGAGGGATGAATACCTAGAGAGAATAGAAGGATATTCTAAACAAGCTGATGCTTTCACAGACATTCCATTTCTTCTAAGTTCCAAGTCCATGTTGTTAGTGAATGATGGTTGTTTTATTGAAAATATGTATGTGTTGACAGGCTTACAGATCAGTGGTTTCCGAATGCAAATAAAAAAAAACTTTATTTCATCCTTTTCCCGACGTTTCGTTGGTTTTTTCCAACTTCTTCAGGGGCATCTATTATTTTATTGCAATTAAAACAAATTTTAGACAAAAATTAATAAAATAAATAAATAAATAAAAATAAATAAAAATTACAACATTGAAAACTCACAAAATATAATTTGAAATTTAACACACAAAAAACTTATAACTATATCACAGACTCTTGATCGCCACACTGTAGTTTTTCTTGATGTTGTCTTTGTCCTCTTTCGTGTTCATCGCTGTCGTCAGTTTTTGCTGTATTCGTAGACTTTCTAGTGTGTATCTTGTGTTCTCTTTACTCTCTTTGTCCAAAATTTTAATGTTGTCAAAATCAGCTCGGTTCTTGGTTGAGCATTCATTGTGTTAAGACGCCATTTTTGTCACTCTGAAAAATCCAGAATACGAGAACTTTAATTCAACTTTTAAGAACTTTTATAGTACCGATATTATTAAAATAAAATATTCTAAACAAAGAATTTATTTCAATAAAGTGTTTTTTCGACGATTTACGGTGGATGGTAAAGTGACCAGATCCAATGACTCAAAATGTGGGACAAATCAACAATTTTTATCCGAAATGAACTGTTTACACAATTTTTGTTTTCAAATGCGGGACATTTTATTTTCACTAAAATAGTTCACAAAATATTGAGGAAAAAAAATCTATAGCAAAAATTAACAGAAAACAATATAAATAAAATCAATTCATATAAAAAACAACAACAACAACAAGAGACGATTTTTCAATCGTCAGATAATTTTTATTCGACAGATAACAAAATATTGGATTTTTCAATCGTCAACTCTCTTGTTTATTCGATCGATGAATATTCAGATAAGTTTGCCAGTTTGTTATTTGTAGATTTTTTCGATGGTTGAAAAATCGGCTATAAGAAAAACAACTTAAAATAAAATAACAAAATCACAAATATTTATCAGAGGAATGAATTTTTTTCAAAAGATTATTATTTTGCGAAATTTCTTCCTGGAAATGTTGGCAACTCGAATAACTAGCTTTGATTGTTTCCACGGACAGTTGTGACTTCTCCGTACCCCACAATTTATTCACAGTTGAAAATATTCTTTCTGTCGCCGCATTAGTGCCCGGTAAACAGAGGCAATACTGAACAATCATTTTGCAGTTTTGGTGAGGAATATTGCATATTTTAAAATGTGAGAATGTGACATACATATAAGAAAACTATAGTAGCTCTGAGAAGCGAAATTCTGTGTTTGTTCCAATATCAGACAGAATTGACGTTTTCAGTTTATATATACTTTCTGTTTGTGTCAATGTGATTATAGATGACGCCAGTCTCGAATGGCCTCGTGAATGTACTATAGTTTTCTTATACTATGGTTTTGTATTCTTTTGAGTTTTGACAATCAGACATAAAGATAACTATGAGTCTTTTCCCTTTGTATATACAACTTATAGTAATTGCGACGACAGCGACGCGTGTATTACCAACCAGAACTATTTATGTCGGTACTATTGTTGCCATGAATAACTGCCAGCGCCAACGACGGGTAAAGTTTCCAACTTAAAATTCTCGACGCTGAAAATACTATAAGGTGTATATACAAAGCTTTTCCTTTGTATATGGATTAACCAAGTACTATCAAGAATGGTTTTTGACAGTAGCAAGCAGAGAACACACATTACAAACTTATGTAAAAAACTGTCAAACCAAGCAGAAAACCATTCTTGATATTACCTGGTAAATCCATATACAAAGGTCTGTTCAGTGATCATATATTTGATTTGAAAAGAGCTTGTAGCATTCAGTGAAACCAAAAACCTTGTTGGACATCTTTTGTTTTGTGGGTTATGCGTTTGACATTTTTGGTTTTGTGGGACAAATGTGGGACAATTTTCAGTGTGGGACAGACGACGTAAATGTGGGACTGTCCCACGTAATGTGGGACGAATGGTCACTTTAGTGGATGGTGTTCCCCCAACACGGATGTTGGTGGATTTCAGCCACACGTGTTTCGGCTGCTCACATTCCTGTTCGTAGAACCAGCCTTGCTTTTCCACGCACGGATTAATTGTTTTTACTGCTATGAAGCAACAATCTGATTTTTTTAAATCAAAAAAAACTACACCATACAATAAAACTATGGAAGCTACTCAACAACTCATCGCCCTTGGTCAGACACCAAGCACCAGCTCGCAACAAAGCCTCGACAAGACAATTTCTCCCCAAGTGGTGACGAAACCAACTTTCATCGACAATGCAAACGAAATCATGTCTGCAACGACTAAGCATCCATTGCCACCCCCTGAGGATGTCGAAATTGACCAAAGTGACTGGGAATCCCCGCCAAAAAAACACACCGCAGCTGCTGCTAAAGTGAATTCCACATCTCAAAAAATGGACTTTGAGTCCGACAAAAATAAATTTGCTGCACTGGCCAACGTGAAACTACAAACAGTGGTAAGCAGCAAACACAACAATTCCGTGTCTAAACAACTGCAACAAAGAACCATCAACGATGATGAAGAAAAGAACAGCGAGGGAGCCCCTCCAGCAACATCCAGCGATAAGCAAAATAAACCAACTGTAGAAGACAAAATGTATTCAGGTAAGTTCTGTCCACCTATAATATTGAAAAATATAGATGTTAGAAAATTAATTTCCGAATTTAAAGAGAACTCGGTAGAGTTTAAGTACAAAATAGTGAATAGGGGTAGTATTTGCAAATTATATATCGATGATAGCGATGCTCATAGGGAGTTGATGCGTATGCTGAGGGACACAGGAGATGCACAAGCATACTCCTTCACTCTGAGGGAAGATAAAACAACAAATGTTGTCCTTCGTGGACTTTCATCCGATTATCCTCCAGAGGAAATCTTTAATGAATTAAAAAATTGAATCCCCAATATTTCTAACATCTCTCTCTTCGAGACAATAAGGTCAAAGCAGGAGAAAATAAAATATAATCTGTTTCTTGTTCGTCTGCTTCCTGGAACCGATGCGTCAGAACTAACAAAAATTAAATACTTATTCCACACCAGGGTCTATTGGGAGAAACCCAGGGGAAATCGGGCCCCCCTACAGTGCAGGAGATGCCAACAATTTGGGCACTTGGCCAAGAACTGCGCCTTTGCATACAAATGTGTGAAGTGTGTTAATCGACACGAACCCGGCGCCTGTACTGTAGTGAGGGATGAGGGCAGCAAAGCGATATGCGTGAACTGTGGAGAAAACCACCCGGCTAATTTCCGAGGATGCAAATTTTTCAAATCGTATGAATCCAGGAGAAAGCAGCTATTGCAAGAGGCAATAAACAAAAAAGAAAAAAAGCTAGAAACTTATCGCTCGCCCTTTCAAATGGGGCCTCGATCATCCCTGGGGTTGACTATGCTAGTCACTTCAAGACTCTTCCCAATAACTCTCAAGTAGCATCCGGACCTCATGGTCCACAACAGGGGCAGACAACAGGAAACATCCTAAATCAATTCATGGCACTCTCCAACGACCTTTTTGGTTACGATATGAGAACCTTGTTGGGCAAAGTTGAAAAATTTATGTCCAATTTAGAAAACTTTAATTCATTAACGGAAAAAAGAATGGCCTACTTGGATCTGGTCAATGAACTTCTTTTCTGTTCCAAATGATGTTGATAAATATATTACAATATAACATTTCGTCTTTAATTGCCCATTCTAGGAGAATTGAGATTCTAAAAATTCTCCAAGAAAATAAATGTCACTTTGCTTTCGTTCAAGAAACTCATCTATCTAGTAGACATAAAGTCTTCCTAGATAACTACTGCATTATCCGAAATGACAACCTTCAAGGTGCTGCGTTAATTTTGAAAAATAACATTAAATATGAGCTCGTTAACTTTGATTCTAACATTTTCCCTTCAGTTTTTATAAGTATTAGATGCATCGAGGACAACATCCCGAAGAACTATCTTCTAGGATCGTTATACTTTCCCTCGTCTTGTGCTGTCTCTCAACTCACAAATGAGCTAAATAAATTAGAAAACTTAGCATCCAGCTTTGACGGAGCAATTATCGGAGGAGACTTGAATGCCAGAAGTCCAAACTGGAGGGATCATTCATACAACATTAATGGCAAGACCATTGAAGCCTGGCTTCAAAATTTCACCCCGTCTTTAACTTTGCTCTCCTCGGACACTCCCACTTTTCCAAGAGGTCCGTCCTTTCTCGATCACTTCCTGATCTCGAGCCACTTGATCAACAGTTTAGATCCAAATTTCTCACTCACCACGCTCCCAACTTTTTCTGACCATTGCCCGCTCCTTTTGAGAATTTCCCTCAAGGAAGCTAATTTTTGTACTTATGATCACCCGTCATATAGATTATTTAAAAACACCAACTGGAATTCATTCAAAAGACAACTTGATCAACGCCTGAATGAATTTTTCCCTCCTCCAGATAATTGTATATCTAACGAAGTTATCGACGCTCATATTTTACACTTCAATAATTCACTTCTTTCCACCTTAGATGAAAACTCCACAAGCGTTTCTCTCTCAACCAAAAAATATAAAAACTTGCCTATTGAAATTAACAATTTATACAAAATAAAACATCAGTGGCAAAGGCGCTTGAAAAATATATTTCACAATTCACTTAACAGAGTTAACGCACAATACAGAGAACTTGCCTCACAAATCACACTTCTTAACAAAATTATTAAAGAGAAAGTGAACATCTGGTTGAACAAAACACTCAGTGACAGACTGGCGAAAATCAATCCCGGGCCCCTGGCATTTAAAGAAGCATTTAGAATTGTTGGACGCAAGAAAAGATTCTCCTGTAATAAGGTGTCAGTGAACGAGCAAACATTTATCAATGCAACTAGTGTTATATCAGCTTTTGAAAATCATTTCAAGGAAATTTACAAGGAAATTGTTCCTATGCCTAATTCCCTCACCACCCAGGAAGCAATTGCAGCTGCTAGCTCTATAGCTCACAACACTCCAGAGCATATTTTCATATTCGACTCCGTAAACAGTGCACTTCGCCCAATGGCCAATCACATGTTCACTGACACTGATACAGTCAGAAGCCTGATTAAACAGTTAAAACCCAAAAAGTCCACTGGACCAGATGACATTTCTAACTTTGCCTTGAAAAAGCTCTCAGATTCAGGGATACAATTCCTAACAATTATTTACAACCAGTGCATTAACAATGCTTATTTCCCAACCTGCTGGAAAATAGCCAAAATTCTGCCAATTTTGAAAAAACAAAACAGCCACGACATTAATAATTTTAGGCCAATATCTCTAGTTTCAAACACCGGAAAAATCCTTGAGAGAATAGCACTACAGTTCCTCAACTCGTCACTCGAAAACCCCATTGATCCGATTCCGGATTTCCAATTCGGTTTTCGTAGGGGGCACTCTACTCTACACGCTTTAATCAAATTCCAAAACGATGTAATCTTAAATCTACGCGACGGGCAATGCACTGTCGCTTGTTCCTTAGATGTGGAGAAGGCATTTGATAGCGTGTGGAGAGACGGACTCCTCGCAAAGATGTCTTCTCTTAGTTTCCCAGCTCATGCGCTAAACATAATTAAAAGTTTCCTGACTGATAGATTCTTCTTTATCCAAATCCAAAACTCCAAGGGCAATATGTGCGAGCACAACCGAGGGGTACCTCAAGGTTCCGTCTTGGGCCCACACCTTTACAACATCTTTATACATTATTTTCCTCATCAGTTTACGGAAAATAACATCGTTTCCACTGGGCTATTATATGCGGATGACACCATCGCTTATGCGAGTCACGTATCTCCATCACACGCCCTTGGTGTTTTGGAAAAACATTTATGTAGAATTAACACCTATTATCAAAACTGGGGAATTAAACTGAATGTTCCAAAATCTGAAGTCATTGTTATTAGGAATGCAAGTGGGAAGGGACCTCCTGGCGTTGTGAAAGAAAGCAAAAGTCTCTCTCTTAGACTGAACGGCTGCATTATTCGGCCTAAAAACAATTTGAAATATCTCGGAGTGAATTTCAATAATCTATTGAAATTCAACTCACATGCCAAAATTACAACTGAAAAGGCGAGAAAAGTCTCCAACATGTTTATGCCATTTTTTAAACATAGAGCTTTAAACCAAAAAACTAAGTTGCTTTTCTACAAAACGCTGGTCAGACCGGTTCTGAACTACGCATTCCCCATTTGGTTTTCCATCTCGCCCACAGTGGCAAATTCCATGGAAATTTTGGAAAGAAAAATCTTAAGATTATGCGCTGGGAAAAACTTTGAGTCCCCCACCAAACGCTTCTCCAACAACTACATTTATAATATCACTAAAATCATTCCGCTGATGAGATATAACCTAACTCTCATGAGAAAAACAATTATGTGTCTAGAACTTTCAGAAAATGACCTTATTAGTCACGTCATTCTATCGCAGATGGGGTCCACTTGGGACAACTCCAGTTACTTATCTCCCCTCGGAATTACATCTTTCGACCTGGATTCCTCACTGACATCCACTCCCTTGTTTTACTCCACGGCCACTTCGGGCCAAAACCGTGGCTGAATGCTCCTAATCTAATCTATTTTAAAGATGCTTTTAATTGCACACATATCTCTGTTCACTATTTTGTACGGGGACTGTGCCGACCGCTGAAATCTAAATTTTTGTAAATAAAGTCATTATCCTTCCTGTGTTGGTGGACAGGACTTACCTGATAATTTTAATTAATATAAATAATGTATAGAATTAGTTTATATTCGTTATTCTTGAAAACAATAAGACTGATTGTAACTTAAAAAACTAAAAAGAAAGATAAAAAAAACAATTTCAAATTGCTCAACCAATTCGATGTATATTCATGTATCTATGTTTTATGTATGTTCATATGTACAATGTACCTTCAAGATTGAATTTTCATAGATTCAATTTCAAATATTTATCTCATTATAAGAGAAAAAGAGACAATATTATAACTTTTAACTTTTATTTACCTTTCATTTTTTCAATATCTAACTCAAAATTGCTGTGAACTTAAATGAAAAGAAAATCTCGTAGAGCGCTCTCGCTCTATCATATAATAACTATAGTTCGTTCAATAAAAAATGTCAGTGAAGGAAAGATAGGGCATTTGCCTCTCATTCTGGTAGCAATAGCTTCCATATGTCTATTTCAAGCAAAAGCTCTGCCGTGGTTGCCATACTTTGT
Source organism: Sphaerophoria taeniata (assembly GCA_943590905.1). Lineage (NCBI taxonomy): Eukaryota > Metazoa > Arthropoda > Insecta > Diptera > Syrphidae > Sphaerophoria > Sphaerophoria taeniata. The sequence continues at coordinate 89,119,296 of OX016541.1, read as the reverse complement.
AAATTAAATCACCGGAATTCGAAGAGTAGTGTGTATGGTTACCACCTGCTGGCGATTTAAATTTAAATTTAAAAATAAAACAAAAAAAAACATTATCAAAAATTCAGTCTCAAAGTATTTGCGCAAAAATTATCACTTATCTGTCGAACAGTCGCTGCTGCTACTTTCGTCATTTAAATCTATCACTAACCTTTCAACAGCTTCCTCAGCAAATATGTCCATTTCCCACATTTAAGGTTCAACAACCCGTTCAACATGTTGGACACACCGATCCCATTTTTCGCTGTCAACGGTGGTGAGTGATTGGGTAAATAACTCTTTTATTTCTTTAATTTTAAAGGTCTTATTTTGGTGTGCTACTATACCTCTCACTTAGGCCCAAACCAATTCAATTGGATTAAGCTCGCAGTGATAAGGTGGCAAGCGAATAACAGTTGTTACACTCAAATCTTTTGATGCTTTTGCAGACATTTTCGTTAATATACAAAACAAAACAACACTGTTCACTGTTATTATTATTATTAACGAATTTTGTTATCATTTTATCACCGCATTATTTGACCTATTTTTCTCCACAAAGAAATAAAACCACGACACTATATGAACAAAAAAATCTGATCAATAAATGTATAACTGCATTCCTGCAGCGTTCAGACAAGCAAGTAAAATAAATTCAAAATTCAAAATTCAAATTCAAAATTCAAAAATATTAAAATTGAGGCGGTAATACCTAACACTCTCATCTCAATAAATGTTGTTCTCAAAAGCTTTAAAACAGAAAGCTCTTTCACAAAATCCTTTGAAAAAGCTCTTGAGTTTTGCTTCCAAAGGGTAATGGCAATGCTGTCATTTCTCAAATTGAGAGAAGAAAAAAGAATACGATCAGTACTTTCAGTATGCTTTTAGCATGCAAAATGAATGGTCATGGAGAGATGTACAACGTTTAAGGGAAAATAAACAATTGGTGTGTATAAATCAGTGCCGGCGCGCTTGTAATTTAGGAGCAAATTTGTGTCATTTCTATGAAGTCAGTGTTTAGCAGCCACCTCTGCTTAAAAAAAAGCTCTCCCATAAGGCCTTCACTGACATTTTTTATTGAACGAACTATAGTTGATTGTTGAACATTCGTTATTTAGTTTTAAGTAGTATTAGTATTATGTATATATGTATATTCATGTGACATGTCAAAGAAAAAGTATATGTATACTCTCTCCTGAGCAAGAGTAGTCAGACTATGTTCAAATAAAGCCACGAGGCGTTCCATTTTAACTGTCAAAGCAGGCAATACATTATAGCCGCAGTTATACTTAAGTCATCGATAAGTAAATACCTCATTGTAAAATTTTATAAAGACTCAATAAAGAATATTCTATTCTATTCAAAATCAGCTCATCAGCTGAGTGATTTGTTTCGTTTATGTGTTGGGCTAGTCCAGTTGTTGTTTTCTTTTTTCTTATGTCTGCTTTGTGCTCAGCTATTCTCACACTTAAAGCTCTTTTTGTTGTTCCAATGTAGACACAATTGCATTTTGTTGTTGCATTTCCCTTACAAGCAATTTCATAAACAACATTGTGTTGCTGTTCTTTGTCTATAGGTGTTTTTGTGTTTGTGAAGAGTTTTTTTAAAGTGCAGTTTGATTTGTATGCAAATGATATGTCTTTATTTTTGATGATCTCCTGTAATTGTTGTTGTTGAGTTAGCTTAGGTATGAAGGGGATTCTAAAGAAAATTTTAGGGTTGCCATCTGTATTTTCTATTGTTGTTTTTTTATTATTTTTGTCATTAATGTTGCAATATTTTTGTTCCGTTTTATTGTTGATCAGGTTATTGATTATGTGTGTTGGGTAGTTGTTCATTTTTAGAATACTTCTTTTTTTGAAATGTTTTCGTCGTGGAATTGTGTGTCACTTATATCCAGTATTGATCTTTTGGCTTATGGGTTGTGTCGAGTGATAATTTATCATTCTACCTGAGGATGTCTGTTTTGAGTACCAATTGAATGTTATTTGGTTGTCTATTCTGTAAATTTTTGAGTCCAGGTAGGCTATGGATTGATTTTGTTCTTTTTCTATTGTGAATTGTAGTTTGTTGTGATAGTTATTTAATGTTCGGAGTATAATTTGTTCATCTTTTTTATTGATCACTGCAAGTATATCATCCAAATATTTTACAATGAATTTTATTTCGATGTTTTCTTTTTTTAGATCTTCTAGTGAATTGTCCAATAGGTTGTCAAGTACAATGTCTGCTATGGTAGGTGACAGTGGGTTGCCCAAGGGCATTCCGAATGTTTGGATGTAGATTTTATTATCAAATTTAAAATAATTGTTATCTTTTAAGCAGAATTCTAATATTTCATGATATTGTTTTTTCGGAATTTTGGTTGTTTCTTTGATTATGTCCCATTTTGCCATGATCTGTTTTATTGCTAAGTATGTTGGGATATTGGTGAAAAGTGAGATTACATCAAAAGAAACTAATATTTCATCGTCTGTTATGTTAATGTTTGATAATTTTTGTTTTAGTTCATTTGAATTTTTGATGTTATATTTTTCGGAGATAATCGTTTTAAGATTTTCGCCAATGAACTTCGATAGTTGGTAACACGGTACATTAATTGAGGACGAGATCGGTCTTAGTGGGAGGTTTGGTTTGTGTATCTTGGGTAATCCATATAGACGAGGTGGCAACGCTGCAGAGCAGTAAAGTTTGGATTTAGTCTTGGCATCTATGTAGTTAAGCTTGAATAAATTATTGACTATGTTGTTGTTAGTGTTTTGTAATTTGGATGTTGGGTCTATTCTTGATGTTTTATATGTTGTTCTATCATCTAATAATTCATTCATTTTGTTTTTGTAATCAGATTGATACATAACCACTGTTTTGTTTCCTTTGTCTGCGTTAGTAATGATGATTTCGTTTTTGTGTTTTCTTATAATTTTGTTTGTTGAGTCAAATACTTTTAAAATGAACTTTTCTTTCGTTGTATGTCTGATTTTTCTTTTGTATGTTGTTATTTTATTTGCGATTTTTTGTCTGGCATCATCTTTATCATTCTCGTTCTCAATTTTTAATTGCAATAAAATAATAGATGCCCCTGAAGAAGTTGGAAAAAACCAACGAAACATCGGGAAAAGGATGAAATAAAGTTTGTTTTTATTTGCATTCGGAAACCACTGATCTGTTAGCCTGTCAACACATACATATTTTCAATAAAAAATCCAAACAGATCACCAAATAAGCTCAAAAGAATTATCAACGGAGGGCCTGCCGTCAAACCCACTCAACACCAAACCAACAACATGAAGAATTTCTTCCAACACATTAAATTCAAATACAACATTGAAATGACTCTTATACTCAAACACTATTGCAGACAAAGGAAAACCCTCGCAAAACAAAGAGAAAGACTACAATTTTTACTATCCTGTAAAGACTATGGAATCTTTCCAAAACACATTTCAAATACAATAGCCAAAACACAATCCATCTTCACATCACAGTCAACAAGAAGTATAATGGACAAAATAAACACGGAATATCTACTGAAAATACTAAAACTTGAAATCAAACAAACACACATTTATATCAAAGAAACAACCAACAACATATTTCACGCAGATATACTAATGAAAGCCACACTAAATGACAACGAATACAAAACATTTGTGAATAAACAAAACCACACATACAAACACATCGCAGAACAAACAAAAGCTATTCATGTAACAAAATTAATAAAACTAAAAGAAACTCTAATTCGAACAATAGGAATAACCTTTAACGAAAATTGGTTTATCAACTACACCGACATCGAGTTTCCAGACGAATCGAAATGGCTACTTTCACTTGGAAGCAAGTTTGCTATCCCAATAACCTACAAAAATTTCTCTCCAATACACATAATAGCAGACGTAGAACAATGTATACAAAAAATTGAGAACGAGAATGATAAAGATGATGCCAGACAAAAAATCGCAAACAAAATAACAACATACAAAAGAAAAATCAGACATACAACGAAAGAAAAGTTCATTTTAAAAGTATTTGACTCAACAAACAAAATTATAAGAAAACACAAAAACGAAATCATCATTACTAACGCAGACAAAGGAAACAAAACAGTGGTTATGTATCAAACTGATTACAAAAACAAAATGAATGAATTATTAGATGATAGAACAACATATAAAACATCAAGAATAGACCCAACATCCAAATTACAAAACACTAACAACAACATAGTCAATAATTTATTCAAGCTTAACTACATAGATGCCAAGACTAAATCCAAACTTTACTGCTCTGCAGCGTTGCCACCTCGTCTATATGGATTACCCAAGATACACAAACCAAACCTCCCACTAAGACCGATCTCGTCCTCAATTAATGTACCGTGTTACCAACTATCGAAGTTCATTGGCGAAAATCTTAAAACGATTATCTCCGAAAAATATAACATCAAAAATTCAAATGAACTAAAACAAAAATTATCAAACATTAACATAACAGACGATGAAATATTAGTTTCTTTTGATGTAATCTCACTTTTCACCAATATCCCAACATACTTAGCAATAAAACAGATCATGGCAAAATGGGACATAATCAAAGAAACAACCAAAATTCCGAAAAAACAATATCATGAAATATTAGAATTCTGCTTAAAAGATAACAATTATTTTAAATTTGATAATAAAATCTACATCCAAACATTCGGAATGCCCATGGGCAACCCACTGTCACCTACCATAGCAAACATTGTACTTGACAACCTATTGGACAATTCACTAGAAGATCTAAAAAAAAACATCGAAATAAAATTCATTGTCAAATATGTGGATGATATACTTGCAGTGATCAATAAAAAAGACGAACAAATTATACTCCGAACATTAAATAACTATCACAACAAACTAAAATTCACAATAGAAAAAGAACAAAATCAATCCATAGCCTACCTGGACTCAAAAATTTACAGAATATACAACCAAATAACATTCAATTGGTACTCAAAACAGACATCCTCAGGTAGAATGATAAATTATCACTCGACACAACCCATAAGCCAAAAGATCAATACTGGATATAAGTGACACACAATTCCACGACGAAAACATTTCAAAAATAAGAAGTATTCTAAAAATGAACAACTACCCAACACACATAATCAATAACCTCATCAACAATAAAACGGAACAAAAATATTGCAACATTAATGACAAAAATAATAAAAAACAACAATAGAAAATACAGATGGCAACCCTAAAATTTTCTTTAGAATCCCCTTCATACCTAAGCTAACTCAACAACAACAATTACAGGAGATCATCAAAAATAAAGACATATCATTTGCATACAAATCAAACTGCACTTTAAAAAAACTCTTCACAAACACAAAAACACCTATAGACAAAGAACAGCAACACAATGTTGTTTATGAAATTGCTTGTAAGGGAAATGCAACAACAAAATGCAATTGTGTCTACATTGGAACAACAAAAAGAGCTTTAAGTGTGAGAATAGCTGAGCACAAAGCAGACATAAGAAAAAAGAAAACAACAACTGGACTAGCCCAACACATAAACGAAACAAATCACTCAGCTGATGAGCTGATTATGACAACATTAAAATTTTGGACAAAGAGAGTAAAGAGAACACAAGATACACACTAGAAAGTCTACGAATACAGCAAAAACTGACGACAGCGATGAACACGAAAGAGGACAACGACAACATCAAGAAAAACTACAGTGTGGCGATCAAGAGTCTGTGATATAGTTATAAGTTTTTTGTGTGTTAAATTTCAAATTATATTTTGTGAGTTTTCAATGTTGTAATTTTTATTAATTTTTATTTATTTATTTATTTTATTAATTTTTGTCTAAAATTTGTTTCAATTGCAATAAAATAATAGATGCCCCTGAAGAAGTTGGAAAAAACCAACGAAACGTCGGGAAAAGGATGAAATAAAGTTTGTTTTTATTTGCATTCGGAAACCACTGATCTGTAAGCCTGTCAACACATACATATTTTCAATAAAAAATCCAAACAGATCACCAAATAAGCTCAAAAGATGGTTGTTTTGGCCAAGAATCAGGAGATTTTGAAAGCCAGCAAGGACCATCCCACCACAGTGACTGATGCTTTAATTCTTGTGGTGGAACACCACGTGAAGCGCAGTCTGCGGGGTTAAAATGAGTCGAAACATGTCTCCAATGGCTTATATCCGAGGAGCGTTGGATTTCTGCCACTCGATTGCCAACGTACACTGACCATTTAGATGGTTGACCCCTTATCCATGAAAGAACTGTAGAACTGTCTGTACAAAATAAGGTCCGGTGTATATCTCTGCCAAGTTGCAAACTAATTTTTTGAACTAATCTTACGAGCAACGATGCTCCACACAGTTCCAGTCTTGGGATTGAAACAGTTTTCAACGGTGCTACTTTAGTTTCAGATTGTAATAAAGTAACAATTCCTGCTCCTCTGCCGTCAGCCACTCTAGCGTAGACCACTGCTGCATATGCTACTTGAGACACGTCACAGAACCCATGAATTTCAAATTCACTGGTCTTATCACATCCAATCCATCGAGGAATTTTTATGGCTTCTAACTCCTTCAGGATGTGTCTATAATCTATCCATTCCTTTTTCAAATCATCAGGCAAGGGATCATTCCAGTCAAGTCCTGCCAACCACAATTTTTGAAAAGTAATTTTTGCTAATATAGTTGTTGGAGCTAACTAGCCTAATGGGTCATATAGTTTTGCTGCATCTGAAAGAAGTTTTCTTTTAGTAACATGAAGATATTCATCAAAGTTTATTTTAAACTGAAAGACATCAGATGTGGTGTCCCATTCAAGACCCAAAGCCTTAACAACGGTATTATCAAATTGAAACTTGTTGGTAATTTCCTTGTACTCTTCCGGAATAGTATTTAAAAGCTCAGATGAATTCGATATCCATTTTCGTAAGTTAAAGCCTCCAGATTTCAAAAGATCACAAAGTTCGGTTTGAAGGTTTTCTGCTTCTGAAACCGTATCAGCCCCTGAAATGACATCGTCTACATAAGTATCAGAAAGCAACACTCTACAAGCATTAGGAAATGACTCTTTCTCGTCTTCAGCGAGTTGTTGAAGAACCTTTATGGAAAGATATGGTGCTGATGTTGTTCCGTAGGTTACGGTGCATAGTTTATAAATCAGTATATTTTCTGTAGTAGGATCCCGCCATAGAATCTGTTGGTAGTTTTGTTGTTCAAGAAAGATTTTAATCTGTCGGAACATCTTTTCCAAGTCCTGTTATTATTGTTGGAAGATCATTCTGCAGAGCTGGGCCAGATGAGAGCTCTTCGCTTAAAGACGAACAATGTGGTGTTTTACTGCTTCCATCGAAAACCACCCGAAGCTTAGTAGTTGTACTACTTTGTCGCAAGACACCGTGATGCGGAAGAAAATAGCTATTTGGTTGCAAATCCTTTGGATAAATTCCAATTCTTCTCATATGGCCTAGCTTTTCATATTCGTCCATAAATGTACAGTACTCTTTGGCAAATAAAGGATTTCCTTTAAATTTAGTTTCTAGTTGCTTCAAACGACGTAAGGCACTGTAGTCGGTATGGCTAAAAGTTGGCAAATTCAATCCATTCAGCACCGACTTAAATGCCAACGACATTGTATATCTGCCACTTTCTTCACGCACGTGTGTCATTTTAAAATGGTTTTCACAAGCGGTTTCCTCATTGGTAAGATGTCTTTTCTCAACCAACTCTTCTTGTTCCCAAAATGCACGAAGTAGTTCATCAAGGGCACATACGTTAACATTAATGGTCTTATCGTAAGATATTTTCGATGTTGGCCCGGAAAACAACCCATCCAAAATGGGTGAGTTGTAGAAAAATGCTGTTCTTCTGCCTTTTGTGCTCAGGAAGGACAATTTCTCCATAAACATCACCTCCTAGCAAGACATCGATTTTGCTTCTTTCCGCAAAGTATGGGTCAGCTAAGAATATATTTTCAAATCCAGATAAAATAGTTTTGTTAACTGACAAAGGCTGGTACGAAGTAATTGAAGGAAGAACAATAGCATTGCATTTCAAATTAAAATTACTTTCATATAAGGAGTTCAGGAACAAGGTCACAAAATTACGTGCAATTATAGGAGCATTTCCTCGGACCCCGCTTATTTTCGCAAATGTGTTAAATTTCTGAAGCTGAAGAGTTTGGACTGCGTCTTCAGTGATGAATGTACCTTGAGCAGCTTGGTCCAGCAAAGCTCTTAGAAAGAATGTTTTACCCTTTACTTGCACAGGTATTCTTATAGTAGCCAATAAAACTTGAGGTAGAGCGAAATTGTCAAGATCAAGAGCACTACAGTTACATGTAAAATTGTTGAATTGGTCATTAGATGACGTCATTTGATTAACTGAAGCAGTGTGCTGATTTGTTAATTCTGTTCTCTGGGCACCTGACGATGTTGAAGGGCGATAGATGTGAGAATTTCCGGAGAAATCATTGTGAACTATGGTATGGTGTGGCTCTTGACAAATATGGCAACGTGAGCTTAGGCGGCAATCGGCATAAGAGTGGCCAGAATTGAGACAATTTCGACAAATGCTTTTAGGTGTTATTAGATCGCGCCTGGCAGCAGATGGTAGAGCAGCAATTTGAAGCATTTATAGAGTAAGTGTCGTTTTTCGCAGCAAGGGCAGTTAATGTCATCATTCACGCCAGTTAGATGGACGTTTCGAAAGAAAGGTTTTCTGTTGTTAAAAATTGTCTTTTTTGTTCGTTCAGACGAGCCAAAAGGCTCAGGATTAGCAGAGTTGAGATTATCAACAGATTCCAGTGTCCGAAATGTGGTTTCGAGAAATATTAGTAGATTTTTCATTAACGGGACTTCAGTAAAAGCTTTCAAAGATTGCTCCCATTCTTTGCGAGATTGAGTGTCGAGTTTGTTAACGGTTAAAAAAAACAAAATGGCATCCCAACATTAATTTCCATTGTTCGAAGGAGAGCAAGACATTTACGAGTGGTGTCTAGAAGTATTTGAATACTTTCAAACGAACCGTTTGAATTAGGTATTGAAAACAACTTCCCTACTAATGCTTCAACTATCATTTTCTTATTGTGATATCTAACATTTAATGCAGCCCAAGCGAGTTCATAGCTAGCATCTGAAGCTGGGTACTCGTTTACAATATCTTGGGGCGTTCCCTGACATGAGCCCTTTAAGAAATAATATTTTTGCACTTTAGAAAGACTTTGGTTATTGTGCACTAATGATTGAAACATGTCCCTGTAATAAATCCAAGACAAATAATCGCCAGAAAACGATAGAAGTTGAATTTTTGGTACACGTGCATCCGTATAAGCACTTTCATTATGTGGATTCGTTGGAATATTGAATGTACTCATGTGAGGAGATGGCGAACTCGTAGGCTGGAGATCAATCGACAGTTCTAGTATTCTACCTTTGAATGTCAAATAAAGGTCTTTGAATACATAAAAAACATCATCTTTATCTTGTTGCAAAGCATTCTCATCTGCATAAAGACAAATATCATCATGGTTCTCTTTGAACTCTTTGCAAATCGAATCTATTTCTTCAATATAGCTTTTTACAAGACCACGTGTTTTTTCTTCTTTTGGCTTACGGTCAAAATTCTGAATTAATTGTTGGAGCTGCTTAAGTGATCTGCGCTGATGTTCAATAGTATTCGACAGGTTTTCCATTTTTGTTAGTTAATATTATTACAATTAAAGAATAGATTATAAGAAAAGGCATGCACATACATATATGAACCAAATTCACAGTTCTATTTGACTCAAAGCAGTTCAAAAAAAAAAAATTAATTGATTTTATACTTAGATAAGATTTAATTGGACTTTAGTCCCGGGTTTCGGCAACATTTAATGTAGGAGAGTTTCTTGATTTTAATATAAAAAAGAAAGTTGAAAAGAGTTTAAATTCAATTTTATTATTCACTTTTTATTTTTCATACAGCTGAACTGGTTGGTTTGACTTTCAAAAGACTTGTAGCAAAAACTTAGTATGCAACTAACAAAGTCTAGTAAGAATGGCGCAAATTTATAGTCACCTCCTATTAAGTTACTTTAGTAGATACTAGTTAAAACCATTTTAAATTTAAAACCAATATTTCAATTCAATGTCAAATTATAGACATTTTGTAACCTGCCTTTAACTAGTGCAAGCCTTAGGTCATACCCACAATACATTTTAGTCGAACAAACCCAAAATATGACAGTTTGGGAAATCAAATACAGTTTAAGAGCGATTGTTTTAAACAGTTAAACACAATTTTGTAGGAGAAAACAACAGTTTGAAGAGAAATTTCAAAACGTGAAATATTTGTTATTCAAAAAAATGAAAGTAGAAAAGGTATTTATTTTAAAAACCATACATGAAACCTTATTTATCGAAGAATTTCTTTAAAGCGTTGTAGGGAAACGAATTGGAGCCATGATGAAAAAGAAATGCTAAGGCAATTGGTCCAGGAGCACCTTTCCATCATCGAAGACAGGGGCAACGATACGAAGTTGATCCGAAAAAAAGTACTGGCATGTGAAACAATAGCTGCAGGAATGGTTTCGGTGGGGTATGACAGAAGTATCACGAAACTAAGGTAGCAGTGGACTTGGATGAAGGTGTCCGCAAGATCGGCAAATTCAGCCACAAAAAAAGCCATCAATGCCACTGGCAATATGGTTATTGTGCCCACAATTGAGAGCAGTGATCTGCTTGTTCAAGGGATGATAGCTCCACAACTGGTGGAAGACACTATATTTATTGACAGCAACACTGCCTTACCATTGACTGCCCCGGATACCCGACCGCTGACAACACCTGATTTCCAGCATAAAAGCCCCACCGAAAACTTTTCATATTACGTTTTGTATAGTCCCGAAGTGTCAGCAGCTAGCGCGACGGAAATCGGCTCAGCTTCCAAACCAAGAAAACAAACCGGACCATCTTCATCGAGAAACTTGCTTGATGATTTGAAAAAGCTTGGTAAAAGGCCAACATCAAAAGGAGATGTGATGAGTGAACGTCGCATTCAAATAAGAAAAGAAATTTCGCGTTCCGATGAGTTGCATCAATTGCAACTAGCTCTGGCTAAGGAACTCCTTTTGCAAGCAAGAGAAGCAACAGCACATGCCCGAGAAATTCACGAGCTGAAAATTAAAAAAATGAATGAAGAAATTTAATTTTGTGTTTACAAACCTTTTTTTTATGTTTTGAGTTTATTATGTTACGTGAAGTATTTTGCTTTGTGAAGTTGATATTTATTTTATTTTGTTATGTTAAGTTCAAAAATGAAGTTGAAAAAGTGTACCTAATTTGTTCGTTTCGTGATATTTACGGGAAAAAAGTAATAAATAAGAGATTATAATAGAAACGACGACTTTTTTATTGAAATTTGATTGGGATTTGATACATTTATACATTATGTATGTATGCACCTAGGACATTAAAAATAACGATTGATGAAAGCATTTCTGAATGCTCTTCCAGTTGATCCTGAATTTTCATTAATAATTTCATTTGCTTCAAATGGTTGCGATGGAGTGTCTTGCAAATTTTCTTCAAGAAACGAAATATTTCTCTCTTTGGCTATGTTATGAAGCACAGCCATGGCAACGACAACATTTTTTGCCGTATCCAAATCGACGCGCAGTCTGTCAAGAACTGACCTAAATTTTGACTTTAATTGACCGTTTAGGCACTCGATTCGGCTTCTTGTAGATGTGTGGCTATTGTTATACCGTTCTTCCTTTTGAGTTGATGGATTTCTGACCGGAGTCAATAAGACTCTGGAACATGGATATCCTGCATCACCAAGAAGTACACCTTGGTGAACATTTGCGGTGGCTTCTAAGATACCTTTCAAACGGCAGTTGTTCCAAATGTTGGCATCATGGATTGATCCACGCGACCTAGCAACGATGTCGGTAATTTTGTAATTTGCGTCGGTGACAATTTGCACATTTACAGCTGTATTTATTAGATTCTCCTTCTACATCTCTATACAATATTATAGCTATTCTATGAATAGGCTCTTATGTTACGTTGAATAAATTCTTATTTATAAAAATTTGTTCAACATAGCATAGTTATATTAGATCTCTGTCAAAAAAAAGTACCAAAACGATGATATACTACATTCGACAGTCATTTGAATAAAAAAAAAAGTATTATTTACTGTCAACAGAAAACAACAGGTTGTTGTTTCGTGTCGATGGGAAACAACAGGTTGTTGTTTTTGACTAAAAATTCGAAAATAAACATAAAAATAAAAGCTCATTGGGTCAAATTTTTGTTTTATTGACGTGTGATGTCTGACACATACGTATTATAGTACCTTATAATAAGCTTTATACACCCTAAACGTTTGTATAGCTTATTCAATCCCTATGTAGTGTAGCTAAAACTTTATAAATAAGGATTTTCCCTAAAAAGGCATTATAAGTCTTATAATAAGGCTATATTCGGTTTATAAATACGGCTGTTAGTGAATAATAACCTGTAAAATCATAAAAAAATTAGTTTGGTTTTCAAAGGGCTAATCATTTAGGTCGACCTTTTCTATTAAGATAATGTCCTGCCATTAATGGACCTACAACTTTGGCTGGTCGTTTTATACATACGTGGGTGCAGTCAATAGCACCTATGACCTTAGGAAATCTAGCAATTCTATAAAATGTTTGCTTCACTGTGTTGTATTCTTCGGCTGTTGAAGGGAATTTAATGAAATGCGGTAGTAAGGAAGCAATTTGTTTGGAAATGTTTTGGATTATTTTTCCGACTGCTGCTTGGGACATTCCATGCAAGTCTCCTGAAAAACTGGAACTGTAAATATATATATTCCTTAAGATAAGGTTAATATTTCACCTACCCACATCAATCTGATGAACATTTCTTCCAAAAAAATGAAGTGTAACAAGAACTTGTAAGGATGGAGGTATGGGAAGCCCACGATTTGTCAAAGGTTCTTCGATATGAAGGTTTTCGATCAGAAACCTGACCTATATCGAGAATAAAATTCGTCTTCGTCGAGGTCGTCAAAAGGGTTTGCCCGGTTTTTATACACTTTTGGTTTTCGAAAAAGTTCATAATCTTCAAAAATATTAAAATCTTCAAATAAACTATCTGAAATCATTTTATAATTTTATGCTAACCACAGAACTTTGAAGTCGATATTAAAAGTTAAAAGGTACTTTCCTCGGTATTAATTTTAGCACCAGCTACTAACTTTAAAGCCCGGCAAAAATCCTCATTCAAACCCTCCAAGTGGGTGCCAGGCGGGCAATGATCACTACAGAGTCCTGTGCGTTTTTGGCAGGATGGTGATTAGCTAAGGTTGAGTTGGGTCGCTGAATTGTTGTAACTCCTCAATAGTGCAACGTTCGGAAACCTAATTCAATCATAGTTTAGAGGTTCCTAATTTCAGTGGTGGTGTGAGCGTACTTTGTACGAAAACCGTGCCGAAGAATGAAAGGCTGGGGGATAAACCAGTCATTAACGAGCTCTTTCGGATGCTGTGGCGAGGTCCGTCATATTTCTTGCCTTGCCCCGGTAAGCGGCTCTGCCGGGGCTGACTGTCTTTCCGCTTCACTCGTGGGAACAAAAATGAAACCAAACAAACAATCTAACAGAAAAAAAATACAAAACATAAATAGAGCC